>CAWUFW010007739.1:0-600000 GCA_963921515.1 Calotriton arnoldi | reverse complement strand
GAATGCATCCCTAGGCCCTGAGGGAACAGAGAGCTTTATAGGGCCCCCTAAGTGTCCTCACCGCCAGCATTTTTAAGGTGTGAGAACCGCGATGAGACTGCTGGTGGTGAGAAACTCATAATATGCTTGGCAATGCCACAGAAGCATCACCAAGCATATTGCGGCCTCAAGACCACCGCGCCAATGCCAGGGATCGCGGATCCCTGGCAGCTATGGGGGCCCATGACGGTCCGCCCCCGTACTTGTAATTCGACAGTCAGATCACTAATGCGGTGGTCCCCGACTGCCACCTCACCTCCACAGCGAGTTTGGTGGTCCTATGGACTGCCAAAGTTGTAATTCGGCCCTAAATCTGGAGTAAGTTTAAAACCTATGCCTAGTACCTACTGTGAACGTAACTCAGTCTAGGAAAATGTTTTATCACCAGCATCATGTTGACCGCACAATCATTTAGAGCAACCCTAGTTCTCAAGACAGGAGCGACTCCAACTCATATGCAAATTTTGAAAGGATCAGTCAACACACAACATTTTTACTTTATGGTCTCCTAAAGTACACACAGGCATTTTACATGACAGCAACAGCACAATCCCACATTTTAGCAGCCCATCTAAGTTCTCTGTGCTTCAATTAATTTCGAGGGGGACCATTGTGCCACTCCATTTAATTTGTGCAAAAGGCACCTTTATTGGGAGAAAGCTCAGCTGTCCCATACATACTTTGGTGACTACTTCTCCCTTAGCACTCACATTTTCAGCATCAGTTGCTGCCATCAGAATCCCCCCAGTCCATACCAACATATTAATGCATTCTCAAAATCCTTTCCCAGTTGTTATTTATAGAACTGTTTTCCCACATGCTTCCCAGGCCATTTTACTGGTGAATGCCCATGTATCCAATTCTACCTTCTTCTACCCTTTTTATCGTTTGCACCTGCAAGAGGATAGTACAGAGATTAGGACCTTCCTCGGTTCTGGGCAGTCCCCAATCTCACATATCCACACATGCAGCCACTTCTCCACCTCCCCCTCCCCAACTGCTTCAATTGTCCCTCATTCAAACCCACTCGGAATCCCTCTGTTGCAGCACCGATCCTGAATGAATGAGTGCCAACTTCCTCATCATTTTAGCCCCTACATCTCAAGCACTTACGCAACTTGCATGGTCATCACTTTTGAGCCATCTGTATGTATGAAAAAATGGATCTGTTACCTAACCCCTCACTCCCAAGAACTGATCCATATTCTGACCAGATAAATGTCTCATTTCCCTGCCATCCATACTATGCACCCCTTCCCTTTTTGATTTGTCTTGCTGCAGCAAAACCGAAGCCTCTCTATAGTGTCTAACTCCACCACATCTTCCATTTGTATGCCCTTTCATCCCTTTCCACCAACCAGTTCTGATATCTGGAATGCCCCATAGAATAACACTGTGGAGGAACCCCAAAACAGCCACCATTCGCATGTGGATGCACACGGAGATCTTGCCTGGGCCACCAAAAACCTAAAAATCTCCACTGTGACCAATTTCATCAACTCCCGCCTCCTGTTCCCCCCTCTCTAGACTAAGCCTCTTACTTACCCCCTCCCACATGAATTATACCCCAAAAAGCATTTTCCATAAACCGCGATCCATGCCATCTTCCCTCCAATAGTTACAGGATCCAGCCCTTTTTCAATTGGAGCCGTCAAAAAGTTGACCTTGTCCATCCACCTTCCCTCCCTTCCTCATCCTGAATTTTTCCATCTCTTTTCAGCGGACCCCATAAATTCAAACCACCTCAGCTGGTAAGACCTTCTGGTGGACACTACAATAGACCTTTCCACAAGGTGCATCACTCTTGCAAACTGATCTCCCACAAATCTGGGAGTACAGGAATGACTCTCTCATTCATCCAGGGAACCAACTCATGGAACCTCACCCACTGTGAATAAAATAACCAATCAGCCACCCTGTTGTCCAGAGCACAAACATGTCTTACTCTGAACAGAATGTTCCTCTTCAGGCACAGCAAAACAGACTATCTCAACAGAGGCAACATGTATTTATCGTTTCCTGTTATCCTGTTTATCAACAACACCACAAGAGGGTTATGGATTACAAACTTCACTTGTTTATCCTGCAAAGTCTCACCCCAGAGCCACACTGCCACACCACTGGGAAAAAACTCTAAACAGGCTATTGTGTCTTTGTTTTTACCTGCTAGTGGCCCCTTATTTACACAACACTGACCCTTCAATACACGCTAAACCCCCTGAACCTGTGGCATCAAGAATATCTCAATTGTCCATGCCAGTGAATCATTTGCAGCTAAAATGTCACAACTTTGTATCGCTTAAGAAAAGTCAATCACATCTGTAAGTTTCATCTCAACTTTCCTGTCACTCTCAGGCTGTAGTGGGGTTTAATATCTCACCTCATTGTGAAGGTCAACTGCCTACAGAAAGCCCTGCCAAGACCAAATTCACATGTCCCAGTACCGGTTGAAGTTTCTGCAACTGACACATCCCTTTATGAATCACCTCCTGCAATTGGGCAATCAAAACCTTCAGTTGGTCCTCAGGTAGAGGGGAAGCCATTGGCCCTGGATCTACTTCAAACCACAGAAATGTCAATCGTGTGCATAGGCCCTCTGTTTTTTCAGGGTCAATGGTATGACAAACTGTTCAGCCACCCACTCTTACATCTCCATCAGTCTCCTGAATTTACCTTTCACCCCCACTCTGGCCACCATTAGAAGTCATCCAAGTAGTGTAGCACCTGCCCATTTTCCACTATTCGCATCTCGACCCCTTGATAAATACATGCTGAATTTTGGCATGGTGAGCAAAAGAATGATGGATTTAACCCAGATCTCTTGACTGGGGGTGAATGTTTTGATTTGTTCTGCATTCCGTCCATCAATTGTGTGTCTTTTGCTTCCTCACTCTAAGTGCGCCGGGTATGCCCAGACGTGGGTCTCACGCTCACTGTGCCACTGGATTCAAGCTATCCTGGCTGATGAGGGGTGAATCCCTGAAACCGGTACTAGGATGCTTGTTTCCGGTCCAGGGAGGACCTGTCTTGGCAGTTCGGACTGGACTGTTCCCATGAGGCACAGGGTCAAGACTGATTTGCATTTGGCCAGGTCTAAACTGGGTTGGCATGGTGAGCAAAAGAATGATGGATTTAACCCAGATCTCTTGACAGGGGGTGAATGTTTTGATTTGTTCTGCATTCCGTCCATCAATTGTGTGGCTTTTAATTTTTCAAATACAGAACAGGCCGCTGAATAATGCCCTATCGATATTGCTTTGTCAATATAATAACTTCCTTGAAAGTGTATGCCCAGCAGTTGAAAATCCTCTGGTTGAATCAGTAGTAGCCGTAATGCTGACTTTATATTAGCTTTACCCATCTCAGCACCTGCACCACGCTGTCTCACAATGTCTTAGTCTCGATCACCTGGTCAATGCTGGCATAGAGTACTGAGCAATCAAGCTGTTCTATAAAGTTACTGATGGAAGTTCTCTCTGGAAAGGAAAGGCGGTGTATGAGCTGGAATTCTTCTACTACTTTCTTCCACAGTATCCGGAGTGGCAAAATAATTAAGTCAGTCATTGGCAGTTCCCAAAATGGACTTGTCATTCTGGCACCCTCCACCTCTTTCTATAACTTTACAGTAACAAGATGCATTTTCTCCTTGCAAGATCTCAAGTTGTCGGAACTCTTCCTTCTTTGAGTTCCCTTGTAGTGGATACAAAATCCCTGTGTAAACCCCTGCAACAGAAACACTGCTGCCTCCTTGTCAGGATATTGTACCAGCCATGGCTCATAGCTTTGTGCTTAACTGATGTAGTTGCCTTTCTTTACCACAACTCTCCTCTCACCCCTGTATCATCAACCAAATCCTTGCTGGCCTTGCCTTGTCCCCTCACACATGATGGGATAGTTTCCCCCACACTTAGAGCAGTCATGGCCGTAATTGGCACAGGAATCTGTCACGGGCCTCTTTGTTAAAATTCCAACAGGTCCCCCTTTGTTCTGGTTAGGCCACACTCCCGAAACCCAGACTCCCATAAAACAGCATGTAGGGTGGAAGCAAGTCAATTGTTGTATGCACTGATGATAGTGGCCTGGTCGGTGTCATAAGTTGTAGCCAGAGCTCGTTAACTAATTCCCCCCATGATTTTGTAGGTGTTGCATTATTCCTCAAGCAAACGTTTTCAGCATATTGGAGCCAAGAAAAGCCTCCAAAGCCTATGCTATCCGACCTAACTACATTAATATATTTTCACAATATTTTTGGTGAACATCTCATGTCTGATAATGGTGAATACTGTAAAGGCCGCTGTCTATACACCTATGTCTACTGTTACCCTCTGATGTTTGGCTAGTTCTCTCTTTTCCGTCTTGGAACCTTCTCTGTTTGCACTTTGTCTCAGTATGTAATAGTTAAAAGATGTCTATATATTCTTTTGTCCAAAGGTTTTCTGTGGTGCTCACCTGAAGTTGACTACTCAGAGGGTCATACGCCTCCATGTATGCTCATTTCATCTCTCTCTTTATTGGCCCCCCCTGCCTTGTCCTTGACTTGTCCCTCCTCACCCATCGTACCGCTGACCAGTGGTGCATTACGTTGTTCTTTGGGTTCCCTGGCATTCTCCCCTTATGTACTCTCTTTTGATCACCCTCCATGGGTGTGAAGTCACCCTCTCCTGCCACTGTCTGTCCATCATCCATTTCCCTAGCTCCACCCTCCGACTGCACTTTCCTCAATGTAGTCCACTAATTCTGGACCAAAAATGTGTCCCATGGCTCCCACCCTGCTTTCTGAAAATCCTCTCTCACCTCCACTCATTCTGTGGTCATCCCCCCAACTACACTCACTTCTCCCTCTCTGTAGACTGCTCGTCTCACCAGGACACACTGGACACCAGGACAAACTGTGCTACTTCTTCCTGGGCACATCTCGTCTCTCTCCCTCCAAGTCATTGTCACCAACATATCGCTACCCTGGCTGTTCTGCCCTGTGATATCACGTGTAGGTCTGCCTCCTGCCTCCTAAATACTCTGACCCTCTCCTGTGTCTGCCCCTCCTATCCATGCAATGTCACTGTCCGAGCTTGCCAATACATCGCTGTTGAATACCCTTTCATCCTTTATGCTACCCATATAGCACTGTCCTCAGCAATGTCACCCTGGTCTGTAAACCACCATGACTGTCGATCTGGGAGCAGCCTCATGCTTCACTACCTATTCAGCCTTCCCCTGAATGTCACTCTCGTCACTTGGGTCCTATAGCTCTTCTCCCATCTCCTAACCTTACCCTTTCCTCCACTAACTGTTCTCCACCCACCTTATCTTCTGGTGGCTTGTGGGCTCCCATCTTCTGTCAGCTTATCTCTGATTTTGTGCCGGGGGCACTCGCATGAGACTGCTGTTTAGCCTTAGGACTGGAATTTTTAACAGAAGCCCACACATTGTTTACTCTTCCCCTTGATCCTGCAGCTCTCTGCTCTGTCCAGCTGTTCTGGCAGTTCCCTATGATTCAAGGTCATCACAGTTCCCCCCTCAGGGTCCCGCCCTCCACTACCATCACTCTGGGGGATGGATAGAGCATCTGCTGTCACTTCTCGCTGGTGCATGCCTCGCAGCTCTAGCACCCTCCTCTCTCTGGACACCTTTAGTACTTCCTTCAGGGACCAGTCAGTTTTGGACAGTGCCCTAGCCCCTTTCACCAACTACCTGGCCTCCCCGCTGCTCTGAGAAAGGTGCTCCCTGTGGTTGGTACTCCTGCCCTGTCTCCATGGTGGCTGCTGTTCCTCTGCCCTTGCTACCTGCTGTGTGTTGTGTGTCAGTGTCCCTCTTGATAAGCTGGACTGGCCTATCACACACACCCTGTCACTGGAGCTGTGCCAGGATGTGGCATCCTCTTCATTTGCCCTCATGCTACATTGGATTGCTGTCTCACCTCCATCATGCCCAGCCTCCAGGGGTGCACTCCCCTTACTCCTCAGACCAAGGCTCCAACCTCTCTTTGGGAAGCAATGATTGCTGCACCGACATTAGCTGAAGCAGCCCTCTTCTACCTGTCCACCACATGGCCATTGTTGGTTAGGGCTGCAGAGCAGAGGGCAACCTACAAGCTGCTTAAAGCAGCTCACCTTGCATGCGTTCCCACAACATCTATTGTTGCAGGTGCAGCAGGAAAATGTTTCCTGTGATCAACTGCAGTGAGATAACGTGGTATGGTGGCCACTCACAATTTCCCCACTCTCAATCCCTGTACGGGTTGAGCGCACTTCTCCTCTACCTTCCAGTCCCTATTCAGCTATGGGCTGCATACCACTCACACATTAAATGTAAATATTTTCTTATGCTTCTATTAAATATGAAACCGAGGTTTTTGCAATATTCTTTACTCTTGGTCCTTGTACCATGAAACAATTCCTATATTTGTGTTCTTGAAGATTGGTTTGTTCAATCCTCTATCCTGCCTTTTTATCTGCTGTTTCATGATGTGATGTTTCTATGATTTTCTAAGAATTTCCCTATGCATTCTAGCTTCAAAGTCATATTACTTTCTGTCACTCTTTGTCCTTTTCAGTCTCATTACAGCCTATTGCTTACTACCTCCTCCATTTGACTGGCTGCTTTGGCTACTTTCATTTGCCTTAATTTGCTCCTCTCAATGCCGGTTTCTGCCTACATGTTTGCTCAGGCCTCTAGCCAGAAGTATATTTTTAGGGGGGCATGGCCCTCAGCTATGAACAAACATTAAAGCTGTGCACCCTTTTCCACATACTGGTTGTACTACCAAATATGGACCCTCTGAATGTCATGGTAGTAGAATATCGAGGGGAGAATATCGAAAAATAAGTGCATATAGGAAAGTATAGATTTACTATTTCTAACTCTACATCTACATGCCTTGAAGATATATATATATTCATAGCTGCATATATGTGTAGTAAGGTAGAGAACATCTACATTTACCTACCTGTCGATAGTGTGGATTCAGTAGTCTAACCTCGATATTCTGTGCCTTCGATAGTCTGGTTTCCATATTCAGGGAGCCCATCATGTAATTCTATGTGAATTAATTAATGGATTTTTTAAGGTACATAATAAAGCACACTTTCCCCAATCCAACTTTAAATCCTATCAGCTAGATTTAAGGTAGAGAGATGTAAAGTTGTAAAGTGGGCAAACTCACAACTTTGTGTACTTTCTAAACTGTTCACGCTTTGTGAAATGCAAAGCTTTGCTTTTTTAAAATAATAAAACATAAACTGGCTTCAGCTCAGAGCCCTCCCTCCAACAACTCTCACCTCAAGTGATACATGTCCAGCCTCCACACTCAAAAGTTCTTGCTGGAGGATGTCCTACCTGGGAGATTCTGCATCAGGAAATCATCACAACTGGAAAACCCGAAACGATAAACCTTACCTTACATACATTTAGGAAACTTCGGGCCAGATGTATGACGTTGGAAATAGCGCCTCGCAAATTGCAAGTTTTTTGCGACTCGCAATTTGCGAGGCACTATTTCCAATGTACAACAGTGTTTTTCACACTGTTAGTGATTCCCAATGGGGTCGCAAATAGAGAGGCTCATGAATATTAATGAGCCTCTCGCAATTTGCGACCCCTTTGGGAATGGCAGGCCCTCCCAGGTATGGTGGCCTGCTGGGCTCAGCAGACCACCATGTCTGGGACTGCTTTTAAATAAAGCAGTTTTTCTTTTTAAATGCAGCCCGTTTTCCTAAAAGGAAAACGGGATGCATTTAAAAAAGATAAAAATGAAACGTTTTCGTTTCAATTTTTAAGGGTAGGTAGTGGTCCCTGGGACCACTGCCTGCCCATAAAAATTATTTTCCCCTGTATTTGCAAAGTCCCTTTTGCGACCCCATTACCATCCTCTTGAAGAGGGTGGTAATTTGCGAGTGTTTTGCGCCCCCAATTGCGGATGCAAAACATTCTTACATAGGGTTGCGCTCGCTATTAGGAAGGGAACGCCCCTTCCTAATAGCGAGTCGCAAAACCCTATTTTGCGAGTCGCAAAAAATTGCGAGTCGCAAAATAGGGTTTGTACATTCCCCATGCTGTTTTTTCATGCGCAAACGGGTTCGCAAACCCGTTTGCGCATGCAAAAATAGTCGTACATCTGGCCCAAAATCTGGTGTCAAAGTGTGGAGTTTCTTAGTTCCACCAAACTTCATAAGTGAAGTTTTAATTTAACTACCCACTAATTTAAAATAACTTTACAGAGAGCTTGGAGCACCTCCATCAAGAACATTTTGTGAAATTAGTGGCAAACTGTGTTTCAAACATTTTGGGGCTGCAACAATTGTGAAAACTAAATAGAATGCAGATGCCATTTTGCAGGGGAAGCTGGGAATATCCCAAAATGATGGAGAGTTCAAATATATTTGAACAAAACCACCAGTCAAAACTGCATAGACTTGAAGCAGGCTCAAACATGGGCATACACTTCTCATCATTACTTTAAATGTTAGCTGATTTTCTACAGAGTTCTCTGAAGAGGTCAATCATAATACACATGCTTTCTTCAGTCTCAAATGCCCGAATCCTCAGCGTGTTGACCCTGGCATGGTTATGTAGATATTACAGCAAACACAAGGAGATGATGGACGGAGCTCTGAAACTTTTCCGACACTCACCCCCAGTCACAGATCTGGGTTTAGTCCATCATCATTCTTTAGCTCACTTCGCCACCCCAGTTCAGACCCAGCCATATGTTTCAGCGCTCTGTCCATCATCTCCTTGTGTTTACTTTGTTCGCTGTAAGTTGGAAGGGTATGCCCAGACGTGGGTCCCTTGCTCACTTTGCCACTTGATTCAAGCTAACCTGGCTGATGAGGGGTGTTACCCCGAAACTGGTCCCAGGATGCTTGTTTCCGGTTCAGGGAAGACCTGACTTGGCAGTTCGGGCTGGACTGTTCCCATGAGGCACATGGTCAAGACTTATTTGCATATAGCTGGGTCTGACCTGAGGTGGCGAAGTGAGCTAAAGAACGATGATGGATTCAACCCATATCTGTGACTCGGGATCAGTGTCTGAAAGGTTTCATCGCTCCGTCCATTGTCTCTTTGTGTTTGCTTTGTTCGCCCTAATTTGGCAGGGTGTGCCCAGATGTGAGTCCCTTGCTCACCTTGCCACTGGATTTAAGCTAGCCTGGCTGATGAGGGGGTTACCCCGAAACTGTGTCCCAGGATGCTTGTTTCCGGTCCAGGGACGACGTGGCTTGCCAGTTACGGCTGGACTGTTCCCATGAGACACAGGGTCAAAACTGATTTGCATATAGCTGGGTCTGAACTAGGGTGACGACGTGAGCGATAGAACGATGATGGATTAAACCCAGATCTGTGACTGGGGCCTGAGTGTCTGAAAAGTTTCAGCGCTCCGTCCATCATCTCCTTGTGTTTGCTTTGTTCACCCTAAGTTGGCAGGGTATGCCCACACGTGGGTCCCATGCCCATTCATTTGGTGATGGCTGGTTTATTGGCTGCACAGTACTAGTGAAGGACAAACTTCTTAACAGATATGTTAAATTTGGATGCAAGGTGTAAGCTACAGTTGGTTGCCAACTGCTGAGTATTATGTTATTAGTATTAGTGTGGGCCAGAAATGTTATATATGAAATTACATAACTGTATAATACCCTGGCGAACCATATTTCAACCTTTTGAAAGTGGTTTGCTGGTTTGGTTGTTTCCAATCTGTGGATTGTACCTGAAGATTGAGCTTGAGGGTGTAATTGTCTTTCCGGGTTCTGTTGCCAGGGTGTGAGGTGGTGTAGTTGTCTTGGAAATAGCCATGTTTTCCACTGTCTTCTAAAGTGCATACACTACTGTATGCTGCAAATGATAGCTGGTACTAGTATAGAATAGAATACAATTGAATACAATAGAATACAATAGATATCAGCAATTGAAGCAAGGATCTTTGGACTCTGACTCCACTAGTGTTTGTGGAGAAGAAGTGGTACTTTCCCCTAAAGACCAGATGGGGAAATATATTGGCAAGGACTTGCTGCCAGAAATTGTATCTGATATCAGATCCAATATGGGATTTCTGTTACCAAAAATACCAGCCACTTCAGCAGACAATAATGTATTCACTTCCAGAAAACACATTGATGAGATTTACCAGTTCATATGTCATACATGGAGAATGGAGGGATCCAGAGATGATCTATATGCCCGTAAGGCAAAGCTGGATATACTGGAGAAAAAGGATGAGGTGTTACAAGATACAGTGCATGTGGAGTCAATTGTGACCTGTCTGTTAGGATGCACTTCAATGGTAGAAGAAGCCAATGGAGAAAAGAAATTGATTCCTGATTCTGGCTATGAGGGCCAGAATCTATAGCACCTATACCTCACAAATCTTAAAGTCAGTCGTTATGGTCTTGTGTGAAGCCATTCAAATTGGTGGTGAATATTCATTGATGCTGCAAACGATGGTGATACAAACAGAGTTTGCTTTTGATTTTGCTGTGGTCAAAGCCTCTGCTCTTGCCAGTGAAACAACAGCAGCTGCAAGGAGAAATCTGTTGCTTAAATAGTGGCATATTTATGAGACGTTTGCATCATGCTTGCACCACGCAACATGGTATAGGCGTGAGGCAAACCTCTAAGTCCGAATTAGGAAGCCACACAAAGCCACGTTGAGTGGCTTTAAATGGCTTCATAAATCTGGACCAATGCAACACAGTGCAAATCACTGCGTTGCAATACCCCGTGCAAGGGAGGCATTCCATGTGCAATGTGTGGGTGTTCCCACGTAACTCCCATAGTTTTTGACACATTTCCAGATTTACCAAGCCTGGCAAACCTGGGTATGTGCCAAAAAGATAAGCCTTCCGAGGAGAGGCGCAGCGAGGAGAAATAGCTTTATTTCTTCTTGTTACTTCCTCTTTCTATGTGTGCTGCACTATGCAGCACACATAGATAGAGGAATATGCCTCTAAGGATTGTTTTCGTGCAGGAAGGTATCTCTTCCTGGCACCATGGTACAGGGGGCCTGCCTTGGTGCTAGGTGGGCCATTGTCCGCCAGCACAGGGGGAAAGGACAGGAATGCACCCTATATCTTAAATGCTGCGCATTCCTGTCCTTTCCCTGTGACGCAGGACAGCGCAGCAAGGTGACTTGCTGCACTGCCCTTCACCACAATATTCATAAATATGCCCCCTGGTCCAGAAAGAAGCCATGTTTAAAATGTCTCTTTCAAGTAATAGGCTTTTTAGTACAGAATTAGAACTGAAACATCCTCAAATTGTTAATGAAAAGAAACATTTAACTTCTTTTAGTAAAAGTTCTTTTTAGCAAAATATCTTTTCAACAGTCATTCAGAATACAGCAGACCTCTTCTAACTTAAAAAAATGAAACAGCAGTGTTATGCTTCTTGGCCACTGCGGAGTGTGGTGAGCTGTGGATTCCGGCATGCATGAGACCCATAGGTGCTGAATGATTGCGCTCTCCCAAACGGTTTCAGGAGTGACATTTACTGTTGTACATACCTCTGGGCCATTTGGTAATAGAAGATACCATTTGCTCTACCTTTTGCTTTTTGCCAAATAGATATGGTGGAACTGAAGGGGGGGTTAAGTCTCTTGCGTTGCTATGAGGACATCTAGTGGTTGGTGTTCTGTGTGACATAGACTACCTTGTTACAGGAAGTACCATTTATTCCTATGGGGTGTGCTAATACAAGATGGCTGTAATGTGTTTCCAGGTCATGCTTGGGGTTGTCAGCACTAGTCACTATATAAAGGGATGTTTTATATCTTCATTGTATCACAAAGCTTCTGGATTACATTTGGCTTGTGTATGTGCTTGCTTTTTTCTATGTTTTGAATTGCTTATTTTTCCTTTCTATCAGTTGCTTTGTAAAGAGGGTTTCTTAGTCCTTGTGTTGTTTCCTCCCTTATGTACTATCTTTACATCTGGCCTCTTTTCTTTCTGTGCTTATTTTGTGTACAATTGCCTAGCATCCCCTTTCTGTAATTAGTCACTCTGGGGGACACTGCCAAGGTTGCCGGAGAAGGTTGCCCCTATCATCCTTACTCCATACTCCAGGAAATGGTAAGAGAGGTGCGATCTGCCATTAACAGGTAGGTCCTATTGGGTTGAGAATTTGCAGGAGCAAAATCATGTTTTGTCAGGAAAGTATGGGCTATTCCAGGAGAGAAGAAGAATTTCTGACAGGAGGTTGGATTCATCATTTTCGTTAGGCTTGGCCAGAATTGGTCCTCCATATAGAAAAACAAGGACAATGACAGAATTCATGGACCATCCTCTGTAGTCAGGCCAAAGAAACGGCAAAGATACAATTTGAAAACCAAGCCTTGCTGGAAGCAATGCAGCCTTTACTACAGAAAGACTTGATAATCCCCAAACTTAAGAAAGAAATGAGACTAGGTTTTTTTGACATTTTCCTATTCACAAAAATGTCACTGGGGGATTCAGAGCAGCAATAGTGTCTGAATCATGAGATTGTGGGCACGTTTCAAAATGGAAATGTTGCAGAGAATAATACCTTTTATATAAGCGTGACATTCTTTGGAAACCATAAACTTGCAGGATGCCTGAAATATCCGCAGAGAAACCTCAGATTTTGTGTCATGAACAAACAATTCTGTTGTCAGATCCTTCCCCTTGGCCTAAAAAATGCAAATATGTGTTCACGAACAAATGTAGTGGAAACTTTGATTGCTTCTTTATATCTTCAGGGCCTTATGGAATATTCTTAACTCGTTGATTGACATCTGCATTCCCCTCTGGTACAGGAAACTTTGAGAAGTCCCACAGGCACATGCATCAAAAGAAAAACTGGTCGCAAACGGGCAGATTCTCAGAATCTGCCCCTTTGCGACCGGTATTTTTGCATTTGGGATGCATCATCCCAAATGCAAAAATCGCAATTTAAGTAATCTCTAAATTGCGATTACTTAAATTGCGATTGCATTTAAGGAATCGCAAATTAAGATTCCTTAAATGCAATGCAACAAAGTAAAAAAATTAGCGATTTCGCTACTAGGGGCGCAATTTACCATGAAGTTGAACTTCATGGTAAATTGCAAAATCTTGAGAAATGCACTAAAGTGCATTTTTCAAAGTTGAAGGTTACACACACACATGTCCTTGGGACATGTGTGTGCGCAACATATGTGCACGGATCAATTTCAGGGGTGCCACAGGGTGTCCTTTTGACACCCTTGCACCCTTGAAATTGCATGCGCAATTTGCGAGTACCTATTGGTACTCGCAAATAGCGCTCGCAATTTCCCATTCATTCCTATGGGCCTGTAGGCCCATAGGAATGAATGGGAAGCCATTCCTTATTTGCGACTCGCAATTTGCGAGTCTCAAATAAGGAATGTGAAGGAATCGCTATTATTATAGCGATTCCCTACATGCATAGGATTTTGCGAATCCTTAATTTTGAATCCTTAATATTCGCTATTAAGGACTCGCAAAATCCTAGCTTGATGCATGTGCCAGTTGGTGTGATAGAGTTATGTTTAAAGAAGCATGGATTTTTACTTAACAAGGAAAAATGTCAGCTGGTCCCTGAGCAAGATCGAACCTTAATAGGAGCCACATTCACAATAGATATAACAAAATGTTCCTTACTCAGGACTGAGCTCTGAGACTGAGGAATTGGGGGCAGAGCTGAGCAAAATGAAGGAGGCATCAGCAAGGTTCTGGTTGAAAGTACAAGGCAACATGGCAGCTTATATTTTTACTTTCCCAGTGGCACACCTGCACATGTATCCGTTGGTAAATCATCTGCAAATTAATTGGAGCCCAGATTCGTGGATTAGGAGAAAATGATTGAAGTAGCAGAAGAGATTTGGGTGATATTGAAGTGGTAGATATTGCCCATTCCCTGGGTCATGGAATCTCTCTTTTGCCAGTATCCAAAGATCATTACAACAGATGCCAGCTTCATAGAATGGAGAGCATAGACCGGTGATTTTATAAACTCAGGCCTAAAGGTCAACTCAGGACAGCCTAAAAAACGTCCAGTTGGAGGGGATGGATGGCAATGTTCAGGGCTCTAACCTTTTTAATTCCACAGATAAGGTAGTCATCACAAATTGGTGCCATATGACATTAATTATGATGACAATTTCCTAATTAAAACAGGGTGGAACAAGATCACAGGCTTTGAGAGGATTCGCATTTCAGAAAGGCATATAGGCAGAAGAGCACCTCTTATGTCTGAAAGCATCATACTTGAAGGGAGAAGTGAATATTTATGGAAATTCATTGAGTGGTATTTTCATGCAATTCCAATCTCTGTTTCTGACTCAGGAAATCTTTCTGGAAATTTACCAGAGATTCTGAATCATTCAGTTTGTATAGTTTAGGTATATGAGCTGTGCCCACCATCAGTAGGTTGCTTCTTAGAAGCCCAAACTGCCTACTTATTATGTTACGTGTGTTTACCAAGATGAACGCTCTTTGATATAATATTAAGACCCTGGCCGCTTTCAATATTAGTTTGCTGTGGTTTCATTTAAAGCCCAGTTCATTATTCTTGGCATTTTCTAGTTGTTTTAGTACTCCTTTCACTTCTTTTTCTCTATGCTCCTTGGCAGTGTTTGGTGCTTGTTGGAACTATTGTTATGTAGTGATTTCCTTTTTGAACCCACTTTGGTTCTCCCTTAGTTTTGCATATTAGGAGATTTAGGTTGCCACTGCTTTGCACAGCTACACATAATACATTTGTTTTTCTGGCATAATGTCATTTTAGAAATATGATGTAAATGTTATTTGTTATTCAGTGACTCTTCTTGGTATTTCATCTGAACATTTCGTACAAGGTTGAACAACATGGTGTACTATTTTCTTGTGTCCCCCCGTTCAGCATCATCTCCTAACGTTTTTAAACTTAACACGGTATCACAGCTACAGTTTTCTAACACAGTAGTTCTTATCATATAAACCGTGTCACATCCCATTGGGGGGCAGACAGGGGAATTCCAGCAGATAGACTGGTCTTGGAATGGAAGCAGCAGCCTTGCATAAACTGAGTTTACATCTATGATGCAGACCACCTAACTACACACACCTGGTATTGGGTCTGTTGCTAATCCCTGATATCACTTTTATATCGCTGTGCTCACATAGGGCGTGATTACGATGGTGTAACTTTCGCCACCGCCGGGCCGGCGGTGGCGACCGTTACGCCATCGCAACGTGCAATACCCACCGCCATATTACGATGGCGGTGGGTATCGCGGTGGACGTAAAGTCCATCCGCCTCTTTTCCGCCGGTCGTCAATCGTTTCGATTGCCGACCGGGCGGAGCTGGGGCTGCAATATGGTGGCGGTGCCTAGCAGGCACCGCCAGCCATATTATGATGTGTGAACTTCAAGGCTAGCGGTGATTTGATTTGGGGGCCCGTTGCGGGCCCCTGGGGGGGTGAGTGGGTGCACTTGGGGGGTACCTATGGTACCCCCTTACATGTCCACGCACAAGGTGGCAGGCACCGCGCAGTGCCAGCCACGTTGTGCATGTAAATGCACAACGTGGCATTTTCCTATTGCGGCGGGTGCTGCAGCCAGCAGCACCCGCCGCAATGTTAAAATGCCAGATGCGACCGCCGCGGTGGCGGTCGCATCATAATTTGGGTGGCATGGCAGGCGGGCGGTCCCGTTACCACTAGTCAGCCCCATAGTGAGGGTAGGCCTAGACCATGGGTACTCACAAACCTTTCCCCAGGGGCCACAAACTCTGGTATGTGGTGTGCCCGAGGTCCGCATTAATGGCAGCACGGTGGGAGTGGTGTTTGTGGAGTGCTAAGGTGGGCATACGGGAAGCAAATCACATACATAGTGTGATCTGCGAGTCATTTAGCTATTTTGAGGGTTGTCTTTCCATAATGCCCTCCAAATTAAGCCCATAGTATCTAGAAGAGTCATAGATTTTACAATACTGAATTATTCTGTACCTGAATTGCTATCCTCTACCACACTTTGGGGTAAGCCTTTCTGCTTGCTATTGCTACCTTGGGGAGAGGCAAGTGTAACAAGCATTTGCAATGCAATAGGTCTCGCATTTACGCGAGTTTAAGCCATTGGCATTATAAATGACAATGCCTTTTCTTTGTTTTAGAAACGAAAACAAAAATAAAAGGCATAGTTATTTGCAATGTCAATAGCTCAAACTCGCGTAAATGCGAGACCTATTGCATTGCAAATGCTTGTTGTATTTCTTGTGGGCTTGAAAATGGACTAATGTCTGCTAACAAATAGGCGCAGCAGCAGCAGCTTTACCAGCTAATTGCTGCATACAGGGCCGGCTTTAGGGTGGTGCGACTGGCCAAGCCGCACTGGGAGCTGACTTGGACTTGTGTAATGCATGCTGTAAAGAACAGATCTGTATTTTATGTGGGTAGCTGAGTGGATTAGTAAAGCCAGTCTTTACCAGCATTTTAAAACAAATTAAATGTATCTGAGAGAGGGGCTATGGAGAGATGGGCACTTTTGCTGGGTAGTAGTGAGGGAATCCGAGGAGGTCGGGGCCCGCCAAAACGATTGTCACACCAGGCGCCACCAGCACTAAAGCAGGCCTTGGCTGCATATGTGTTGCTATAAAGACTGAACTCTGCCACCTTCTTGCACCCTGCAGATTCCGTGCTTTCATATCACTACCGGGGATCAAAGCTCCTGATTATGGCTGCATACATAACAGAGCAGATTCCTTATGTTCCATCAAAGGCCAGGGAAGGGTGGTGGGCCGCTGAGTTCATATATTTTTTTCATCAGTGCCGGATTAAACCCTGTGGAGGCCCCTAGGCAGTCGAAATTTGAGAGGGGGCCTCTGAAATTATTTCCTAATACCCAATGCACTGGATTTTTTTTTTTAAACTGACAGCTGCCAGAAGATGAGCTTTTAAGAGACAAACTGTTATATGAATCTGATGTCTCTGGTTTATGTACTTTAAATTGTATTTTGATCCATTGTTGAGGGCCCCTAAAAGGAGTAGGGCCCCTAGGCCGGTGCCTATTTTGTAATCCGGTACTGTTTTTCATACTGAGGATGAGAGCAAAAATGGGGGGCCCCATACGGACACGTCTCAGCACCTGGTTTTAAGATCTGCCGGTTCTGAGCACCTACAGAACCCGGCCAACTGAAAGCCCTACTGTCTGTTCAAGTAATTTACATTAAATTCTTATCCTAATGATAGTAATTAAAACACAAGAGTTACACTTTCCCATTCAGAAAAGCTTGTCAATATTAAGCTGGGAGACAGCACTTACTGAAAGAGGCTCATGGGAGAGGAATTTAGAGCTGCAATTTCTCAACCACGGCCTCGGAACCACCCCAGAAAATCCGGTCGGGTTACTCCAGACAGGAGGGACCTTGGCCAGACAAAGGGTGTGGGGATTAAAGTGTGGTAGTTCACGGGATTTTGGAGTGCAGGCAGGACACGCCTTCGTGAGAGACAACGAGACGCTGTGGAAAAGCACACGGGAACAGCCATCGCATGGGTGGTGGGGGGGGGTTAAAGAGTGGATTCTCAGGAGAGTGAGGAGTGCTGAGATTCTCTCATTTCGATTGTGGGTTTAAAGGACATGGTCTGTCAAAAGCACGAGGAGTGCTAGAGTCGGCAAATTGTCGCGATAATAATGAGTTGTGGAAGTATTGGAACGAGGGCACCTTATCAGTTGAACCCAGTGCTTGAAATGGAAAAAATACAGGTACCCTGGCCTTGAATACCTCATTGCTTCTGAAAAGTGGCGGCACTCTCCAATTAAAAGTATTGCACCTGTCGAAAAGTGCTGGTACTCTGGTTCTGAAAATAAAGAAGTGCAGGTTCTCAGTACCCGACAGTACTTTCACATTTAAATCCCTGGATGAACACAATTACGCTGGCAACATGCTTTTAAGAATAGAAAAGGGTATGCAAAGTATTAAGCAAATGAAGAAAAGAAAATAAGATTAAAAAAAAAAACTCTGGGGGAACAGATAAGTATAGAATAGAATGAAAAATGCACAGGAGGCAAGCTCAATGAAGTGAATTTAAGAGTAAGAATAGCTTTAAAGAAAGACAAAAGATGAAGGAAATCGCAACATGCAATGTTATAGGCCATTACCTAGTGCGTTGACAATGGCATGGGGGCGGGAGGGGGTGCACTAAAGTAAACAACGCCGGACTTGCAGAAAAAGCAGCATATTGAAAAAAGGCATAATAGAAGGGAAGAGGAATAAAAGGAGAACAAATTAAGAATTGGTAGC
This sequence comes from Calotriton arnoldi, assembly GCA_963921515.1. Classification (NCBI taxonomy): domain Eukaryota; kingdom Metazoa; phylum Chordata; class Amphibia; order Caudata; family Salamandridae; genus Calotriton; species Calotriton arnoldi. The sequence continues at coordinate 581,733 of CAWUFW010007739.1, read as the reverse complement.
AAAGTAAATTTATAAAAACAAACAACGACGAAAGCGCGAAAAATCACACGGAAAACGATCACCATAGAGAGAAATTTTACTGAGTACTCAATACTACACTATATGTTCGGAAACCACATTTTACGTGTCACGACCATATTTTCACATATTGTTTCCACCCACAAATATCAACAACCATACTGGAATGTAAACAAGGTTCCCGAATTACAAACTTACCTATGCCCCTCGGCTGCTGATCTTAAATCTTCTGTTTTGCTTACGAGTCTTAATATAGCGTAGTCATGCCCGGGGCCATCAGAGCGCTTTACAACAAGCATGAGTGGGGCGGGGGGGCGACACGAGTGGTGGGGGGGCGACGCGAGTGGTGCGCGCGCCTCGCGCTGAAAGTTCAAAAAACAAGCACGGAATCGAAACGGAGGAGCGGGGGCGAGCGAGCGCGGCAGCCTGCTCAGCTGACCAGACTCTCGTGCATCATGGCCTTTTCCCCGCACGGCCGGCATATGTTTCCAATTATCGTGCACGCGTCTGGGCACGAAAATGGGAAACAGATGTCGGCCCTGCGCGCGTAACCGCCCGAAAAGGCCACGACGCACGAGCGTGTGGTCAGCTTCTGAAACCCCTTACTTAAAGTCTTCGCCTAGCAGCGCTTGCGCGCTACTCGAGGCTCGACCTAAAAAGGAAGTAACTTGACTATTGAATTGAAATGAAACAGAATTCTACAAAGTGAAACCAGACAACCTAGGATCAATCCCGGCTTCACCACTTGAACCAATTGTTTGATCCCAGGCAGTTGCCTAATTTCACCTTGCCTCCTTTTTCTTCATTATTACAAATAAGAGCACCTTGAAATACATGAGTTTAGGATACATGCTGTACAAACCTGACCACCCAGAGGGTTCCACCTGGCAACTGACTTGCCTCTTAATTCACTACTGGCATTGTTGCGAGGGTAAGAGGAGGCATGAATATTTCTACAATCTTTTTTAAAACGATCAGTTTTAAATAAAATACTTATGAATGGACTTATCTATTCTGATGTACTAAGGAGTAACGCTTCTGCATATTAATGATATACACTGTTTGAATATTGAAAAGACGTTATCATAATTTTTCACATTTGTTGCAAATGTATTGAAAAATGAATGTTACTAAATTAAGTTTTGCAGGGCACCTTATTTATTTTTTTTCTTTTACTTCACTTAGCCTGTAAATAAACGTGTTCCCATTTTTTTTTTTTTTTTTTAATGTTTAGTGCTTTCTGAAGTTCACAGCAGCCCAGGGCAGTCATTCAGCTGGGGGCTGCATGTGAAGGTCAGGGGGGCCGCATACAGACCCCGGGCCCTACTTTGAGTACCACGGGCCTAGACAGATATATTAGTTGTCATGGTTGGGTTGTTCATTGTATACCGCCTGCTATTAATGCTGATTACGTTGCTCAGTTGTATTTGTTTATTTATCGCAGCACATCTGCTTCAAAATAGACTACGATAGTTTCAATAAATATATCGTAAACTTCCTTCGTATCTTTCTTTTGCTTACTATGGACATGCAGTGAGTGACAAACGAAAGGTGATGATTTGTTTCATGGGTCCCTTGGGGAGTAGTGGTTCATGTTCTAGGTTTGCCAACATTACCTGGCACTCTGGAAAGGTTAGGAATTCAGGTGAGGCACTGTGAGCTATTCGGATTTGGGCCTACAGGTACTCACATGGTAGAGAGACTCAGCCCCTACATTCTGGCGTCCTGTCATCCCAAGGCACAGCTCTGTTTCTCAGCAGAATCCCTGCAACGGTTATTAGCTGGAAGTGAGCGCTCCTGATTTTTGATAGGATAGTTTAGGTCGGTTTCACACAAAATATTTCAATGATTAGTTCAATGCCAGCTGGAAGCAGGTTGTCTTATGAAGTATACTGGCCGACCAGTAAGAGTTAATGATTGTATGTTCAATCAGTGCACAATGACTGCTCTTTGAGATAATTGGAATTTTGATGAGCGCAAGAAGTTTGAGTCTGTGTTGGATGGCGGATATTATCCATGGGTGGTGCTAATGGCGCAACCATTGCAATGAAGCGCCAGATTTATTCTTCGTTCAAGCTACGTAACTTGCGGCGCTGCCTTCTGGGAATGGGAGAGAGCAGAAATGTGCCATGTTCAATAAGATATGGTGCACTTTTGCTGCCTCCCAGCACTGGAGAACTGTGAGCTGCCTAGCTTCAACGGAAACACCCTTGCACCTTGGTGCAAGGTGTCTGCGTCACAGGCAGGATTCTTTTTGTGCAGGAAGATATACCTTCCTCCACAAAAACAATCCTTAGAGGCATATTTCCTTTCTATGCGCTGCATTCTGCAGCACACGTTGAAAGAGAAAGTAACAAGGAGAAATGAAGGGTATGCAGACAGAATATCGAGTTGGAAATGTCGACTTAAACAAATATCGAGTTGGACATATCGTGACAGAAATATCAACAGCAAGAATATCATGGTCAAGAATATCGACTTTAAGGTAAGAAATATCGCTTTTAAAAATATCGAAGTCATTAATATCGATTGCAAAAATAAAGTTGTTTAAAATATCGATTTTTTAATTAGTGTTATGTATCTAAGTATGTATTTTAAATGCATGTGATCTATTTTTTTGTATAAATATTGTTTTTGTTTTTTAATATATGTGTTACATTTTTAGTAGTTATTAATTTTATTTTAATTACATTTTGCGTTTTTTAGTTCTGTAGCGGGTTGTGGGTTTATAAAGGAATAGGGTGGGATGTAATTTAATTATAATAAATTAATGATTATTTTTTATTTATTAATATTTATTTAATTTAAATTTATAGAGTTAATTTTGGGAAGTAATTTATTATTAATTAATTATTAATTGGTTGTTAATAATTAATTAATTTGTAATTCATTAGGGTGATTGTGTTATTTTTATAGGAGCGGGTTGTGGGGATTATGGGGTAAAGGGTGGGAAGTAATTTAATTATATTAAAATATGTTTTTTTGTATATTGATATTTATTTAATTTAGATTTTATAGTGTTAATTGTGGGAAGTAATTTATTGTTAATTAATTATTAATTGGTTGATAATTAATATTAATTAATTATGTTAATTGTGTAATTTTTGTATGCGCGGGTGGTGGGATTTATAGGGGTAGAGGGTGGGAAGTAACATTTTTTTAATTAATTCAAAATTTTTGTTAATTAATGCTAATTAATTAATAAAAATTTAAATATGGCAATTGTGTAATTAATTTTAGATGTGAGTTGTGGGGCTTATAGTGGTAAGGGGTGGGAAGTAATTTATTTTTAATTAATTAATAAGTAGTTGTTAATTGATATTAATTTATTAATTTAAAATTAATTATGGAAATTGTGTAATGATTTTTAGGTGTGGGTTGTGGGGTTTATAGGGGTAGAGGGTGCAAAGTAATTTATGTTTAATTAATTAATAATTAGTTGATCATTAATATTATTTCATCAATTGATAATTAATTAGGGTAATTGTTTATTTTTTTGTGTGTGGGTTTTGGTTTTATAGGGGTAATGTTTGGGAAGTAAATAATGTTTTATCTGTTTTAATTTGTTTTTTTCATTAATAATATTTCTTTAATTGATAATTATGTTAATAATGGAGGTTCAATTTTTTTAATTTTAGATGTGTGTTGTGAATTGTGTGGTGTTATATGGTAGGAAATAAAAAAGATTACATTTATTTAATAATTAATGTTTGTGTTTAAAAATAATTTCTAATTAAAAATAGTTATTTGTTTGGAATTTTTTAAAACATTTATTTAATATAATATTGATAGGTTTTTGTAATATCTATTTAACATTATAATATGTTTCTATCTTTTTAAATTTTTTATATTTTTATATATGTTTTATTTTTTATTTTTTTAAATATTTTGCGTTGTTGTTTATATTTTGTTAGTTTTGAACTGACTCAAGTGGGAATATTAATTTTAACCCCTCCTCTATCAAACACTTTCCCTATTGTTGCACTAACTGGAGTGGGAATAGTAATTTTTACCCCTCCACTATCCAACACCTTCCCTACTGTTGCACTCACTGGAGTGGGAATAGTAAGTTTTTACCCCTCCTCTATCCAACACTTTCCCTATTGTTGCACTAACTGAAGTGGGTATAGTGTTTGTAACCCCTCCGCTATCCAACACTTTCCCTATTGTTGCACTCACTGGAGTGGGAATAGTCATTTTTACCCCTGCGCTATCCAACATTTTCCCTACTGTTGCACTCCCTGGAGTGGGAATAGTCATTTTTATTCCTCCGCTATCCAAAACTTTCCCAACTGTTGCACTAACTGGAGTGGGACTAGTCATTTTTACCCCTCCGCTATCCAACACTTTCCCTACTGTTGCACTCACTGGAGTGGAAAATTTAGGTTTAAAGACTTTTAAATAGTTTAATGGTTTAATTTATAATATAATGTTTTTTGTATTAGATTTTATGTTATTGGTGTATGTATATATATATATTTATTTGACATTTTTTATATATATTCATAAAATTATAAAATAAATTAAAGTTAATAGTTCATTAATTGTTTTAAAGTAAATATATATATATATATATACATCGCTCGCACACTCGGAAAAATAAGGCAGGTTTGGGAAACCAAAGATTTATTCCGTCATAAATCAACGTGACGCGTTTCGCCTAACGGCTTGATCACACAAAGTGCACATAGTGAAAGCCTCGTTACATACTGATAGGTAGGAATTAACAAAGGACTACTTGGCTGTGGGCGAATCGCCCGTAATATCAGCCGCCATCATGTAACGTGTTGAAATCAAGTGAACAGATTAGATATGTCTGACAATATTTGTGGTCCATGTGAGCAATGTTATATAAAATTAACGTATATATCCTCAATACCTGATAAAACAATTCGATGTGCCAGTCACCCACAATCTATACTGGTCCGGCCGAACGTGGTCGCCATTTTGTAGTGGCTATACATACATGGTGTGCCTGAGTATCCACATACTTAAAGTTAACTCAGGTCAGTTCATTGCTAGTACTCCCCAAGTGGGTCATTGCATAAATATCAGGTGCCTCTGCTACATTCATAATATATAATTGCGTGAGCGAAAACACAGTTCACATTCTATATCTCATGTTGCCTGTCCACCCATAGTGGGTACAGAATCAGTAAATATATCGAGGTATGGGAAACCTGGGTGATGACATATAAATATCAAAACACATTGCATATCTTTTGCTACATATCTGCCCTTGGTGGGTATACAATTGGTAATTAATACGAGGCAAGGAAAATCAAAAAGGCAGCGTGTATATACAGAGATCAAGTGAAAAATTGTCTAATCTACATAAACAAAGTTAAAAAAGATAATTTCTTATCTGCGGCATATGGCCATTCCAGGAGAATGATACCACGAAGAAAAGGGTAGGGACCCGGTCTTTCTGTTCCATCCAGTGTGTCCCTTCCTTTCCTCCTGCAAATAAAGAGAAAAGGATCGACAGTTAGAATATTGTGAAGAGCAGCAGATCTATAACATCTATAACATGTTTAAAATTTAAGTTACAGAATGTACACGTCCACAAAATTCATAATTAACTCAGCAAATATTGACAATCTTATTCATCATGGAGATGCATTGCTATTTCTTCGTCCATATTATGTCCCTTAGGATGACGTGTTCCTAACTCAATTATGTATCTGGATTCCTGTTTTCTTAATTGAAGTTCCCGGTTCCCACCCCTGGGATTGCTCTCTATTTGTTCGAGGACAAAAAACTGTAGTTTGGTATTGTCCGAATAATGATGTAACGCAAAGTGTCTGGCTATGGGATAATGGGTGTCCTTCTTGGCTATAGCCCTCATATGTTCCAGAACACGTTTTTTGGCCATATGCGTTGTACTCCCAATGTAGCGGAGGCTGCACGGGCATTCCAAGGCATATATAACAAAGGAGGAGCTGCAGGTGAGGAACTGTCGGATAGGTATTGTTTTGTTACTATTGGGATTATGGTATTCCTTCCGCATGCGGCTGCCGCGACATGCCTTGCAGTGACCGCAAGGGAAGAATCCCTGCAAGTTAACACTCCTGTCTACTTTTGGAGTGATGTCGCTGTGTACTAGGATGTCCCTCATACTGCGTCCCTTCCTGTAGGTAATCTGGGGTCTGGGAGTCATGGTTGAACCTATGATGGGGTCTTTCTTCAGCAGTTCCCAGTTTTTAGCTAAGATGCGTTGAACTTCTTTTGATCCACCATTGTAAGTCAGAATGACTCTCGTAGTGTTCTCACTTTCCTCTGCTCTATCATTAGTGAAGAGGCTGGTCTCCCTGCTGATGTTCTTGACCTTCTCAGTTGCCCTGCGTAATACCCACCCAGGATACCCTCTCTCCCTGAATCTAGTGAGCATGATGTCCTGTTCTTTGGAGAAAGCGTCATCAGAGCTGCAGTTGCGCTTGGCTCTCAATAATTCTCCATAAGGGATGCTCCATTTGAGCCAGTCAGGATGGCTGCTTAGGGCGTGTAACAGGCTATTGCCTGCAGTGGCTTTCCTGAAAAGTCGAGTATGTAGGGTATTGTTAATAATCTCAACACTGATATCCAGGAATTCAACCCTATTCTTGCTGATATTGCTGGTTAAAACAAGGTTGAGACTATTATTGTTCAGTCTCTGTATAAAATTTTCTGCTTCACTGGTCGTGCCCCTCCAAATTATAAAGAGGTCATCAATATACCTCAGCCATAACGCTACTTTGTCAAAGTCCTTCTTGTAGGTGGTGTCTAGCCTCAGCTCCTCCTCCCACGCCCCTAGGAACAGATTCGCGAAGCTCGGCGCGAAACAAGTTCCCATTGCCGTGCCAAGGGTTTGTCTGTATATGTTGCCGTTGAAAAGAAAAGAAGTTGTTATTAAGACAAAACCTGATCATGGCAATAATCATTTTGGTATGCTCCAAAAATTTGATAGGTCTCTTGAATAAGTATTTCTGACATGCTGAAATACCTGCCTCGTGTTCGATGATAGTGTACAAAGAGCTCACGTCCATGGTTATTAATATGTATCCTTCCTGCCAAATCACACCCTGTATTTTATTGAGAAAATCTTTAGTATCTCTCACATGCGATGGAAGAAGGACCACCTGATCTTTGAGAAAATGATCTACATATCTCGATACGTTCTCCAGAGCACTCCCTCTAGAAGAGACTATCGGTCGTCCCGGGGGGTTGGTTAAATCCTTGTGGATCTTAGGCAGGAGATAGAGCACGGGGAGTTTAGGGAAATCTTTTTTTAGAAAGCAAAATTCTTCCCACTCTAACAGCCCTCTCTCTCGCCACTCAGACAGATTATTCCATATAGTGGTCACACTCTTACTGTACTCATTTCTGTTGGTCATGGAGTAGAAAGAGGGATTATTCAACTGGCGGTTTGCTTCTGCTATGTACATGTCTCTGGTCATGATGACCACATTACCCCTTTTATCAGCAGGCCTCACTACAATAGTGTTGTCAGTGGCTAAATTAATGATTGCATTTTTTTGTGCCACAGACATATTATATACCATAGGTACAGTTTTTTTAAACCATACTTTCTGTTTGTATTTCAACAATTGTTCAGAGACAATGTCTTGGAATGTATCAATATTGTCATGAGGCATCATTGGTAAAAAGGTAGATTTCGGTCTAAATTTGGTAGAAGCCGCTTTATCGAAGCTAATGTCATTTTATACAGAGACTGAACAATAATAGTCTCAACCTTGTTTTAACCAGCAATATCAGCAAGAGTAGGGTTGAATTCCTGGATATCAGTGTTGAGATTATTAACAATACCCTACATACTCGACTTTTCAGGAAAGCCACTGCAGGCAATAGCCTGTTACACGCCGTAAGCAGCCATCCTGACTGGCTCAAATGGAGCATCCCTTATGGAGAATTATTGAGAGCCAAGCGCAACTGCAGCTCTGATGACGCTTTCTCCAAAGAACAGGACATCATGCTCACTAGATTCAGGGAGAGAGGGTATCCTGGGTGGGTATTACGCAGGGCAACTGAGAAGGTCAAGAACATCAGCAGGGAGACCAGCCTCTTCACTAATGATAGAGCAGAGGAAAGTGAGAACACTACGAGAGTCATTCTGACTTACAATGGTGGATCAAAAGAAGTTCAACGCATCTTAGCTAAAAACTGGGAACTGCTGAAGAAAGACCCCATCATAGGTTCAACCATGACTCCCAGACCCCAGATTACCTACAGGAAGGGACGCAGTATGAGGGACATCCTAGTACACAGCGACATCACTCCAAAAGAAGACAGGAGTGTTAACTTGCAGGGATTCTTCCCTTGCGGTCACTGCAAGGCATGTCACGACAGCCGCATGCGGAAGGAATACCATAATCCCAATAGTAACAAAACAATACCTATCCGACAGTTCCTCACCTGCAGCTCCTCCTTTGTTATATATGCCTTGGAATGCCCGTGCAGCCTCCGCAACATTGGGAGTACAACGCATATGGCCAAAAACGTGTTCTGGAACATATGAGGGCTATAGCCAAGAAGGACACCCATTATCCCATAGCCAGACACTTTGCGTTACATCATTATTCGGACAATACCAAACTACAGTTTTTGTCCTCGAACAAATAGGGAGCAATCCCAGGGGTGGGAACCGGAACTTCAATTAAGAAAACAGGAATCCAGATACATAATTGAGTTAGGAACACGTCATCCTAAGGGACATAATATGGACGAAGAAATAGCAATACATCTCCATGATGAATAAGATTGTCAATATTTGCTGAGTTAATTATGAATTTTGTGGACGTGTACATTCTGTAACTTAAATTTTAAACATGTTATAGATGTTATAGATCTGCTGCTCTTCACAATATTCTAACTGTCGATCCTTTTCTCTTTATTTTCAGGAGGAAAGGAAGGGACACACTGGATGGAACAGATAGACCGGGTCCCTACCCTTTTCTTCGTGGTATCATTCTCCTGGAATGGCCATATGCCGCAGATAAGAAATTATCTTTTTTAACTTTGTTTATGTAGATTAGACAATTTTTCACTTGATCTCTGTATATACACGCTGCCTCTTTGATTTTGCTTGCCTCGTATTAATTACCGATTGTATACCCACCAAGGGCGGATATGTAGCAAAAGATATGCAATGTGTTTTGATATTTATATGTCATCACCCAGGTTTCCCATACCTCGATATATTTACTGATTCTGTACCCACTATGGGTGGACAGGCAACATGAGACATAGAATGTGAACTGTGTTTTCGCTCACGCAATTATATATTATGAATGTAGCAGAGGCACCTGATATTTATGCAATGACCCACTTGGGGAGTACTAGCAATGAACTGACCTGAGTTAACTTTAAGTATGTGGATACTCAGGCACACCATGTATGTATAGCCACTACAAAATGGCGACCGCGTTCGGCCGGACCAGTATAGATTGTGGGTGACTGGCACATCGAATTGTTTTATCAGGTATTGAGGATATATACGTTCATTTTATATAACATTGCTCACATGGACCACGAATATTGTCAGACATATCTAATCTGTTCACTTGATTTCAACACGTTACATGATGGCGGCTGATATTACGGGTGATTCGCCCACAGCCAAGTAGTCCTTTGTTAATTTCTACCTATCAGTATGTAACGAGGCTTTCACTATGTGCACTTTGTGTGATCAAGCCGTTAGGCGAAACGCGTCACGTTGATTTATGACGGAATAAATCTTTGGTTTCCCAAACCTGCCTTATTTTTCCGAGTGTGCGAGCGATTGGTTTCTTATATTTGGAATTGGATTATCGGCGGCTCCGCCGACTCTTGCGCCACCTCCCACGGGACTTCGGCTTCCAGCAGGAGCATCTTTTCTCATTTGGATATATATATACATATATATTTTACATTTTATATACGTATGTTTAAATGTTTTAAAATAAATGTATTTGTTGTATTTGTTAAAATGTATATTACATCTAATTTATTGTTTTTAAGTTAATTTTATTATTTAATATATTTAATATTATTTTTTATATATATATATATATTAAAATCGATATTTTGTACAATTATATTTTTTACAGCAATATTTTTTTTCTCGATATTTTTGTACTTACCATTATAAATATAGGATGTCGATATTTTTAACATTGATATTTATAACTCAATATTTTTGTATGGGGATATTTTGGGGATCAATATTCTATCAGTGAACCGAAATGAAGATATTTCTCCTCTTTATGCCAGTTTCAAGTAGGCACACCATTTTGGCACAAACCCAGGTTTGCTGCCTATAGTAAATCTGGTCTTCCCTCAAAAAATCCATAGGTGGATGCATGGGGATGCCAATGCTCCACCTATGGAATGCCTCCCCAATCCAGAGTAACACTCTGCATTGTATTACTTTTTTTTTACTAAGCCATGCAAAGCCACACAAACTGGGCTTTGCGTAGCTTAGTCAATCCAAATATACTTTTTGCATCTGAGCTGAATTTAAAAAAGTGACCCAATTCTGACACAAAATGTTTGTAAATCTGGACTGAAGTATCAATGCCTGTTCTGATGACAGTACATGGTGAATTGTCTTGATGGCCGAAACAACTTCTCAAATAGTGTTTGTGCTACTGTTGTGCGATTTGTTGGATATATTATTTTGATTTGCATGAGGTGTTTGTTCTGACAATCTCATTATTAGTCTTTTGTAAGATGTGGCAGTTTAAGGTATGTTGTATGCATTATTATTTATTGCCAATTTGCTACTCTGTCATCAGTGATCTCTCTTAAAAAATATTATTAGATCTAAATAAAATAATTGCAATATGTTTCTAAGAATAGTTTCTTTGTCCCGTTGCAGATTTTCTTGAAAATAATTTAACTTGTTGTGTTTGAATATAATTTGAATTCGGATAATATTTTGATGTAATTGTGAACGTAAGTGATTTCTCTGATACCAATTTCGCAGAATTTGTAGTTTACCTATATATGGGTTCCCTGTTCTTTGTTTCGTTTTTTTTTTTTAGTTAAAGCTTTATTAGATAAAATACAGATGTACAGAATTATATATTACTTCAGAATGAGAGATCAAGTTATGAAATATACATTAAACCAAGAAAGCCAAAATATCTAGTACTTAATACAAAAGTAGCATTACAAGATAAACTTATTAAATGAAATGATTCTGTACTTAGAACATTACATTTTTTTTTTGTGTATTGGGAAAAAGGAAAGAATAAAGATATCAGAAGAAGAGTGAAGAGATGGAGAAAAGAAGAAAAGAAAAAAGAAAAAGAGAGAAAGAATAAACATTACATATTACAAATCTGCACATGTATCACGTAATAAAACCTATATTATCTAATATTTAGTTCATGTAATAAAGTCCCATTATTAACAACTTATCTCATATAGTAACAATGGCAAATACTTAGATAAGATAGTTTAAAGAATAGGGGAAAAAGCAATCATGGTGGCTGGAGAACCCTGATGAATTCGCTAGGGGCTTTACACTTTTTATTTAAGCACCCAGTAAGCGGAGACCAAAAGAGGTCCTTATTAATCATTTGTAGCGTTGATGTAGCTGCTGCTGCTGCTGTATCGAGTCTATGATGAGAACAGAGAAGATTCCACCAACTATATTTTCAGCATTTTTCCAGTTAGATGTAATAACCTGAAAGGCAATAGCAAGTGACAGATCTAAAAATTTGCCTAATTTAGAACATATTGGTCAAAAGCGGGAGAAACTTCCTAGAAAAATACCCTTAACATCTAAAGGGAAATCAATAGAACAAATAATAGAAATAGTCCTGCAAACCTGTAACCAAAAAACAGTGGTTTGTGGACAATGAAAAACATGTGTAAATATGTACCAGGAAGAGTTTTACAAGACCAGCACATGTTGGAACGTTTTGGGTTATATTTTTGCAAAGACAATGGGGTAATATTTAGGGGCCGATTCCGATTCCGGCCGGAAATCTCTCCGACCGAGCCGAACCCGGAGAGAATTCCGACCGAATCGGACCCTGGCAGTCCGACCGGACGAGTACGATGCATTCGCATGCTATCGGACTCGATTCGGTCGGACTCCCATTGAAGTCAATGGGAGCCGGTCGTACAACGCGTACGCGGGCTCCCATTGACTCAATGGGTGCGAGGCAAACAAGGGCGCCCCCTACAGCGGGTACACGTCCATGCACATCGCGGCGTACATGCACAGGTAGGGGGGACCCATGGGTCCCCCCTGTGTGCGACTCGCGTGCCTACTCATACAGGGGGGGTCCGACGCGGACCCCCAAAGTCCGGCTCCGACAGCTTTTTCGAGCCGGACGGCGCGAGTCTGTCGGACTGCTCGCGGCGCGCATCGTACTTACCCGGCCGGGAAACGTCTCCATAGCGCGGTGCGAGTCATGTCCGTGCGAGTCGGTCGGAGCGTGTTGAAGCCGCGTACGAGTCGGTCGGCGATTCGCGGGAGCTTGCATCGTACTCGCTCGGCCGGACCCGCGTACGATTCGGTCGGGAAACAGGGCTCTGAATCGGATCCGGTAAATCCGAATCCGATTCGGAGCACTACCGGCCGAGATCGGAATCGGCCCCATAGTCTATTATAAAATAATAAAGGGTTTGTGTAGTGCTAGCATTAGGGGATGTCTGGTGTATTTTATTCCAAATGGAACCCCAATCTCTTAAAGATAAGGAATGTTGAAGGTCAGATTCCCACAATGTCTCAACTTTAGACTTAGGGCAGGAAGGAGTAACGTAATGCATATATTTATATATATATGAAGCTTTAAGGGATGATGAGAGTACAATTGGAACAGGAGGCGAGGAGCTTATATGAGATTGGGACTGAGTGAGTGTAGAGATGGCTTACCTAGGAACATTCCTGAGAGACTCATATTTGATGGCACAACTAGAAGGAATAGCAAATTTGTTTTGGATTTCAGAAAAAGTAAGAAGAGTCATGTCACACAGCAATTGTTTAATTTGAATTATACCTTTCAGGGCCCAATTTTTCCAAAAGATAGTTTGGTTCGAAATTTTGAGAGATTTGTTATGCCATATAGAGGATTCTAAGAACTGCTGTATTGGAGATAAGGACCTTGTGAGGATACGGGAAGACACGAGACTAGAATACTTAATGGGTGGAGCAGAAAAAGTTTGTGGAGGTCTCAAGAAAAATGTTAAAGAATAAAAAGGAAATGGTGGCACAAGTGAATCCTCCAATCTGCGCCGAATACTATTGGGTGAAGAGTCTATGCCTTCCATATAAGGAAATACTTTTTTTTTAAAACAAAGGCATTATGGTATTGCTGAAAATTTGGGAAATTTACATCTCCCAACTCCTTGGGTTTACAAAGAGATGTTAAAGAGATGCGCGCGTTTTTACCAGTCCATAAAAACGCTGTAATTGACTTACTTATTAACTCAAAAAGTGTCACGGGTAATTTAATAGGTAACATGGACAGGTAAAAATTAATGACAGGTTAAAACATCATCTTGATAGTGGACAACCTTCCCCACCAAGATAAGTATAATGGGGACCATTTCTCTGTCATTTGAAGAATCTTATTATGAACATCTTCTAAATTGATCTGGATTGTCTTTGCCATGGAAGTAGAATATTTAATCCCCAAACACTTGATGTTGTGTGGAGACCATTTAAGCCCGGTACCATCGAACATACTCTTCAAACAATATTTATTGAGAGGGAGCACTTCAAATTTTGAAAAATTAAGTTTGTATCCAGATAGACTAGAGTACAATGATAAATGATTTGTAAAGGCCAGGATTGATGTTTCCGGTTGAGAGACATAAAGGATCACATCATCAGCATAGGCTGAGAACTTAGTTTCAGTATCTTTATGTTGAAAGCCAGGGAATGATGGTGAATTACGTAATCTATGTAAGAAGGGTTCTAAGGATAAAATGAAAAGCAATGGGGTGAGAAGACATCCCTGTCTGGTACCACATAAAAGGGGAAAATATGAAGATTGGGAACAATTTAGAAAAACAGACATCATCGGTGAGGAATATAATAAACCTACATATTTAAGAAAGGTTGGACTAAAACCATGCCATTGTAAGGCCTGCATCATAAACTTCCAATTGACACGGTCGAAGGCCTTTTCGGCATCTAAAGTCATGGCAGCCACAGGAGTACTGGCAGAAGAAGCCATATGTAGAATATTCAGAAACAACCTAGAATTGTCAGTCATGTGTCTACTCTTGACAAATCCAGTCTGCTTGAGTCCAACCATATCAGGAATTAGAGGAGAAATCCTGATTGATAGAATCTTGGCGAAAAGCTTGCAATCTAAATTAATAAGGGAAATAGGCCTATAATTGGCACATTAGGAGGGGTCCTTATCCTTTTTAGGGATCAAACAAATCATAGCCTCTAGAAAGGTCCCTTTAGCTTCATTTTGTGAAAGGAAAGACTGATATAAAGTAAGTAAGTGGGGAAATAAAAGATACGAAAAACAAGAGTAAAATTCGGCAGTAAAGCCATCCGGACCCAGTGCTTTATCTTTGGGTAATCTTTAAAGAACAAGGGGACCCCAGTAGTAAGACCAGGGGTAGTATTAGGTGGTGTGTAGAACAAAGGTCTAGTGGAGGCCAAAAGGTCCTCAGGTAGCCTAGGCTACTAATGATTTAAAAGCAGTATTTAGTCAGACGAAACAATACAAAGAGTTCAGGTGGGACTCGGTACGCAATATATGCTGGGACACAAGGTTTTGGAATGACATCACATTTATTATCAGCATAAATGGAATATCATATACTTGGTAATAGTTCTAGTGCTCACACAAAAAGTGAAAGTGCGTGAAGTGAGGAAGTGCTGGTGACATTTAAAATTTACATCGCATTGGCAAACAACAGTAGTAAGCAAAACTCCTAAATAAATTGAATGCAATAGTGGAGTTTTGGTTGGAGAGATCGACGGCGTTTCGATCTCATTAGTGTGAGATCTTCATCAGGACGAGAAAGTGTGAGCTGATAGAATTTGGCGGGGAGAGCGTAGGCACGCTCCGGAAGTCCAAGCAATGTGGGTGACTGGAGCTCGTAGGCGAGTGCGTCTGATTAGGGCAAGGGGAGCCTATCCTGCAGAGAGGTTGAAAGAGCCGCAAGGGCCGTCAGGGATGGGGAAGGACCTGTAGTTAATCGGGCAACATTCTGTTCCAATTGAAAACATTCAACACACTTGGGGGCTTGAGGAGTTTTAAGGACCTGCGTGGACCAACTCCCCACCAAATTAATATCACACAAATAAAGGGGCCACGGGTCCGGACTAAAAGGAGGTAATCTGGCTGTCTGAATGTACTCTGTTGTGCAAAAACAGGGGGTTTCCCTTTTCAGGACGGTTCCCCTCACACACCAGAGGTGTCATGCTTCATCATAGGGGTGCCTCCTCACGTGATAGACCTAGTCTACACGTGGGCTACAACCCCCTCTCTACGAGGGAGGAGCTCAGGGATGTTTTTAGTGAGTCAGGCGGGATATACTAAACCCCTATGTAAAGCTGGCGTGTGTGTAAGAAAGTGCAGTGCTGTGATGTGACAATTTAAAACTGACTACAGGGTTAGCTATATGTAGATTTATTCGGCTACCCGGTGTCAGGATTAAAAACAGTGAGAAGCTGATAACACAAGTGTCGGCATTAGAAACAGTTGTGTGAATCACTCGACCAACATGTTTCGGCCAAAAATCCTAGATAGTGTCACGGCCATCTTCAGGGTCAGTTATTCAGCTACTGCAATAAATAAGTGCAAATACGTGAAAAAAACATGAAAAAACACGTGAATAAATGAAGAGTATAATACTGAACCAGTATAATTGACTGTTCAGTATGTACTGCATACAACCACTGTCGGTTGTTGAATTCACCACGTCTGTCCCGGCATATTAGCCATATGTCAGTCAGTCAAAGATACTTTATTTGACAGCTAAGAGTCATAAAAGCACAGTTCATTGCAAGACATTGGTACATAAAACCTTAAAAAAGCATTAAAAAATTATATTCTAAAAATGCTATATGCAGAGCAGATAAAAAGGTATCCCAATTTACAAATTCATCAAACATCTATAGGTCTACAAACAGAGCAGCAATATAAGGTACAAACAAGCAATAAATAAATGACCAAGGTATATTGGATCTGTCCCGTGAGGTACACATTAAATAACCGAGCACACTGACTCTAGAGCCGGTAAGCTTTTCCTGTGTCTGATGGCCGCTATTAAAAAGCTTGCAACCCCCAAACAAACTGTGGGAGAAGATAGCATCTGAAGATAGGTCAAAGACGGCCTCACTTGAGCAAACTGTCGGTCTTTAAACAGTGGTAAAATGTGCGACCTGCGCTGAGGATCGTAAAAAGTGCAGAAAAACATAAAGTGTAATGTGTTCTGGTCTGAAAAATTGTCGCAGGGACAGGGTTTGAGCGAATCAGGCTTCGAGTAGCCTAGGGCAAATGCCAAGAGCCAAGGGACCAGATTCAAACGAAATCTAGTCAATACAAAGCGGTGATATGCTTTGTTAACATAAGTTAAATAAGGCTGCATCTGTGTGCCCATACTCAATAAAACAAAACTCCTCACAGACGGTTTTACTACTTCCACCTCCTCCCTAAGCATCTGCCGCTTGTCCAAGAACTGCTTTTTAAAATCTCTGATAGCAGTTTTGCTCAGTGCCCCAGGGTTCAAGAACAGCTCCGGGCGGCCAAGCCATCCGGTCTGTTCTTTTATATAGTTCAGCCAGGGGATGCGCAAGGCCCCATCCAGACTAGAGCAGTCGCCAATTATGAGCTGGCCCAGATTTGGTGCTGGGGACGCCCAAGTTCTGAGCCAGCGCAACAATGGTGCAACCGCAATCTCGTCTGAGATATATCCGGCACCCAGTTCTTCATGCACATTAAAAACAGGTGTTGTGATGGGGACCGCAAGGAGTTTCCGCATATAATTATTCTCAGCTACCTGGATCCCTTTCGCATCCTTATACCCCCAAATGTCACTCCCATACGTAGCCATCGGAATGCATTTTGCATTGTAGATCTTTAATAAGGCAGGGAGTGGATTAGACCCCAATCTTTTCGCAAAATTCAAGGTAGCCCCCGCGGCTCTGGCCAGGGTGTTCCTTTTAAGTAAGATTTGGGGACCCCAAGATCCTTTTTCATCAAAAACTACCCCTAGATAAGGAAACGTAGGCACCTTAGTCAATTCTGCCCCTTTGCAATAAAATTTGACCTTTGCCGCTTTTCCTGAACCTATAGTCATACTGTGCGATTTCTTATAATTCGTAGATAGATCTAATGACTCCATAAAACTTATAAAACAGTTTAAAAGACGTTGTAGGCCCAATGCAGTTCTGGCCAGCAGAACTGCATCACTGCATACAGAAGTGCAGGTATCATTTTGGAGCCCGCTCTGGGGATGTCTTCACAACAAGCTATTCGGGTCTCACCCAGTCTATTAATGTAAAGTGTGAACAGCAGAGGTGCCAGAATGCACCCCTGCCTAACCCCCCTTTTTACTTCCCAGGAATTAGTCAAACTGCCATCTGTGTTGTACCTTACTGCTGCTGTAGTGTTTTCATGGGCAGTATGCAGAAAGGACACTAACTCCGCATCTATCCCTAGATCACGTAACACTAACCACAGCTTAGACCTGTTGACATATGGTACGTGCACCAAAACCACAGGTTCGTGGAGTGTTCAGCAGGCGGCACACTTCCAGGGACAGGTTTAGTATATCCCGCCTGGCCAATTGAAAACATGTCAATGGCACGGACGTCTGGTCTAGGCAGGGTGCCTGTCGTGCAAGGAGGTAGTGAGAGCCGCAAGGGGCCGCAAGGGGCCGTCAGGGAAGTTGAAGGACCCGTGGTGGATCGAGCGGAATGCTGTTTATTAGCGTGCGCAGCCGGTTAATTGAGGTCGCGTAGTCGTAGTCCGTGGGGTGCACCCTGACGACACCGTGTTTCTCGGGTGCACTCCATGGACTACGACTACGCTGGCGGCTCTCACAACCTCCTTGCATGAGAGGCACCCTGCCTAGACCAGACGTCCATGCCATTGACACGTTATCAATTGGAACAGAACGTTGCCCGATTAACTACAGGTCCTTCCCCTTCCCTGATGGCCCTTGCGGCTCTTTCAACCTCTCTGCACGATAGGCTCCCCTTACCCTAATCAGATGCACTCACCTACGAGCTCCAGTCACCCACATTGCTTGGACTTCCGGAGCATGCCTACGCTCTCCCCGCCAAATTCTATCAGCTCACACTTTCTCATCCTGATGAAGATCTCACACCAATGAGATCGAAACACCGTCGACCTCTCCAACCAAAACTCCACTATTGCATTCAATTTATTTAGGAGTTTTGCTTACTACTGTTGTTTGCCAATGCGATGTAAATTTTAAATGTCACCAGCACTTCCTCACTTCACGCACTTTCACTTTTTGTGTGAGCACTAGAACTATTACCAAGTATATGATATTCCATTTATGCTGATAATAAATGTGATGTCATTCCAAAACCTTGTGTCCCAGCATATATTGCGTACCGAGTTCCACCTGAACTCTTTGTATTGTTTCATCTGACTAAATACTGCTTTTAAATCATTAGTAGCCTAGGCTACCTGAGGACCTTTTGGCCTCCACTAGACCTTTGTCCTACACACCATCTTATCTTTGGGTAAAGCACTAAGAGCAGACTTTCGTTCAGTAATCAAAATAGGCTCGTCTAGAAAAGAAAGATCATGTGCCTGTTGCTGTCTTGGCGGAAGAGAGTGAAAATAGGAATCCAATGCCTCTTCAGTGGGAAAGTGGTCAGGTGTATAAAGATTTGTATAAAAATCAGTAAAGCAATCCAAAATATCATTGTTTTTAAAAACAGGATTTCCAATCTCATCTAAAATCTTAACAATGCTAGACTTTTGAGATTTAACTTTCAAATAATTGGCAAGTAGTTTGCCAGCCTTGTTGCGTCCCCAAAAAAACTTGGAATTGATTTTTAACAGTGTACCGGCAGCCTCCTCAGTTGACCTTTTATTAAACTCAAATTTAGGACTCATTAAACGCTGTAACGATGTATCGTTCTTAGTAGTGAAAAATCAGTGTTCTAGCTGCTTAATAGACTGAAGTAAAACAGAAGAATCTTTATTAGCTTTCTTCTTTTTATTTGAAACATAGTTAATTATATGACCATGAACAGAATCCTTGAAAGCATCCCAAACAATGTAGAATGGGATATCTAGTGTAATGTTATGCCAAAAAAACTCTTTTATAAAACGTTCAAAATTCTGTAAAAACTCTTTATCCTTCAATAAGTTATTATTAAACCACAATCTGTTAGGCTTAGAGATCTCCGGCAATAAGTCCAAATCTATTATAATCGGGGCGTGGTCTGAAATTAAAATTGACCCAATTTCAGCATTTGTAAGCGAAGCAACTAGAGGTGATGAAAGGAATAGGTAATCAATTCTGGATTGGGATTTGTGTGTTGATGAAAAAAGGTATATTCTAAAATAGCCGGAGAGTATAGTCTCCAAGCATCCACCAATCCCCTGGAGTGAATAAAACGTGTGAATGTTTTCTGCATTTTGTTATGAACATCCTCAACTTGAGACTTCCTATCCAAAAAAGGATCAACAATTTGATTTAGGTCACCACCAACTATTAAATTAGCATTAGAACAGGAGCACAAAACATCCAACATTTGTTTCCAGAAGTGTACATCAACACCGGTGGGTCCATAAATATTTAGTATAGAAATAGGCATACGATGTAAGGTAACGTGACTTACAACCCATCTACCATCAGCATCCTTTTCCGCTTTCTCAACCACCAAGGGAAGGGATTTATGAACCAAAATGATAACCCAATTTTTGTGGTAAGGGTTGGGGAACAGAAAATTTGACCAAACCAATTTCTGCATAATGAGTTCAAATCTTTATCTAATAAGTGTGTTTCCTGCAAAAGAGCAATATTACATTTAAGGCGACCTAAATGGGTCACAACTCTTTGCTTTTTGATAGGATTACGCAATCCCTTAACATTCCAAGAAATAACCCTAAGGGAGTTTACCATTGTAACATCTTAACAAGTATACTAAACCAATATAGCCAAAGAATGAATGAAACTAGCATCAAATTTTCTAATACTATATAACACATAAAATGATCCAGGTATGAAAATCGATGAAAAATAGAAAGAAAAGTGCAAGAGAGAAAGGAGAAAGAGAGAAAGAAAAAGTAAGTAGAGAACAAAACAACATCTCTGATAGAAATATTGAGGATGACAAAAAGCCGAATAGCTTTAGCCATGAAGAGAATGGACACACATACAACGTGAAAAGAATATATTGGGGAAGCGCAAAACTGAGGACGTACAACAGGCAAACATTTATAGAAAAATGAATGAAAACAACATCGGAGAAATCATTACTATAAAAAAGATACGGAGAGCATGGAGAGAGTAAACACAATCCAGCCAATCATATAACTAAGATCAACAAGACAACAAAATACATAAACCACAATAAAGATGCATTATACATAAAGGATCAGTGAAACCAACTTACCAGTGATGAAGAAAAATGGGAGACAATAGGCATAGGAGGGGAGGTATACGGAGGGCAACACATCAAACCAACAGAGGAAGTCCAGGGCAGACAACATATGACTGTAATATATATTAATATTAAAACACTTGAACAATTAGCTTAAGAGAACAGCCATAAAACAACAACATTAACATTAAACATGCTCCCATTATATCGTCATATTTAAAAACTAAACATAAGAGATGTACTGAGTAAAATTTCAGAAAAGAAGATGAAGATCAAGGCCCATATCGGAAGAAGTATTAAGGTGTGCTCACTCTTTAAGAACCACCAGCTTAGGGATATGCACCCCAAGAAAGGCAAGCATGTCCAGCCCCTCTGCTCCCTCCGGAATGCCATAAATTCGGAGATTGTTACGCTTATTCCGGTTTTCCAAGTCCTCAGTCTGCTGCTTCAAGATCGATATCTCCTTAGACATATTATCAATTTTGGTGGCAGCATCTTGCACATCACTGATCCGTTGTTCAACATTTGGTACTCTGGACTCCAGCGTAGACCATTTTACCTCAATACGCTGGAGTGTAACATTAGTCTCCATGACAAAAGGTTTCAAATGTTTGATTTCTTCCTTAAGATCCTCCAAGGTCAGGGGTAGAGGGGACTTTGTAGCGGAACCAGGATCTTTTTTCCGTCTTTTAGTGGAAACAGTTGTATCTTTGCGAGAGACAGGCATGACTGTAGACTAGATAGCAGCCTTCGAAGTAGAGGCAGGAGAGGACTCCATAGGTGTGCAACACACAAAAAATTATAACCAAAATATATGTGCAGGACCAAAAATAGCAGGTAAGGCCTAAGAAGCTGAAGAAAGAGCCAAATATGTTCTTATTTAAATTGCGTCAAAAATAAGTGAAGGAGTCAACCTTGTCTATTATGCATAGACATACATTGTGTAGAGACAAAGCAATATGAAAAAAGCCATCCAATGTTCTGCTAATGAAGAAAATGGACTATAAACCAGGCATGTCTGCTTATATTTCTTCAGTGCACTAATAAAGGCACACAAAGCAGGCAAAAAACACAGGGTCCGATTCCGATTCAGGCCTGAAATCACTCCGACCGAGCCGTACCCGGAGTGATTTTCGACCGAATCGGACTCTAGCAGCCCGACCGAACGAGTACGATGCGTACGCATGCAATCGGACTCGATTCGGTCGGACTCCCATTGAAGTCAATGGGAGCCAGTCGTACAACGCGTACGCGGGTCCCATTGACTCAATGGGTGCGAGGCGAACAAGGGCGCCCCCTACAGCGGGTACGCGTCGATGCGAATCGTGCCGTACATGCACAGGTAGGGGGGACCAATGGGTCCCCCCTGTGTGTGACTCGCGCGGCTACGCGTACAGGGGGGTCCGACACGGACCCCCAAAGTCCGGATCCGACTGCCCTTTGGAGCCGGACGGCGCGAGTCGGTCGGACTGCTCGAGGCGCGCATCGTACTTGCCCAGCCGGGGAACGTCTCCATTGCGCGGTGCGAGTCGTGTCCATGCGAGTCGGTCGGAGCGGGTCGGACCCGCGTACGAGTCGGTCGGCGTTTTTGCGTGCGCTCGCATCGTACTCGCTCGCCCGGACGCACGTACGAATCGGTCGGGAAATAGAGCTCCGAATCGGATCCGGTTAAGCCGAATCCGATTCCGGTGCCCTACCGGCCGAGATCGGAATCGGCCCCACAGTGTCCAAAGGCCTTCAGTAAAAATTCCTCATAGGACTCAAGTGTTTATGTCAGAAAAAATACAAATTCCAGTTGCATTAGTTAGCATCCAGCTAACACCGTGTGGTCAGCAAAAGAGATATCAGGAGTGAGTTACAGGGCCATACACCACCTCCTAAGTCACAAAAAAGGCCCACACGTCCCTCAGCATGCCCAGCAGGCAAAAACGGCTTCAACGCGCTCCAATGGACAAAATGGCATCCGCCGGCTCTGAGGTGCGTGACGCGGGGGAAAAAGAACGAGATAAATAACCTTATTAGTATTTTTTTTTTTTTTAAAGAATTACCTCGTCACCCCGCGTTTATGCACCCGTCTCTTTACTCGAACAGCATTTTCCGCGGACGCCGCCGCCTACAGAGCAAAGAAGCCTCTGACGCCGTTGGGAGCTTCAGCAACCTGCGGCCATCTTCCGGGTGGCTCGGCCACACCCCCCTTTGTTTCGGTTTTTAAAGATAGCAACCTATTTTCTGGAAGGAGAAGGGGCTTTGAATACAGGAACAATGTATTGTGCATATTAACTTGCAGGGCTTTAACCCTGATGCTAGGAACAGTGCAGTGTAAGGCTTATGAAGATGAATACTCAATGATATTATATTATTTTTACTGCACCCCCTTTTCTATCAATTGATACCAATAAATCTTGTGACAATTATGCCTTTTTACTTTTGGAAAAAACACAATGCATATTGCATCCACAAACCTTTCATATTAATTATTGCCCATGAATACATGTAATCATTGATTTTTTTAAAACAGGAAGACCCACAAGGCACTACTTCTCCAATTGGAAGGCCAGAGCCATTTCGCACCAGCATATCACGAGTGTTTTCCTTACAGTTGTTATGAGACAGAGGACTCTACCCTTTTTTCCAGGCTGACCAGTAAGCAAGTAACATAACAGTCCTCGTGCTAATTGTTTCTCAGTGACTCGCAGGTGGAGAATTACTGCCAGAGATTATTAAACCATTCACATCCGTGTACATTACTGATGAAAGACTTTCCACCATTGACATCGTGGTGTCTATAGTGGACACAACTTTGTCCCAAATTCCTATGTCGAGCCTGTTTATATAAACAGGGTCTGCCACAGGTCGTGAAGCCAGTGATGACATGCAAACTGAGCTGCAATTTCACAGAACATGTCTTTACACTCAACAGACAAAGGCAGCAAAGCAAAGGCACAGGCGTCACAAGGTGAGGGTCTAGAAGGATAATTTCCAAACTCTCACATTTGCGTAGGCCTCGTGCTTTGAAATCTATTTCGAAATTTTGTATTTGGATCTTGGGAACTAATTTAAAGGCCTGGCATCAGCTCAAAGTCCTGTGATTCTGGGCAAACCACTTAATCTCCCTGTGCCTAAAAAAAATGAATCTGACCTTGTGTAATGTAATCTGGTGCTCATGCAAAACATTCTAATGCACTGGGCCAAGTTTGGGCTATATACTCTTTCAGAGTCCCCAGCTCCATGCTGTTTCTGTCATCAGTCCATGTAGTTCAAAGCAGAACATATTCTTTCCACTGGAAGATTAGTTCTTGGCAGACATAACTCAAACTGAACCATAAGCCCAATGTTACTAAAGGTAATATTGTGATTTAGGAAATGGAAGAAAATCGCCACCCACCGTTCCTCTGTAGTCTTCTTGTGATTATTCCATTCAGCAGTCTATCTGCTGTATATTTTCGTACACAGCTGATTTAATCAAATAGCTTCATTTCATCCATTTCAAACGAGTTTTTAACTGATTTTGCAAACAGCAGAGACATTTCAGCATTATCCGAGACAGGAGCAGTAGCAAGAAGGATTCAGGAAAAAGTGTTTATTCAAGAAAATATGTTCCCACTCTTCTAAGTAATCAATACTGCTGTTGTAGAATGCACACACAGAGTTACAGATTTGTGGTTCTGATGAGAGTCCTTGTTTCTTCAGTGACTTAAGAAGCTCCTTTCCCCTAAGGCTCATGAAGCACGCATCCCTTATTTCCTTCCATTTTCTATCAATTGTGTGATTTTTCTTGCCATATCTATGGCATTTGCATGCTGCATTTCCATCTAGTCGCATGAGGCAGCTCAAAGATGATAAATATGGCTTACCGCAATGGAGTGCGTGTCAGATACTAAAACTGGATTGGGCCCGGTCGGCGCTTACCTTCGGACGTGGAAGAAATTTTGAAGAAAAGTTCTGAGAAGTAAAGTCTTTTGGGGTAAGGCTGCAGAGGATGTCCGAGGAGAAGGCGTTGTTATTGGGGAGCACCTGGATGAAGTTGTGGTGAAGATTTCTACGTTCACACTTAGTGACTTTTTTGGAAGTAAAAATTCTCCAACGGGACGGGGCAGAAGGCTGTAGCTGATGAGAGTTCGAGGAGGACGGATACCCCTTTGGCGAAGGATTGCTGAACAGGATTTGCTGCTGCTGAGAAGAACGTTGCAGGAGCTACCACAAAGCCAGGCCAACCAGTTGGTCCAGTTCTTCCCTCAGTTCCCAGAGCAGTTTTTAGCCGAAAAATGTATAAGTCCCAAGTCTTGTATTTTGGCTATATGAGCACCTTTAACACCACAATTAACGGTCCAGGGATGGAGGGGCACTACTTGGGGGTTCAGGGCTCCTGTCAGCAAAGTAGTCCTTCGAGGTGCAGCAGCGCAGTCTTGTGCAGTACACAGCAGGCCACAGTAGCAGGCAGTACTCTAAGAGTTCTTCCGCAGTTCCACAAAGTAAACTGAAGAGTGGGTCTGAGGGTGTCATGGTTATTGGCAATATAGTTCTAGTAGTGCTTATTGCCCAGCACACAGAGTCTCAACCGTTTGATGTTTTGATGCACCATAAAGATTGGCACTTGCTTTCTGTTATGAACCACCTTGAGCACCCCGCAGGAGAATGTGGCCCTTCGCGCAGAAACTGCATGATAACATTTGTAAAAGTTTGTCGCTTCCTTTCTAATAAGAAGTGCCAGCTTGAGATCATGTCTGCTGTCTCCCCGCAGGATTTGCCGAAGTCTAGCGAAACTTCATCAAATATCAGCTGCCATGATGGGCGTGGTTATTATTTAAACTGCGCCCATCCTGGAGCACAAGTTTTGCCTCAAGAACTTTGGAAAAGCAGGTTCTCCACTCTACTTCACTTACCTTGATGCTTCAACATCAGCCGTCACATACCAGAGTCCAGACCTGCCTTCAATCCCTCCAGAATGACTGCCTTTTCCCAGCTTGGCAGCCAACCAGCAATAAATTCAGCAGTAAGGAAACAGAAAAAACAGTAAACCTGAATCAATCATCAGAACTACCATTCAGGTACAGATTTAAATTACCTTTTATTTTTTTGACATAGCTATGCAATAACATGTCAAAGAAAATTATTTGAACTAGAAATACAGGACCTTCGGCAACTTGACATTCATAGTGAACATTGGCCATGTTTGATTCGGAGGCGCATTTCCAAGAATCACAGAACTTTTAGGAAATTGAGAACTTTCAAAACCATCAGTGTACATTTAAAGACTCCACTAGGAGAAACACATTCAAGAATTAACTAAATAGAATAGTAGAAGACTTAATAGAAGCTAATCTGAAAGGCTTATTTACAAACCACTTCAGCGCATCCATCCCATGCAAGGAAGCATGTTGATTGCAGGAATTTGTTGTTACCAATGTGTGATAGAAAGGAAAAGTAGATCTTGCAGTCTGATCAATTAAATCCCTCCTTGTTTCTTAAAGGTTTGACAAATAGCAAAAGAAAAGGGATACGGAACAGTGCCAACAACCAGACCCTCTTCCATAGTCTTGACCAAGTCTTCCTTGTGGAGAATTTATCGCAAGAAAGTAAGGTAGGGCATGAGAAGTTGGGTCATCCCTGCGAAGTCACAGCACGAACATATAATGTAAGAACACACTGTAGCTGTGACAGAGGCTCCTGTTTTTATACCTGGTGTCTCCTTTGAAGTAGGAGAACTTTCTAGAGGTTTCTCTTTGAAGTGCTTGGTATTTCCTGACTCCCCTGCCTGGCTCCAGGCTGGCTGCAGGGACAATGCAGTGTTGTAACGGCAGAGCACAGCCTATTCAGATTTAAGTGGAGCTGTGCTCAGCTCCAATCCCCACCCCCAATCAAACGTTAGCACTTATTAAATGTAATAAGGCAACCCAATGTATTTCTACAGGACAGGTAGGCCTCACAATAGTGAAAAACAAATTTAGGAGATTCTCACTACCAGGAAATGTAGAACTGAAAAGTACATGTCAACCTTTTCATTACAATACCCTTTGCCCTGTGCGCTACCTAGGGCCTACCTTAGTGGTGACTTAAATGCAATAAAAGGGGAGTTTAAGGCATGGCAAGGGGGTTATATAAGTCGAATTGGCAGTTTAAAACTGTATTCAGGCTGCAATGGTAGGCCTGGGACACATTTTAAGGGGCTACTCAAGTGAGTGGCAAAATAAGTGCTGAAGGCCCACTATTAGCATTTAATGTACAGGGCCTGAATATATGGTATATCACTCTACAAGGGACTTATAAATAAATTAATTATGCCAATCAGGTGTAAGCCCCTACGGAGCGGAGCTATGGAGGGCTGTTATCCCTCACTTGATCACCGTAATTCACAGCACACTTATTCACCCCGACCAGTATCCCGTCCAGCCTCCTTGGGGGTTCCCTGAGGGCTTGAGCCACCCAGCGGGGGTTTGGCTGCCAGGTGGCTTTGGAGGGCTAAACGAGCCGGCTTGGTTCATACCGCTAACTAAGGCCGTGGCCCGGAAGGAGGTGGATTTCCCTGCTCTCGGGTCTCTGTTTTTATTCTGGTTTCTCGAGCACCTCAGGGACAGACACAGAAGCAGGAGAGCCAGAAGCAGGCACAAGGACCGCATAAGCTCTGCACAAGCCCTGTACACCCTAATGGTCTTTCAAAGGTCTCCCGAGGGGGCTACCTGGCTCTGCCTGGCTCCTGGTTCTCTCTTGCCCCACGCATGGAAGAATCAATCAATCAATAAGGGAATTGTAAGCGTGCTACTCACCCGTGAGGGTCTCAAAGCGCTGAGGGGGTGGGGGGATCCGCAGATCTGTTTAGCCGAAGAGCCAGGTCTTGAGGGTCTTCCTGAAGGTGTTCAGTGAGGGGGTGCATCTGATGTCTGCCGGTAGCTCGTTCCAGGTCTTGGCTGCAATGTGAGAGAAGGACTTCCGCCTGCTCTGGCTCTGTCGATGCGCGGGGTTTCGGCCAGTGCGAGGTTGGAAGATCGGAGGTTTCTTTTGGGTACGTGGAAGTTGATTCTGTCATTGAGGTATTTGGGTCCGTTGTTGTGTAGGCATTTGTAGGCGTGAGTGAGGATTTTGAAAGTGACTCTTTTCTCCACAGGGAGCCATTGGAGACTTCGTAGGTGTTGGCTGATGTGTTCGTGTCGGGGGATGCCGAGGATGAGTCTGGCGGCGGTGTTCTGTATTGTTTGGAGTTTGAGGAGTAGGGACTTGTTGATGCCGGCGTAGAGTGCGTTTCCATAGTCCAGTCTGCTGGTGATGAGTGCGTGGGTGACTGTCTTCCTTGACTCAGGGGGGATCCACTTGAAGGTCTTGCGGAGGATGCGGAGGATGTTGAAGCAGCTGGAGGGGACGGCGTTGACCTGTCGGTTCATGGTGAGTGATGAGTCGAGTACGATGCCGAGGTTCTTGGCGTGGTATCAGGGGGTAGGTGGGCTTCCAAGGGCGGTCGGCCACCAGGTGCTGTCCCATGCAGAAGGGGTGGTACCGAGGACGAGGACTTCTGTCTTCTCGGCATTGAGCTTCAGTCAGCTGTTGGTCATCCAGACTGCGACGTCTTGCATTTCTTTCTGGAAGTTGAGTTTGGCAGTGGTGGGGTCTTTGATGAGGGAGAGGATGAGCTGGGTGTCGTCGGCGTAGGATACGATGTTGAGGCCGTGTTGTCGGACGATGGCTGCGAGGGGGGTCATGTAGATGTTGAAGAGGGTGGGGCTCAGTGATGAACCCTGTGGGACTCCGCAGGTGATTTTCGTGGGGTCGGAGAGGAATGGTGGGAGTCTGATCCTTTGGCTTCTTCCGGTGAGGAATGATCGGATCCAGTCCAGGGCTGTTCCTTGTATGCCTGCATTGTGTAGTCTGGCAACTAGTGTGCAGTGGGAGACGGTGTCGAAGGCCGCTGATAGGTCGAGTAGGATGAGGGCTGCGGAGTGGCCTTTGTCCAGGAGGGTGCAGATGTCATCTGTGGCGGCGAGTACGGTGGTTTCGGTGCTGTGGTTGCTCCTGAATCCGGATTAGGACGGGTCGAGGATGGCGTTCTCTTCAATGAATCGTGTCAGTTTCCTGTTGACTGTTTTCTCTGCAACTTTGGCTGCGAAGGGGAGAAGCGAGATGGGCCAATAGTTCTTGAGGTCGGTGGGGTCAGCTGTGGGCTTCTTGAGCAGTGGTCTGACTTCTGTGTGCTTCCAGTCATCTGGGAAGGTGCCTGTTTTGAAGGTGGTGTTGATGGTGCATTGTAGTTCGGGTGCGATGGCGGCCGCAGCTCTGTGGTAGATGTGAAGGGGGCAGGGGTCGGTGGGGGCCCCCGAGTGGATGCTTTTCATGGTCGAGGCGGTGTCTTCAGCCGTGATCGGTGTCCAGTTGGAGATAGTGGGCTGGCTAGTGTTTCTGGGGGGCGGGGGGCCATCTGTGGCACATGGTGGATGGTCGATGAAGTTGTCATAGAGGTTTTTGATCTTGAGGTGGAAATAGGTTCCAAGCTTGTCGCAGAGGTCTTGGGATGGTGTGATGTCTGTGGCTTCGCTGCATGAGTTGGTGAATTCCTGAATGACACTGAAAAGTTCCTTGGAGTTGGTGGAGTTGGCCAGGATTTTGTTGTGGATGAAGTTCCTCTTGGTGGCTCTGATCTGGCTATGGTAGTCCGTCAAGGCGTCCTTGTAGGTGGTGTGGTTTTCGGTTGTCTTGGTGTTTCTCCAGTTCTTCTCCAGGTGTCTGCAGGTGCGTCTGGCTTCTTGGAGAGTGGTGGTGAACTAGGCGGCTTTCCTGGGGCGTTGTCTGTTGGGGTTGCGTAGCGGGGCGAGCTCGTCTGCGCAGTTGAAGATCCAGGATTGGAGTTCTCTGGCTGCGTTGTTTGCATCGTTTGCATCGGGTGCCCAGATGTGGTTGTCTCGGGTGAGGGTGGAGTTAAGTTGCTCGTCGGTAACCTTGCTCCAGTTCCTTCGAGGTGGGCGTGGGGCTGGTTTGGGTGCCTTGGGTTTGTTGATGGCGAAGTGTATGCAGTGGTGGTCGGTCCATGGCGGCTGCGTTGTGTGGCTGAATTGGACGCTGTTTCCTGCTGCGAAGATGGGGTCGAGGGTGTGTCCTGCTCTGTGGGTCTTTGTGTTGGCGAGTTGTTTAAGTCCGATGCTGGATAGTGGAGTTGGGGTCACTGGGGTTGTCGAGGTGGAAGTTCAGGTCTCCAATGAGTATGTAGTTTGCTGAGGCGATGGCGTGGGGTGCGATGAAGTCGGTGAGGGTGGTGGCAAAGGGTGTTTGGGGGCTGGGTGGTCTGTAGATGAGGGTTCCTCGGAGTATGGCTTTGGGGGTGGTCTGGATCTGGAAGTGCAGGTGTTCGGCAGAGGGGAAGGTTTCGCTGGAGGTGGTGAGGCAGAGGGTGCTTTGTGGGTGATGGCGAGGCCCCCTCCTGGGTGGTTGGGGCGGTCTTTCCTCTGGATCTTGTATCCGTCTGGGATGGCGGTGCTGATGTCGGGGGCGGAGGATGCGTTGGTCCAAGTCTCTGTGAAGAAGGTGATGTCGGGCGAGAGAGAGTCGAGTAGGTTCCAGATTTCCATGGCGTGTTTGTGTACGGAGCGTACGTTGAGGAGGATGCATTTTAGGGTGTCCCCGGTGCTGGCGTCGGCGGTGTTGGAGGCCAGGGTGGCGGTGAGGGTCTGGCGGCAGTGGAGGCAGGAGAACTGGCGGTGGGTTGTGTTCAGTGAGGCCTGTTGGCATTCTCTAAGTCTTCCAGGGTTGAGTGCGAGGAGGGTGGTGGTGTCGTAGCGATGGGTAGTGGGAGGTCCAGAGTTCCTGGCGCTGGCCACGGTTGGGTCGTGGACGGGCGCAGATGGGCTTGCCTTTGGCACGCCGGCGGCGCATCCGCTGCGCGACCACGCAGCGGCCGCCATTAAGTAGGGGAGGTGGGAGGTAGGAGAGGCTGGGAGGCGGGAGTGGGGGAATTCTGGAGGGGAATTCCGGGGGGGAATTCCGGGGGGGAGGGGCTGCAAGGGCAGCGGCGGCGAAAGGAACAGGCAGGCACGAGAAAATAAAAACAGTGGTGGAATTAGAGCAAGACACAGATGGGCACAATAACAGTGGCACAACAGGGAAAAATAAAGAAAAAAACGGCTGAGAAAGGTTACGGTGGTTGCAGGCAGTCTGGTCCCAGTTGGAGCAGGCAGCAGGCGCAGGACACGAGGAGAAGAAGCGGAGAGGAAGTGGAGAACACGCAGAGTGGTGAGTTTGTACAGCAGCCTTAAACTGGTGCACCCAGCACATTCTGGAGTATTGAGCCCTCAAGTTAGATGCTCACTTGAAGCTTCAAGTGCTTGTTAAGAGAGGCGTGAAGCAGACCCAGGGGACCACTGTAGGGGTCTTGCAGGACTCCAGCGAATCCAGGTCTCCAACAACTTCAGTGAGGCAGCAGCAGGTCTAGGCCCTGCTGCAGGTCGATCAAGCCCTGGTTCACGGAAGCAGTCCAATTTAAATTCAGGTGCAGCTTGCAGACCTCAATCTTCTGCTTGATTGCTTGACTGCTGGAGGGGCCAGTGCTGTCTGATTCTACTCGATCTCAACGGAGGTTGACAACCTACCCAATCAAACCACCCAAATGCAGCCCCGGAAGCACACCAAGCAGTAGCCGTTGGGACGACTAGCACTAGAAAAGGTTGCAGTTGCACTCATTAGCCCTCCTGTCTTTGGTAATGCAGCACCTAAGCCTCACAGGCACTCCACCAGACCCCTATGCACCTTGTGAACTCTAGTGCAACTCCTTTCAGTGTCCCGAGCATGCTCATGCCCTCCTCCCTGCCACATAATAACTCTCCTATTAAAATCTACTGCTTCTCTTGCACCTGCACCCTCCTGCTCTTTTCCACTACTGCATTTGGCAAAGCTGGCATGTCAGCTTAGTAGTTTATACGGCTCTCTGACTGCCAAAAGAACAGCCAGACGGCCTTTTTGGCGGATTCTTCATTGGTGCTGGGCAGGAACCCCATCGAAGCAGAGTAGTAGAAAGTGGAGGTAAGGCCTGAGTGCGGGTGTAGTAGCTACAACCTGCTAAGAGAGAGCGCTGGACTTTGCAGAAGTGGTCCGGCTAGGTCTGGGCACGGCTTGCGGTAGACCTGGTGAGCTCCCGCTCGGGGGCCACCTCCCCTCATCACTCACCACATCACTTTCATTTTCCCGGATACAAGTCCGCCTGCTGGAGCCATCTCTACTGCTCCTGGGACGGCCCAGGGACAGACTTTTTCTCTTCTGGAGGGCCTCTGGTTCAATTTTCATTGCTGGACTGGACTGACCAACTGGCCTTTGAGTCGGTATACAGCCTTATAGCAGGCAACATAAAGTAAAAGAGTACCCTCTGCGAACCACCATCTTCTAGGAGTTATAATCTATCCTTGACACAAGTACAAATTAGTGTCTCGTTTGATTAAAAGCGGCTGGTCTAGGAGAGAAAGAAAAGCAGTCCTCGATCAAAGGTCAGCCTAAGTGGTGAACAGGTGGGTGGATTATGACTGCCAAAAAACTCAGGTCTAGAAAATTGATCTATCTAAGAGCCTGCAAGAAGTGTAAAGCTAACCCCTTGAGAAATACGTCACTACAGACAATCATCATGAAAGGTCTTAACAGTATTTCCACCTTTTTCTCTAAAAAAGAGTCAGTGCTCAGCAAAGTGGCCGGAACGGTAAATATGTCCGAACCTCGACGTGGTAATATGGAGGAGGACCTTACAGCTAAAGTGGACAAGCCACCCATATTAATTCAAATCTCTTCTTCAGCTGCTGATAAGGAGTCTAGGTCTGAGGCAGGAAATGGGTTTGTACCCAGAGAGGAGGGTATTCTACCTGAAGATTTTACCCTCCCTGATATAAATATGGATTTTCTCATTAAACACCCTCAGGCATCTAAACCACCCTTAAATATCTCTCCTGTATCAAACACAGGGGAAGTTGCTCGGGACACACCTCCTGGCCCCACTGTTCAGATGCAGCTTTTTAGTAGCACCCCGAGTGGATTATCTCTATTTAACTCTAGAGCTGACTCTAGGGCATCAGATACTCCTGACTTATTCCTCAGTCCGCATTTGATTAATAGCCATCCTGAGAATAAAGCTCTTTTATCTGATTCCTTGATCTGTTTGGAAAGACTTTTGTCTTCTGTATTGGCTCTTTTGGACAGATCTGTAGCCAATTCTGACAGCATCTTGGATTCACTCAATCAACCGGCAAAGGTATTACGCGTTCATCTACTCCTTCAAAAAATTCTGCCCCCCTAAAGAAGAGTGACTGCCGCCATCAAACCCTCAAAGTATTAAATCTCCCTTGGCACATGCTGACACCATTTATGCATGTAGAGACTTTGGTTGTCAAGCTGGCGCCCCCTACAGTTGTAGTAGGATTCGCAACGGAAAGGGCAATGTAGACTTACTTGAAATAAATCTCCTTTTTTCGCGACAGCAGTTTTTCGATCTTGAGGCTACTTCACCTCCATCTGGGGTTTCTACTGGCTCTAATGAGAAAAAAAGAAAAAAAAACAGGTTTTCTTCCCTATTTTAAAAAAAAGAAAGGGCGATACAACTGATAAATCTGTTGCTGAGATTGGTAAAACTGAAAAGATAATTAACTGTGCTCAAATTCAGAAGAAGGAAAAAAAAGTGAAAAAGCTTTGAAGAATAAAAAAAAAAGAGAGTAAAGAGACTGCGTTTCCTCTCAATTCCCTCTCCAATTTTGTCCTTAAAGACATCACAAGAAGCTCTCCACCTATTTCAAGGGACTTCCAGGACTCTGCCTTGGTTCTACAAGCTTCCAATCCCCCAGCTTTGAGTCAGTCGATGGTGACTTTATATAGTCTTAATCCCAATGCTAGCCTATTTTCTTCCTCTTTAGGGGCAAATACTATCTATAACCCTGTTGGGAATTCACCCGCCGGGGATAGTCTGGCAAACGGCCCGAAGGTAGTGCCCCTCTCCCTTGAATTTTCTTTTGTTTTTGATCATGAACTAATCATGAATAGGTCTTTCCTTTTAGGTTGTTTGTCAGACATTCCCGAATTACAAATTGTGCAGAATAGTGATATGGTTCTGGTTCAAATATTAAATGAGGGAAACCACGGGGGAGCAAGAGTGACCTTTTGTTCAAAAGTGATAAATAACCTTATTTTCATGAATAGTGACAAACTGCGAAGTCATGAAATAGATGTCTTTGCTCCATTAAAGGATAATGCTTTTAAGACAGTATCTCATAACCCCAAAAGTATTAAGGGCCCGCTTAATAGTTCTTCCGAACCTCCCACAGTAGCTGCCTCCCAGCAGGAGAGAGAAAAAGAATTGCGGTTTTCTTTAGGGAAAAATGGAAGGAGAGTTTCCTTGCTCCGGGAGAGAACGATTAAGAAAATAATGCCCGAAGTTAAGGAAGAAAAAAAATGGAACTGAGTAGCTGGGGCCTTAAACTCTAACAGCTCAAGAGGACTAAGGTATGGGAATGACTCCTAATATTGGGCTTAAATTGATCGCCTGGAACGTGGTCGGCCTATTCACTACCCAAAATAAATTAAAAAAATTAAAAGAACAAAAAGCGGATATATTATGTATCTGACTCCTATTAGATTAAGTAAGAAGTTGAAGGCTTTACAAAAATATACAGTGACTCAATACTTGAAGATAAACACCTTGAAAAGTAAAATTTTGATTTTAAAGAACAGAAAGACTAGGAAAGTTTGTAACTTTGTCTGGAGCATAGGATCCGAGAAAATTGAGGTTTTAGAATCTTTTCTCTATTTGGGTAAAATGATAACTAGTAACACTAAGAACAAACCCCATATTGATCACTGTTCCAGTAAAGCCATATCACAAGCTAATGGCCTTCGTAGATTTTATAATGAAATGGACCGTAGGCATTTTTTACACATGTTGTCTGTCTTTAAAGCAAAGGTCCTGCCAACCCTCCTATATGCTATTGAATCCATTCAAATAGTTGAATAGAGTTTCCTTGATAAAATAGAGAGACAGATTTTACGTAAACTAAATAATTTTAGTACTCTGGTCCCGACTCCATCTATCCGCCTGGAATTTGGTCTGATAAGTTCATTCGCCCAAGGCTTAGCCAGAGTAATCCGGTGGGGATATTTGCTAAAGAATAGTGACTTGAATACAATAAAGGGCTTCTTAAGTCGAGAGATCTTTGGTGAAAAGACTGATAAATACTCATTTGCACGAGATTTCACCTTAGCAATATATCTTTTTAGCACACAAGAAGAGCTAGTGCTCTCTCTTCCACCTACAGAACTTAAAGCTTTATTGAAAAGCATGAGCATGTACTATTAGTCATCAAAGAGATCTTAAGAACAGTCGACTGAAGGAAAGATTGAAGACAATAGTTAACTCCTGTAATCCGAGAGCGGTCCAGAAATATTTATCCTGGAATTTGGATCTTGGGGTGCGTCATTTTTTGATTTTATTCCGTATGAACCTTTTACCCCTAAATGATTTTAAGACAAAATGGTTCCCCCTCGTGAGCACAGGAAGACATTGTAACCTGTGTAATCTGGGCACTCAGAATATAGATCACATTCTGTTTGCATGCCCAGTCTTATTACCCCATTGTCTACGTCTACTACATCCTTTGTTTATACAGAATATTATCAAAACTGTAGCTACAACTCATGAGTTTCTCCTTTCCTCAAAGAACGAATTAGTCTGCATAAAAATCTTCAAGCTTTTAAAGGTGTTTTTAAATTGGTTTAGTCGTATATTTTTTTTTTGTCTTAGACAGGGGGGTATGGGCACAATCGTTTTATTCATGCTTAGTCATACTACATCCTACCAGTGGATCCAATCACTTGACTGTATGCCACATATTATTTTGGTACTTAATGAAATTGTGTACCCAAATAATTTTATTCAGTTGTTATGGTAAAGGAATTGTAACTGTATCCAACTCCATTATAGTATTGTTCTTTATTTTCTCTATTGTTTTCAAAGTGTTCCTAAATCAACTATGGAACTTTGCACTGAACTGCTGCTGCTAGATTGTATGAAGTTTTTCTTGTTTTGGAGCTTGACTAATTAGACCTTTTGTCACTTTTCCTTTTTGTACTGCTTGTATGGTGTATATAATTAATTCTATTTATCTTTTGTGATAAAGGAATTATAATTGCATTTTACACTCTAATTTCATTGTGATACTTGTTTTCTTCTTCTAAATGATGTTTTTATTAGTATCTCTTATTATCTGCAGAATATTGCACTTAACTATTGCTGCTAGGTCGAAGGTTGATTTGTTATAACTATATAAGCTTTTTTTTCTCTCTTCAAGCTATATTTTCGGATGATATTATGGTTGTGAATTTATCTGTACAAAATTGTACTTTCATGAAGTGCAGCTACATTTTTTATCCTTTTAAAAGTGAGTGACTCGTTTCTTGTTTCTTATACGAATAACATTTTATGGTAAAGCTCTTTCTGCACAATGTAAAATGTTTATCTAATTGTGTGATCCTCTTGTAACTTTTTAAGTGGACCTCTTTTTGAGTTCCATAACTTAATAAAGAATTGAATTGAATTGTGTGTATGCCAATTTTACCATGTTTATGGGAGTGAACTCAAGCACTTTAGCATTGGTTATCAGTGGTAAAGTCCTAAGGCCAACGAAAACACATTCCATAAAAAATGGAGGGGATAAAGGCAAAGAGTTTGAAGGTAAGAACACCCTTAGGCTCACAAGTCTGACAGAGATGATGGGCTAATGCCCCTTGAGCATATAACAAAGCGTGATTTGCACCAACGCGGTAAGTCAATGCTGCAACACGTGGGGGAGGGGGTTCTGGTCCTGAGCTCCCGACTTGAGCCCAGAGAGGGTGTGACCTCATCTGCAGAGTCCCCTATAGTCCTCGGGGGTCAGTCAGGGGCAGTTCTCTCGCTGTGTTGGCTTGACCCTGTGAATGCAGGCTGAGCCTTTCTTCGGGCCATAGCCCAAGCTACTTGGCAATGTCGGTATCGGCAGCCCCTCCTGGCTGAGGTACTTTACTAATCAAGTGCAGACTACTCCCCTGCAATCACCTCCACCACAGCGGTTACGAGTCTCAGGTCTCTCTTAGCAGTAACATCAACGGTCACCCCCTCTGGCATACAGCGTCATCGCAACATGGTGGTACGTTCTAGGCAAGTCCCACATTGTGCTTAATCCATGGTTTAGTTCACGGTGGCCCTCATCTTTTGCAGGGACCGCTGAGTCAACACTGCACAGGGGCAATGAACCGATCAGTGCACAGCCATTCCCTCACACTTCGCTCAGGGAGTCCTGTAGGTAGGGCTCCCCACTGGACCTCGCACCCTTCAACACTTTCCTCTTCCTCACAAGGCACACTGGTCTTGGCAAGCAGGCAGGTGCTGGTGATCCAGGGCAGGTGGTCATGGTTTCTCTAGGTAATGTCTCCCCAACCAGCATGGAGATTAGCAGGCCTTAGTCTCCAGTCCTGGTCATAGTTGAAAGTCTTGAAGTCCTGTCTAGCGGGAGTCCCCTATTACTCCTGTTTTCAAGAGGCAGGCCTTGTGTTGGAAATGGCCCTTTTTGTAGGGTCATCCTCAAACCTACATCCTTTTACCGTAACCCACCTGTTCTCTGAACCCGTTTTTGTTGGCTTTTAGGACTCTGCGCACTTTACCACCACTAACCAGCGCTAAAGTGATTGTTCTCTTTCCTTTAAACATGGTGAAATTAGCTTACACCCAATTGGCACATTTTATTTACTTGTAAGTCCCTAGTAAAGTGGTACTACATGCACCCAGGACCTGTAAATTAAATGCTACTAGTGGGCAGGTGCACTCATTATGCCACCCTCTAAAGTAGACCTTTAAACATGGGTCAAGCCAGCCACTGCACCCTGTAGAACAGTTTTAAACTGTCATTTCGATCTGGCAAAATAACTCTCTTTGCCAGGCTGAAACCTTCCTTTTTAATACTTACAAGACTTCCCTAAAGTAGGCCCTAACAACCCCTAGGCAGGGTGCATGGTAATTAAAAGGTAGGACATGTGGGTTTACATTTTTCATGTCCTGGCAACACTGATTGTGCCACCCACTTAAGTAGCCTTTCAACATGTCTCAGGCCTGCCATTGCTGCCTGTATGTGCAGGTTTAAACTGCCATTTTGACCTCACAAAATAAACCTTTTGCCAGGCCTAAACCTTCCTTTTTAATGCATATACGTCACCCCTAGAGTAGGCCCTAAACAGTTCATAGGGCAGGGTGATGTGTATTTAAAAAGTTGGACATATAATTTTAACTTTTTACATGTCATAGTAGTGAAAACTTCTTAAAATATTTTTTCTCCACTGCAAGGCCAGCCTCTTCCAAAGGATAACATTGGGTTACCTTATTACATTTAATAAGTGATAACTTTCAATTGGGAGCAGGTAGGAATTTTGAGTTTGGTATCTAAAGAATTGTAATTTAAGACCCTCTTTAATGGTAAAGTCAGATTTTAAGTCACAATTCTGAAAAAGACACATTTAGAAAGTTGGCATTACCTTGACCCAACCATTTAGTGCCTGCAGCTTCTATCCTGGATCACATGGCTAGGTGTAGCTCACAGTTGGTCTTTGTGTAATGCTCCTAGACAGTGAGACAAAGGAGAATAGGTGTTTGCAGAATGGGCCATCTCTGACTTGGTGAGGGGAAGGAGCTATCACCTTCTAAAATTTCACATCGCAAAGCCTCAGCCTGAGCACACTCATAAAGGGTTTGACGCTAGTCTTTTGTGACTCCAGACAGGCTGGTGCCAGGGCAGGGAGTCAGAACATTCCTAATGCCTCTGGGGGTGGAAACTACCAGAACCTTCTCCTACTACAAAGTGGGCACCAGGTATAAATAATGGACTCTCAGAATCAAATCTTCAGTACACCTCTGGACATATGGAAGACTCAAAATGACTGCTGTAAATCTCTGTAAGAAAGACTGCAACTCTGTTGCCCTGCTGCCTGAGTGAAGTGACTGGACCTGTATCTTGATTCCAGGACCACCAAAGTGACTCCAAGGGCTAAATGACTAGCCTCTGGACTTTGTCTGCTGTGAGTCCTACCCCTCCAAGTGGTGCCACCCCAGTCCTGGACCCTCAGAAGTGTGCCCAAAGGTGCTCTGCCAGCCAAACTGTGGTCTTGTGGTTAAAACTGATGCAACGCGAAGCACCTCTTCTCCACTCGGAATCGCTGCAGCATGATGCATCCCTGATACCGGACCTCACATTGCAGTCCACAGTCTCCTTGAAACCGCAGTGTGCAACGCATCCTCAATGCATGCATTGCATCGCAAGCCCCTTGTCGACGGCTCCTCGTCGATGATGTAGGACTCTGCATCGCCGCCCCGCAGTTTCTTCTGAACTGGCAGTGGGAAACGCATCTTCGGTGCAGGACTTCGCATCACAAGCCACTTGGTGGCACTATCCTCCGCTACGATGCAGGATTCCACATTGCAGCCCCGCAGCTTCCTCTGAACCACCACTGCGTGATGCATCCTCTATGTGGGATCTCGAAAAGTGGGCCTGACTTCGTCGCTGTTCCCGGTCTATGCTCCATCATGGTCAGCCTGAACTTGGGACTTCGTACTGGTCCAGTACGACCAGATAACCATAGTTGCCCCTTTTTGTGACAAGGCACTATTTTTACTTAAAACTTTGAAATTGCATATCTCTGGTTCTACTGATTTTTGTCATTTTGGTCTCAAATAATTTATTACATTTTACTCTATTGTCCTAAATTGGTGTGGGATTTTTCTTGTGTTGCGTTTTCACTTTAATACTGTTTGAAGAGCTGCTCAAATACTTTACATATTGCCTCTAAGTTAAGCCTGGCTTCTTCATGCCAAGCTATCAGAGGGCTAAGCACAAGTTAATTTGCGATTGCCTGGGACTTCAACCTGACAAGAAATGTGGCTGCTGCTTGAGTAGGGTATCATCCCCAAACAGTAACTCAATTTCCAACACCTTGGCTTCCCAAAATGGAACCCAGCTTTCTCCATATATTGTACCATTGCAGGCATAATTATACTCATTGTGCATTCACAGCACACCTACTGTCCTGCACTTGCACTATTACCTCCATTCTTTGAACCACTACAGACACACATACATTCAGCATGCATTCAATCTGTGTGCACTACTCAGTACTGTAGCCTCTCTGTATTTGCAAACACACTCACTTCCAACACACACACTCACCATGTGCACGATTCCCAATGCTTCACCCTTTATGTATTGTACTTCTCACAAGCACATATACACTCAGCACATGCTTTTATTGCACAAGCACTGCACAGCACTACATCTCTCATTAAATGTATTCCTCGCAGACATATATGCACACAGTATATGCACAAATCCTTCATGTACTGCACAGTACTACTCTACCCTTGTACTTTACCCTTCCCAGGCACACATACATCCAGCACAGAGTCGCTACTCCTCCGCTGCGCAGCACTCTACATTCTCCTGATGTAGGCCAAGTGTGAGTCAAGCACAGAATAGTGGCACTTTAAAAAGGTGAGTCAGCCTGTAGACCTCACTACAGTGACACAGGTTAAAATTAACCTGTTAATTCCTACTAATCATTACATTCTATGCTGCCAGCACCAGCTTGTGCTGCTTAACTATTAGTGAAGGCGGCAGCCTTTCACCACTATGAAGGTAGCACTGTCAGCGCCCCTGCTGGTCCAACAATACTGCAGTCTGTGATACAGGCCTATGTAATTGCGCACTCACATGATGTGTGGTTGCCTGTGAAAACACAAATCAGTATTAGGGATCCGGACAACAGTACAGTTGGAAACTCAGGGAAGGAGTACACATCGTTTACCATGCAGAAGACTTTTCCATCTCAACTGTATATCTCTCCAAAAGGCTTCAAAACATTGCCTATTGGCCAACTTATATATATGTCTGAAAAATGCACATAAATCCTGTTGCTAGGTAATGTAGTTTCCCACCGGCATCTTAGTACATGTTTGAAATGGGAACATCAGCTGTGTATCTTGAATGTGCCTCTGAAATAAATACATCTGCATGCGTGTGTTCGGGTCTTGATACATTGCATCTGATACACCCAACTTGGCTGGCTGAGGTCAGCCTACTAGTGTTACAAAGTATCATTCACCAGTTATTACAGGGACACAGGCCTAAGTCTTGTTGTATAAACTAGTGGCAATTATCATGCTTTTCGACCCAAAATGGAAGAAATTAATTAATCTGAGTGAGGTTGCCTGTTTCTGCAACTAGATCATATTGCAATATTCAAGTGTGAAGATGTAGATTTCCTGATACATATAAGTTGTGTGTTTCAAACAATAGCAACACATAGGTAGCATACTGTGTGTTAAACATAACTATCCCAAATTCCACAATATAGAATTCAGGCCTTTAGAAACCTACTTGCCGATTCGCTATTGCAAGTCAGATGATATCTGGGCGAACTAATTTTTAGGGCCTACTGTTGAGGTCTGGAGGGAGCTTCCTCTACATTCATAAAGTCAATGAGCAATAAAGATGCCTTGAAATCTTGGGTTTATTTTTTCACATTTGCTATGTGTTCAAAGACACTGGTCAAATGTCAGTTTATGTCTTTTTACAAATTGCTGCTTATTTTATCGAAGTGATAGATGTTTACTTTTCTTCTTCTGACTGAAAGGTTACGGGAATTTAGAAAGTGAACTGCCTGACAATGATGCTGGGCACACAACATGTAAATAGATTGTGAAGTAAATGTACACATATTAGTAGTTAAGAAAACACTTTTTTGTAACTCTGAAGCAAGATTGAAACAAAGATTTAAATAGGATCAAAAGAAATCAGAATACTATGCTTGGTTTTGTGCAAATCAGTGCTTAATTTGAGCCTGTGGTTTTGGGTGGTTGGCACCGGCACTTAATTGTCAACACTGGCGCTTGAGACAGTCTGCCACAAGGTGGCGCTATCTGGCTAATTTAGAGATTACCACAACAACAGGTAATTATTAATTCAATATACATTACAAATGACTAGTACCTGCAGCCCAAGCCGTTTTCATAGATTTGGAGGCCTGAAATAGTCTGAATTCTCACACTTATAGGAGTGTGATGATTAGAAGTTGTGTTGTTACTATCATTGGCAGGATGGCAGGCGCAATGTGTGGAGCAAGCTGCAGTGGCCTCTTGACAAGAGCCCTGGGTCTTTTAGTTTTTTACAAATTAAGCACTGGTGCAAATGATACATATTTGCTGAAAGTCTATTTCCACACATCATGTGTACTCTATATGTGACTATCATTAAAACTACGTCAGTCAGAGAGTTTGTCGCCATTTCAATGAAAAATGTCTGTCTGTAAAAGGCAGTGCACTATCACATCATGCTTTAGTAATGTATTTATTAAAAGTGGGAGATTTTATATATGAACTGAGAAACCTTCCTCCTCCCACCCTGATGACAATGCTGTTAGTAAATTAAGAGGCAAGTCATGGATCATGTGTACCATATATGGAGTAGATTTATAGTTTACATGGAGCAAATGTCTAGTCTGTTAAATCAAACTAATTATTTTTTTGTCCAGCAGACATGCTGAACTCACAAATTCGATGTTACTCTCATGTGTAAAAACGAGGAAAAAAAGCGACTCAATTAAATAAAATATTTGCCTAGGATCAGACAATTTGAGACAGGTTTATGGGTCAAGCACATTACAGTTAGGTCGAGTAGATTATTCAAATTCCTAGACTTGCAGGTCTGGCTATATTTTTCTACTTTTTGAGGGCTGGTATTATACGATGTGTCCTAAAGCGCAATATTTGTATTGCTGGAAAATAGCGTATTATTCATTAGCAGTTTAAAGACAAAGGGTAGCACAGATTTTAGAGTACCATATTTCACAGAGTCAATGCAGAGAAGTTAATACTGTGTTGTATTATTGGACAATAGGGATGATCTGGTCATGCAATGAGTAGTTTAAAGACAACAGTGTGCCACAACAATTATACTAAGAGTCAGTGCAGTAATATTCCTTGTCTCGTTGCAATAGCTACTGCTGAAGTGCGCCACCTGTCTTTTAATTTCTTCATGTTCATTAAATCCTTTGTTGACATTATTGAGAGCCTGTACCCACTTACACTCCATAATGTGAAGGGTGGCCTCAAGTCTCCTCCCTGGGGACTTTGACTCAATTTTTCTAAGGCCAGAAATCCACCTTGGCCAGTATTTTGATAATCAATAAATACACAAGAGAAGGTTAACCTATCTAGTAGTGAACTCTTACCATCTAAGAAGTAAGTTGACTAGTCTCAATATATCTCATGATGGTAGAGAATCTGCACCTTGGTAAATTGGTGCATCCCTGGCATCTCATGGACATATTAGTAGGATCCTCACCCACAGGTACCACCAGTGACATGCTTCATCATTGGATCCTCACCCACTACACCTAGTATGAGCGGGTAGGATCTACACAGTTTGCAACTGGAGCTCTTTCCAAGGGATAAGAGGTGAAAATTAAAATTGCATTCAGGATCCCAAGTCCTATTTACAAGCAAGATCCTAAACAAAAAACAATGGGATGTTTAGTGGGCATAATGACCCCTAACATCGATGGGTCAATAGGTCAACATGTTTCAGCTTGTATCCAGTGCCACCAATGAGGAGCAGGCTTTCTTCAGGACCAACTGTGTACGCAGAATCCCTATGCAATACAGTTGGTAGGTGCCAACTCTTAGTAGTTGTTTACACAAACATTAATATCATCAAGCATACAAACATACAAACCATATTAGACTTTTTCCTTTAATGGTCTATATCCTCTGTTTAATAAGGCTTCATGCGGTAGTGGGGGTGGGTGATCCCTGTAGTCACACTTTCATCAAGGGACTTTGTCCTCCCTATCACCTTCTTGGCTCACTGCACTCCTCCAATGTTGATGTCCCAGCTGATTGAAAAACTAGGAAAACCTCCTGCTTAAAACAGTCATT
Source organism: Calotriton arnoldi (assembly GCA_963921515.1). Taxonomy (NCBI): domain Eukaryota; kingdom Metazoa; phylum Chordata; class Amphibia; order Caudata; family Salamandridae; genus Calotriton; species Calotriton arnoldi. The sequence continues at coordinate 538,210 of CAWUFW010007739.1, read as the reverse complement.
ATAAGAAGAAAGTACTTAACCTCTTTGGTGCTCATGACAGAATGGTTCCTTCATGTGCACCAGTGCTCGTGTGCTAATGACGGAACCATTCTGTCATGTGCATATGAGCACTTAATCCCTCTGCTGCAAACAGCAGAAGGATTTATTTTTTTTGGCCTCGGGAGGTGGGAGAGCTTCCATAACCTCCCGAGGCCTTTTTTTTATTTTCAATGTAATGACGATCGCGCGCATGGCGCGCTGACGTCATTACATTGAAAATGAAAATGAAAACTTAGTTTCAGTTTCACTGTTTTGGTGCTTGTGGCGCTATCTCGGCCCCCGAGCACCAAAACACACGGTAGAGGTATTGTTGGAAAGTGGAGAATCTCTCCTTTCCAATGGTGCCCCTCCCTAGTGAATCCCTGCTTGGGGATAGCCCCAGGAGGGCGATCCCCAAGCAGGGATCCACTCACTAGACACCAGGGAGGGGGGAGCGGCCCCCTTGGGCAAGGGTCTTTGCTTCTCCAATTGAAAATAGGCACAGTATATATGCCCCCCAGGGGGCATATGGAGGCAATAGCCCCCAGTCTGCCCCCCCCAGGGGGGGGCAGAAAGCACCCGAGACAGAAGGGATTATTTTTATAGGTCAGGGGTGGGGGCTGCTCAGAGTGGGCATGCCATTGCCCCTCCCCTCCCCCCAAAAAATGCAAAAGTCTTTCTGCTCCCTCAGGAGGCAAGTGGGGGCAATAGCCCCTGATCAACCCCCGGGGGGTGCAGAAAGTCCACTAAGCACTAGTGATTCATTTTATTTTAATACGTAGAGTTGGGGGCTGCCCAGACTGACCCTGCCAATGTCCCCACCCCAAAAAAAATTGCCACAGTCTTTCTGCCCCCCCCAGGAGGCAGATGGGGGCTATAGCCCCTGATGGGGGCAGAAAACCCACTAGGCACCAGGGATTTTTATTTCATAGATCAGGGGTGGGGGAAGCCCAGAATGGGCATGCCAATGTCCCCACCCCCAAAAAAATTGCCACAGTCTTTCTGCCACCCCGGAGGCTGATGGGGGCAATAGCCTCTTATCTGCCCCCCGGGGGGGCAGAAAGCCCACTAGGCACCAGGGATTTTTATTTCAAAGTTCAGGGGTGGGGGCTGCCCAGAATGGGAATGCCAATCCCCCCCTCAAAAATGGGGGCAATAGCCCCTGATCTGCACCCTCCAGGGGGGCAGACAGCTCACTAGGCACCAGGGATTTTAATTTTTTATACATATGGGTGGGGGCTACTCAGAATGGGCATGCCAATGACCTCCCCCCCAAAAAAATAGCCACAGTCTTTCTGCCTTCCCTAGGAGGCAGATGGGGACAATAGCCCCTTATCTGCCTCCCGGGGGGGGGGGGTAGAAACCCCATTAAGCGCCAGGGATTATGCTGTTTTTTTATGCGTAGGGGTGGGGGCTGCACAGAACTGGTATGCCAATGCCCTCATCCCCCCAAAAATGGCCACAATCTTTCTGCCCCTCTTGAGGGCATATCAGGGCAATAGCCCCTGTTTTGCCCCCCTCCCATAGGGCAGCAGAAACCACTAGGCACTGACCTTTTTTTTGCAATGTGCCTAGCTGTGGCTTTTGGGCCCTAGCGCAGCCCACACCTAGGGAAACCTAGAAAACCTCTTCATTTTTTAAAACTAGACACCGAAGGGAATCCAGGAAGGCATGACTTATGTGCCTCTCACCAGGTTCTGTTACCCAGAATCACTTGCAAACCTCAAATTTGTATAAACAAATGTCCTCACATTTCAGTGATGGAATGTTCTAGAATCTGCAGGGAGCCACAAACTTCCACCCACCCGCCATTCCTCCAAGTCTTCCAATAAAATGGCACCTTACTTGTGTGGGTAGGCCTAGTGCCTGTGAAAGGAAACGTCCCAAAACACAACATGGACACATCACATTTTCCCACTGAAAACTGACCCTTTTTTCGCACTGTGCCTAGCTGTGGATTTTGGACCCTAGCTCAGCCGGCACCTAGGGAAACCAAGTTAACCTGTACATTTTTACAAAATAGACACACAGGGAAAGTCAGAATGGGGTGACTTCTGTGGCTCTTACCAGTTTCTGTTACCCAGAATCCCTTGCAAACCTCAAACTTTGTAAAAAGAAACACATTTTCCTCACATTTCTGTGATGAAAAGTTTTAGAATCTGTGGGGAGCCACAAACTTCCATCCACCCAGCATTCCCCCAAGTCTTCCGATAAAAATGGTACCTTACTTGCATGATTAGGCCTAGTGCCCACAACAGGAAATGGCCCAAAACATACTGTGGAGAGTTCAAAATTATCAATCATAAAAAGACTTGGTTTTGCGAGGGAGTCACCTGCGTTTTTGGTCCCTGGCTCGGTGGGCATCTAGGGAAGCCTACCAAACCCAGATATTACTGAAAACTAGACACCTGAGGAAGTCCAGGGATGTGTGGCTTGCATGGATCCCCCAACGTTTTCCTACCCAGAATCCCCTGCAAATCTTACATTTATCTGAAAAAATCAAATTTTTCTCACATTTCGGTGTGGGAAAGTTGTGGGATCACCAGACTGACACAAACTTCCTACCACCCAGCATTTCCCTAGGTCTCCCGAAAAAACATGGTACCTCACTTGTGTGGGTGGGCCAAGTACCCGTGGCAGGGAAGGGCCCAAAACATATTGTGGAGACATAAACAATACCTAGCACAAAACAACCTGGTTTTGAAGGGGAGCACCTGCGTTTTTGATCCCAGATTGGGCGGCCATCTGGGAAATCTCACCAAACCCAGACATTTCTGAAAACGAGACACCCGAGGGAGTCCAGGGAGGTGTGGCTTGCATGGATTCTCCAACGTTTTCCTACCCAGAATCTCCTGCAAACCTAACATTTATCTGAAAAAATCAAATAGTTCTCACATTTCTGTATGGGAAGTTGTGGGATCACCAGGCTGACACAAATTTCCCACCACCCAGCATTCCCCCAGGTCTCCTTATAAAAATGGTACCTAACTTGTGTGGGTGGGCCAAGTACCCGCGACAGGTAAGGGCCCAAAACATATTGCGGAGACATCAGAGTTATCTATCACAAAATAACCTGGTTTTGAAAGGGGGATCACCAGCGTTTTTGGTCCTGGGCTAGGCGACCATCTAGGAAAACCTACCAAACCCAGACATTTTTGAAAACTAGACACCCGGGGAAGTTAAGGGAGGTGTTGCTTGCGTGGATCCCCCAACATTTTCTTACCCAGAATCCCCTGTAATCCTCAAATTTAGCTAAAAAATCATATTTTCCTCTTTAAGGATTAGAGGCTGCATTAAAAATAAATGCTTTATTTAAAAAGCAATCACAGGCCTGGTGGTCTGCTGACTCCAGCAGGACACCGTCCCTCTGATTACAGGCCATTCCCAATGGGTCGCAAATTGTGACCTGCCTCATGAACATTGATGAGGCTGGTCAATTGCAACCCCTTTGGGAATTTTTAAATGTGTCTGAGACACATTAGTATATTTCATTTTGTGAGTCCCAAATTGCGAGTCGCAAAAAATTGCAATTAGAGACTCGCAAAATGAAATGGTCGTACATCTGGCCCAGGTTGCTTGTGTCATGGATAGCTGATCAACTATGTAAATACTGAGCAACTTAGCCTCAGTCACCGGAGGAGGAGCAGGTACAAGTGCCATAGGCAATAAGAAGCCTGGCTATCTGGATGTAAGATTTCCCACTTGCAACATTTGTACTTTGTTTACATTAAGTTGGCGGAAGTGGCTAGACATCCACACCTGCCCAAGCATAGAAAAGATTCTCTCCTAGATGGTACCATCCCATCAGTTGAGTCTCCTTACAGCCAGTAAGACACTCTTTTTTTTTTTTTTTTTTTTTTAAATCTTTTTTATTATTAATAGTGCTCATAAGACCATACAATACCATTCCATGTAAAAATAGCACATTGGGGAGCAGTGCAGACATCAACTGAACATTACACGTCAGGGAAACACAAGTGTCGATCATCAATACAAATTGACTACTCCTCCAAGGCGGCACCCGCCTCTCTAAATTTACGCCAAGGCGCCCATATTTTCTTCCATTTTTTCGTGCACCCTCTGCTTTTGTACACCGTTTCTTCCGCTCTTTGGCACCAGTCTAGGTCCCGCTGCCAGTCCTCCCATAGAGGGGCGCCCGCACCCCCATGCTCTAGCAATATTCCGTTTCGCCACCCCTGCGGCCAGGGCTAGCCAAAGCTCCACATATCTCGTCCAGACATTGTCCCCTTTGATCAACAAGAGAAGCCACTTTGGGTCCATCGGAACAGGCATCGCCACCACCCTAGACATTATATCCGTAACTTTCACCCAGAAGGAACCGATCCCCGGACACTCCCAAATGATGTGGAAGAAGGAGCCCTCTTGTTGACAACCCCGCACACAAAGCGCTGACTGACACCTTCCCCATGTATACAGATGGGTGCGAGGATAATATGTACGATGGAGGATTTTGAACTGTACAAGCCTAAACCTAGAACGGATAGCAATCTCCCTGGGCCCCTGGAGCGCGTCCTGCCAGTTCTCCTCATCGAGGCTCCCCAGGTCCCGGGTCCAGGCCGCCCTGAGACCAACCAAGGGATCGGGTATATTGTTTATCAGTTTCCGGTAAATTGTAGATGTGGGTTTCTCCGCAATGGGATCAAGTAATAAACGATCTTCCATCGGGGAGTACTCCGGGATTACTGTACCGCTTGGTATGTGAGAGCGTAGGGCATGCTGGAGGCATATGTACTGGTATCTCTGTGAGGTATGTAAGCTATACTCCTTCTGGAGATATTCAAAAGTACGGATGGCGCCCCCTTTCCAGACATCCCCCAAATACTCAATACCTATTTGCTGCCATCCCTTAAACCCTGTTAACGCCGCCACGTCTCTCAGCAGGTCCCCCTCCAAAGTGGAGTTCTCTCGGTTATCTTGCCGGCCCAGCCCAGGAGTCGATTCGCCTCCTGCCAGCAGTGGAAGACTACTCTAGTGTGGTCCGGCCATGTCTTCTGGTGTCTACGGGCATACAGGAGAGTTTCGCAAGTGCCCTGTGGCATGACCATTCTGTCCACTCGGTAGGCGGGTTCGTCCCTTTCAGTGTACACCCAATCATTTACCACCTGCAATTGTGCCGCCCAGTAGTATAATTTAACATCTGGGACCGCCAACCCCCCGTCGTACACCCCCTATGTAATTTATGTAGCGCCACCCTAGGGGACCGTCCGTCCCATAACAAGGTCCGCACTGCCTGAGAAATCCGTTTGAAAATACCTGTGGGTATCTGATAAGGGGTGTTCTGCAGAACATACAATAGCCTCGGCAGCGTGAGCATCTTAAACATTGCCGCCCGACCCATAAGAGAGAGTGGGAGAGTGCGCCAGTGGGCCACATCGGCTTGCAGGCGAGTCAGCTGGGGCTCGAGATTCCTCTCAAAAACTCCTGTTTGCTACGCGTTACATACACCCCCAAATACTTGAATCCCTCCAGGACCACAGGAGCAGAGCACCTGGACGGGACTCGAGGGGAGAACCCGACAAGGGGAAAATCACAGACTTCGACCAGTTAATGGTATATCCGGAGTAGCTACCAAACAACTCGAATAAGTGAACTACTCGGGCAATCGAGTGGTATGGTCTAGCCAGGTAGAGGATAATGTCATCAGCGTATAAAGATATACGCTCCTCCCATTCATCCGTTGCCGCTAGACCCCAAATCAGGGGGTCCCTCCTGATCCAATGGGCCAAGGGCTCCAGCGCCAGGGCAAAGAGGAGAGGGGACAGAGGGCATCCCTGCCTTGTCCCCCTCCGCAGGGAGAAGGCCCGAGACACAGCCCCGTTAACCCGCACCCTAGCCGTCGGTCATCTATATAGGAGCCGTACCCAGCTACAGAAGATCGGTCCAAAGCCCAACCGCCGAAGTACCATAAACAAGTAGGGCCATTCTATGCTGTCGAAGGCCATCGAGGCGTCCAGCGCCATCAATGCCGTCTGGGTGTCTCCAACATCCTTGGTCATATACAGAACCCCATAGAGACGCCGGAGGTTATGACGGGTACTTCTACGTGGGATAAAGCCGGATTGATCCACATGGACCAATTCAGTAACCACCGACAGTATACGATCCGCCAGGACCTTGGCAAGAGCCTTCACTTCCACATTTAGCAGAGAGATCGGCCGGTATGATGCACATTGGTCTGCTGGTTTCCCAGCCTTGTGGATCACCACGATCATGGCCTCTCTCTGATCAGGGGCAGATACCCACGCTCACGCGCCTCCTGAAGCATTGCGAGCATGGGGGCTGTTACAATCGAGGCCTGTCTTTTATAAATTTCGATCGGTAGCCCATTAGGACCCGATGCCTTGCCCGACTGCAGGGAGTTGAGCGCCTTGGCAAGCTCCTCTACCGTGACGTCTACCTCCATACGTTCACGCATCTCCTCGGTCAGTGCTGGAAGCGCAAAGTCCCTTAAAAGTCCTCGCAGTCTTCCTCGGTTCTAGTGCACACAGGTGAGTACACTCTCTCAAAATGAGCCGCAAAGGCCTCTGCTATATCTGCGCTGGACGAGCATAGGTTGCACTCTTTGTCCCGTACCGCAGCTACCCACGTACGCTCCCTGTCCCGGCGCTCCAGCCACGCCAACAATTTCAGTGCCTTGTCGCCAACGTCGTAGATCCGGTGCTGAGTGGCCAGCGCATAGGCTCGGGCCTCGCACTCCGCCAAGGCCCTAAGATCCCTCTGTTTTAATTTTAGCCTGTGGCAAAGATCCAAGGATGGGGTAGTAGCCGCGTCTCCCTCCAACTGATGTATTTCAATCTCGAGGAGCCGAGTCTGGAGGGACTCCTCCTTCTTTTTCGCCCCAATAAGTGATTGAGCCATGCCCCGCAACACCGTCTTATATGCTTCCCATAGGATAATCTGGGAATCCACTGACCCCTGGTTCTCCTTGAAATACAGCTCAGACCCACCCCTCAGCTTATCGCCAATTTCAGGGTCCCGGAGGCGCCAGGGATCTATTCTCGGAAAGACCGCTCTGTTTACGATAGGGCCCCTGATGGTGGTACAGACAGGAGAGTGATCCGAGATCCCCCGTGCCATATGTGTAGTGGTGCCAAATTCCCCCATCTGATCCGACCGAGTAAACAAATGGTCAATCCTTGAAAAGGACCCGTGTCGTGCCGAGTGGAACGTATATTGTCTAAGTGTGGGGTTCTGCGCCCGCCACAGATCCCCCATCCCCATGGCTGTGACGAAGTCCGAGAGGCCCCTCTCTCCATGCCGACCCGTGGGGGCACTTGAACGGTCAATCTCCGGGCACATAACAGCATTCGTATCGCCCCCCAGCAGTAGCGTTCCCGCAGGGAGGTTTACCAGAAACGCGCTCAGCCTGGGAAAGCACCCAGAATGGAGGCCAGGGGGTATATAGCAGGAGCAGAACACCAATGTGCGTCCCTCCCATCTACCCGCCACAGCGGCGATGCAGCCCGCCTCATCCACCCAGGTGCCCGAAATAACAAAAGGTAGGGCATTACGTATTAAAATACCCACACCTCGTGACCCAGAGGTGAACCCCGAATGTATGACCATTTTGTAGCCGAACCGATCAAGGGCTTTACATCTATTCCCCTTCAGATGCGATTCTTGAAGAAGGACCACATCTGGGGAGTGCCTCTTTACGTATTGGAGCACCAATGTACGCTTGATTTTATTGCCCAGCCCATTAACATTCCAGGTCCAGACCTTTACCATAGCCGAGTCACCCATCATATCGAAAACCCTCCACCCCTCGGAGGAACTATTATCCCGAACGTGACCTCCAAGTCAGTCCCCAGTGCATGATGAATATTGTGGTCTTGAGCAAACTCCCCATACCCCCAACTCCCTCGAACCCCTGAAGCCCTACCCCCAACACCCAAACTCCCCCTCCCTGCCGCCCTGCCAGGTGAGTCCCCAACCCCCACCAAAAAAACTTGCAGAGTGCCTGTCGCCCTGAAAACACAACTGATAACATTGATGAGGAAACGTAAGCTTGCAGACATAAGGAAGAGGCACACAACTAGTGTTGAATCTTACACCCCCACACTAGAAACGGCAAGGCAGCCCACGTACCATATTGCGCCCGCCCCCACCCAGGCCAGAGACCCATAAAGAACAAAGACTGTCAACGTCTCGCACACTGTCCCCTGCACTGTGCAGGCCAAAAGCCCCGGAGCCCGTCACCCATCCGCCGTGGAACCAAACCACCCAGCCCCCACACAGGCAGGGTTTGTGCAGGGCCTACCACCAGACCCAATGGTGCAAGAGTCACCTCAAAGTCACGCAGCCGCCTGCTGCTCGCTGCCACTGGTAGATCGTCCTTCAACCATGTCCGTGGCTTGATCACCCCGATGCGCTGCCGAGCTTGGCCTCCTCCCCTGCCGACCAACAGTTCGCCAGCCCTCTAGCCAGTCACTGGCAGCCGCCGGTGAATCGAAGAAGTATGCCTTCTCCCCATCTAGGATTTTGAGTCTGGCCGGGAAAAGCATCATGTACTTCACTCCCTGGTCTCAAAGGGCCTTTTTCACCCCATCGAACGATCGCCGCTGTCGTTGAACCTGAAGCGTGAAGTCTGGGAAGAAACGGATGGTAGCGTTGTCGCGATGAAGGTCCCCGTGAATGCGCGCCGCCTGCAGTATGGCGTCCCTGTCTCTGAAGTTTAGGAAGCGGGCGATGATCGTGCGGGGAGGAGCCCCTGGTTTGGGCTTACCTCCCAGGGCCCTGTGCGCCCGTTCAACAGAGAAGAAATTTGACAGACGTTTAGGTTTGAGGTGGTTTAGGATCAAGTCTTCTACAAACCAGTCCGTCGACGGCCCCTCAAGTCCTTCCGGCACGCCAACGATACGAACGTTATTCCGTCGAGCCCGGCCTTCCTGGTCCTCCAGGCGAGCATGGGTGTCGGCCTGGTTCTTGGTGAGAGCGGCAACCTGTTCCTCCAGCCTCTTCGTCCTCGACTGAAGGCCCCCAATTCCAGTCTCCGCCACAGAGACCTTTTCCGACATCTTCCGGAAGTCTGCCCGTAGGAGATTCACCTCTTCTGTCACGGAGTCCAGTTTGGGCTCCAGGGTACCACGGAAGTCTCTAATAGCCCTCATAATATCTTTCAGAGAGGGGTCCGGGCCGCTGTCCTCAGGGTCATCATGCTGGCCCTCCCTCGTTGCGCCTTCGTTCCGGTTCACAGCGACGGTATATTTCTCAATTTGATTAGTTTGGCCCACTGGCCTGGTGCGACCCATGGCGGACCGGGAACAGGGACCCAGCAAAAGCACCAGCCCTCCACAAAGCCTCGTCGGGACCCGCACTCACGACGGATGTCTCCTTCCAACTCTGTCTCAGGGCAGCCCACTCAGTATCGGGATTAGGTGTACTCGCCACTCACCATGGGCCGCAGTTGCCCCGACCCTGCCCGCTGCCGGGGTGACCACTGAGCAGACCAGAGCCGGGAGGCTGCTACCTAACTCGCATCAGCGCTTAGGAGTCAGTCCCTAAGGTGCAGTCCAAACCCCTGCCGAGTGTAGCGCCTGTCGCGGTGTATTGGGTCTCAGGCCCAGCAGCAAGGGTTCCTTCACTCTTTCGGCGCGTCTAAAGCCGCGCACACACCACCGTCACCACAGCCAAGTCAGTGGGGGAGGGGCTGCTCACCGGTCACACCGCCCCCGCGGCCTCGTACTTCACGACGGCTCCCGGCCGGCACCACCAGCTGTCCGCGGCCCAGGGCGCCGCTGACCAAACACCGATATAGCCTCCCAGCCCCTCCAGGTGAAGGACTGTGAGTAGCGGCCGCGGTGGCACCCGCCCTCCGTTCTGGTCACCCGCTCGTCGCCTCAGGCCGATCTTGCTGCGGGAGTGCGACTCACCCCCGCTCAGGAGAGACTCGTTCAGCTCTGCCGACGTGCCGCAGGCGCCACCGGGACCGAGGGCGGCCTCCGCTCACAGGTCTCCGGCCGGCGCCATTTTCTGCCGATGCTGGCACTAGCAGTCCTCTATGTCTCCGCCTTCACGGGCGCCCAAAACTGCTACCGGACCCCGTTGCGTGTCGCCGCCACTCTCCCCTATCAGTGGGCGTCCTCGGTGGCCGCGTCTGTGTACGGATTGTACCGGATTGCTGGGGGAAATCTTAGTCTGCTAGCGCAGCTCGCGAACTACGCCGCCATCTTCCGCAGCTGCAAGCCACGCCCCCGCCCAGTAAGACACTCTTGACAAAAATTGCATGTCTTTGCTTTGATGTCCTTAGTAAGAAAGCGCTGTAATTTGTGTTGATGGGTTTTCTACCCAAAAGATTGAAAGGATAATAATGGCGAGATCCAGGACACAAGGGACCTCAAGTTTCCAGGTACTCCTCCCCCACAATTTAGGTAGGGTTTTTCTGTTAGGGCTCGTGTCACCAACTCACCACAGAGAAAGTGAACTGCTTTAGCAAAGAGGAAATTTTAATTTTAAGTGTATTAGTATCACTTAGTCCATGCACTGCCCATGACAATTGATGGTGTGGCTGTTAGACCCAGTGGTTTCTGACTGGCTGGGATGCATGGAAGCCAGACAGAATCCACTGCCCTAAATAGGATGAGTACAATACCCTTGTCCAATAACATGTGCTCACCCTTGGGTAGCTTGGCCTAGAGCAGTCAGGCTCCTCCACAGATTCAAAGTGTAAAACTTTGGCGCAACACCACCCTTGCCTCACACTGCGTATGGTACAAAAAGACTCCACACCGTAGGTATAAAACACTGGTTGTTACATTACATATCTTAAACAGAAAGGACGAACCCTCAGTGTGGATGTGGTACAATCACTAGTTACGTTAGTACAAGGACCCACTAGGTTTGTTTAAAAGACCCCTCACACACCAACCTAGTTGGTGTCATGCTTCATCATTGGGGTCCCAACCAGGTGGCCGAATGCAGCCCGGTTGTGCTACAACGCCTGGTTACAGCGGAGCTGGTTGGTGTATATGTGAGATGTGATGTAAATTAAAAACATCTCTGAGAATCCTTGCCTGTAAACTTTTATTAGTGGCGGCTCAGGATATGGTTAAAAATAAGTGTGGTGCAACTAGAATCGGAAATTATTATCCCTAGTTGGCTAAGTGTGTGGTCGACATGTTTCAGCCCACAATGGGAAGTGCGTGGGGCTTTCTTCAGGACCGTGTGGTGAAAAAGTGAGTGGCAAAGTGAGTAGTGCCACGTGAAAAGAGTAAAATGGTACCTACACACGCGCTAAGGTGTGTGGACTAGGTGTCTCCGTACTTACGGACACTGAAAAAACCTGTGGGAGGAAAAAGACAGCACAAAACATATATATGCGTTATTATTAAGCAACATAAAATGCAATCTTACATCGGTACTATGGGCTGGTACATGGACCGACCCTGTGATTGTACGCATGGTTTAAATGTCGTGAGAACATGCTGCATGCGAAGAGTGACAAGCAGCCTATATTGATCGCACCAGTCTTATAGATGCTATGAAGCTGTGGAGCTCCCAGTGAGATCGAATCGCTACATTTGTTCTGGATGGTGAACTAGACATAAGTTGTCGGAAGTCGGCACTCTAGAACTGTGGATGATCCAAGGCCACCATAAGTGGTGGTCATGTGGGGCACTGTGCAGAAAATATCTACAGTGGCGGTAGTGCCTATCAAATGTGGGCACATGTAATCATGCGGTGCGTGCAGCAGTAGTATTTAACACTAGTAATCACGCGGCGCGCTGAGGCTATATTAAAAACAATTAAAAAAGGAGAACTTCTGTTAGCAACGCTATACAATGAGGCATAATTACACTATGTGTGAAATTGGGCAGCCGATCCGGACTCGGGAGGGGTCACATCCGATGACCGAATCTGGAGAAAAGAGAAATATGGAATAAGCACGGAAGCACAAGTGTGCTTAAATCCTGCTGTGGGAAAAGGAGAAAGTTACGCAACCTTACTTGGTATCGAGAAGGAACCTGTCTGAGAACCTAGTGCGGTATCCCGGGATCCCGGCTGGTGAGTAGCCCGGGAGGGAGGAAGCTATTTAAGCCCATGGTCTCCCTGGAGTACGTGCCGAAATGCTCGTGGAGGGAACGCGTTGCCATGCGCAGTCACTCGACTACATCTGGGAGCCCTGGATGAGGCGGGTGCGCATGCGCAATGGTTCTGGTGTAAATGAAAAAGAGGGCAGCCATATTGGAATGGTCCGGTAATGAAAACGGGCTGCTTTAACTAAAAGCAGAATAACCAAGATACTGTAAAATAAGGGTCTCTGAGGGAGAAAGAGCCCAAGTGTGAGGAAACAAGTACTAGAGGTAATACAAAGAAAAGGCGAAAGAGTGCATGGCAAGGTGTGCCAGAGGCCCAAAGTGAGGGCCTGAAAATGAGATGTACAGTCATAGGTAGATGGAAACTGTTATGTGGCGATGCCATCACTGCAAGGGCTTAGCTATAGGAGGGATGCTCAATAGAGAGTGGGCAAAGATATAGTAAGACGGGGTTTATGTTCTCCTGAGACTGTTCCAAGGAATGTTGTCGTTGAGGCCAGTTTTGTCACTGGACAGGCGATAGACCCATCTTTGCTCCTTCTCCAGGAGGCGACTCTCGATATTGGGTAGACTGGGGTCCAGTGCTTCTATAATGACCCAGCGCATGTCATTGGTCGTGTGGCCCACTTCAATGAAGTGGTTGGTCATGCGGGTTGTGTTTCTCTTACAGCGAATGGTGCTGCGATGTTCGCAGATTCTGGTCTTGATCTTGCGATTTGTCATGCCAATATAGATGAGGTTACAGGGGCAAGTAATGCGGTAAATCACGTGTTCTGTATTACAGTTTGTGTGTTGTCTCAATTGCCATATTTTCCCTGGTTCCAATCTGAGGCTTTTGGTGGTTTCAGTGATGTGACATACACTACAGTTACCACAGGGAAAATGGCCCACCACGCCCGGGAGCCCCCAAGCATTGAGAACAGTATGAGCTGGCCTTTGTTGTGGCTGTGGTCGGGTGGAAACTATGGCGTCTTTGATTGATCGGGCTCTCTTGTTGGAAAAGAGTGGAAGTTCCCAATCAAACTTGCCTGTCTTCAATATTTTCCAATTTTTTCGGACGATTTCTGTAACTTTTTGGGAGGCAGCATTGTATGTGGTCACACATGTGAGTGGCGACTGTGTCGATTCTCGTGCTGGGGTTTCAATTAGTCCCTCACGGTTCTGATTCCTGGCCCTTTTGTTGGCTTTGTCTGTAATCCATTTAGGATAGCCCCGCTGTCGTAGTTTGTCATTTAAATCTCTGGCTTGGGCTTTGTAGTCTCTTATTTCACTGCAGTTTCTACGGAGCCGGAGATACTGGCCGTAGGGAGATTCTCCCGCAGTGATCTGGGGTGAAAACTTGTGAAGTGAAGGAGGGAATTGCGGGCAGAGGTTTTAAAATGGGTTTTGCTCTTTAGTCCTCCTCCTACTGCTTCTATGTCTAAATCAAGGAAAGTAGTCTTGTATCTATCAAAACTGTAGGTGAAACGAAGATTGGGATCACATGAGTTAAGCCACTCACAGAACGTTGTGAGTGAGACACTATCACCTTCCCAGATCAGTAAGATATCATCGATATAGCGTTTGTAAAATTTGATCTGGGAAAAGCGTGACTGGTTGTTGTTAAGTAGATGTTTGGTCTCGAAGTCATAGACATAGAGGCCAGCCACGCTAGGGGCGAAAACGCTCCCCATGGAAGTGCCGTACTTCTGTAGGAAGAGCCGGCCTTCAAACTCGAAGAAATTTTCTTTGAGTGCAAGTTTGGCACACTCAAGAACAAACTGTTTGGAAGTTCGATATTGCCAATTAGTGTTGTTGAGTGCAGATTGCAATACCAGCAGGGTATCATCTTGCGGGAGACTGGTATACAAACTCTCCACGTCAAGACTGACCAAAAGGGAGGTGTCTGGGTCGTAAGACAGGGAACTAATGAGGCCAAGTAGGTGTTTTGTGTCTTTGAGGTACGTGCTGGTGCATTGTACCAATGGTTGTAAAAAATGGTCACAATAGCGTGATAATGGTTCCAACAGGGATCCTATGCCTGATACAATAGGGCGTCCGGGTGGAGGTATTATGTTTTTGTGCGTTTTTGGCACAATGTAAAAATATGGTGTTTTGCTCGATGTGGTAGTTAGAAATTTAGCCTCACTCTTTGTGATGTGGCCTCTGGTTTCGGCATCTTCCACAAGGTTAAGGATGCGCATTTTCAGGTCTTCACTGGGATCATGTGTGAGTCTTTCATAGTTCTTGGTGTCGTTCAATAGTCTGTGACATTCCCGTTGGTAATCATCTTTATTTAGAATGACGGTCCCACCGCCCTTATCAGCTGGTTTTATTACAATATCAGTGTTTGTCTTCAATGATTGAAGGGCTTGGCGTTCAGTTGTGCTTGTGTTCTGGAAAACATTTGTGTCCTTCAGTGCTTCGATCTCTTTGAAGACAGTTTGCTCAAAGACAAGTATCTCTGGTGGTATAGTGCTAGGTGGAGGGATGAAGCTCGACTTGGCTCTGAGGGAGGTATCTCCCTGTGGTGTTGTCCCGGATGGAAGAGAATTTTCAAAGAAAGCTTTTAGCTTAAGCTTACAAAAAAACTCGGCTAATTCGCAGTGCAGCTTGAATTTATCGAGTCTTGCTGTAGGTGCGTAACCTAGTCCTTTCTCTAGGACTGCCTGCTCTGCTGGTGTAAGGACATGGGTGGATAGATTGGTAACTAGGCTCATCGTGTGCTCGGGCCTGGCTGCTGGCCTTGGGTTTTGCTCCTCGTTTGGGCTCCTAGTTGTGGGTCGTCTTCCCAGTGGACCTGGTTCCCTCTGCGTCTCCTTCCGCGTCCTCGTTGGCCTCTGTCTTAAAAAGGTTGCCGTTGGTTTCGGTTCATATAAGGCGGTGGTGGTCCAAAAGGCGGATTCCAGCCATACCCAAAGTGAGGATGCATCTGAGGGTACATAGGGGGGTATTGCATGTTAGGTCCTGGTAATCCTTGAGCCCATGGATGTTGCCAGCCTGTGTTGCCTCCTCTTCCTTGTTGTCGTCTGCGGTAACTGCCCGTGCTGGAACTGCTACTGCCTGATGAGTCATCTTCAGAAGATGCACCCGATGTATCTAGTTTTTTGGGGGGTTGGTAATCGGCATCCGCGTATGGGTAGGTCTTAGTGTAGGAGAATTTTTAAGGTCTTTCTGGAATTTGTTTATCTTGGATTGCGTAAGGCTTTCCTTGTATTCATTTATTTCTTTATTAGTTTCGTCAAGTTTTTTCTTAAATGAGGTAAGTGTTGTTTTGAAGTGAGCCTCAGTTGCTTGAATCTCGATGAGAAAGGCTTCAGAGAGACGTGTGGCTGTTTGAATGATTAAGATAATCCAATCACGTGTACATCGCCATGCTATCTGGGCCCAATCTTTTCGGAAAGTGGCGTCATCTAGAAAAATTCGCGGGGCATTTGTGACAATGAGTCCTCTGGGTGCTGTATTATTTCGGAGATACTCAGTCAGGATAACGCCGTGAAGGATTGTCCTAATGCGGTTTCGCTTTTTTTCATTAAGGCTCTCCCAGTCAGCAGTCTGTGCAATGGAAGTTGCCATGTTGAAATCTGCCAGTAAAGGAGGGTTGTCTAAAATGTTGTTAACATCGGCCAATGTAACGGCCAACAAAAGGGCCAGGAATCAGAACCGTGAGGGACTAATTGAAACCCCAGCACGAGAATCGACACAGTCGCCACTCACATGTGTGACCACATACAATGCTGCCTCCCAAAAAGTTACAGAAATCGTCCAAAAAAATTGGAAAATATTGAAGACAGGCAAGTTTGATTGGGAACTTCCACTCTTTTCCAACAAGAGAGCCCGATCAATCAAAGACACCATAGTTTCCACCCGACCACAGCCACAACAAAGGCCAGCTCATACTGTTCTCAATGCTTGGGGGCTCCCGGGCGTGGTGGGCCATTTTCCCTGTGGTAACTGTAGTGTATGTCACATCACTGAAACCACCAAAAGCCTCAGATTGGAACCAGGGAAAATATGGCAATTGAGACAACACACGAACTGTAATACAGAACACGTGATTTACCGCATTACTTGCCCCTGTAACCTCATCTATATTGGCATGACAAATCGCAAGATCAAGACCAGAATCTGCGAACATCGCAGCACCATTCGCTGTAAGAGAAACACAACCCGCATGACCAACCACTTCATTGAAGTGGGCCACACGACCAATGACATGCGCTGGGTCATTATAGAAGCACTGGACCCCAGTCTACCCAATATCGAGAGTCGCCTCCTGGAGAAGGAGCAAAGATGGGTCTATCGCCTGTCCAGTGACAAAACTGGCCTCAACGACAACATTCCTTGGAACAGTCTCAGGAGAACATAAACCCCGTCTTACTATATCTTTGCCCACTCTCTATTGAGGCATCCCTCCTATAGCTAAGCCCTTGCAGTGATGGCATCGCCACATAACAGTTTCCATCTACCTATGACTTTACATCTCATTTTCAGGCCCTCACTTTGGGCCTCTGGCACACCTTGCCATGCACTCTTTCGCCTTTTCTTTGTATTACCTCTAGTACTTGTTTCCTCACACTTGGGCTCTTTCTCCCTCAGAGACCCTTATTTTACAGTATCTTGGTTATTCTGCTTTTAGTTAAAGCAGCCCGTTTTCATTACCGGACCATTCCAATATGGCCGCCCTCTTTTTCATTTACACCAGAACCATTGCGCATGCGCACCCGCCTCATCCAGGGCTCCCAGATGTAGTCGAGTGACTGCGCATGGCAACGCGTTCCCTCCATGAGCATTTCGGCACGTACTCCAGGGAGACCATGGGCTTAAATAGCTTCCTCCCTCCCGGGCTACTCACCAGCCGGGATCCCGGGATACCGCACTAGGTTCTCAGACAGGTTCCTTCTCGATACCAAGTAAGGTTGCATAACTTTCTCCTTTTCCCACAGCAGGATTTAAGCACACTTGTGCTTCCGTGCTTATTCCATATTTCTCTTTTCTCCAGATTCGGTCATCGGATGTGACCCCTCCCGAGTCCCGATCGGCTGCCCAATTTCACACATAGTGTAATTATGCCTCATTGTATAGCGTTGCTAACAGAAGTTCTCCTTTTTTAATTGTTTTTAATATAGCCTCAGCGCGCCGCGTGATTACTAGTGTTAAATACTACTGCTGCACGCACCGCATGATTACATGTGCCCACATTTGATAGGCACTACCGCCACTGTAGATATTTTCTGCACAGTGCCCCACATGACCACCACTTACAGTGGCCTTGGATCATCCACAGTTCTAGAGTGCCGACTTCCGACAACTTATGTCTAGTTCACCATCCAGAACAAATGTAGCGATTCGATCTCACTGGGAGCTCCACAGCTTCATAGCATCTATAAGACTGGTGCGATCAATATAGGCTGCTTGTCACTCTTCGCATGCAGCATGTTCTCACGACATTTAAACCATGCGTACAATCACAGGGTCGGTCCATATACCAGCCCATAGTACCGATGTAAGATTGCATTTTATGTTGCTTAATAATAACGCATATATATGTTTTGTGCTGTCTTTTTCCTCCCACAGGTTTTTTCAGTGTCCGTAAGTACGGAGACACCTAGTCCACACACCTTAGCGCGTGTGTAGGTACCATTTTACTCTTTTCACGTGGCACTACTCACTTTGCCACTCACTTTTTCACCACACGGTCCTGAAGAAAGCCCCACGCACTTCCCATTGTGGGCTGAAACAAGTCGACCACACACTTAGCCAACTAGGGATAATAATTTCCGATTCTAGTTGCACCACACTTATTTTTAACCATATCCTGAGCCGCCACTAATAAAAGTTTACAGGCAAGGATTCTCAGAGATATTTTTAATTTACATCACATCTCACATATACACCAACCAGCTCCGCTGTAACCAGGCGTTGTAGCACAACCGGGCTGCATTCGGCCACCTGGTTGGGACCCCAATGATGAAGCATGACACCAACTAGGTTGGTGTGTGAGGGGTCTTTTAAACAAACCTAGTGGGTCCTTGTACTAACGTAACTAGTGATTGTACCACATCCACACTGAGGGTTCGTCCTTTCTGTTTAAGATATCATTATACCAGGGATACGGACGCACCCCATTTTTCCCTTGCTCTCTCATTGTTTAGTCATGTTACATTACATACACATTGAAATCAACACAACATACACATTGGATATATACCGTTATATGCAATTGTAGAAGTCTCCAATTAGCAGCAGAATGGCATCAACATATGTGCGCTATTGAGAGGCATTCATAAAACCCGAAATTCCCAATATCGCATAACCCATACAGTTTAAGTGGTCAAGAAATCAGCGGTTTCAACTACACCTTGTGACCCAGCGCCTCAGTCATTCAAACAACACCAGCCAATGATACACGTTGCCCCTGTTGACTACATTTTGATTAGATTATCAGGACCACCTAAAACAGAAGGAAACAATTACTGGGTTTCGTCCCTGCATATTAGGCCTTCAGGCACCCAGCGGCACCTTCACTAGTGTGGGATTACTATCCCCCGTAGGCAAAAGACTGTGACACTGGAAGCTGGTGCACTTCCCAATTGAAGAAACGTTTCCCCTCTGGCAGAGGTGCAAGCTTCTGTTGTTCCAGGCAGCCAGCCACGGGTGCCCTCAAGGCACAACGAGACCCCTCTGGTCCAGTCATAATGTTCTCCCCAACAGAGTACCTAGTGGCGTGGGTCTGGCGTGAGAGAGACAGCGACCTTGGACTGAGGCCCCAATCTCAGGCACTGTCGTCCTCCTGCTCTGGGGGTCAGAAACAGTCTAGGTTACCAGCTTGGGTACCAAGGGCTAGGCCACTTCCTCAACACGCCTCAGGCACCACACGCTACGGGGTGCAAGATAGCACATTTTTCCAGTTGCAAGCATGAGTTCCTCGGACTCATCAAACTTCCCTCACACTCCTCAAACTCCCCACATTCCGGAATCCCAGGTGGGCTGCTGATCTTTATGAGCACACTCCTCTGTACAGTGTGATTACGGCATACGTCAGGGAGGTCCTTGTCCAAACCAACTATCACTTCCACCTGTTTCCTCCGCACCCTGCATCTTCCTTACGATCTTATGGAAACAGGGAGATCCTTTCTGTCACTGGGATCTCGTGGACAGGAGGCCAGCCAACCGGCCCTTGGAGAGTGCTTAGGGACCCGGGCCACAACAGTTGGAAATTAACTGTAGACCAACAACATCCATGCAAAATCCACCAAGTGATACTCCCCCCCTAGAGCACAACAAGCCCCAGGCCACCACAAGTCTGAAGATAATCCATTTGCGTCCCTCCTGCCCCAATAGTTCCTTTTGTTGATGTCCCAGCATCGAACCAGTGTAGTATTGAAGGAAATGACCCGATTCGGGTCACCCAGGTCACACAAGACCACCTCTCAGCCTTCCATAGCAAATTAAGAGTTGGTCAGACAGTAGAGAATACAAATCAATATCTGGTTAATCAGAGTATGCGCAGAGCGGAGCCCTGTCTGCCCAGTCTCTAAGGATTACTGAAGAGGGACTGACATCAGCAAGTATAACGATACATTAAATACACTTCGAAACCAATGAAAACACGCCCACCATGCAATTTTCCAGAGAGATGCAGCTGGACAGTAAATTACAAAGGAGTAAGTTTCGATTCTAAGACCGGGCACACACTATCTACTATTCAAGGTCACTGCCTGTGCCCACCACTAGACAAGTGGGAGAAGGCTTACATCTAAAAGAAAGGTATGCGCTAATAAGAATAGTGCATTCATCAGTGTGGCAGAACTCAGCTCTGAAGAAACATAACCTAGAGAAGGCCGTTTCCCGGAAATAGCAAAGAATTAGTTTAATCACAATACACAATGGCGCTTATACCCAAAATGGCGCCGCAAATGCTAACTTACATAAACCCATGCGAAAACATAATTTTTATTCCAACAGTATGGTTCCAAATCCTCAAGCGTCAGTAACTCCTGAGGGCAGGGCCCCAGTGGGTATACCCACAATGGCCTTTGAAGATGAGATCAGTTCAAAAGGCCACCTTTGAAATGCACAGGCCCTCTCTAAATTCTGTTGTGCCTGTCATCCTGCCCCGGGAGGCTTGATCAATATCTTTAGTGGGGCCAAGACCCTTCCCCTTGCAATGCAGGTGTCAATTCCACCCCCACCTCTCCGTCCCAGGAAGGCCCCTCAGAGTGAGAGGTCTGCAGTTACCCTTGAGCCCCTAGTTTATGGCTGTCTCATCAGGAATGCACAGATGTAGCTGTTCTCCCAGCACCCAGATGTGGATTGGAGAAAGACTGACAGGTACACTGAGCCACGAGCACAAAAATGCTCACTTTCCCAAAGTGGTATTTCCACCGTAGTAATGCTGAATCCACTCACACCACCGGAGAGAATTCACCATTACCAACCCATCAATATAATCACTATACTGGCACTCTTCTGTCCGTAGGAACTACAGCAAAATAACCTTACCACAAACCCCTCATGCCAATGCAAAACGGGAAGCAGGCCCTACCGTACTGAACACACCATCCGGTGTCATTCATTATCAGGACATGTAGCATGCACGCACACATGTACTACCTCTTCTCAACACTGCACCCTGTCCCCAGGGTATACTCCAATATAGCAAGACACATGCAGAACCTTGGCAAGTGGCTTTTTAAATGCCAAGCCGAGTAACAGTAACTCACACAGACAGGGCGCATCATGGCAACCCTGTGCACGTTTGAAGAGCTGCCTCTATGGTTTGCGCAACCAGTGCTGCAGGCCCACGGAGTAGCATGTGAGTTACGTGCCCTAGGTATTTGTCTTACCCCTTGACAAGTGACGTACAGCTAACTCAAATCACCCATTCATGTATACACAAATCACCTGTATGTATATGACAAGCACAGAGCTGTGGCACTGTATGGCAGTGTCAACAGCGCTCAAAGTCCTAAAGGCTAGCACGTAGATCAGCGGAAAACCAGAAGGGACAAAAGCAAAAAGTTGAGGAGAGCACCCAAGAAAGGGCCATTTCCAACAGTGGCCTATACTGTGTAATTGTTAAGGGTCAAAGTCCAATGTGCAGGCCATCTCATGATCTGTGGTGCATAGATAGTAATGTTTTGTGTATTTCTACCTTGGTTTAGCTTTTTGTGATAGCTTTGCTCAGCGTGAAGTAATTGTTTTGCAAGAGGTTCCTCCATGTGCTGTGACAGTTTCAAAGGAAATCCTATTGTGAGTGCTTGTGCTTTTTGTAATTTTTTTTATTTTGTAGGTGGCAGTTAGTAAGGCTTGTCAATCCAAAGGTGTGGTGGACTGTCAGGCACATATTGAGATTTCCCACCTCAGAGACAAGAGTTTTCCTCCTGAGATGCCCCCCCTCTTCATTGCAGGAGCTGCCTCAGGTGAAATATTCTCAGTGACACAAGGCCCACCATGTATTTGCAGCATGGAGAACTTTTGTCACAAATTAGGGCACTGGAAATGTACTCCCAAAATGAAGGTGCATTTCAAAAATACACATTATATATGTCCTTGATCTGCTTTTAGTTTGTTGGGCTGAAAGTTTTAACCAGTTTCTTGGTGCACATATATTGTATTAAAGCTATGTTTATATTTTCCTTTTTACTAACAAAAAAAAACAAGAATTAAAAAGAGGTAAAACTGATTCCTCAAAAACATTCTTCTGGGTTCACCAAATGGGGCTGAGGAGTAGATTGTAGTGCAGGTGTTTTTTTGTGTAGGTACATTACATACTTGGGGGCATATCAACAACGAGGCGATAGACAATTATCGCCGCTTTAGCGTCCGTTTTCGGACGGAAAGCGGCGATAATTCTATCGCCTAATCAGCAAGGTCACGCAATCGCGTGAATCCCTGCACTATCGCCCTTTCCCCCAACGCCCATCCTTGCATCTCTAATGAGATGCAAAGTGGGCGTTACTGGGCGTACCCCAGATGGGCTACGTTGTAAATATCGCCGATGTGCACATCGCGATATTTACAAGGCAGCCCACAGGATTATAGCAGACGTTAGATTTTGGCGAAAACTACCGTTTTCGCCAAAATCTAACGTCTGCTATAATCCCGACTTACCTATGTTAGCCATAGGAGGTGGATTCTGCTGATACGACCCTCTGGGTCGTATCAGCAGAGCTATACGCTCTCTTTGCAGGGAACATCGCTGGAAAACCAGCGATGTTCCCTGCAAAAGGGCGATAACATCGCTATCTCTGGTATTTATATCGCCCTGGAGTAACGCGTTGTTAATAACGCGCTACCAGGGCAATAAATGCCAGAGATAGCCAGCGATAATATAATTATCGCTACGCACGGCCAGCGATAATTATCGCTGGCCGTTGTTAATATGCCCCTTGGTACTGCCATTGGTAATGCCTTCCAAAAAAGGCAGTGCTTTAAAGGGTAGGTGAACGCTGCATTAGTTACTTGGGGTAGGAAAGATAGTGTGCACTGCAGGTATCTGTTATTTACATTCGTCCATTGGTCCTTATCTCATTCTATCTGGCTTTAAACTTGCTTTAGTGGGGATTGCCGTTTGTGTCCCTGTAAGAAAGTGGGTTTCTGGTTGAGTGGGGTGAAACCCTACTCGAGCAGCAACCACAGTCTTTTTGAGGGTGACGTGACAAGCAAACCTCAAAATAACCTGTGCTCAACCCTCTGGTAGCGTGGCACAGGTCAGCCAGGCTTAACTTAGAGGTAATATGTAAAGAATGTATGCATACTTCAAATAGTAGTAAACATAAGAAAAATCCCACACCATTTTAGAAAAATAGAGTCGATTTTCATAAATCAGTAGAACTGGAGATATGCCAGTTGAAGGATTTCAGTGAAAATAGCGCCAAAAAGCAGAAAGCACCAACTATTGCTATCTAGTCGCACCAGAGCTGGACAAAATCACGAGTTTGGGCGTACCTCGATGGAGCGTGGGCTGGCTACAGGGACCCACTTAAGCCTGTTGAACACCGTACCTTAATCCTAGTTGCAAAGAGATGTGGAGCCCCACTGCGAGGATGCATCATGTTGCAGAGGCGATATGGGTCCGGGTGAGGAGATGCGTCACTCAGTGGCGATTCTAAAGGGTTTTACTGAGTGATGTTATGTCCTTGCATGAAGATGCATGGTGCGGCAGCAGTTCCGATCATCTGCAATGGCAATGTGAACTCCTTGCTTTGGGGAAGTCTGCATAGCAGAGGTGATGTGCCAGTTGCGAGGGCAAGAAGTCAAGTAGCAGAGACGACATGCCGGTTCTGTGGGAAATGCGCCGTGCCATGGAGGAGATGCATAATTTCTGCTGCATCCACAGATGGGCTGGCAGAGCACCTTCAGACCCATTTCCCAGGGTCCAGGACTGGGGTGGCACCAGTTGAGAAGGCAGAACTCACAGGTGGAAGAGTCCAGGTGCTAGGTTCAAGGTTGCTGGACGCCTATTCTCTCCCTGAGGCTCATGATCAGGAGGCCAGCCAATTAGCCCTTGGAGTCACTCTGGGATCCTGGGTTTATAGATGCAGGTCCAGTCCTTCTCACCCAGGCATGATGGCAGCAGGGCAGCACAGCAGGGCAGCAGTCTTTCTGGGCAGCAGCCAAGCAGAGTGACAGTCCTATCAGCAGCACAGTAGTCCTTCCTGGCAGACCACAGGTACAGAAGTGTACTAAAGAGTTGGGGTCTAAATCCAATATTTATACCTGGTGCCTTCTTTGATGTAGAATAAGGTTCTAGAAGTTTCCACCGCTCTGAGAGGTTAGGCATCCCCTTCCTCTCTTTCCTAGTCCGAGCTTGTCTGGGGTCACAAAAGACCAATGGCAAACCCTTTGTCAGAGTAATCAGGCAGAGTCTTTGTGATGTGCAAGTGTGGGAGGTCGCCAGATAGGATACACGGAATCCAATCCTGGATGTTAGCCTTCCTTTTGAGTGATTATCAAAATAACTAATTCACAAGATAACTTCATATCTGAATTTTGATTCATCATGGAATCATGGATTATGAGGATCTTAGAGCACAGTGAAAATTACCTCCTTATGAAGGGCTAGGGGTCCAAAAGGCATTGAGGATTTTTCGTATAAACTGATTATTGTTGGAAGTAAATTGATCCATATAAAAATGCTGAAGAAATGAAAGGTTAATTGAATGCAAAGAAACAAATTCAATAAATAGTAAATTACTCCCATACAAACTGCTCCATTCAAACGTTATTTGGAGAAGAATGATTCATGAAATATTTATGACCCATCAAGGGACAACAAGGAATGCAGAGGGTGAAACGGTGCCAGGTCGGTACGGTGTGTTTATTGGCATTTAATTTCACACCCAGGATCAGTGGCTGATACCCGCCAGCACCCTCGAACACTTGAAGTTTTGACGACACATATTAGAACAGGAGGGTGCACTGAATCAACAAATATCAATTAAAAGTGTGGTAGATGATAGCCCCCCCCCCCCTGTTAACTTAAAGTGGACCATCCTGCCAACACCTATCTTCCCTTTGTTTTACTGTCTGGGAGCAATACACAAAGACTAACGGCCAGCTACACCAAGGTATGCGGCCCAGGATCAGGGTGCAGACACCAAATGTTCAGGTCAAGAAAATGCCACCTTTCTAAAAGTGGCATTTTCAGAATTGTAACTATAAATCAGACTTTACCATTAAAGAGGGCTTTTCATCACAATTCCATAGACAGCAAACTCGACCAGTCTACCGGCTTCCAATTGGAAGAAATCACTTATTAAATCTAATAAAGTAACTCCATGTTATCTATGAGAGAGGCAGGGCATGCAGATGTAAAAAACAAACGTTTCCACTATCTGGAGGACATTTAAAACTTAAAGGTACATGTCCAACTTTGTAAATGCTCTGCACCCTGCCCTCAAGGCTGGGCATGCCCTACCCTAGGGGTTACTTATATTTAATAAAAAGGAAGGTTTAGGCATGGCAAAAGGCTTATTTCCAAAAAGATTGGGAGTGGCGCACTCTTGTGTTTTTTCAGATATGACCTAAGTTTAACCAATGTTTCTAAGTTATTGTGTGCCAGTCAGGGTAAAGGAGCTTGTGGTGTTCTGCATATTGCATGTCAGTGTTCCCTCCTGTTGTATTATTTATGGTACAGAATGTTGGGATTGCTCTGTCCCTCTATCTAGTGTAATGTTGTATTGGAATGTACGGGAACAGTGGATTGGAACACCTACTTCAGTTGGTGCTGATCCTCTGGGTCCGTTAGATCTGTCTACCTGCTACTGGAATAAAACTGGAATAAAACTCCTGCTTACTTCTGTGGTGGACTGCGTCATTTCAGAGCTGCCTGTCTCCTGTGTATATAATGAGAAAGAAGTTTCAAGTAAATGTTTACCTGAATCCCTGGGTGCTCTGTGTATTTTTTCATTCAGTTCCAATCCCGTAAATACATAAATGATTTCCACACATTTCTTCAGTGCAATTCTTCTTTTATCTAATATAGCATTTTGCAGTTATTTGATCCGTAGATTCCATGTTTCTATTGTGTCGCCCTATGCATTTCGGGACGTAGGTCCTCAGGGGCCTCTAAATCAAAATAAACGCAACAACATATTACTGTCCCACCAAAACCATTCAAAATAAAAAGATAAAATGACACAAATCAACTGTGAACATCCAGACTTTCCCTAATCCTAGTGCCATAAGTTCTTATTAATATCATGCACCCTTCAATATGAAATTATTTCAAGTGTGCTCTCATGCACAGAAAATGTGTGTTGTGCCCTATGTCAAGGTTCAACCAGTCAAATTTCAGTGTATGTCTTAGACCATCTATCTCCCCTGCATCTGCTCATCCGTGCTAAATTTCCAACACCATAGGTGCATATCCAGGTCACTGCAATCCAGCATACTCACAAGGTAGTGGAATCATAGAACTCTCCGATTGAGAAAACAATGATCGCCCAGTTCCTCTCTAAAAAACATAACCCTTTCATTAGCTCATTGGAGCGCAATGAATTATCATCATTCTGTGTTAGAAACACCCACATACCTGAGTATGTACAAATGATTTTTGGCGAATGCCTTCCGATCACAACTTGTGCATTTCACCATCTGACCTCATCAATGTTAGACCTCAATCAATAAAGACACTAATGTTACCCAACTCTTCTCCGGTTGTAAAAATCATTTAATCTACAGCTACGATAATATACACTCACCTACCCAAATCCGATTAGTGAGCAGTGTTGCCAGATTTTGAGACCCGACCCAAGCCCAAAGACCCTCAAGTATAAGCCCAAATTAAGCCCAACGCAGACCAGTTTCAGCCCAAAAACCAGCCCAAAGTCGAAACTCTCAAATTTTGCAGAGTAGTCTTCAGAAAACATTTTAAGAACGAATCTAAATTCTATTCAATATGCAGATAGTGGGGGAGGATTACTGGGCACCTGTATTAATAACTACTCATTTTCAAGACCAGTCACCACTTTGACTTTTCATCTTGTAATTCTGTCACCACAGAACCAAACCTGAACCTGGCATTCATGAATTACCTCTAGCTAGATACACATACATTAATACATCCACGCATGAAACATAAAAACTCACAAAACTTACCTTAGCTACAGCTCTCCGAGAGGGAAGCCTCAGAGGTCCCACAAGGGTTGGGACTGCTGCCTTCCCTCATTGGCTTATTGGAAGGCAGTAGTCCTAACCTTATCACAGAGTGGGATGGGGTCAGTGATACTTCTGACCTCACCCCACTCTGTGACTAGGTGCCACTGTG
Source organism: Calotriton arnoldi (assembly GCA_963921515.1). Classification (NCBI taxonomy): domain Eukaryota; kingdom Metazoa; phylum Chordata; class Amphibia; order Caudata; family Salamandridae; genus Calotriton; species Calotriton arnoldi. Next base: position 511,381 of record CAWUFW010007739.1, on the reverse strand, counting down.
ACACTCTGCCCTTTGTACTTCAGGGCTTAAAACTGAAGCGCCCAGGTCCGAGTCAATCAGTGGCACTCCCCTTCATTACAAGGGGGAGGGCCTCGAGGCACTTTTGCCAGACTGAGGTCACGCACACAGGGCTGTGAAAATCCTCAGCCTGGCAAAGCTCAGGCAGCCAGGAGTCTGCACATTTAGCGCATGTCCAGCTCCTGCCTGTCTGACCTGAACAAGAGGAGTGTCTGTAAGGCTGGCCTTTGTTCCGCCCCAACACCCATTGATTTTGACGCTGCCCCCTATTTACAAGGGTGACGTAAATAGGAGGCAGTGCCAAAATTAGGACCAGGGAAAACCTGGACTTTACATGGCGAAACAAGGAGAAATGCTTAATTTCTCCTTGCTTTTTGCTGTTTCTATGTGTGCTGCACTGTGCAGCACACATAAAAACAGCAAATTGCCATGAATGATTGTTCATGTGCAGGAAGGTGTCCCTTCCATAAACAATCATTTAAAAACAGATGATTTGCAACTTCTATGTGTGCTGCACAATGCGGGACACAGAAGTTACATTTCGCCACTCTGGATTGTTTATGTGCAGGAAGAGAAACCTTCCTGCAAATAAACAATCATTCCCTCCATGCTAGCACCCTTGTACTATGGTGCAAGGGTGCCTGCATTGGCGCTAGGCAGCTGAGTTTAGCGCCAGTGCTAGGCAAAATGCAGGGATGTGCCATACCATTGTAAATACGGCACATTCCTGCATTTTCAGAAAGGCAGAGCGTGGCATTAGCCATGTTTGCTTAATGCCACGCTTCGCCATTCCCTTGTTAATCTGCCCCTTAGTTTGGTGTGCATGCAAATCCTGCATTGCCGATCCCTGATGAGTTGCACTACTCCTGCTGAAACAAGGCCAATGGAGGCATCAATGGGTGAGGCGGACTGGCCTCAAGGGTCCTGTGACCTTAGTGACTGAGTCACTGCTGCTCTAGGGTGTGCTGCTTTGTAGGCCTGCCTGCAAGAAGACTGGAGGTGAACTTCAGTATCGATTGTGGTGGACAGGCCTTCAAGGTGCTAAGACACCAGGGCTTCTAAAGGTCTAGCTGGGGCTTCTAAGGTCTACCATGGGAATGTGCTCCCTCAGGAGAGTGGTCTGGTGGACTGTTCATGAAGGCTGAAGCTGGTTCCCCAGTACCAAATTCGGCAGCTCTGGCGTAGTGCCACATCCCCCAATGAACATCATACTATCCCACTGAGAGACACTCGCACTGCCTTCAGCTACAACCCAATTGTGCCCTGCTATATATACCTGGATGCGACTCAATTCAAATTATGCACAAGAGTAATATGCTGCCTGGAAAAAAAATACCTTCCTGGAAAAAGCAAACCCTCATATGGATGCAAGATTAAGTAAAGCATGTGAAATGTAAGTAGACCAACATGGTTACCTTAACACTTTTATACTCATTATTCAGAAATCAAGAGTGTTTTTGACTGAAACTTTAAGCACCACTACAGATCCCTGGAGGGACCAGTATCACGGTCCATTGCTTATATCCTTATGAACCGTGAGCAGTATGGTTCAAAAAGACTACATTCCTGAACACAGAGCCGTGAGTACGCATTTTATAAACTAAAATAAGGAAAAAGCGGATAAGGATCACATTAATCAGTTTCCACTCCACCCATCAACCAGGTATTGCAGTACCTCAAGGAATGGTGCACCTCACCGCCCAGGAAAACAATGCTGTTCAAAGAAAGAGGAGAAAACAAAAAGTAGTGCTTCGCTGGCAAACTCTGTAAAGTGACACTACTGTGTTTGGGTGTTAATAAAACTAATCTGGCCACTTTGTGAATGCTCTGTAATGCTTTAGTTATTTATTTTTCGTATTTTGAACCCAGAGAGTGCAAATAAGATGATCAGAAGGACAGAGTTCGAAACATATGGGTAAAGATGGGTGGATGTCAGTCAGTGGAATACATTTATAGACTTTTTTCCTAGCTACTTCATCTGTTCCACATAAGCTAGTAAGAGGTTTGAGGTAGAAGAGCTTACTCAGTTTAGTATGCATAAAGTCCGGGATTATAATTGAGGTGTTCTGATGTTTATTTGTACCAGCCGATGACTCTCGTTTTGAATCTCCTCCACAGGCACCTGACACCAGTTTCTTTCTAGACCCTTTAATGGATATCCAAAGTGCTCTGCTCGGAACTTTCAAAATGTATATTTTACAGTATTTTTGAAAAGATGTCTCCCCACAAACATTTCAGGATTTAAACCACACTGATCCTGTCTCAAGCAGATGTTCCTTTTTGTCTGCCTGTGGTGCAAAGTTGTGCAAGAAATGTGTCCTCAATCAAAGTAAGGCCATCAAGGAGCAAGAGGCCCGAGGCTGCACTTTGGAACAGAAAAATGTCAGAAACACTTCCAACAAAAGTGTTTCTTTCTTTTTTGGATCCATTTCACAAGGGAACGAATGAAGAAAAGTAGAAGAAACAGACGGTGAGAGACAAGCACGGTTTCAGCGAGAGAGACAGAAAGAGACGGGGCAGCTGACAGTGGAGGATCAGGAAAAGTGGACATTTCGACCACTAAATTAATCCTACCTTAATACACTGGCACCTAAAGAACCACCGCAACAGCAACAGAAGCAGGCTGCACGATCGGTCACCGACCAGTCCTTGCCGCTCCTCCTGAGACTCCTCCTCCGAGTACGATGCGCGCCCAGAAAAGCAAATGAAAAAGTAAAAAAAAAATGATGACAGGCCTGCCCCCTCGCAAGACCATTGGTCCATTCTCTCTGGGGGCAGGCCATCAACAAGAAACAGGGCCGTCATACGTAGCGCATTCGCGCTATGAATGATTGACGGCCCTATTACCGATTCTCTGTGGGCGCCGCACAACCACTTATTTTGCGCACACTAGGGCAAATGTCGCCCAATTTCCCGCAACCCGCCAGCGTAGTTTTTTCCCGCACAAATGGGAAAAATGTCGCCAAATTGTGCGGGAAAACGCCCAATCTGGCAACACTGTTAGTGATTGTCATCTTTTTTCTGTGACGGCCAGCGCTTCCACGGCATCTGAATAATTGTTAGTACTTAGTTGGTTAAATCTTGAGAGCACAACGTCTTCCACAAACTAACACAGACGACGGACTACGCTGTTGTTGAACACAACTCCAGTTACACGGCGGCCATGTTATTCCTGTTCCTTAAACATCTGCACAGATAAACACACCTTGCGTTATCGCATTTCAAATATCACCACAAGCAAAAATCCATTTAATCGTGCTCCACACTGTAACCAATTTCAGTCTGAGTTGAGTCTTCTGTGTTGTATATTACAAAAGAAAAAATAATCGTCCTCTAGATTGCTTGAATTGTGCACAACTTTAACAGTTAATACTTGAAATTATGCAAGATGGCTGACAGGAACCAAGTCAGTGTGATCTCCCCTATGAAGAGCAGGAAAACAAGAAACAAAATACTAGTGAAACCCTCATTGGTAAATATCTGGAGGGATTTGTAGGAGAAGCACTAGTTGTCAGATATTTCAAGATGGCCGCCATGTTTACCCTCTATTAGCTTAGATTTTATGGTCTCGCGAGGTTTGGGACAATTTGACGCTGAAGTGCGCTTTATACTGCGCACTTCAATTTGGTTTTGACCCGAGAAGTTCATTTTTGCCGTTACTCCACTAATTCCAATTACGGAGTGAACGGATGCCTTGTGGTGATTAGCGCTACTTCAGGAGTTAATCTGAAAACTCCTTTCGGCAGGGAACTATTATTTCTGCCGGTTTATCTCCTCAGAGTATTTCCGCATTGGTGACATAGCGCTATTTCGGGAGTTCGTCCTAGAACTCCGCTAGGCAGTTAGCTACTGTGACTGCCTATATTACCTCTCAAAGCTTGCTCGCCTGTCTATGTCCTTGTGGCGAGATGCCTTTGTTCCAGTTTCCACTTTCGCTGCGCTGAGAGGTTTCCTCCTTCTCGGTCACGGCGCTCCAGAGACAGTGCAGCTTCCTTCCAGTAGCCTTGGAGTTATCCTGCAAAGAAGTAAGGAAGGCTGTAACCCTCATGAGGTGTCTCACGGACTTCAACCTAAAGTAAGATGTTCATTCTTTAACCTTGACTACAGTTTGTGGAGTACAGCCGCAGCTCCGCAGCTCGAGAGTGTCTGCTTCCATTGTTGCTGGCCTATTCCTTCCTGAGCATTTCTCCTTTTCCTTTCCTTCTTTTCTTCCCTCCCTTGGTCCTTTTTGTGCGCTCTTGCTACGAATCAGGTTCTAGCTCCACCCAAGGGATTTCTCCACTGAGAACAAGACAGCAGCACTTCAAGGAGTGAATTGACTGTATGAATTTAAACTGTAACTCAACTCGAGACTCAATTGATGCTGTATTCAGTTCTCTAAGATTCATATTGGATGCAGTATATAATAGAAGAGAAGCACTCTCCAGCTAGACCCTGGAAGGAAATAGAGTAATAGTGTAATGTGGGGTAGAGAGAATTATGTTAGTGATATTGTAATGTGTAGTTACCTATAAGAAGTGATTTAGGCATGGTATTCTTTCTTTTCTGTGTGCATTAGGAACTCTCCCTCCTGGGACCAACATCATTCCACCATTACCGAACGCCTAATAGAAGGTTCTATCGTGAGAGAGGGTGTCAGAGGTCCTGGAAGTGTCTCTTCTTTCTTCCCATTCCCCTTTCCCCCATACTGGTAGAGTTTGTTGTGCAATTTGACAAGAGGAACCGGTAGGAGGGCATTGGGAGACAGCATCATTCTGCTTTCGTGGATTACGAGGTACTTGACAATGGCCCATATGGCAAACACCTATTCTCCTTTGTCTCACTGTCTGGGAGCAATACACAAAGACCAACTGTGAGGTACACCTAGCCATGTGATCCAGGATAGAGGCTGCAGGCACTAAATGGTTGGGTCAATGTAATGCCAACTTTCTAAATGTGTCATTTTCAGAATTGTGACTTAAAATCTGACTTTACCATTAAAGAGGGTTTTAAATTACAATTCTTTAGACACCAAACTCAACATTCCTACCTGTTCCCAATTGAAAGTTATGACTTATTAAATATAATAAGGTAACCCAATGCTATCCCATGGGAGAGGCTGGCCTTGCAGTAGTGAAAAACTAATTTAAGACGTTTTCATTACTATGACATGTAAAAAGTTAAAAATATATATAATATCCCAGCATACTGTGCAGGAGGGTTGGGACAGAGGTGGAGAGGGGAAGTGGCACCCCAGGATTGGTTAGGGGTGCCTATCTTCTGGAACATTCCTCTCCCCTTTATAAACTCTTGCCTGCAGATTTTCTACCTGATTCACTGCTGGATATTGGCACTACCATTGAGTACTGGAAGGAAGAACCCTCTGACCCCACACTCAGGACCCAGTACTCTGTCCAGTTGACTGCATGACCAGTGGGTCTCGCCAAGGGCCAGTGAGGCTGGCCCCCATAATCCCCTTGAGGACCAGTTGGGGGAAGACCTGGACTTTTCTGCGCACACCAACAAAGCCACAAAGGAGAACTGATGCAGGGCGCCAGGATGACCAGCTTTTGGAGGACTGCACCGCTTTGGAGGTGAGAAGGGTTGCTACAATTGCACCTGGTGGACAGAGCTCTTCACCAGGAGTCAAACAAGCCCAGGATCGTCGAGATTGGCCCAACGCTGCCCGAGTTTCGGAATTTTTAAGTTTGGCGACCTTTGACCCTTCCCTTTACAGAGCATGTGAGGCTCCACCACTGTTTGATTCATTTCCCCCGGGGTGGGCCAGGGTCTGGGAGACAGTGCAAGAAAGCTGCTTTTACAATGTAGGGGAGAGGGCATGCACGGGGCCCCCTCCCAATGTCTCTGTCTCACCCGGGGTCCCATCCCCAGGAGTGGATTTATGTTAAAGGGGGCCAGGACACCATCTCTGGACCCCCGTGTGCTCATTGCTACAGGTAAGCGCCGTTGTGCTTCCCCGAGAATCTAAAGATTGGAGGGCGGGGTGCTGCCGGGCTTCCCCCGTGAAGGTGGGTGTGGCCCATTCTGGAGGATGAGGAAGGGGGAGTACTGCTGCACCCCCGTGTGGTCAGCTCTCCTTGTCCCCATGTCTGGGGAGAGCAGGAGGTGGTCACAGAAGAGTGCCAGTCTGCCCGCTGCAGCGGGCAGACCCAAGTGCTGGCTGCCAGATCCCAGCGCAGCAATAGTGTGTGCTGTCAGCTTGGGGAGCCTTTGAGGGCAGCCAGGGGTGGGGTCCCCAAGTTGTCCTCCGCGAGAATAGTCTCTGAGGTGCCCGGATGTGACCAGGCACCTCCAGCCACAAAAATGGAAAGGGAAAACATGGCGTGACGTAGCAAAGAGAACAAAAAAAATCACCACGGCTCTCGCCATTGCAGCTGGAGAGCCCCTGCTATAATATGCACTGTTCAATGGAGACTCGCACCATAATTCTTTGCAGGGCTTTTTATTTAAAACATGTTTGCCCATAACTAAGCCTGTGATGATCTTAGGATGAAGGGACCCCCGTCAAAACATCCAGCACAGCGTGCTCTTTCTCCTTGGGTCATCTTGTAGGTCCTCACCTTAGGTTGGGAGGCCCCAAAATCATCGCCTTCTCTGCTTTTTCAGGTACTTTCAAGCTCTCCCATGGCTGGAGCTTTTGTTCTTCATCTGGGAGTTGTTTGTTTTTTAAGGGCCTTGTCTACTGTTACCCTTTGGAAGGTTTGAAAGTCTGAAAATGTGTAATTCACTATTCAGGTAGTGATGCACTCTAGGGTCTGATTGTATGGTGACACTGAGATGCTTTTTCATTATGTTGTATTGTAATACCCTCTAGGGGTGAAAGGTGGTATTAACATTTCAACAGGAGAGAGGTTCCTTAGCGGCTATACTTCAAGGGGCAGATGTACGACCAATTTGCGAGTGCAAAATCTGTCGCAAAAAGATTTGCGCATGCAAAAATGGTCGAGCGCAATGTACGAAATGCACTCCCTAACCTCAAAATTGCGATGCGAACGAATACCGACTCGCAAAAATTGCGACTGGTGTTTGCGTTCCACAAATAGCGAGTCGCAAATAGCGAGTCGCAATTGACAATGTACAGACTGTTCGCAAATTGACAAAATGTGCAAATTGACCCGTTTGCCCATGCAATTTACCGCTAATCAGAACCCGGTGGTAAACAGGCCCAACCTATAAAAAGTGGCCCATAATGCATCTGAAATCTTTCCACAATTGCTGCCCTGTATGTGATAGCAAGGAGGATGCAGATACTAGCTGCTCAGCAGAGGAGGCGGAGACAGGAGAGGATTTTCAGAGTCAGGCTGACATTGTTTGAGAAGACAGAGGAAGAGATATATGACCAGTACAGGCTGAGTAGCACTGTCATCCTAGACCTCATAGACACCATGAAGTCACAATTGGAAAGCAGAACCCAGCGCAGCAATGCAATCCCCACACATATTCAGGTGTTGTGCTCCCACCACCTATTGGCCAGTGGTATCTACCAAGATGTCATTGCATTGGCTGGAGGTGTGTCGCAGAGTGCGCTTTCGCATTTCTTACACAATTTCCTAGATGCCATGCTACACCACATCCATTAACACATCTAACTGCCCAGGAATGATGTGGAACTTGAAAATACAAAAATGCAATGTTATAGAATAGCAAGGTTTCCACAGGTCATAGGGTGCATAGATGGGACCCATTTGCCCATATGTCCCCCCTCACGCATAGAATACATATTCCGCAATAGGAAAAGCACAAATTCCCTCAACATCCAAGTTGTCTGTGACACAAACAACATCATCACAGACATTGTTGCCAAATATCCAGAAAACACACATGACTCATACATCTTCAGACACAGTGGCATATACCAGAAATTAGGGAGAGGTGACTTTGATGAAGGATACCTACTAGGTACTGAATTCTCATGTCCACTGTGAAATGTAATTGCACTATGGTGTCTGCCTGCATGTTGTCTCACCATCATATATCCCCCCAGGTGACAGTGCGTATGCCCTGCGTCCATGGATCCTCAAACAGTACCTGTCTCCCACCAACGCACCTGAAAGGAGGTACAACAGGGCACATAGACGCACTAGGTCAGTCATTGAGCGCACATTTGGCATCTTGAAATCACGATTCTGGTGTCTTCACAAGAGTGGCGCCTGAGACAGTCTGCAAAATTGGGGCAACCTGTGCCATACTCCACAACTTTGCCTGTAGGCGTGGCTTGCCCATGGAGGTGTCTGATTCAGACTCGGGAGATGAAGACCCTGACCCACCAGCCCAACAGCCAAGCGATGGCAGCTCAGCAGCAGAGGAACACATAGCCAGCAGCAGGGAACAAATTGCCAGACAATATTTTTCAAGGTGCGTCATTAACATTGGCAGTCTACACACAACAAATGACACCACAAAATGTGAATCTCACAAAATGAATTTCCCTTTATTTGAAAGGCATGTCAGTGGACAATGCTGGACAACCTGCCCATCTCAATCCACAATACCAAATGAAACTAGAAATGTCATGTGGTTACAGCACCACCCAATAAACAAACAGGCACTTTTCTACACAAATTTTTTTTTTTTGCCTCTACTTCCAGCATGTGGGGATCTGGCATGTGGGATTGGTGGCTGCCGACTGCTGCTTCGCTGCTGCATAGGTGTATCTGCAGTGGAGACACTGCTGCAGCTGGGCACCTCGCTGTCAGCTGTCTCTGTGGCTCCTCCAGTTCCAACCATGTTTGTCTGGATTGCCTCAACTGCAGCTGTGATTTGTTGCAGCCCTCGTGCAACATCACCACTGTAGTGGCCCATTTCAATTTGCAGAGCCAGGGTGCGCTTGCTGTGTTGCGTTGTTTTTTTGCCAGTCTACCAATTGCCCTGGTCATTGAGTGCATTGCGTGTGCCATGCTGCGCTCCATTTTTTTGTGCTGCACTCTCTCCTTTAACAACTCTGTGCATAGCTGCCCAATAGCCCCTGTAAGGGCATCAAAGTTACCCTCAATACAGGCCTGGTTTTCAGCCATTTGTTGGGTGATGTTAAGGAACCCCTGGGTCAGCTTTGCATTTATCAGCCTTATCTGCTTTTGTTGCAGGCGCTGAACCTTCAACATGGCCTGCTCCAGGCCACCAAATGCCAAATGAGTGCCTGCTCCATTGTGGGTAGGAGTGTGCATCCGAGCCTGAAGCCGCCTTCCTGACTGCTGTGTCAGACGCTGACCCGACCCTTGTGCCGAGTGCGATGGGATGGTGCTTGCGTTGGAGTCTGTGATGAACTCTGTGCAGCACTTCCCAGGACATTAGAACAAGTTGGCTCATCCTGCCCTTCCTTCATCTGGACCTGCTCCTGCGGCGCACCACTAACAGCTCCCGTTGGCTCTCCTCCCAGAGGTGTATCTATGTTACAAAAGGGGAAATAAAAAAAATATTCTGAGTCACGATCTCACTGGTGGTACTATGTTCACAACTCATGTCAGTCCCTAACTGCACTGTTCATGTCATGTACTACATTTCTCATAATGCACCAAGTGTGACTTTTGGATCATGTAGAGGGAGCATGTAGATGCAATTGGGTGTGGGTGTAGGGCATGCATTTGGGGAGCTGAATTTTGTAAGACATACTAATATGGCACACATTTCACACTTACTAGTGGGTGGTGGAGGTTGAGATGTGTTGAGGGCCCCATATACCACTACTGCCTCTCTTTCAAGGGTACCTTCCACCATTGCATCTGCTGCTGAAGCTTCAGGAACAATGAATGGGCCTCCTCCAGTTTCTTTGCTTCACGCAGCCGTGCTGCCACCTTCTCCTTGGCCCTGGATCACAGGTCGTACCACCTTTCCTTAATGTCGTCCAGGGACCGGTCAGCCACACATAGGGCAGTTATATGAAGCTGGATGTCTCTCCAGATTCGCCTTTTCTCTGATTCAGGTACAGTATGTGATGACCTCCCAAAAAGCTGCTCGTGGTTATTGCAGCATTCTTCAGTCAATATGTCCATTTCCTTCTCAGAGAATTTTAGTTTGCGCAGCCTCTCCTTCCCTGCCTTCTCATTGAACTTGCTGGACATCTTGCTTGTCTTTGCTTGGTTGGCTTGCAGTGTTGGACTGTGCTGCTGCACCTTGTCATGTGCTGTCAATTTTGTTCAGGATTCTCCTGGGACACCACTTCCTGGTTTGGGGTCCTTCTGCTCTCCTAGGAAGTGTTTTTTTCTTTTTTTTATTCGCTCTCGCTATTTGCACATGCAAAAAGCCCTTTTCAGCCACCTACGCTATTTGCGTGCGCTTAGCAAGTCGCTATATGCCTCCTCGCTAAATTGCGATGCAAGTCATTTGAGATTCGCAAATTGGGGTACATTTGGGTACGTACATTGTTTTGTGCGACTCGCAAATTGCAACTCGCTATTTTGCACAAATTGCGAGTCGCAAAATCAGGCAGTCGTACATCTGGTCCAAAGTGTAGTATTTTATGCTGAATGTTCTAAAGGTGTATGCTGTTATAATTGCATATAAATGCAATTATGGAGGTGATGTCCATTAGGTGCTGTGGTTAAATTGCGTATTACATGCCTATACATTTTACTTGCACCTTTTTACATGACTAATGAAGCAGTAAACCACTCCTAATCAAATTTTGCATGCTTGATTGCCAGTAGTAAGTGCTCTCACCCAAAGTTACTCAAGCATTGCAGCTGCATACGAGTGAATGTTTTTGACATGTGATTTGTTGGTCGAAACCTTCCTTTGGGAGAGGCACGAATGAGTAAGCAATGTCATCTATGATATGTTCCATCTGCCACTGTACATTTGTAAATTAATGCATAGTATTTAGTAATGTGTCTGTAATAAATGTGCTTCTCCTTTTTCTAAAGAAAAAGTACTGACTGGACAATCATTTATTGAGTGTTATTATTGCGTGCCAATGATTGGTGATTCCTCGCCCATGCCATTTCCCTTGAGTAGGCCTTGGACTGCTCCGCTTCGCTACCCTGTGAGAGTCAAGCGCTACAATGTGGTGTTTGGTTCCCACTGAGGACAATTAAGGAACTATTACTTGTGCTGGCCACACAACTAATAACCCAATTTCCAACACCAGTGATGTCAGCTTCCAGCAGAGTTGAAGCTCACAAAAAAGCTCTTTCCAGAGAATACCTAATGGTGCCATGTTGGATTATCCCAGAATTCTGTGCAAGAGAGTTGGAATGAGGTGGAGGGATGATGTGGCATCCTAGTATTGGCCAAGGGTGCCCGGCATCTAGAAATTTTCCTCCCCTACTTACAACCCCGCAGAAGAGGGAGAGAGTTGAGAAGTCCCTGGACAACTGCAGAAGAATGACCAGCTGGAATGAGAAGCCATCTGATGCCCTCGAAGATGGACTCAGGACTTTGCCACCGATTGACCCCAGGTCTACGATTAATCTTTCTATGGCCAGTGGCGCTGGTCCCATTATGCCCCTGAGAGCCGATTGGGGAAAAGACCTGAGCTCCACTTCCTCTGGGTTAAGATAGCCAGATGGCTCTGGGGCCTGGGAAGTGAAGGAAGGAGGGTGGTCTGAAGGCTGGTAGCACAAGGGGTGCACAAGCTGCTACGTCCAGCAGGAGAGGAGTACCGGGAGCCAGGCAGAGGAGAAGGCTAGTGCAGGGAACCATTAAATCCAGCTCACTGTGGAATGCATCACGTCAGAGGCCAGGCAGTCAGTTAAAAAATTTCCTGGTTCACCACCGGGAGCAAAACAAGCCCAGGATGGACAAAACAGGCCCAACTTGGCCAGAGATATTCATCTTTAAAGATTTGACCTTTAAACCCCAGAAAAACTAGAAAAACAAGCGCATGGCACTCCACCATATCTTAATAGAGATCACCAGGAGTGGGCCAGGGGTCAGCAGTTTATTAATTCTGTAACTTTCTGGGTAGATGAGCATTAATGGAGGCCATCCCCAATTCATATCCGTGAGACCACCTCCCTTTCATTAATGGGCTAAATTAAATATCCATGGCTTCAAATTGAAGTTGATAGTCGAGAGAGACCGACAACTGATGCTGCAGCTTCGATTCAACAAGACACACCTTGAATATTTATTTTACCCCATTAATGAAAGGGAGATTACACAAATATTACCCAGTATTCCTTTCTTCGCCAATAGGCAATTGATAAATCAAAGTCACATGTTGACTCACCAACCAGTCACACAAATGCACAGTCCTGAAGATGGTCTTACGGATATACAACGACAGAGGCCAAAACATCGACTCTTAACCCAGCTTTAATTTAGGTTATTGTTAAATTTATGTTTTACGTCTAGTTCCAATATAATAGACAGACTTATTTGCTACAATTTGGGAAGTGGGCTTACATGAATTGATGACTAGTATGCCAACATAGATAACGATTACAGTGTCTGTTATCAATGTATGTGGAGATTATTTCTGATGTTTGGGCCCTTCGCAAATGTAAACAGGCTCGTTCAGGTCAAAACTCTGCCACTTGCAACGACCGCCAATGTGAAGCTCCAGCAAGACCTGCACTTCGCCCCGACCATGACTGCCTATGATGACCAGCAAATGGGGCCTGCACTTCGAGTCGACAGTGACCGTCCGTGATGAGCAACCAACGTGAAGCTCCAGCGACAACTGGCTCTTCGTGCTACATCAATGATCATCTGTGATGTTCAACCTCCTCCTCACGGCGACAGCCTCCTTCTCGTGGTCCCCACCATTGTGAATGGAACTCTTTGCACCAGACTTCAGAAGGTATGTCTTCAGCAGGACCAACATGGTCCTGGTATTCAACCTTTGCTTCTTCATGGTCAGCCTAAACTTGTGACTTTCCCAAGGTCTAGTGCGACCAGATAACTGCAAGTGGTGCTTTGTGCTTCTTGCTGCTTTTTTCACCAAAAACTTACAAAACTCATATCTCAGGTTCTACTGATTATATTTTGAGTGTTTTGGTGACTTTTTATTTATTAAAATATACTCTAGTTTTCTAAATTGTTTGGGATTTTTTTGTGTTGTGTTTTCACTTTATTACTGTTTGAGAGCTGCATAAATACTTTACACATTGTCTCTGAGTTAAGCCTGACTGCTTTGTGCCAAACTTCCAGAGGGTTAAGCACAAGTGAATTTATTGTCTTTTGTGCTTCACCCTGGCAAGGATTGTGTTTATTATTTGAGTGGGGCTTCGACCCCGCTCAATTAATAATCCAATTTCTTACATTGGTAGCAGTGGTGGGATCCAGTACGTGTGCAGTGCCAATCAGTGATATGTGTAAAACTAAAAATCCCTAATAATAATCTTGTTATATTCCCGAGTTAGGCCCATGTAGCGATGCAGCTTATTTCTTACATTGTCCTCACGGAAAACATTTTCAGCTGTGACCTTTTGCACATATTTGCGTGTGCGACAATGTTGGATTAGTTTCCCTGAAACTAAACTTGTTTACACATCTAGCTTTGCACAACATTTTCACAACCCCCTGAACATCATGTACAACGTCTAGTTTCACACTATGTACAAATGTCATCACCATCTTCATTCACGGGTCGAAAGGGCTATCTACATATCCATAGCATCACTAATCTATACTCACATCACAAGGCTGCTTTCTATTATAAAAGCTAGATTAGCAGAGGAGACACTTCCGCAGACACAGAAGTCCTTGCATGCTGAGAAATCACCACGCAGTGGTCTGACATCTTGTGAGGAGTGTCCGGTTTGTGACCAAGATGGGGTCCTTCACTCTATCTCATCAGGTAATGAGGTTGGTTCATCCCTTGGGGGGATTCTTGGCTTTACACCTACACACACTCGAGGTACACTTAGAGTAGGGTTTGCATTGTGGGAGTGCGCTAGATTACTGCCTTGTTTTATATGCTGGCATATATACCTTGTTTTAGCACCATGGTACAACTATATGTACTATTTACGCTTTTAGTGCTAGTAATCACATTTATCTGCTTCTGTCTACTAATCATTGCAGCACACGTATTTTATGCAAGAATAATGTTGGTTCAAAAAATATTATTGAAAACGTCCCACTTTGTATTATCTGTATATTTCTCTGAGAATAAGTGAGCATGAGTGACTGAGCAAAAGGTTATGTACTGTTTCCACAATCCCTAAGGGGTTAGGGTTGTCATGTTCAGTGGTTGCCAGAAAACTATTTGCTCCCTGATAGGATAGGGGGACTTATGGTGGCACTGTGAGCTAGCTGATCTCTAGGCCAACATATCCTGCGAGGGTGTCGGGAATCAATCTAGACACCAAGCCCTTAGTATATGTTGTCCAAGCAATGCGCAGATCCTGCAGATTGGTAGGAACTACATGACATTTGCGCCGCCAACGTTGGTTAGGCTCTTATTTAATGGTCAAATCTGAGTAGTTCAGTTGTGCTTTCTCAGTGACCCCTACTCACATTTTTAACCGGAGACATCCCTAGTTGGAAGGGAAACAAATCTGCTTCAGCAGAGTAGGTATACCCTGTTAGTTATTCAAGCTTGGAGGATTAGAAGTTCCCACATTGTGCATACCATATCTCTATAAAATGTTAGCTAAATACTACTCCTCTGACAATGAACGAACAAACTGAGGATGTTAAGGAGCAGGTAGCAGCTCTAAATATTTCAGAAAATTGCAGACAGGCAGTTACCATGAAACTATTACAACATGGCATCCTGGCAACGGGTGGAGAGGTTACCTTCGTGGTTGAGGCTCACGAAGCATTCTGAACAGAGGCATTCTATTCTTAGGTTAAATTCCTGCCCACAGATGCACACACACGTTGTTTCACGAATACATTGAAGTTCAACCACCTGATGAGTATTTCCCATACATGGACTTAGAAGTCCTGTTAACTTACCAAGAGCATATTAATTGGCACCCTGCCTCATCCCACAGAACACGTGAGACTTGGTCCTCTCAGCAGAGAAGGAGCGACTTGGCCAGTCTTAGCTTCATATACACCGCATCCAGACATTGTTGCTTTATCAGCAGCAGGAATGCGTGCACTATATAGAGATTTAGTAAAGATTTACAAAACTCTTATACAATACATAATGAGAACATTAACAGTTCAACCTGCAAGGGCTGTTCAGGCTACACATCCACATATGGCTACTACAGGTATTAGCCCACAAACCCTGAATGCCGTTATGGAAAAGATTCCCTCCAGTCGGGACCAAATCCCGTTCTGTATAGCACAAAAAACAACACAGCTTTGAAGCAGTTTTCCGCATACGGTCCTGCAGGAAAAACACAAAATACTGACAATTTGCTTGCCAATTGGAATGGCTCCCAGATAGAAGATTCTGTTACTTGGGGTACAGTCTTCGATGCCATATATACCAGAACACATGCTACCCCTTCAATAGCAGTCATACCAGATGTACTGAAACAGATTCAGAATAAGTACGGGACCGAGCCTGCCTTGAATCTGGGGATGAAACTGATTGGCAATTTTGCCCAGGTATCGGTCCTTATGTTGAATAGCATAAAAGGGGAGGCAGCAGCGGGCGCTATACGCCAATGCCTGAGGGAATTCACTCCTGCACAGCAGAAGCGAGAATTGCCTAAGATTATCGAAGATACATATGCTTCGCTTGGTAGAGATAATCTGGGAGCCAGACCTGGGAAACCAATAGGGGGGAGGAGTTGGCCTAACGGCTAGGGCGGTCTACCTCGAATCTGGGGAACTGGGTTTGAGTCTCGGCAATGACGCTGAACATCCTGTGATTCTGGGCAAATCACTTAATCTCCCCGTGCCTAACAAAAATGAATGTGTCCTCCCTCATGTAATGCAACTGTAAAGCGCTCTGATACCCGATTCGGGTCAAGTTCGCGCTATATAAAACTCTGTAAAAAAAAAAAAATAGTTAGGAGCAATTCTTAAAAGGTTCACCACCGACCTCCAAGAATCCAGATGCACCTGCAGACGTCTCGAAAGCAATTGGAGGAACAGCAAATCTTCGGAAGACTGCACCACATACAAGAACGCTATGACAGAGCACCACCAACTCATCAGATCAACCAAAAAGACCTTCATCCAGAACAAGATAACCGCCAACTCCAGTAACTCGAAGGAACTCTTCAGCATCATCCAAGATATCACTAGACCCTCCCAGCAAAGCCACGGACATCACCTCCTCCCAGGACCTCTGCAACAAGCTCAGCACCTACTTCCATCTGAAAATCAAGTCCCTCTACGACAACTTTGACAAACTGACACCGGACGGCAAAACCACGCACTACCCCAGCAACGCTAGCCAACCCATCATCCTCGCCTGGACCCCAGCCACCACAAAAAACACCGAATCAACCATGAAAGGCATCCACTCAGGAGCACCCATGGACCCCTGCCCTCCTCACATCTTCCACAGAGCTGCCATCGCACCGGAACTACGATGCACCATCAACACCTCCTTCAAAACCGGCATCTTCCCTGACGACTGGAAACACGCAGAAGTCAAGCCCCTTCTCAAGAAACCCTCAGCAGATCCTTTGGACCTCAAGAACCCGTCCCATCTCCCTCCTCCCCTTCGCAGCCAAAGTCACAGAGAAGACCGTCAACAACCAACTAATGAAATTCATCGAAGAGAACTCCATCCTCGACCCCTCCCAGTCCGGAGGTCTGCAGAATGCAAACTGCAAGAGAGGAGCAGAAGGAGGATGGAATGAGGAGAAGGAGGTGGCTATGGAAGATGAGAATGAAAAAGGAAATGGTCTGTCATCATGGTAAGAGCTGCAGCAGAAGGAGGAGGGAGCAACTTGCCCACAGGAGTGAGATCCCCTGCCATGGCAGTTAGCAGTGTATCCTCCCATAACCTGTCCTCTGCAGAGTAGGAGGACAGGAGAGCTGAAAGCAAACTCAAACTGCAGCCGGCCCAGATGAAACTGGCTGCAGAGGAAAGGATGGCAGCTGCAGAGAAAATAAAGCTTGCCCTGGAGAAGAGGAAGCTTGCCCTTGAGGAAAAGAAAATTCTGCTGACTCATGAAGGGAGTCAACAGAGCTGGTATTGATACGTGCTTTGCAGCCTATGAGGTAGCCCTGAGAATGCATAGGATTCCAGAGGAGTTTTAGGGTGCAATTAAATAGAAACACATGCCCATGGTTGGGGATACCCTAATGACCCTAGAGGCAGCTGACCTCTAGGCCTATGCCCCTTGAAAGCCTGCCTTATCACCAAATTTGGTCTTACCCCAGGGAAGTATAGTATAACGTTCAGGGATAGTCACAAATGTCTAACCAGTCTTGGGTGGCTTTTGTGGATGGCTCCAGTAAGGCACTGAGTGATAGTTTTAAGGGCAGCAAAGTGAGTGATTTTGATGGGCTGTATGACCTAATTCTGTGAGAGCACATGCTCAGTAATTGCTTTGCACAGTTGTGCCAAAACCTAATAGATTGCAAGCTCTCTTCACCCAGGGAGATTGCAAAGGAGGCAGACCTCTGGATCAGAAGCACAGTGTCCAAGAAGGTATCTGAAAGGGATCACCACAAGGGCGAACAGGGTCCCTAGAAGAAGAAAGAGGTGGGAGACACAAATAAAAACAAAGAGTTCTCTGAATGCCCTCAAAAGAGTTTTCAGTGGAAGGATTCCCAGTCGTACACTAAACAGAAAGAGGTTTTCATGGGAAGATGCCCTCAGGCCACTTTACACCCAAGTGCTATGTGTGCTACCAATAAGGGCTTGTCAAGTGGGATCCCACAGGCCAGCAGGGGAAGCAGCCCTCCTCTCGTGGGCAGATCCCGGGGATAGAAAGATGCGCCACCTGTGTAGGGGCGTCCCTCTGAGCACAGCGAAGCCCCCCGTGGGGTGAGTCAGTTCTGGTACCAATAATAGGTGAAGAAGGATATCAAAAAGTTCAAAACATCCAAGAATTTGTTGTGCTTGTATTTAATGATAAGCTTAAATAACACAATCTTCAACTTGATCAAAGCAATCCATATTAATGCGAAACACAATGCATTTCGGGCCGTCGGGCCCTTCGTCAGGGGCCAAGATTCTGAAATTAAAAGCGAACATGAGGAAACATGCTCTCCGAGCCAACTAGATACAATTGAGACAATATGGCAGTTTAAACGTAAATGTGAAGTGAAAAAAGGCAGCAACATGCATTTAGTGCCAATGCACGTGTGGTATTCCATAAGGTATTGAAAAACAATGATGGCGTAGAAACATCAAGAGTAAAAAAGTGCTGTTGTATTTAAACCTAGAAAAAAATGTGAAACTGAGAAAATAAAATAAAATAAATTAAGGTGTGCAACTACAGTGCATCAAATATAGAAACCCAAGAGGTGACGAACAAAACGTTCAAATGATAGAAATATAAAAATATGTGGCTCAGTTGTAACGGCTAAACGCAGTGCAGTAAAATATTGTAAATGGTAAAAAGGTGCCCGTGTGTGTGTTTCGTGTACAGAAGTTGACACGCCGCTTTTAAATGCGAAATCTAACAAAGTTGTTGCCGAATAAGCTGGTCAGCCCAAAGCGGGAGTATACAATGCGTGTCAGGGTGCAACCTAAAAATAGAAAGTCTAGGCATGCATGGTGTGAACAATAAATAACACGGCGCTTGGCAAGTGCGATGAAAAGTGCGCTATTTGTTCATGCGACGGTGAACGCCATGCACAGAAAGTAAACGTGCTAGAAATTACAGCATATACCGGCTGAAGCAAGAGAAGCACACTTACGCCAGCCGTTGAGAACAGCAACGCGTATAGTCAGTAAAGTGTCAACATGCCGGAGCAGTGGGGCAGGTTAAACAGTATGTAACAGCAATAGAAAACGGACTGTAAAGAGCATTGCAACAGCCACAAAAAACAGCGGCCATATTGGAATGGCAGTTAGACATCAGTTGTAGGTGTATGTTAAGATAGAGAAAAAATAGAGAAAAAATACAAAGGAGAATGGTGAAAAATGATGAAAATGTGCGAGTATAAAGAATACGAGGGGTGATGAGTAAGAGAAAAGATGTAAAAGAAAGAAAAATAAAGATTTTCAAATAAAATGGAGGACATATAGCAGGGAAAGAACAGTGTACTGAATACGTCCAGAGAGTGAACCAAGGGTTTATAAATAGCACAAAAACTCCATCCGGTCATTCAACCCAAAAGGTTTCAATGAGTTTAGGGCTTTTATCCAAAAATGTTCACGCTGTAGCAAAAAATTATTGTTGTTTCTTCCTTCTTTCTTCTCGATGATCTCTAGGATGAGAAACTTGAGTTGACAAATGTTGTGTTGATTTTCGGAAAAATGTGCAGCCACGGTGGATTTCATGTTTTTGGTTCTTATGTTACTTTTATGTTCATGTATTCTTGTCTTGATCTTCCTTTCGGTTTTGCCCACGTAGGGTAACCCGCATGGACATTTCAGAAGGTAAATGACATTCATGGTGTCACACGTGGCTGTGACTTTTAAGTTGATGCGGTGCCTTTCATGGGGTGAGTGGTCCAAGACCCTTTAATGACATTGTTGCAGTTACTGCAGTTCATGCAAGGTTTGGTGCCCTTGTAGGTGTTGGTCAAGAGCTGTTCAAATTTTCTAGTGAGTAATTCTTTGAGTTTTCTCCCTCTAGTGTAAGCAGATCCCGGGGATGGCAAGTATAGTGCTTGGAGAGGAGATTGCCCCAGTTAGTGGTGGGGGTGTGAAGAGGTTACACTAGTGCCCCTGAGTGACAGTGAGATGGCGTCAAAATCTTACATGCCTACCAATACTAAGAAGTAATGGCAGTGGGTCACCATCAATGGGCAGAGGGTGGAAGCTCTGAGGGACACAGGAGCCAAAATGACTACTGTTAGATGTCATCTGGTGTCCTCATAGCAGGTAATCCTTAATGTAGGCCTCCAAGCTGTGACAGCTGACATCCTCAAGAGTCACTGTCCATTTGAATAAACAGGGTCTCAGGTAGGGGAGGGGGATTTTTATTTCTGACTGTGGAATTGGAGGAATTTAGTAATTACTAATAAATTCCTCCAGCCCTGTTTAAACCGCTGCATACCCCTCAGTGCCCTTATATACAAATGTAAGGGCACCAAGGGGTATGCACTGCACTGCAAAGCAGGGCATACCCCTCGTTGCCCTTACATAAGTATGCAAGGTCACTGAGGGATATGCACTGCACTGGAGTGAATACCCCTCTGTGCCTTACATACTTTATGTAAGGACACTGAGTGGTATGCACTGGAGTGTATGCCTGTCGGTGTATTTACATGCTTATGTAAGGACACCGAGAGGTATGCACTGCACTACACTGCAGTGTATACCCCTCGGCACACTTACATGCTTATGTAAGGGTGACGAGGGTTATGCACTTCACTGTAAACCCCTTGGTGCCCTTAAATAAGTATGAAAGGGCACCGGGGGTGTGTGCATACCCCTTGGTGCCCTTACATAGAAATGTAAGGGCACCAAGGGGTATGCACTGAACTGCAAAGCAGGGCGTACCCCTTGTTGCCCTTACATAAGTATGTAAGGGCACTAATGAATATACTCTGCACTGGAGTAGATCCCTCTTGGTGCCCTTACATACTTATGTAAGAGCACTGAGGGTATGTACTGCGCTGCACTTGATCCAGCGCTAACAATAAAAATTCTTCTCCCATATGCTTCGGTCATCCAGGTACAACTATCCCTCCAATACTCAGACTATATCCATATGACGGTGGGCCCATAACACCCCACATGCATTCACTCACTCATTTATTCCCTGGATTTACTCCGTCAGTAACCTAGGAGAAAAACAGTAAAACGATTCGCTGGAAGGAGACGGGATACCTCTTTTTAACGCGACATAATATTTCTCATTGTTTTAAGGTATTCCGCTCATTGGTCGATGGACCAACTAGTAGGAATCAGTTGATGGTGATTAAGACCAGCTCAATCACAATAAACCTTCTAACATTTTACATTAATCATTGAGCTAAAGAACCACTGAGTCATTTGTTTAAAGATAATAAAGTTTATATAAAGTTTAGAAGCATGAAATAAGTTTTAGGATTATTATTAAGATTATTACATTTGTTATCGTTATACGAATAAATTGAAATTGCAATGCATACCTATTAGATGGAAGAATAAAGTTCGTCACGGCAAGAACTCCCAAAATCTCTATCTATCTGTTCTGGAAAAGTCTAATAGTTCTGAATGGAAAAATCTATCAAGAATATAAGTTCTTCAAAAAGCAGCATCTTATGCTCAATTAAAATATAAAATAGCAGCAGCAGCCTCAGCTTGTCAGCATCAGCAGCAGCAACTCCATGCGCAACTAACAGCAGTCAAAAATGGCAAAAAGCAGCTCCCAGCAACCAGCAGCATCTCTCATAATCATAACCAACCCTCCCCACCAAGAGTAGGTCTTCTTATACCCTAATTCTAGCTTACTAAATAAAAATGTTGCATCTTTATGGCGAGATTCTCTCTAATTGGTCCATTTGAGTCCATATACATCTTTTATCAAACTTCCTTGTTCTAACCAGTTCTTTGTGGAATGTCCATTCTTGCATCGTTTCCCACAGTTCGTGACATTACTCATCCGCTTCGATCAGTCCAACTTGTATCACTTTCCGATACTTTTTAGGATCAACAGTTCCTTTTGTCCATTTATTCTTTTTGACTTCTCACGCTTCTCGCTGACCCATCTTGGCACACATTTATTCAGTAAGGTCACAATAGCCTTGACCATACTTTCATCCTAGGCTCTTGGAACGATCACGTGGTCATTCTTGTTCACGGCCTTTCTCCTTTTCTACATTTCTTCTCGCGCACGCGTATTCTAGCTCATGGCGGCCATTTTATATCGCTGCTCAACAGGCCTAAGCGCACTATTTACAAAGATAAACAAAATATAGTTAAGAATAAAGACTATAAACCCTTTCGTTTCCCTCCCGTCTTTCTACGTACCCCAATTAGGTATTACCTAGCAAAAAGCAACATATAAAGCCGTCCCTTACTTACCATTGCTTTATTTTGCCAATACACGTTTTGTTTTCAAAGCACAAATCATGCATTTTATTATTCTGCAAATATTAGGTTATGTTAGCCACGTCAACAATTATAAGTAAATTAGTTTGCACACAAAATAGCGTGTTACCTTTAACCCTTCACATGTAACATACATTGTTGGTTATTTACTTAAACAAACTTGTTTGTTAATCATTTTACGTAAATTATTAGGAGGTTAAATTTTTTCTTTTACCCTGCTCCATCACACTACATACCCCTTGGTGCCCTTAAATATGTATGTAAGGGTGCTGAGTGGTATGCACTGGAGTGGATGCCCCTTGGTGCCCTTAGATAGTTATGTAAGGGCACCAAGGGGTATGCACTGCACATTGTGGTGCCCACTCTGCCCCTTCGTGGAATTCCATGCAATCTCGCTGAATTGCAATGTAATTCCAGGGAATTCCGTGGAATGAACCTCCACCAATTTCGCCCACAGGTTCCATAAGGATAGCTGGGATGCCTGTGAATTTTTTGCTTGGAAATTACTTGGAGCACACCATCTGGAAAGAGGTGTGCTCCGGTGCCACTTGGAGATGTTATGGTTGCGTCAGTGTGTTTGCCTGACCACACAGTCCATGGTAGCCTGATAGGAAAGTCAAAAAGACATGGAGGTGTTAGAATTGAATAAAAAAACTACTATATTATTTGTATTACTCCTAATAGAGTTAGCATTGATATAGCTAATACATTATTAGGCATACTGTGTGAAAATGCAGTCAGTGGATGTCGGCACTATATTTGTTCAGTTGACTTGTGTACCGCCATTTTGTTTTCTAAGACGCCATTTTACAGTATAATCGAAACTGCTACTTGCTCAGGTACGAGAAATGGTCCTTGGTAAGTTTTGTTTCTCCAATGTTAAGGTTTGCTCATTAGTGCATTCTTCTACTGCTACATCGAGGCCTTCTCCCACCTGTCTGGTGGGGAGGATAAGCTAGACGACCTTGAGCAGTAGATAGCTTGTGCCAGGCAGTGGAATCGAAACTTATGCTCTGTACCCCCATTGTATTGCGACAGCTACCAGTGTTTTTCCATGATAGGCGGGTCTTCGTGGGCTCTGCAACCTACTTAATGTATCTTTATGCTTGTTAGAGTCAGTCCCTCGTCAGCCATCGGTAGAGGCTGGTCAGATTGGACTCCACTGCAGTGTATTTTGTGAATAAACTAGTTTGCTTGTATTCTCTCCTGCGTCATCGACTCTTCATTGAATGGAAGGCTAGCGGAGGTCTAGAGTGACCCGAGTGACCCTAAACAGGTCATTTCCTTCAGTTGGCGCCCAAACAGGGACCCCACCAGGTGACCCATCTCGCCCGTAGACGGGTTGTAGAGGTTGGGGTTGCGTCTAGTCGGATGGGCGGATCGGGGTACCCCACATGATCGAGCCTAGTTCTCGCAGCTGCCCCGCCTGTCTGATCGGGCGGCTCCTCGTCTAGTGGTCACCTCGGCTGGGGTCCTGAGAAGGCGAAACCCTTGGATCTGATTGTTTTGGTCTGAAGAGTCGGCAGTGGAGAATAATTTTGTCTGACCTGTGTGCACCGGGTGAGTTTTGGTAAGTGCGGCGCCGTCTTGATTAACTTGGTAGGTCTGCGGACCCTTGTGAGAAGGAGCGTTTTGAACGTTCCGCCAGGCCACCTGGTAGTTTGGTTTATTCTTGAAAAGGCCTGGGGCTAGAGCCTATCATTTTTTGGTGCAGTCTGATGACTGTCTTGTTGGGGTGCAGTTTGAGGACTGCTTCTTGAAGAGCTCTTTGTTTGCATTGCGAGTGAATGTGTTGATTGAGTGATGAGTGAAAGTGTCTGATGCTAAGATGTCTTGTTGGAGTAAATTGTGGTATTTTGGGAGTCGCAGATGCTCTGCGGAGAACAGACTGGAGGAACGGCAGCCTGCGCCTCCGGAAGGCACTCCGGGTTTTGAGATGTATGTGAGGCATGGCATTGGCCCTATAATGTTTCGTACGTTGTGGCACAAATATACGAGAAACAAAGCTGAGCTTCAGTGGCCACTTGATGGTACTTTCGATGAACAGAAGATGAATTATTTGCAAGCCAAATTATTTGCTAGAAGGAGTAGGCAGTCAATGTTTGATAATTTGCAAGTATGGCAGAAAGAAGCTAAACAGAGGCGCATGAGGGCCGAGAAGGCATCTAGGAAGAAGGCAATGCAGACAGTGGTGCAGAAAGCTGTAGCTTATGATAAAGAACAAACAGAGAAAGGTATTGAGTGTGCCAATACAAAAATTTTGATTACAGTGCGATAAGTCTTATGTGGTCAGAGAGGAAGGGGATACTTTTGTGGAGGAACTCCTGGAAACACGTCCTCCACCTCCGAATGCCCCACAGAGAGTATATCCCGATATTCCAACGTCCCTGCCTTCAAATGTTCCTTTATTTCCTTCAAGTCTCCCTGTGAGTTCGACAGCTTCGGCTCCAGTTTCGTCTGCCTCTCCTTCTGTCCTACCAATTGTGAATGTGGTGACTGCGGACACCCCTGCGACATCTGTTATGTCTGCCTCTGTTTCCTCTCCTTACTCCTACTACGCAGCCACTGGTGACATTGTCTCTTATGTCTGTATCACTTATGTCTTCCCCAGGGTTTTTTCCTACTGTATTAAGTAGTGTTCAGACACCAGTAAGGGGGCCAGATAGAAGGAATTGGGCGGCAATACAAGAGCGAATAGAACAGGTCTTGACTCGATCAAATGTAGGTGAGGAAGAGTAAAAGATGGTTGCACATCAGGCAGCGCAGTGGGTTCGGAGTCCGATTTATAGCGTGGAAGATATATGGAGTGTAATGAAAGATTTCGATCTGTTTGTACAGCAGCATGCCCTTCAGCACATTTCAGCTACATTGATTAGTTTGTGGGAACAGTGTATAGGGGGCACAGCCCCTCAAATAATTTATGATATTCGAGACCGCGTATATTCAGCTGGTATGGCCCCCGCAGAAGTTCTTTGAAATGTTGGGACGTTGCTTGGTTATCGAGAAAGATTAAAGCATCATACTCCGGTTAGTGTATCCCAGTTTCCGATGAGGGAAGTGCATCCTATTTTTCATCCCGAGATTCCAGAGCAGCGGAATCAAAGAAATGAGGTGGTTCAACAAAGGGTGGAGGCTCGTTTCCAGGAACAGTGGGTTTATACCCCATGGAAAAGAAGTGAGGTATTGGCCCTTAAAAGTCAGTTACCAGATCCAAGAAAGAATCCCATGGCGTACTATAAGGAGTTGACAGAGGCAGCCTCCTCGTCAGTTATGACTCTTGCGGATATAGAGATTTTCTTTAGGTTGCTGGTGCTGGTGGACATATGGAGACAAGTGCATGCTCAAGACCATAGGGTGGAGTTAGGTGGTACGTGGGACGAGATTAAAGCATGGGATGCAGAACGGAAGCCTGGTGAAAAATCTAGGGCTGAGATCCTGGCGTTGCCGAATCGTATTATTACATATATGCATTCCCTTATTCCACCTCGACGGGTCGATTGGGATAAGCTAACAGCATGTAGACAGAAGAAAGAGGAGAGTGTGTCTGATTTTTTCACAAGGTTTTAAGGGGTTTTCTTAGATTTTAGTGGACAGGATTTTTCAGTTGAAGGGGGTGTTCGCCTGTTTGTTAATAGGTTTGTTCAAATTTGCTTCCCGAGATTGCGGCCCGGTTACAGGCTTCAGAGAGTACTTGGACTACCTCCTCCCCTTCAGTGATATTGAGTATGGCTCAGTATTACGAGCATCGTGAAAATGAATAAAAGGACAAGGTAGAGAAGAAGAGTAAGGATTTGAAAACAAAAGTATTGTTGCAGCAAGTTGCTAGAGGGTCTGGAAGGGGACGTGGTAGTGGTCCAACTCAAAGGGGCCGGGGTGTTGTTAGAGGTGGTGCACCTTTGGGGTTAAATCAGTGTGCATACTGTAAAAAGTAGGGACACTGGTGGAGTGAGTGTCCAGATTTGTTACAAAAACTTGCGGTTCCTGGAGGGCGAGGTTCGCGAGGAAGGGGCCGTTATGAGACTAATAGGGAGGAGGTGCAGGTTGGTGTGTCTTCAGGGGATCGCTCTGACTCAAATTATTTTGATGATCCCCGGGGACGACAATACTATCATGATGATTATGCTATGGATGATGCTGCAGGGATGTCTTATGGTTAGGATAGCCAAGGACAGGGAAAGGGAACAGTTCAAATTCCTGTAGATCAATGTGGTCCTTAAGTCACAGCAAATTTGCATGGTTCCGTACAGAAATGTTTGGTGGATACAGGTGCGATGAATAGCTCTGTTTCACATAAACTGGTCCCTGGGGCAACTCTGTCTGGCCGTAATAATGTTTCAGTAGGCTTTTCAGGCGTGCTGGTTGTGAGCCCCATTTCCTCTCCTCTTGCTTTAACATTGGGTCCTTTTACTGTGGAATCTCGATTTTTGTTGACCGCTAATTGTGGAGAGAATATAATGGGATTGGATTTGTTAAAAAGGTTGCATGCTACAATTTCTCGTTCCCCAGACGGTGTTTTTATGACTATTGGACCTAATGTGGCCAAAGCGAAGCAGTGTTTGGTAAAAGATGCCCCCCTTCCTACTGAATTTAAAGAAGTGCCATCCTCATTGTGGGCTACGGGGGATACAGATGTAGGGTTGTTACAAATACCACCAGTTTCCATAAAGGTTAAGGAGAATGCTGTGCTCCCTCATATTCCCCAGTATAAGATATCACAGGCAGGGGAACAGGCTTTGATGCAGATTATACAGGACCTGATTAAATCAGGGGTGGTTGAGGAGACAGCGGGAAATATGTGTAATAGCCCTATACTCCCTATTCTTAAGAAGGCACCGTTAGATTCTCCTTATTCACATCCCGATGTCTATCGCTTTGTGATTGACCTCCGAGAGGTCAATAAAATAGTTGTTCCTCAGTTCCCAGTGGTGCCAGATATCACTGTCCTTTTAATGATGATTCCTTCCACAGCTCAGTTCTTCTCTGTGATTGATTGAAAGAATGCTTTCTTTAGCATTCCTATTCACCCCGATATTAGGCACCTTTTCAGTTTTCCCTTAGGTGGAAGGAGTTTCCAATTCTGTCGGGCTCCTCAAGGGTATACTGAAAGTCCTAGTATTTATAGTCAAGCTTTAAAAAGTCATTTGGACTCTCTCTCTCTTCCCGCAGGTAACATATTGCTGCAATATGTGGATGACCTCCTGATCGCCTCCGATACTGAAGAGGGTTGTCGGGATGCTACGGTTAAATTATTGAAGCATTTGGCGGATAAAGGGCATAAAGTGTCCCTTTATAAATTCCAATATTGTCAACAGCAGGTCACCTACTTAGGTCTCCTGCTGTCAAAGGAGGGTCGGAGGCTAACACCTGAACGAGTTGATGCCATTGTTAAGATGCCTGTCCCTGAGACACAGAGGGATGTGCATGCTTTCATAGGCATCACCTCGTATTGTTGACACTGGATTCCTGCTTCTTCTTTACTAATACAGCGTCTGCTTCGCTTGATAACCAAGGATGTGCATGAACTCTTGCCTTGGACGCATGAATGCCAGCATGCTTTTGAACAATTAAAGACTGCGCTTTGCTCTGCACCTGTGCTTGGTACGCCTGACTACCAGAAGCCTTTCGTGCTGTACGTATACGAGACGGCTGGGTGTACACTTTTGGTGTTAACCCAAGCCTTTGGTGGTAAGCAGAGGCCGTGTGCTTATTTTTCTGCTACGCTTGATCCTGTCGCCAGAGCTCTCCCGAGTTGTTTAAGAGCCACAGCAGCTGCTGCGGTTTCTATAAGACAGTCGGCAGGGCTCGTCCTTAATCATGATCTCACAGTAATGGTACCCCATGCTGTGGATGTACTGTTAAATAAAACAAAAATGCAGCACCTCACCAGTGCTTGTCTTACTGGATATGAGTTGACATTATTTGCACCCCATATTATCATCAAGCGATGTGCTAGTCTGAATCCAGCCACGTTACTACCCCTTCCTTCAGACGAAAGGGACCAAGATGTCCATAATTGTTTGTTTCGTACTGAAGAAGAAACGAAAGGACGGGTAGATTTGACTGATGTTCCCTTATCTGACCCACAAGGGGAACTATAAATCGATGGCTCTTGTTTTAAATTGTCAGATGGCACCACTACAGCGGCGTTTGCTATAACTACGCTACGCTCTATAGTTGAGACATTACGCGTTCCCTACCAATCTGCTCAAGCTGCAGAGTTGATAGCTCTTTTGCGAGCATGTGAATTAAGCGAAGGACTGACTGTCAATATTTATACGGGCAGTCAGTATGCCTTCGGGGTGGTCCATAATTTTGGACGCCTCTGGGCAGAGAGAGGATTTTTGACTTCACATGGGACCAAAATTCAACATGGTCCGTTGATAGAAAGACTTTTGACAGCTTTGACCCTTCCTAAACGATTGGCAATAGTGAAATGTAGTGCTCATAAAGCAGTCACTGATAAGGTAGGAAGAGGAAATGCCTTTGCAGATCAAAAAGCAAAAGAGACAGCTAGATTAAAAATGGCGAAAATGTTTGTGGCCGGACCTGCTAGATGGGTACCGGATGTTACCATGTTTGAAAATACACTCGACAGTGTTAAGAAGATACAGTCTGAGGCGACACTTGAGGAGTTGGCCGTGTGGCAGGAGAGTACAGGGCGGTTAGATGAAGAAGGGTGCTGGACTGACAAGAGTGAGAGGCAGAGATGGATGTTACCTAATGCATATGTTTTCCCTGTAGTTACGATGGCACATGGTCCAGCTCATATTAGCGCCAAAGGAATTTGTAAATTATTAGATCCTGTAGCAAAATGACAATATTTCTAAAGTTGCTGTGCATTTAGTGAAACATTGTATTGTATGTATGAAGTACAATCCTGGAAAAGGCACCCCTACGCCCTCTGGTAATTTTGCACCACCTTCCTTTCCCTTTGAGGTACTTCAGATGGATTATTTAGAGATGTAACAGGTTAATAATTTGAAATATGTGTTAGTAGTGGTTTGTGCATTTAGCAAATGGGTTGAGGCTTATCCAACAAAAGAAAATACAGCCATGGCCACGGCGAAGGCTCTTATAAAAGAGTTCTTCCCGCGCTACGGTTTGCCCCGTTTGATTTGGAGTGACAACGGCAGCCACTTCAACGCCAAATTGATTCAATTGGTGTGTGAAGGTCTGCACATTAAACAGAAATTTCATGCAGCGAATCATCCTCAGTCAGCGGGCCTAGTTGAGAAGTACAACAGTACCCTTAAGCTAAAGTTGGCTAAGATAAAGGAAAGTACTGGGTTGCAATGGCCAAATGCGTTACCTCTTGCTTTATTGTCCACCAGAATGACTGCGCACTCGAGAACAGGGCTATCCCCATATGAAGTGGTCTTTGGCCGTCCTGCGAATGTGTGGGGCGTCCCTAGACCTAAAAAGTATTCCGAGATAGATTATCCTTTGTTAGTGGATTATTTGTATGATCTCACTAAAAGTTTGCGTTCTATTCATCAACAGATACATGAGGCGTTGCCTCCAGTACCAGAAGGACCCGGGCACCTCATACAGCCGGGCGATTTTGTTTTGGTGGAAAGCTTTCAGCAGAAGGATTGTTTGGAGCCCCGGTGGAAGGGACCTTTTTTGGTCCTCATTACAACAAGGACGGTAATAAGAGTGGAAGGTCGGAAACATTGGATTCACTCCACACACTGCCGACGGGTTCCGCTCCTCCTCCCTTATGACCGTTGGGTGAAGGAGGGAATAGGGGACCATGAAACTGAACACGTTCCCCGCTTTGTGCCCTTTTCTAATGCCCAGCTGACTTGGGTGAACACTGAAGACGAGAGTGAGGCAATTTTGAATGAGGCAGTTCCCCCAGAAATTAAGGCTGCTCAAGGTTCCTCCTCGTCTGATCAACAGGAACGTGAGCCTCGCTCTCCGACACCTGAATTTCAAATTCGTTTTCAGGATGAAACAGTGCCTGGAGTAACAAGGTACCATTTGTGTCCTCGACGAAAGGATAATGCACCAAAGGATCAGAGAGTGTAGCAGGGATGGACTTTACGGAGAAGATTAGTAGAATGTTCCCTTAATTGTGTTCTCCTCTCAGTTAGGACCAGGATAATTGGTGCACTGTCAGTGACGCTGGACAGGATAAGTTGAGGGTGTTTTCCCTGGGGGAGAGAGTGCTCTATCCTGAGGATTCGTGAACATTTGCAGATGATCTGCAACAGTGTGGCTCCACCAACCAGTGCTTCATAGCACGAATGAGGATTGAACAATAGAAGCCTGCCAGGGAGGCTTGTAACGGACCCTGAAATATTTCTTTTTATTGTTTTTGGCCTTATTTTTCTTTTTGTGTCCTTTCCACCGTAGGTTCCATTTAGTAGCCTTTCTCTGGAATTTCTCATCTGTAGTTGTATAAAGCTATCATGTATCTTTTTGGTAGGCCGATGATGGATGAAGAACAGCCATTAGAATTTGTTGTTTTGCCCTGACTATTATGGGTAAAGCAGCGGAAATTGCAATTCCTTTTGCTTGCTATTCTGTTGATGAGTATCCTTTGAGGGGGGGGCTTTGGGCGTTAGAAAATGCAAGTAATTCACCTATTTCTGGCAATGATATATCTATCCCACCAAGACGAAAAAGAATGCTTTCTAATAATGTTTTTCTAGATACCCATAAGCGATTTTTTGGTAATGGTGTCGCTTGTTATCCTACTGACTCTGTAACTAGCCTATGGACTGCTTATCCTCTGTCTTTGATAAATTACACATATTCTAAGCCGATAAATTTTGTCGAGATAAAAGGGGAATTTGGTTTTGGCACCAGGACCATGCTTGTATCATCGTCAACCCACTGGAAT
Organism: Calotriton arnoldi; assembly: GCA_963921515.1. Classification (NCBI taxonomy): domain Eukaryota; kingdom Metazoa; phylum Chordata; class Amphibia; order Caudata; family Salamandridae; genus Calotriton; species Calotriton arnoldi. Next base: position 480,554 of record CAWUFW010007739.1, on the reverse strand, counting down.
AGGGTACCCCGGTTGTGACAATAATACGTACTGTGATAACTTTTATTTTGAAGAACAAAATATTACATTGGTGGGTTGGCATTATAAAGAAGTGATAGTCCCCTGGAAAGCTGGTTATTACCCTGCTTGCTGCCCTATTATAAATAGTACGGATACTATTTTATATATCAACTGTTCCAGAGTGATTATATCTAAACAGACTTTCCCTTTGAAAAGTGTGAAGGGTTCTGACACCGTTACGGGTAATTCTCCCTATGCAGCTGTGAAATATGACAGGCCAGAATATGCTCACCCCGGGATCTTTTTTCTCACAAATGGAACGTACTCAAATGTTCATAATAGCACCGACGATGTAACTCTTGGGATGGTGCTGCCTTTGGGGGTCCCTTGCAAATATACTCACAGACAAATAAAGTGGGTAAAAAGAACACTTATGAAAGAATTTTGCGAAGGAGTAATAGAAATAGAAATAAACAGTTATAGTAATGGTATTACTTTTGGTTATATCCTATCTGCCATTTTCACATTAGGAGGAATGGCTATGAGTAGGACTGAAAAGGCTAGGGAATATTTCGGCTGTAAATTACAAATATTGTCAAATACTACAGTGGCAGCATTACGCAACATCACCATTCAATTAGAGAGCATGAGAATTTATTCTGAACAAAAAAGATATGCAGTTGATTTTATTTTAGCCAAGAATGGTGGTGCATGCTCAGTAATAGGAGACCAGTGTGTAGTCAGCTTCACCAACATGGAGAAAAATATTACTCAGCATATTTTAGATATTATGGAAAACGTTCAAGGCATGAAAAGTGGTAATTGGAGCTGGTCCTTGTTTGGTGGTTGGGGTTGGATTTTAGAGAAAATAATATACTTAGTATTCCTCCTGATCTGCTGTTGTATTTTGATTCAGTGTCTTCCCTTATGCTTCTCCTATTGCACTACCTATTTATCTCCTAAGAGAATTTTGATTCATGACACCAATACCAAGATAATGCTCCAACAGGACGTTGATCATCTAATGCAGTTAGATGACCGGATTTTTGGTTTCTCCACATCCATTGCAGAGTCTATTCCTGACGTTCCTTTTGTTGACGAAGTATAAAGTTTGTTTCTATCTTTTGTTTGTCAGTGCTTATAAATATATTCCTTTGTTTAGAATTGTAAAGACCCTTACCTGATGGCATTAATAAAAAGACTGTTATTAGCATATCATGCTAAAAGGAGGGTCTGTTAGAATTGAATCAAAAAACTACTATATTATTTGTATTTTACTCCTAGTAGTGTTAGCATTGATATAGCTAATACATTATTAGGCATACTGTGTGAAAATGCAGTCAGTGGATGCCGGCACTATATTTGTTCGGTTGACTTGTGTACCGCCATTTTGTTTTCTAAGATGCCATTTTACAGTATAATAGAAACTGCTACTTGCTCAGTTACGAGAAATGATCCTTGGTAAGTTTCGTTTCTCCAATGTTAAGGTTTGCTCATTAGTGCATTCTTCTACTGCTACATCAAGGCCTTCTCCCACCTGTCTGGTGGGGAGGATAAGCTAGACGACCTTGAGCAGTAGATAGCTTGTGCCAGGCTGTGGAATCGAAACTTATGCTCTGTACTCCCATTGTATTGCGACAGCTACCAGTGTTTTTCCATGATAGGCGGGTCTTCATGGGCTCTCCAACCTACTTAATGTATCTTTATGCTTGTTAGAGTCAGTCCCTCGTCAGCCATCGGTAGAGGCTGGTCAGATTGGACTCCACTGTAGTGTATCTTGTGAATAAACTAGTTTGCTTGTATTATCTACTGCGTCATCGACTCTTCATTGAATGGAAGGCTAGCGGAGGTCTAGAGTGACCCGAGTGACACTAAACGGGTCATTTCCTTCAGAGGCTGGAAAAAGGTCCCGGTATCTGCCTAAGATAGAAAGGGCATGGGATGTGGGAAACTTGCCTCTGAGATTCCCATGGTCCAGTAGGAGGATTAACCTGAGGGGAAAGCCCTGGAACCTACGGGGGAAGACATTGCTGCCCTGGGGAATCTACCCGAGTTGTGTGGAAGGCAAACCAGAGGGGGACTAGCCCGGGAAGAGTTCTGCAAAGCGCAGCGGAAGTGTCCAACTGCAGGGGGCCTACAGCAGCATACAGAGGCCCAGGCAGCTGGTAACACCTCTGGTGTTCACCTGATCTTTTTGGGGAAATGATCTCCTGTAGAGTGAGCCTAAGATTACTGAGCCTGGAGTAAACCTTGTGTTGGTGGTCCCCCAATGCTACAGCGCCTTCTTACTTGGGATGACTGATGACATATCCCTGACAAGACATCTGTGACCGGCTAAAACCTTTGCAAGGTTGATTACCTACTTTTATTGACCCCCAGATGAGAATTACCTCAGATGCCTTTTGCAAGTCCTGTCCCACCTGCCAAGCCAATGGGAAGTACACCAACGAGCATCTACGCGCTCGACTCGCTCCTCACACCAACAGCTGCCTCCTCGTGGACCTAGCCAACGCGAACGTAACTCTTCTCGCCCGACTTCAGAAAGTATCTCTTCACCAGAACTAACCTGGCCCCTGTATCCGACCCACACTCCATCGCAATTGACCTGAACTTGTAACATTGCCCGGTCTACTGGAACCAAATAAGCACAAGTAACGCTTTGTGCTTCTTGGTGCTATTTTCACCTACAGTTTTAAAACTTCATATCTCAATTTCTACTGATTGGATTTTTGATTGTTTCTGTGTCCTTTTATTCATTAAAATGTAATCTATTTTTCTAAATTGGTTTGGAATTGTTCTTGTATTTTCACTTTATTGCCGTTTCAATGTTTCATAAGTACTTTACACATTGCCTCTAAGTTAAGCCTGACTGCTTTGTGCCTAGCTACTAGAGGGTTAAGCACAGGTTAATTTAATGACTTTTGTGTTTCACCCTGACTGGGATTGTGTTTTATATTTGAGTGGGTGTTTAGACAGAATATATATCGTGGAACTAAATATTGTGTCAAGAATATTGAGAACAAAAATATTGTGAAGGTAAGTTTCTATAGTTAAGCAAAGTTTTACTATATTTAACACAATATATATGTACCTTATTGATATACATATCTTCGAGTAATGTATATATGGAGTTAAGAACAGTAAATCAATACTTACCTAATTGCAATTACCTTCTCGCATTTTTCGTCCTCGTTATTTTCAACCTGATATTCTTTCTGCTCGATATTTTTGGTTCCGATATTCTGTCATTGATCCATTTGAATGGGGCTTCCCCCCCTTTCAACTAATAACCTAGGGGCATATTAGCAAGACCGGCGATAAAATTATCGCCGTTTTAGCGGCAGGAAACTGCCGCTAAAGCGGCGATAATGGGCTTGCTAATATGCGTTATAGAATTCCAATAGAAGCCCAGGTTAGATGTCCTGCACATCTAACCTGGGCTTCTATTGGAATTCTATAACGCATATTAGCAAGCCCATTATCGCCGTTTTAGCGGCAGATTCCTGCCGCTAAAACGGCGATAATTTTATCGCCGGTCTTGCTAATATGCCCCCTAATTTCTTACAATATTGCACATATTTAGAACAAAGGATTGCAGATCTGTTCTTAGGGCAATGAAATTCAGGAATTATAGATTTTTTTCTGGAGGCACAAAGTTTCTCGGTTCACTGTACAAATTCACACATAATTCTGCAACATTTAGGGGCATATTCAAAAGGAGCTATCGCCGAATTAACGGCACTTTATCGCAGCCAAAGTCGTGATAAATTTACCTCCCCATTCACAAGCCGGTGTTAACAGCCCACAGCACCAGTTTACCCGCGATAGCAGCCGCAAAAAACATCGCCACAAAGGACCCCCGCAAATATCGCTAATTAGATGCAGAGTAGGCATTCCTGTGCCAAAAGTCGAAACAACATCACACCTCAACATTCACAACAACCAGCCACATCGACGATAAGAACACAAAACAGGCGATAAGGCGCATTAGCACCAGGAAATTTACATCTGCTCTGACCTGGTGTAAAGTCGGACGGCAGCCAGCACCACAAAAGGGAGCACAGCCCAGGGCCACAACCGAAGGGCAACAGATGCCATGGAGCCACTCATCATGTGGCCCGGACACCCAAGAGGGCCACAACACCCACCGCCACCACCCCAAGACCCCAACCCACACCCGGAACACCCCCCCACGGACCACCACAGACGCAGTGCAGACAAAGACAGCGGACCCCCAGGAAGCTTACCAGCCTCACAGACCCAACATCTGACAATGTCACCATCCACTACAGGCTGAAAGGGACAAACATCCTACGCATCCTGACCATCATCGCCTAACAGGCCTACGGCACCAACACAGCAGACAACCAACATTCCACCCCACACAAAGCTGCTGGCTTGGCTGCACCTGTTGGCCCCTGGGACCCCCCAACCAACTCCCACCAGAGTCAGAGGAGTCTCACAGCCAACCACATCCAAGTCCCCCACACCTGTCCTGGACAACACCATCACCCTGGCACCCCAGTCCCCATACGTACAACACAATGCGCAGGATCCGCTGGAGATCAAGCAAGGACCATACGCCCAAGCAGGATGCACGCACGTGTTGGGGGCAATACACAGCACACATGTACTACCTGTGCCCCCTGGTGACACAGCTCACAATCACCGCAACAGGAAGCACACGTCTCACATCAATGTGCAGGCAACAACAGAACACCGTGGAACCCCCAACGATGTCGCCTTCAAATACACAGCCAGTGTGCATGATACCTTCATCCTCCGACAGTCCATCATCAACCAGCGCACCCAGGATGGCAACAAGGGAAATGCACAGCCCCTTGGCATCATCCAAATGAACACCCCACACACCTCAACTCCACAACCATGCAACTCACAACTCTGGCAATGCACACGTCACAAAATCACATACAACAGGCACAACAACATGCCCACCCACCAAACACGACAGAACAACTTACAATGTTCACATGGGCAAGCCCTGAACATGAGCCAGCAACGGCATGGCACCACAGCCACATAATAGCCGAATGTGTGGAGAGGTGGCAACCAGGCATGTGTGAAGGATGCAATAGAACCATGATTGGGAAAGTACACAATGCCATGGGTGGCGGAGATGTGCTGGGCACACCGCAGTATGCAGAATACACCCCTATCCATGGCGACATACACCACTGGTGTATGGAGTGTAGTGGACAGTGGACGCCACCATGTCATCCCAGCCAGTGGGGGACCTCGCGGAAATGTTGCCTGTTATGCCCCCCCTAAGCGTCACCTGAGTGGGATGGCCCCGCATACGCTACGCCAGTGTAGGGGTGTGAATAAAAAGCACGTAGCCCTGGGCGTGGTTCTCTTCCGGAAAGACCCACGTCTCTGCCAGGGCGGCACCTCCCACCCCGCCACGAGGCCGACACCGTCCTCGTGAGCGGAGCTGCCTGCGATGCTGTGTGCCTGCCGGACCCCGGCACGCTGGACCACGAACCCGTCAGGCCCGCCCCTGCGCAGCCAGGCCACACTGATCACCTGCCGACATCGGCGTGTCAAGGAGGGCCCACCACGTGCCGGCGCTCGCTCCAAGCCCGAGTCCCGCGAGCTTGGCAGCCATCTCAGACAATCACGGCCTCCACAACAGAGGCCCGCTTTATTCCTTTCTCGTTGACGTACTCCACTGCCGCCTTAGGCCTACTCTTCGGACCAGTAGGTCCCATATGTGAAACTGTGTCCTGAGTCATGAATGGCAGTGACCCCAAATCCAGGCCAGCGGCCACAGCACCAGACCCCCCCCGATCAGTGAGGCATAGTTCCATATGGGCATCTTGCGACACGTGGTGCCACCAACCCTGTTCAACGCCAGCCTGCGACACGTGTGCCACTAACCCTGTTCAACGCCAGCCTGCGACACATGGTGCCACTAACCCTGTTCAACGCCAGCCAGCTACACGTGGTGCCACTAACCCTGTTCAACCCCAGCCAGCTATACGTGGTGCCACTGAACCTGAACTACGCAGGCCGGTGGGGCCATCCAACCTATGCCGGCAACACTCGGTGAATGGGCCGTGCTGACCGATGCCTCAGGCCTACACCACAGTCAGGTAGGTCACACATTTGGAACTGAGTCTTGATTACACCATGGCAGTGAACATTATTGAAGGCAGAGAACAATTCACTATACACCCTTCGATGAGGTGGCAACAAGTCTGTGCATGGCATCACAACCACACGTGTCTGTGGGCCTATGCGGACTACTGCCCTCGGCCTACGCTGCGCACGAGTGGGATCACAGATTTGGAACTGAACATCGGTAATTCAAAAGGCAGAATACGTTTCATCGCACGCACGGAGAGGCGTAAGAGGATGACGCGTTGCAGTCCGGAGGGAACAGGATCATCGTTACGGAGGTGATTGAACACTACTGACAACTGCCACTGTGTCACTAACTCTGTGCCTCACGAGCCAACGACACGTGGCTGTGGGCCACTGCTGACCGCTGCCTCCGGCCTACACTGCGGTCCAGTAGGTCCCATGTGTGAAACTGTGTCCTGAGTCATGAATGGCAGTGACCAGAAGTCTACTGCAGGGGTGATATCACTAAACTCCCTGCTATCAGTGAAGCATACAAATGCATTACAAGCACACGACACAAGTCTGTGGGCCACTGCTGACCGCATCCTCCGGCCTCAACTGCGGGCCACCAGGGCCCACACATAGCATCGAGTCTTGACCGGCCCGGACGTCGCATCACCGCAGGAGGCACACGCCACCACTGCAAGGACCACCTCCAACCGCCATCTGCCAGAGTCGAACCGGTGGTCCTGACAGACCTACGGAGTTGCTCAGACCTGTCGTGGATGCCATCATCGGCCTGATACCCTGCTCAGCACTCTAGGTGCCAGTGACTCAGTGCACCGCAAGCCAATGTCCGTTACTGATTGAGTATTGTGCTGTTGTGAGGTTGCGCAGCAATGTTACCTCATGCAGTGGGGAAGACCTGGGACTATGATGAGGAAGATGTGTCAAGTGTGCGGATGGGAGAAGGCACAGACAATGGGAGGGCAGGAGGCAACAGCCCCAAGGCAGGAATGCAGACTGGTGGTGGTAGTCAAGCTACACACCCAGATCTAATACTGGGTATTGCGATGTGGACTGCGGACGCAACTGTCACCTCAGGCAGTGTGGGAGACCTTGGTCATTGATGAGGAAGTTGATGCAGGTGTAACACACCCCACTGCATCTGCATCAGGACTGACCCGAAGGGACACAATCCTAGCAATTTCTTCACATGAGCACGTTCTTCTCTAGTGCCCCTACCTCAGTGCACTGCAACTCACGGAACCTCCTGACTGAATATTGGGTGACCTCTGTCCTTACTCCGGATCCCTCTATGTTGCTCTGCAGTTGACTCTGTTATGCTGGTGTTTTCTGTTTCCATTACACTGGTGTCCACTGTTCAGGTTGTTGCCAGCACCAAGCACTCCGTGCGGGCTGGCTTATACTCACCTCACACACATCCAGCACAGGCGTCACTGTACATGTGGCCCTGCCAATAAAGGGGCCGGGCGCACGTGCCCGTAGCCAGTTCAACATGATATGTGCATGTGTCCCTGTGGTCTTGTTGTATGCATGGGGGCCCTGGGCCCTACAACATTACATTGTGCTGTGTACAGCGGACGCAGACATGTCACCGCAGGCAGCAGGCTAGAACCTGGACATGTGGCTTTGTCGTCACCTACTCAATTCGTAAGGGGAGTGGACTGTGCCGTCATACGCAGAGCCAACGTGGGTGTGTGACTGATATGTGCGTGGCCCTGGGCGTGGTTCTGTACTGGGTATGTGCATCTGCATTTGTCTATATGGCAGTGTGGGTCTCCTTTGTGGGGTGCAGGTGGTCCCTGAAGGGTATTGGACATCCACGTATGTGTTCTAGTTCGCATACCATGGGTTCAGCAACACCCGCACCTGTTGGGCCACCTCCTTTTGGCGTTCTGCCACCTGGCATTGGGGCGCCATGTGTGGGTCGGTGAAGTGTTGTGTGCCAGCCGTGCTTGCGTGTGCTTCATGCGGTGTGGTCTGTTGCAGGTGCTGGGTTCTCCTCTGAGTACCTTGTCTGCCCTGGTCATGGTGGTGGGTTGTGTGGGATGTCCATGGGCTGTTGTAGGGCATCGGTGTCAAAGGTGTGGTGTTCGTCTCCGGCATCACTGATGGGTTGTCTGTTCTGACCTGCTGGAGGTGTTGTTTGTCCCTCTGCATTGTGAAGGGGAGGTGCATGTTGGCATTGTGTTGGCACCTTGTTCTTGTCGACATGCAGACTGTGTGACAATGTACATTGTGACTGTTTGGGGGGTGGTGGCTATTTGAGTTGGGACAGTGTACATTTGGCCTACATGGCTGATGTGGGGTTGTAGCCATAGATATGCATCTCACAGTTCCCTGCTCTGTCCAATGTGATTGTTCTGTTTCTGCACCTGGGCGGACCCAGTTGTGTCCCCTGTTCTGCAGTGTGGGTGTTGCACTTTGTGCCACATTGTCATGGTATGTGCTGTGATTGCTATGTGTGTGTGCTGCAGTGTGCCATGGGGATGGGGGACATGTCCCTGGGTAATTGTGGGTGTGCAGTGTGCTACACCTCATTGTGCATGTGTGCCATTGTGCCCATCACCCCCGTCCCCCCAGTCCCTGTTGGATCATCACCCTGTTGTTGTTGTGTCAGGTCCTCTCGAGCTGTGTCTGTACTCCCTACTCCTTGCACCGTCTACACACTGATGACTGTGGCCTGGGTTTCCTCAGGCTCCTCCTGTGACGATGGACTGCCACCTCCTGTCGCCGTTGTTGACTTCCTGTTGGCAGCGGGTTTGTACCTGGTTTAGGTTGTCACGTCCTGCCGGCGCCTCTTGGCCTCCTGGATTGGCCTCCTGGGCACTCCGACTGCATTCCAGGTGGTCTGCTTGTGGTTCAGTTGCTGGTAGTGTTCTGTCACCTCCGTGACGCTGGTCTTGTTTTCCTGCGGTCTGCACCCCGTCTTCCTCTCCCTTTTCTCCTTGGCCTTCCCTGACCCAGTTGTTCCTTGCTGGTGGTCTGTGGGGGTTGTGGGGTTCGCGTTGACCTCTGCGCTGGGTCAGGGTGCATCCATGTTGCTACGTGCTTTGGCTTGTTTCTGGTGTGTTGTTTCTGTGGTTTTTATGGTGCAATTTCCCGCCAGACGCGTGGGATTTGCAGGCCTGTGGCTTCTTTTCGCTACTTTTTGTACCGCGATTGGCCTCATCGCATGATTTCTCGCGTTCGCGTTTTTTTGCGTTTTTTCGGCGTGGCGTTGATTTTCACGCTGACATTTGACGCGTTATCTGGTGACTATTGCATGCTACCGCCTTGTTGTGAATTCCACGTTGACACGGTGTTATTTTCCCGAGATAGGCTGCGATATTGAAAGTTGCGTTACGCTACTCTTGCGGTAGTTATCACACGTTCTTGTGAATATACCCCTTAATTTTGTCTTTCACAACCCTTTCACTGCTTCGTTGTTGAAAGGTAAACTCACAGAAATCATTTGGAAGAATCAGCACCAAGCATTTGACTTCACTCTGCATTAGTATTTTATCAAAGAGAAGCCAAGACAACCAATAATATACACGATGACTAAGGTAAAGTTGTATTCCTGTACTACATTTGCACATACTCTTAAATGCCTTTGTAGGTTGTCCCCAAAACATCTAACATAGGAATAAAGTGGGAATAGTCAGGGACTATTCATATACAGTAAATACAAAAAGAAATGATTGGACACTCTTTGCCATTTTACTAATAGGGAGTTGGACGTCTCAGAACCGATTCACAACGACCTGTAATAGAACTCAAAAGACTTGCGCCTGTAGCAGTACTTCACGTACTTTTGTGAATGGCGCCACAATGTTGAAATGTTTACTACTTTTCAAGATCCAGTTAACATTTTACCTTTAATCCCAGGAAATGTCTTGTGTACACATCAAGTGTGCGTTTTAGGAGGCAAAGAACCAATTAATTATCAAAAGCTTTTTACTTCCCATCTCGAGAACATGGATCTAGAAACAATGATAAAACCCTATGCCCCGCCCCCCTGCTACTGCCCAGGAGCTGTGAAAGCATAAAGGCGGCAGCGCCTGTCAATCAGAAGAGGCACCTGGAGCTGAGGCATTATACCCAGTTCTGGCAGGTGGCCTCATAATGCTATAGTAAAGTCACTCACTGGCAGGAAGCGTTCTCATTTCTTTTTTCGGCATATGCAAATTGTGAAATATCTAATTATAGGCATTTAGAGGCTGAAAAGCGATTGACGTATGTGTGTAATTTAGAGAATTTGGAACCCTACAGCCGAGTTCTAAGGAGGCAAGATGGTTTTACATACATTATGGTTTAAACGAATATACCAGCAGAGCAATCGTGGCAAGTTGCAGAGGGCTCCAACACGGTCTCACATTCAAAGCATCCCGCGTGACGAAAGTTGTGCCATCATCTGGACAAATCAGCTGCAGGTGACGTGGTAAAGTACCAGAGAACGGGGTCTACACAAGAAGGACTCAGTAAAATGTGTTTTCCTATCCCTGAAAACTTGCAGAAACACATAATTGTTTCCATTTCTATTTTGATCAGTCCGAAATTTCTACCTTGTTTCATCCTATTTTACACCCATGGCCCACACCTTCCCCCTTGACAGGCAGGTGCCTCCATGACAGGCACCCACCGTCAAGAAAATAAAGCTAATCATTTTAAAGCGCTGACCGCCTAAACATACTCTTCAATGAATTCTAAAATTCCCTTCATCGGAAGCATAATGTTCAGTTATTTTTTATCTAAGTATTATTACTTTATTGTGCATTTTACGCTTAAGAGAAGTACATAGAAGGGGTGGGCATAACACACGCAATTCTGTGTAGCATAATCACGTGGAACTACATAAACATTGCATTGAACTACGCCAGAAGAGTAATTCTGCATTTAGCGCTATTTCTTAGCGTAAAAATGCCCCATCGCATTCAAAATGGATGCATGGAAATGTTTTGGGCTAAGAAATAGCGCTCAAAGGGACCGAACATGAATAGTGAGCATGAGCAGTTGCTCACGCTTGCTAAATGTGTTCACGGTATAGGATTTTCCCCCAACTTACACTTGGCATTTAACACTATTTTCTTAGTTCAAAAAGCACCCTTGCGTCCAAAGCGGACACTAGGACGCATTTTGCGTTCAGAAATGGCGCTCAATGCAGCAAAATATGACTAGCAAGCACAAGCAGCCACTCACTCTTGCTACATCTGCTCTTGCAGTAGGATTTCTCCACCCAAATTAATCTTAATTATGCAAGCAAGAGTAATTGCATTATTACTGGTAATTCTGCATCAAAGAGTAACTCGGAATTACCAAAATTTCTCTGATTACTCGGTGTAATTAAAATTCCGCCCAGACCTAGTTCACATGTTGTCCAGAAAAGCATAAGGAAGAATAGAGAAATAAAAACCAGCAGTATATACTATACAGTAGTGTCACAGAACTGTTACACAGGAATCAACAAGGGAAAACTCCAGGAAGGAGATATTTGTTTAGTGAGATGAGGAAGGTGGAGAGGACAGTGGAAGAGTGAAAGGGGAAGTGCCAGGCCATTTTCAACTGGGGGTTACTAGACATAATTCTTGGTAGGTCTTGCCCTCTAACACTAGTGTTACAGGACTATGTGTACTAATGAACTGCAACTGGATTGGCCAAGATCTCCTTTAGCTTGCTTGGCCCACGGACTTCATTTAGGGGTCACCAGGGGTCGCAACTACAACTCCTGACTTGTCCCTTACTACTCCTGGAACAGCCATTGTGATGCCCGACCCTGTGTTTGCAAAAGCAGAGCATAAAAAAGATTAGGGGTGGGCAATAAATTCCACTGCGGGGAGGAGTTCCCAGAGTTATGCCCACTCCGTGTTACGCTTGTAATACAGAGTTCCGGCAAAACTCTGCCAACTTTCATGTGGCTGAGTTTTTTCTCATGCCTGGCTCGCCAACGGTAAGTTGGCAAGCACGAGCAAGAATTGGTGTCCCCTAGCTCTATTTTCGGACACTAGGACAGCACCTGGTGAGTTTTTCTTAACACAGGCAGTCGCAGGTGGTCTTGACCGTTGGCAGTGAGAAAGCTGCCATTCGAGTAGAAAATCTACTTGAGCGGCAGCAAATAAGCAACACCCTCGGATGCGTGGCATGGTGCAATTTGCACTGATTTTGCATCGCAGAACAGGCTACTGCTGCTAAAAATCAGTGCAACTTGCCGATTCCGCCTGCCCATGGAATTCAGCAAAATCTCACAGAGTTTTCATGTAACTCCGCAGGACTTCAGCGGAGTAAAACTCTGCAAGTTCTGCCCACCCCTAAAAAAAATTATCCTGTTTTCTTTTTAGGGCTGGCCTAGAGACCCAGCCTCATGCAATCAAAAAACTCATAAAAAATAATACATGCTACACATACATAGAGGAGCTTTGAAGGCAACCCTCTTCATCCATTGAACTGTTCACGTGTCATTCACGTTTTATCTCCTCCCACCACAGTATACAGACTGGAGCAATGAATCTTCCTACTTCAGCCATTCGCTCTCTGGCACTGTGAGTGACTTCTTTTGTCCCATTAAATTTGCACATCTGCCAAAAAGTAAAAATATTTTAGTGCCCAAGATGGATAATTTATTTCTCCTATCAAACCTGTTTCCTTTTATTTTACAGCCCCTGTTACCATCTGCTTTTCACAGCAGAAAGCAGATTCCATTTCTGCCATCTCGCATATTTCCCGTACTTGGAGCAGCACAGCTAGCTTACCATAATTTTGATCCTGTACTGCAAAGTTAGCCTCTCTGAATTTATTTAATTGCCTTCTGTCTCTTTAAAAGGCTTTGTTTTGCAAAGAGCAACCACCGGTAGGCAAATCCTTAACTAGCATTGATATTTTCCAATGGGCAACTGCTCTAAATTCTGCAATTATTATCCCCCCTTAAATTAGGGGTGGGCGTAACTCGAGGAGTTTCACTCCGTGGAATTCCACAGACTTACATAAAAACTTTGCAAGATTCTGCAGAGTTCCGCGAGTGTGTGATATTCGGCACATCTGCACTGTGAATGGTACAATGTTGCGAGCCAGAGAATGCTGGTTTTCCTGCCACTTGAGTAGATTTACTTCTCAACGCGAATGGCAATGACCAGCCGCGATCACCCGTATTGAGAAATCTCACCAGGAGGCATTTTAACTCCAAAAAACCATGCTAGGGGATGCAAATTCTTGCTTGTGCTTGCCAATTTGTGTGACCAAAAACTCTGGCACGCAGTCTTTGCTGGACTTTTGCCGGAACTCTGCGTTCCAAGGAGAACGTCTAGTGGGCAAAACTCTGCGAACTCCGCTGGCGGAGCAGAGTTTATCACCCACCCTTACCTTAAATTTAATTTCATGCTTGCCTCGCTCTGGTGTGTTACTGTGTATAGCGTGAATGTTTGTTTTCTTTTTAGGCATTCTCAGTATTTCATGTTACATTTATAGGCAACTAGGTTTTACCAAAAACAGAGCAGTAACTTACACCAAAGAAAGACACATTTCTGTATTAATGTATTTACCAGGGATGGGTGGAACTTGCAGAGATTCACTCCGCAGAATTCCACAAAGTTACATAAAATCTCTGTGAGATTCGACGGCATTCCGCCAATGGGTGAAAAACATTCATGTCATGCTACAAGTTAGTGCCGGTAGCGTGAACAGTGCTGAAAAATCAGCATGAACTGCACCATGGGGTGCGCAAGAGTGCACCGCCAATCAAGTTAATTTTGCTGCCACTCGAGTAGAAAATCTACTAGAGCGTAGCCAATCTTCATGAGAAGCAGCCCTCTGACCGTGACCGCCTGCAACCACCCATGTTAGAAAATCATGCTAGGGGTCACCAAATCTCGATCGGGCTCATCAGCTTGCATTTCTTGAGCCTCAGGAATAAAATTCCACCATGCAGTGATTAGCAGGATTTGGTCGGAACTCTGCATCATAAGACTAATGCGGTGTTGCCAAATTTCACCAGTTCCATGGGCGGAATGAAACATTCAGCCCACCCCTAGTATTAACATATTTTATGAAGTTTTGGTTTGACTGCTTCTATTTCTGGAACATTTTCATAGTACTAAAGCCTAATCTCATGTAACGAAGAGCTTAATTTAGACCTAAAGAGAAGTGGAAATGAAACTGATGTGCTTTCATCGCTCAATGACAGATTAAGTGTCTGTCAATCTTCCTGAGATGAGCTGGTAAATCACGCCACTGTTCATCAGCTTTAATGAAACAATGCCCACACTCCCTGTTACGCAAAGTACCAATTCGTCATGCAGTGCTTTATAAGCGCAAATAAATTAAACTTCACTACTTCCAGCATTTATCTCCTTTGCTTGCTTTCCACAATTTGCAAGCTGTGTGTAGGTTTGTTCAACCACTTCTCATTCATACATTCAAGGTTTAATACACAGCAACTGATATGGGTGGAGCCTTGCCTGCCCCTTGCGTCATAGCCCTGTCCAACCCCCATCTCCTACAGCACAACAAGGAATTGTAGATGTTTGGGCACTGTGAGAGCTGTTAAATAAACAAACAACTATAAGAATTCCAAGACACTACTTTGTTTAATGGTGTTGAATAGTGTTTTGGAGCATTTTCTGGTATATTTGACTAGATGGCCCCTTTGCTTTTCTAAACTACTATCAACAAAACAGACAAAGCCTAAACATATTCCAAAAAAGTCTCCTCTTCCCCTCTCTCTTTTCATATACGTGTTCCCTTTCTGGCATTTTGCCCTTCTTATTCTCAGGGCATTTCATGGATCACACCTGTGAGAAATTGGGTTACGGGTTCAGGGGGGTAAAACTCTACTCAAGAAGCAACCTTGTCAGGGTGTGGCACAAGCAAACCCCAAATTAAACTAGATAAATAAATTGAGCCCAATACAAAAAAACATCCAGTCACTAGAACCAGAGATAGGCAATTTAAAAGATTTAAGTGAAATTATTGGCAAAAAGCTCAAAGCACTACTCAGGGCTATCTGGTCATGAGAGACTGGAAGAAAGTCACAAGTACAGGCCAACTGCGATGGAGCGCGGGTCGGAAACAGGGACCATGTTAGTCCCACTGAAAAGTTACTGTCTCAGTCTAGCTCAAAGAGCCCCTTTTGGCATAGAGGGGGCCGTGAGGACCAGGGGAACGTCGTGGACAGTTGTTGATGTAGTGTGAAGAGTAGGCCTGACATCCCGTACAGTTGACGCTGTAGCGCGAAGATCCTGTAGTCTTTGCAAATCGGCATGCTGGAGCTTCATGATGGCACTCCCCATGATTGGTTGATGCTGTAGCACAAAGAGTCAGGTTGGTAGAACTTCGCATTGGCAGTCAGTGCAAGTGGCATGATTTGGCACCAACGGGCCCATTCGTGGTCACAAAGAGCCCAAAACATCAATTTAGATCCACTGAGGCCACACCAAGAGTCCAGGACCTGAGAGGCACCACATGGGGTTTAGGGACGTACTCCAGCAGGATATGGGTGCTGGTTCAGGTGGTTGAGAGCCTGTGATTTCCCTGTGACTCTGAACAGGAGGTCAGCAGAATAGCCCTTGGAGTCACTCTGGGAGCCCTGGGCTTAGGTGCAGGTACAATCCTTCTGACTCAGGCAGGAGGACATCAGGTTAGCAATCCCGCAATGCAGCAGCCCAGCTTGGCAGTAGTTCAGCAGGGTAGCAGTCTAGCAGAGTGGCAGTCCTTTAAGCAGCACAACTGTCCTTCTTCATGGCAGAGTCTTCAGAGATCCAGAAGTGTGCTGAAGTGTTGGTGTCTGAGGTCCAGTATTTATACCAGGTGTCTCCTTTGAAGTGGGTGAAGCTTCTAGAGGTTCCCCTTGAAGTGCACAGGGTTTCTGCTTTCCCTGCCCTGGCTCCATTCTAACTACAGGGGGTATGCAACCCTTTGTGTAGAGGCAAAGCACAGCCGATTCAAATATAAGTAGGGCTGTTCCTAGCTCTGTGCTCCCATCCTGCCAGTGATGGCCCTTCCAGGCACATCTAAGTTCCCTATTGTGTGGGGGTGTCTACGACGTATACACAAAGCCCAGCTGTCAGCTACACCCAGACATGTGACCCAGGGACAGGCTGCGGCACGTAGGGCCTCATTTACAAGGCCCTTAGTGGCACTTTTGCGCCACTGGAGCATCATGTGTTTGACGGTCCGGTGGCACAATGTGCCACAGCATATTTACAAGGCCATGCAAAGCCACTTTAGGTGGCTTTTCATGGCCTCGTAAATATTTGCCTCTTTCATGCAGAACACTGCATGAAAGGGGCATTCCATGGGTGTTGCTGTGGGTGTTCCTACCTTACACCCATGGAATCTGAAGCATTCCCAGATTTACGAGGAATCACAAACCTGAGAATGCGTCAGATTCTAACACCACCCTAGGGGTGGTGTTAGGGATGTGCAACAAGGAGAAATATCCTTATTTCTCCTCGTTGTTTCCTCTTTTTATGTGTGCTGCATTTTGCAGCACACATAAAATGACTGTAATCCAATCTTTTTTAAAAATGTAAAATCTATAAAGATGTTCCCAAAAAATGACCATAGATTATTTTTATGCCACATTCTTAGAAGGAGTCAAAATGGGCGCCATAGCTCTTACAAATGCTGACAAAAGTTTATGTAATCCAGTCCTAGGACTAAGTGAAGTACTTTTATTTACACATAACAGCCCTGCAAAGTTTAGACATGTGAAGCAATCCCAATGATTGCTCTTACTGGCATGTGAAGATGCTTGTATTGCTTATAATCATTAGCAGTTGTGTCTAGAATATGGTGCTGTAGATGATATTATCCCGGCAGTCATACTTGCACTGAAAAATGCAGGAATCTACAGATTGCAAATGTGAACCCCTGCAAGATCATCTAAGCCTTCCATATAGCTGAGGTTGAAACCTAAAAAATTAAATTGGGTAATAGTGACAGATGTTATTTATAACCTATTAAAACGGAAGGCGCATGACTTGAATCATGATATAAAAAGCGACTCATAATGATAACTCATCTATGATCCGGAACATGCACTGAAATGTAAGCCATAAGCTGGTGTAGTTGTAAATGTAAAAATAAAATAGTTGGAAAGATTTGCTAATATTGCAAAGCTTTGCCCCTATCTTTTCAAACAGGGGAGAATACCTAAGCCTCTGGATCTGGCTTACTCACAGGGTGTAATATGGGGTTGGTCTAACAAAACGTTACAGGGCTTTTGGTGCCCAGTCTATCCCTGTCCGGATTTGCTGCTATGTAAGGGGATGAGTATGACCCGTGTGAGCTTGAGTGGGCAAAGTGGGTGGTTGCGTCATTATCTATGCTGCTTGTCGGGTGTGCAAATGTATCACCGCTATAAAAATGTCTAATAACCGATATGAAAATTTGCTTAAAATAAGCATGCAGAGTGCTTTTCTAGGAAGCATTCTTTAGGGAGGTAAGGCTAGTTTGCAATGTTATACATACTCAAACCATTCTGCTAGGAGGTCTTTCTATGTAGCTTTTATTTTTAATGCAAAATGCGGTCTGCATGGTGGTCTTGTTCTTTAGCTAGTGCTTCCCAAGCAGGGTAGTTTGGCCATTTAGCCAAGCAGCTGCTCCCATTGATAGATATTATCTGCAGGGCTATCTAGCTCTGGAGTGTTATGTTGTGGGCACAGGGGTGCGGTGTAGAGACGCAGGCCCACACAGCTTACAGAACTTGGTATACAATGACGACACTCACACTTGGATTACTGCATGGGTAGTCGTGACTATCGGGACTGACGTATGCGGAGGTGTATGGCAAAACCCCCCTCGCAAAGTTGAGTGGGTGAGCCTGGCCCACCGACTAAACATAACATGGAGCAGGAAGCACTGTGGATGGACGATTGTCCTGTATATTGCACGAAAGATCTGAATTAAAAACTACTGTGGGTTCCCTATTAAAAGAAACAACCTACAAGGAGGGATGTTTCTAAGAACGTTCATCTCAAGAAATTCAGACTGTGACTGCAACTTGTGATTTTTGTTATCAGTACAGTGATTGTTTCCAACAAACAAATCAACTTTTACAAGTACACCAGAAAGTGCTGAAATAGACTTGGATGTGTAGTAGACTGTAAACATTGCCTGCAGCATGTGTGCAGCTCTGTTAATGCTCCCTCTTGGCTCGTTTAGGTATGAGCACACTATTCGCTTGAGAAAATCAGGAAGCTAAGATATGACAGGTAAATATGAAATGACTCTAAATCAAGGTTTTAGTCAGGGCTTGGCCTGCAGATCCTGAACTTATGATTACGATTAAGGCAATACTTCAGGTCTTTCAGATACACCAGTCTGAACAAGTAATTCTGTTACTTCTACAGCACGGTTGTCTTTGCTACTGCTGGTTTAAGTAGTCCTGTGTCACTTTACACTCCCTGTACACTTATTTTAAACATAGTTTTATTTTTATTTCAGTAAATTTATTCTTTCAAGTGGATAAAAAGATGTCATGCCTTCGCAGTCTCTGCAGTCTAAGTATTTTTCCTTACAACAAGTAAAGCTGTCGTGACAATTTCTCAGTAACCCCACCACCCCATGTGAAAGAGCACTAGAAAATGTGTCCACATTGCTTTGTCTTGACCATAGTCTGGCAGTTTCCATTCATTTGCCCTTTTTGACCTGAATCAATCGGGTATTTTTTCCTTTTCAGGGCTTTAATATTTAGCACTCCTCGTATTAAACGCAAAGGCTTGAAACATATTTTCATTTAGGCACGACACCACATTTCCAGTTCTAGGTTTTCAATTAACTAATATGCACATTCTGGTAGTTGTAGCCTTGTTTTGCTTCTGCTGAGCCAATTGCACAAGATATTCAATGGTTTAGAAAAAAAGCCAAGTCTTGAAAAGCGATGATGTCCTGCGAATCAACATTAAATTTCCCATACTTTGAACAAGGTGAAACGGCGCTGGGTATTAGAGACCAAGCATGTGCATGCAGATGCTGCAATGGGCATGCGAGGCTATAACCAATAAGGATTCGTATTGCACTGCTAATCACCCAAAAGGGTATCCAGGGGCTTGCAGGTCCCAGGAAAGGAGCTCATTCGAACAGCCTGGTCTCCAAGGCCCTTCGGAATTCCAGAAGTGAGGTGAGGGTTCGGAGCTGCGTGGGGAGTTCGTTGCATGTCTTCGCCCGACGTAGGATAAGGAAGATCCTCAACTTCTGCTTTGGTAGATGAGGGGAGTTTGGGCCAGTTTACACTGTGGTTCAGGCTACATTTGCACACCAGGTGGCTGCACTCAGCTGGAAAGGACATACGTATTCATGGAGAGAATGCACTGGGCATTTTAAGCTATACCTAACCATAATGAGACTGCAATGGGGATATGTGTCTGTACTGGAGCATTGAAGATGCTCATGCTGCAGCACTTGAACTATGCAGCTACACATGATAATGTGAAGCTATACCTCTGTGTGCTTTGGGGGTGCGTGGGAATTTCATGGTTATGCATGACTTTTCAAAGTTCACAAGGGCATTTGGCGCATGCTTGAAAATTCAGCCTACAATTGAAAATTATATGATGGCTGTACCTGAACAAATGAAAGATTTGCCCTGGCACGTCATGGCTATGGTCTTAGCATATCAGGGCAGTACACTAATTAATATGTACATGGTAAAAAAGATACATGGTACTCTGCTTTATTAGTGGTTATGTTATTATATTAATCCTGCACTTTTTATTTTAACAAAAATAATGTCACTTCCTGTGGTAATTTTTTTTTATTGTGAGGCACTCAAGGTCAAAGTTTTTTTGATTTAATTTCCTGTCATTTGATGTAGGAGTAATGTCACTTCCACTACCCCTGGCATTTTGGTGAATTGACGTCCGTTGGATTGACCTTCCAAATTTAGCTTGGTCGAGCAGTCAAAGGCTTGCTAAAGGAAGTAGCAAATGTTTGGAACTCATATACACTAAAAAATGTAAGCGCACACATTAAATATCACCATCAAATCAGATGTATACATTATAACAAGCAGTGGCAAATCCAGTAGGCCATATATTAACATGTCCAATAGAAAGGAGCTTGAGAAAGCTGCTGCCTATTGAATTACAAAGTTCTTCTGTCTAATCCAAGGGGGCTTAAGGAGAGGGAGTAGGAGAAAAAACTTACCATGCCATTTGGGCGACTGTTGTAAGAGGAATTCCACACGAAAACCACATAGGTTTTCCACTGTACGTTTATTGCAGAAACAAGTAGAAATTTAAATGGAGTGCACAGTCAGCCCACCCTCCTCATCGGCCACTCAGCTACAAGTAGTAATATAAACAGAGCGGACAGTCAGCGCACCTTCCACATCAGCGGCTCAGCAGGAGCTGCGATAACTAACACCAAGGGCAGCATGGGCCGTGCCCGTGACATCCACATTCAAACATAAGCAACATAAATATAACACATTGAGCACGTGAGGAGGCACATGCCATGAC
Source organism: Calotriton arnoldi (assembly GCA_963921515.1). NCBI lineage: Eukaryota > Metazoa > Chordata > Amphibia > Caudata > Salamandridae > Calotriton > Calotriton arnoldi. The sequence continues at coordinate 460,014 of CAWUFW010007739.1, read as the reverse complement.
AAAAGATGCACAACACATTCAAGGAATAGCACTCCATGAAAGAACACAGAGCATAGAGAGCTTGCTTATCAGAATGCTGTGCCCGAGGGAGCGCTTGCTCTGCACAGAGATACGTACGTACAAACACCTTCCCCTTTTTGAAAAATGAAGATGAATATTATAGCAAAGTGTACAAAAATTAATCAACTAAAATTTTTCATGCAACATAGTAATTCTTGAATTTTGCAGGCAAGTCTACATTGTGTGAAACTCTTGTGAGAGTGGACACAAACCCTGTGACCCATCTGTGAATCTACACTAGACTCAGAAGCGTTGATATGATTATAAGACACAGGGACAAAGTCAGGATTACAGGATACAGAGATCATGGAATCAAGTCCACTGCCAGAATACACCTCAGAATTCATCCCCAAAACAAAAAATTATTAAAGGATGCTTCATAAGCCCAGGTGGTAAAATCCACTCCGCTTGCGGAGTTTGCGGAATTCGGGCACTCCGCGCTCCATGGAGGAACTCGGAATTCCTGAATTCTGCCATTCTGGTGCGAAGAGGAGGGTTTTTTCCGTTCGCGCTCGAATTTTCTTTTGCCAATCAACCGCGAGAGCCAAGAGTCACAGGCCGATTGTGAGCACGCATGAGAGGTCTCACACCGCTATATAGCTCCAGCGAAACTTTGTGGTCACTCGCACTGCTTCCAGCCATGACGGCGCCAATCTAGCATCCTTAGTACCAATTGCAAACGGAGCGGGAGAGCAGTTTTTCTACTTGAGAAGCCAGCTGAGAGGCATTTGGAGTGGATTTTCTTCTCAAACTAGCTGTTAGAATTGTTTTTTTGTTCAAGAAGCCATTTTGAAAACTTTTTTTTTTAAACTAGAAGGAAGTGCCCCAGAGACTCCAACTTCCTGTCCAGCAGGCTCCTCCCAGTGCTTTGTCCCTCTCCTTGTCACTTTTCATTGGGATATGGAGCCGGAAGGATCACTCGCCTTGTCTGCAGCATATATACTATTGGATTTAAGGACTTTGTTTTCGAGATATCACAAGTAAGTTGAAAAACTGGTGCATAAGGGTGTTGTTTGTTTGATTGGGGGCATGCGCCTGGATTTATTTGTACTTTTATTCAATTTTTAAAATTTATTTTGGTGGATGGCCTGCGTTTTTGCAGGGGTCTAGTTATTTTTTGCATTTAATTTTTCTTCTTTGGTGAGGAAAAATGTTGCACAGTTTACTACGTTTTCTCCACATTTTTTCAATAAATTTGCAATATTGATTTAATTCACTTTGTGGACTAGTCTGCCAAGGGGCCTTCCAGGCTGTAGGCCCTAAACTAATCATGGGTGCATGAAACAACTGTTTCTGTGGTGTCTTTTGAATTCAAACATCATTTAGGCCATGGATGACATTGGATTAAAATACAAAATGTGTGGGATTTTTAGTGGTATTTCACTTTTTTCCCTGCAAACAGTGTATAGGTGGGGTAATGGCTTTGGAGCATGTGTGGTGTTGTAAACATTTTTAGCCCTGTAAATCTTAATTTTTGGCATTGCTGAATTAATGTTGTGTTGTCTATGTTACCATGCATCTTTTGTCTGGCCAGTGTGTGTATGCCATAGACCCCCATTTGGCTTTGTTGTTCATCATGCCATGAGGCCATGGGCCATTTTGTATTGTCAGTATCCAACCTAGGCCTGCACGTGCTCTTTATTTTCAGTCCTCCTGCTTGCTGTTGTGACCATCTGGCTGGTGGCCATTTTGTGTAGCCAGCCAGTGAGCTTTTGCCATGGGTGCTGCATGTCTTCTCTGTTTGTGGCCATGCTTTTTTGCTGGTTGTTGTTGTGACCCTGTGGCTGGCGGCCATTTTGTGTAGCCAGCCAGTGTGTTTTTGCCATAGGCATGCATGTCTTCTTTGTCTGTGACCATGCCTCCTTGCTGGTTGTTGGTGTTCTGACCATGTGGCTGACGGCCATTTTGTGTAGCCAGCGAGTGTGCTTTTGCCATAGGCCTGCAAGTCTTCTCTGTGACCATGTTTGCTTGCTGGCTGTTGTTGTTGTGACCATGTGGCTGGAGGGCATTTTGTTTAGTCAGCCAGTGTGCTTACCCAATGGCCTGCATGTCTTCTGTATTTGTGACCATGCCTCCTTACTGGTTGTTGTTGTTCTGACCATGTGGCTGGTGGCCATTTTGTGTAGCCAGCAAGTGTGCTTTTGCCATAGGCCTGCATTTCTTCTCTGATATTGTGACCATGCCTCCTTGCTCAGTATTAGTTGTTGTTGCTGACCACATTGCACTGGCTGGCAGCCATTGTGTGCATCTAGCCAGAGAGGCCCTATGCCATAGGCTTGCATGGATGTTTGACAATGATAGCAGTTTAATAAATTAAGATGCTTGCGGATATTTCCACTTATCTTTAATTTTTTTATTTAGATTTTCTTAACTTTAGTTGTTTTAATTTTACATTTTTTTAGTTTTGCTTTTAAATTAAAAAAAACATTTCTTTAAAAAATTATGTGGATTTTTTTAATTTACATTTTTTTGTTTTCGTTTCTTTATTTTAGGTATTTGACTTTTAATTTATTTTTTTTTGGGTGTAAATTTTTTTTTTTTTACATTTTCCTAACTTCTACCATCAACCCCATGACTGAAATAGGTGCATTGCACAGCAGCATTCGTTCTCTAAGGATTATTCCATTGTCACCTGTACCTCCCTGAGGACCACATCCCAATGTGATGCACATAAAGCAAAAAGTTACATCTGTATGTTGTTGTTGCTCTTTCTGATCCTTCCAGAGTGTACTACACACAATGAAAGTTTGTTGGTGTGGTTTTACGAAAGGATAGTTAGACTGTACTATTGCTAAGTCACCACACTAATTGATGTTGTTTGTTTGTACTACTACTTGAACTGGAACAATGCCACATTTCACTGCTGTTTGTCTTGCTTCTTTACTTTTAGGTGCACAAGAGAAGAGACATCACCCACAGTACTGCCAGACAGAAGGCTTGTGCACGACATGACACGTGACTGACTATGCAACGCGCTCATCTCTTCAGCTTGTTGTGAAGCTAAGTGCCTGTGCCAACTGACAGGTTCAAGATTGCCCCAAAGAAAGGTGCTGCCAAGAAAGTGGATAGAGGGGAGCAGAAGAAGCAGATTTCCACCACTTGCGTGCCAACCGCAACCTTTTTCTGGAAAGTTGTGCCTGCTGCGCCGTCCTCCGGCGAGCAAGCTGAGAGCAGCACTCCTGCATCAACAGCACCACCCCCCAACCTAAGCCCAGGACCATGTCTGTCAGTAAGGCAGCCAGTGCAATCATGTTGACGCCGAAGAGTAGTGATGTTGAATGGGATTTGTCCCTTTCGTAAAGTAGTGCACAATTGTTTCAGAAAACACAGCAAAGTGGACAGCAGCCGCAGCCAGCAATAGTAAATTTTTCTGATGTTGGAGCAGAACAGAAGTTTGAGCTTCCTTCTAAGCAAGCAGTTGAACCTCCTCTTTTAGAATCATTGGCTCCCAGATCTCTAGCAAGGAAAATGAACTGTACTACTGCACCATCTTCTCCAAGCACCACTTCTGATGATGATGATAGGGACATGGAGTGGACCCCGACAGAGACCACGAGACAACAGTAGAGGCAAGAGAAAACAAAAGTTCCAGAAAGACTTACACTTATGGAAGGGGATGAAGAGGAGGATGACGATGAAGAAGTAGTCATGGTGGAAGGTGACACAGAGGAATCTGACATTGCTATTCATCCAGCTCCGAGGGATGTGGCACAGGTAGCACCGCCAGCAGCTCCCATATTTGCAAAGCCCCAGCTGAGACCTGCATCAACCCCTGCCTCAGGAGAAGCAGAGAGGCAATTGACGACATGCCCACCTACCTCCAGTTCTTCTTCAGGCATTGGCAGTGGCCCAGTAAAAAAGTACTCCTCCCCATTTTGGGACTTTTTTACAGTTAGCAAAGAAGGTGAGCACATTGCAGTATGCACCATTTGTCACACAAATGTTAGTCGAGGTACGCCTGGTACACATTATGGTTCTGGAGGCCAGAAGACCCATATGAAAAAACACCACACAATCAAGTGAGAGGAGCACTTAAAAAAATTGCTGAACATGGTCGTGGTGGTGGGGAGAGAAGGCGGAACTTCAGCTACAAGTCCAATCACGGTGGAAGGTGAAGAGGGTGACATCTTCACACAAAACAGCCCAATCCCATTTCTCAACACCATTGATGGATCAACTCAATCTCCCTTTTTTGCAATGCATAGATGCATACTTCACATCACTGTAAATTCTTTTAAATAAACTGGAACGGTACAAGCTAAATAAACAATGTCAAAGAGAGAAAGTGCGGTACTCACTGATTCACTATAGTGACAGGAGAACAGTCTGCAATGGCTTCTTATTTAATCAACCAAAGCGAGCGCCTGATGAGCGCAATTAGGTAGCTCTGTGCACCTGCCTTGCAGAAACTAGAAACTGGATCACACAATAATATACCAGCATAAAATAAACACAACTACCTTTGAGTGTGAACAGCATGCTATTCGGAAAAAAATGTTAGCAATGTAAAACACAAACACAACAAGTAATTAATATTCACTGAGCCCCGGAATCTCGACGCCTAGCAGGTCAAGCAGGTCCTGTTCCTGTGTCCAGAATGTCCATGCAGCGGTGCGTCAGCTGCTGGGTGGTGCGCCAAACCTGGCTGGTGTGCTGCATGCACCAGTGCACCGTCCCCTAGCGCCGCTGATGCTTCTGTAGGGGGCAGCCGCTACCGGGCCTGTCAGCTGCTGCCAGCATAGAGGGGAGGTGTCACTGCACAAAAAAACTAGTGCTGCCACCTCCTCCTCTCCAAAGATCACCCGGGGCTGCACACCTGGGCGGCGGCGCCGCCCCAAAGGAAGTCATCCCTCTGCCATGGCACTGGGTGGGGTAGAAATAATAAGAAGGAAAAGGAAGGGAAAGTGAAGAAGAAAGAAAGAAGGAAAGAAGGGGAAATAAAGCCAAAAAGTCACAAAAACACAAAAAATGTACCAAAAAAACGTAAACTACACAAACACAAAGACACACACTATAATAAAAAATAAAAATTAGGGATAGAATAGTAATAAAGGAGGAGGATTAATAAGATTAAGGACAGATAAAATGTAGGCCCAGCACCCACAGAGAGCAGAAAAACAAGATGGCTGCGCCCATGAGGACCGGGTGGTGCTGTTTTTGTGTGATTTAGAACACGAGAATACACTTGAGAACCGCGTAGTGCCTTTCACGCGTGATTTTGGATACATGAACGCACTCCGCATTCCCAACGCAACACGAACGGGTGCACCGGAACCCTTCGTCCGCAAGCGGAACACTGCATAGCACGGCAGAGTTTTTTTCGACTCTGTGGAATTCTGCGTAGTAGGACTCAGCGAACTCTGCCCACCCGTAATGCTTCATCACAACCCATAACAGATTGGATTTTGTTCGCTTGATCAGATGTAATTTTGACTACATCTCTGCAGCTCCACCAACCTTTGCTATGCAACAGAACAGATCCTTTTGAAACTTTCTCCTCTCTTACAGGTGTTGAAAATTTACGTTCAACTTTCTTCATCATTGAGTGAACCCTGACTAAAACCCAAACACCAACGTTCAACTCTATGTTCTTGACATTCTGTTTCTTTTCAAAATGGTATTTTGTGTGAATTTGATCAGTTTTCTCTCTATCAGGCACAGCAGCCATATTGACAGATTTTGTTTTACTCAACTACTTGATCCAATCAGGACACATTGAACACCTGGAAAACCTCTTGCCTAATAAAACAAAAGGGCACACACCTATACTGCATTGAGGAGTCACTATATAGGACTAAACCTTTTCTTTTAGAAAAGACTCCACCTCATGCCCCATTGTCAAAGCTGTCTACACACTTTCTTTCAGAAATGTTTTCATGCGCTCCACAAGGCCACTTGAGGAAGGAGAGTAAAGGGCCACTGTAATGTGAGGAATGTGAAAATCATCAACAAAACTTTTCATACGACTGGATGTAAAATGAGACCCTTTATCGGTCACTATCACCCTAGGTGACCTTTAATGGCAACAGCTCTTTGAAAAAATGTAATGATGGAATTAGTGTTGGGAATTGCTGTGAGGTCAAAGTACACCTGCTTCAAAATATGGACCATCTTGTGTCTGAGATCTTGGTAATAACTCGAAGGGCCTTGCAAAATCTAAAGCAACCTTGTGCCATGCTTCTTTAGGAAACGTACTATGTGAAGCGGAGATTCATGCACCTGCCAATGCTTGTCTGAAACCAAGAATGCGGTACATTCACTAACAAACTTCACAATCTGAGACTCCATAGCTGGCCACCAATACATTGTTAAGTGCCTTACTGGTGCTGGGAACACTCAAACAACCATTACGGGTGTCCTTGATGAGAGCATTTCTGAGTGACATTGGTGGAGCACAAACATCAGCTCATAATAATACACCATCTACCAGAGAAAGGTCCTCAGACACTTGTACATAGGTCTCAGAGAGGCTTCTAAATTCCTCTCTCTAGGCCACCCATTCTTTATATAGGTGCAAACAGTTTGCAAAATATGATCCTGACTGGCAACCTCTAGCCAGACTTGGTGTGTGATTGGGCCTGAATTATCCAGAATGTCATCAACCAGTGCAACTACACACTCCTCCTCACAAACACAGTCCATGAAACCATCATACACAGGCAACCTGGACCAGCAGTCTGCCCGAACATTGTTTCCACCAGGAATGTAGGATACAGTGAAATTGAATTCCTGCCATTTGGACAGCAACCTGCCAAGCCATGGGTATGCCTTCCCATATCTATTTCCATTGAGTGAATGCAACAGTGGTTGGTGATCTGTACACATATCAAAATATGTACCCCAAATGAAAGATTTAAATCTCCCAACTGCCCAGTAACATGCTGTCTCCCACTCAATTGTACTGTAATGTGACTCAGCAGTACTGAGAGAGCATGAGGTAAAAGCAATGGTGTACTTCCTGTCCTGGATGAATTGGGAAAACACTGCCCCCAAAACACCCTGACTGGCGTAAATTGTAATAACACATAGAAGCCACAAATGGAGATAACACAGGGGCAGAGATCACAAGTTTTGTTTACCATTTAGAAAGCTTTTTGAACCTCATTTTACCAAATACACTCAACACTCTTTTTAAGTAGATTTCTCAAAGGCTGAACAATATATGCACATCCCTTGACAAAATGTGAGTAGTACTCACTTAACCCCAAGAAGGACCAGAGAGTGTCTTTGACCCGTGGTGGCTGGGCTTCCTCAATGGCTTTTATGAGGGAAAACTTTGGAGAAATTCCAACGGGACCAATGGAATGACCCAAATAATCAAACTGTTATATCAGTGCGGAGTGTGATGCCATGGTCCTTAAACCTCACAAAAACTGCTGGCAAAAAATGGTTGTGCTCAACCAGTGTCTTTGAGAAATGAGATCATCATCTTGGAAGGCCTGCACGCCAACGATACCCTCCAAGATGGTGTCCATCAATCGCTGAACTAAGCTGACCACAGATGCCAACTAAAAAAGGATAACCTGGAATATGTACATGCCCTGAACGGGGTAATAAAGTCGTGAGTTCTTGCGAGCTATCATCCAAAGAAATCTGATGATAAGCCAACTTGAGTTCTGAAAAAGAAAACAACTTTGAATCACCAATGTTGGTCTTTGGGAAGTGGGTGACAATCCACTACGATGTTCTTGTTCAGACTGCGCATGTCAGCACATAGTCTGATGTAACCATCCTTTTTGTGGACAATAGCTATTGGACTGACCCATTCAGAGGAATCAGAATTCTTATTAATACCATCTTTAGCCATTTTCTGAGGGAGACATTTCAACTCAAAGGCAACACAACCAGAGGGCTGTTCTCCTGCCAACACTGCCGCTTCACCTGCAGCACTGAAGCAACCAACAACACCAGAGAAACCGCAAACACCACCGCTTCCACCACACTGACCGAGACTGCCATGGCACAATTCCAGTGCGTTCTACTCAACGCTCGATCACCCGGCCAACACACTACTAAGATCTGGAACATGATCTCATACCTCACCAAAGACATCATCTTTCTCACAGAGTCCTGGCTGAACTCCGCCTCCATGACAGATATCTCCATCGCCACCCCTGACACCACACCAAGGCCAAACCAACAAACAGAGGAGTGGAATTTCTATCATCTACAAGGATACCATCCACTGCACAACCTTCCCCGATGACTCAACCTTGATAATGGAGCACCTCAAGTTCCAACTCCACACGGACGGAAAAAGCACCATCAGAGGCACCCTCGCCTACAGACTACCAGGACCACGTCCCAGCTTTTGCCATGTCATCCCTGACGGATGTATGATGTTACAATGCAAACTATTATAATGCATACCTTTACAACGCAGTTTTTACAATGCAACTTCCATTACAACGCATGCCACTACAATGCAAGCCATTACAACGCATGTTCCATTACAACAAAAATTTCTATTTTAACAGCGGCGGGTGCTTACCTCAGGGAAGGTGCTGGTCAGTGAGTAATATGCGTTGCAATGGCATGCGTTGTAATGGCATGCATTGTAATGGAACTTGCGATGTATTGACTGCATTGTAAAGTCATTGCGTTGCAATGCCTATGTTGTAATGGATGTTTTCCACCCCTGATCTCATCGCCAAGATCTCCAACTACTCTGAGCAATACATCCTTCAAGTGGATCTCAACTTCCACCTTGACGTCCCCAGCAACACCAACACAACTGACCTCCTGGAAAGCATGAACAACTTGGGCCTCCAAAAACTAGTCAAACCTTCCCACATCATAGGACACACACTTGAGCCCATTTTTACATCCAGCTACAGAGTCAAATACACCCACATCACGTGACTCGCCTGGACCGACCACTACAGCGTCAGCTTCACCATTGCAGGACCCACCAACACTGGCACCATGCCCCCCCAACTCCACACGCAGAGACTGGAAAAAGGTTTCAGAAGACCAGTGGAACAACGCTTTGAACTCCCACTTTCCAGTGACAGAATCCGACCCAGAGAAGGCTGCAAAGAATTTCTTCCAGCAGATCACAGAATCTGCCAGCTCAATTGCCCCTGCTAAGCCAGCCGGGTTCAAAGGACCAACCAGAAGAGCCATCTGGTTCACAGCAGAACTGAAATCCACCAAATGCAACTGCCAACACTTAGAAAGGAAGTGACCCACCAGCAAAGAAACAAGAGACCTGACCGCCTTCAGGACTGCACTCAACCAGTATCATCACCTACTGAAAGAGGGAAAGAAGAACGCACTAGCGGATGGCATAGAAGCCAGCAGAAACATCAGCAAATAACTTCTTATCATCATGAAGGAGTTTTGCAATCCTGCAGTCGCCGAGAACAAACTCACCCCTTCCAAGAACTGTGTGACACCTTGGTGGACTTCTTCCATGACAAGATATCAGTCATCTACAAAAACTTCAAACCGCCATCCACATCAGACTGATCACACCAATGAGCACAGAACCTGAACACCTGCTCACCGGGACCCTCTCACAACCCAAGCCACAATTGCCATCATGAACTCTGTGCACTCTGGAGCACCCACGGACCCCTGTCCCCACCACATCTTCAACCTCGGGAGCAAGACAATTACCGACGAGCTCAAGAAAGTCCTGAACACCTCCATCACCTCGGCCTACTTCAATGAGGACTGCAAACGCATAGATGTGAGGCCCCTCCTGAAGAAACCATCCGCTGCCCCAGAAGAACTGAAGAACTACTGACCCCTCTCCCTTCTCCCCTTTCCAATAAAAGTCCTTGAGAAGAAAAATCAACCAACAACTCACCAAACACCTGAAAAACAACAACCTCCTGGACCCCTCTCAATATGGATTCTGAGCCAACCACAGCACCAAGACAGCCCTGATTGCAGCCACCAACGACATCAAGGCCCGCCTGGTCTGCGGCAAAACAGCAGCCCTTATCCTCCTGTAACTAACAGCTGCCTTCAACACGTCTCCCATCACGTCCTGATCAACAAACTGTTTCACATTGGAATCCAGGAAGACGCCCTCAAATGGACTGCCTCTTACCTCATTGGAAGAACCCAGAGAATTAGTTTCCCACCATTTACCTCAGAACCCAAGAAGATCATCTGCGGTGTCCCCCAAGGATCATCCCTCAGTCTCACCCTCACCCTCTTGGCCAACACCATCAGGTCATTTCATTTCATTCGCCGACGGCACCCAGGTCATCCTCTCACTGTCAGAATACCCATCTGTCACTAGAGCCAACTTCCACAGATGTATGATGAACGTCACCTACTGGACAAAGGACAACTGCCTGAAGCTGAACACAGGCAACACAGAAGTCCTCATCTCTGGGAACAACACCTCGCCATGGAACGACGCCTGGTAGCCTGCGGAACTTGGCCCACCCTACCCGATAGACCACACCCATAACCTCAGCATCATCCTGTACAGCAAGCTATCCATGAAGCAACAGATCAATGCTGCCTCATCTGCCTGCTTCCACACCCTATGCATGCTATGCAAGATCTTCAGATGGCTCCCAGTCGACAACCAAAGGACTGTGAATAGGCCCTCATCACCAGCCGGCTAGACTATGGGAACAAACTCTATGTAGGAATCACCACTCCGCCTGAAGAGATTAAAAACAATACAAAACTCAGCAGCAAGACTCATCCTCGACATCCCCAGATGGACCCACATCACACCTCACCTTAAGAAGCTACACTGGCTCCAGATCCAGAAGAGATGCCTATTCAAGAGAATAAACCATGTATAGAAAGCAGAAGGATCAGCATACATCAACAAATGCCTGACCTTCCATCATCCGATCAGACACCTGCGATCCGCCTCCTTCTTTCTTGCAGATGCCCCCCGATCCATCGAGCCAACAGTGGAAGATGTTCCTTCTCACATCTGGCTGTCAAAACTTGGAACAACCTCCCCCTGCACCTGAGATGTGCCTCATCATTCCAACAATTCAGGAGAGAACTCAAGACTTAGCTGTTCGAAAGAACAGATCACCTCATAGGAGCTAGCAACCCTAGTACCTTGAGACCCTTTGCGGGTGAGTTGCCACACTTCAGGCTTTATAAATGATTGATTGACTGATTGAGCTCAGGTCTTCCACTCAACTGCACAGACCGGACCTTGTGAGTGACCAGCACCGCATTCTTCTTTGACCTGATAGAATGTACATAGTTTTTAATGCACTCAATTTTGTCCTTAAAAATTTCAGGGAAAGCTTAGACAATCTCATCAATCATGTTGTTATCACTTAATTAAACAAGAGAAATAAGCACGTTAGAAATTCTTACTGGGTGGTCCTTACCTGGGACCATAATGCCTAGTCTTCCCAGGTCTTGCCACCCTACAATGTGTCTACCTTTGACTGTTACGTAAACCTTAGTAAAGGTTATTCTACCTAAACACATGACATATTCTTCAATGAAACCTACCATGTCAATATTATGTTCACCATATGCCTTGGGGTGAACATCTGACGCTCTGAAACTCACACTTGCCTCCCATTGAGAGTTGAAAAAGGTACCAGAGTCACACATCATGTCAAGGGTGAGGACATTACTCAAAGTTACATGACAAACAGAAGCCTTAGCTTTACCAACCACCATAGAATCCACTTCCAGGTTTAACACACGATTTGAGAAACCCAACACACTGTCATTCTGACACATCAATGGGGTGCACCTTCTCAAATTCTTACCCATCTTACACATACTATGAAAGTGTCCAAGATTCTTGCACTTGGTGCAACGCTTACCAACAGCAGTACATTGAGCAAAATTACTCAAATGTGACCTGGACCCACACCTGAAACAACTAGCATTAGTAAATACATTAGGTTTCGCCTATGTGATTAATAATAAGCTTTTGTTGTTGTCAGGTGCAGCTTGCTGAGTAGTTGTACAGTATAACTTACAGAAAGTCTGTTAAAGTGTCATGACTTGTTTATGTAGAAAAAGGCAACATGTTGTGCTGTTACTAGTGTTACTATAAAGTGGGAAGATTAGGTAAATGGTGGAGTACAAAGATAAAAAACACGTACCTGATAAGTAGGCCTGAAAGTGGTTCAGCCATGGGGAGAATAGGTAAAGGATGGATGAAAAACCATAAAAGTACAGCGTAAGAGTTGTTTTTGCAAACCCAAAAAAGCAAGATTACGAAAACTAGATGAAAAGATGTTTTTGGTTATCGTCCATTGTTAAAATAACCAAATGAAAATTAACTTCACATTTTTCAAATGAGCATTTGAGCAGTTGTGCAATATAAGTGAAAGAAGCACACTGAAAGTGAGATTATTGTTTTATTGAGATGGGCAAGTTTTTTTTAATTATAGATTTCTCTGATGAAGTTTTTTTTCACTGCACTTTTTTATTATTATGAAAAAACTTAAACATGAACATAAACTCTGAAACAATAATGAGCATATAGTAAATATTTGCACTTGCATTGTCATTGACATTGTGTTACTTATGGTTTACAATTTTCCTTTATTTGAACAGAACACTGTGACATTTTCAGTTACTGTGGCATATACTTTGAGGTTTGTATGTTGTAACAAGTACTGTATTTTTTTCAAGGCCTTTGTTATAATAAGTCATGGTGCCACTGCGCCTGCTGCACGATTGAAATCATGCCCCTAGTGCATGCTAGGTAACTGCACTTTGCCTGTTTTAAGAATGTGCAGTTGGTGCAGTTGATGTTTTTTATATTATGTAAAAACAAAAATACAGGAGACTGTTTAAATTACTTTGGACAACTCAAACCATTTTTAACAATTATTAAGCTAAAATACCAGGCGTAAAGCGAGCTAAATTAGAAAAAGCATTTGCCTGTTTTAAGAATGTGCAGTTGATATTCTTCATATTATATAACAATGAAAATACAGGAAGCTGAATTACTTTGGAGAACTAAAACCCTTTTTAGCAATTATTAAGCTAACCTAAATGCTTTAAAAGTATGCAAATAAATATGAATGCATTTTACATCCACAGAAAGATAAATGGCAAAATTCTCACTATTAGGGAATAACTCCTGCTTTAGTTTACTGAGCATGGCTCAATTATCACGTTGCTTATTCATATGGCCAACGGAAAATATAGCAAACGATATAACATGTTTTAGGTGCTAGAACACTACAATCTGCACCGTATAGGCCAGTCTGAAAAAAAGCCAGTCTTACCATCTATCTGCTTACTAAGCTAAATGCTTGGTGTTAAAAAAATGGAGAATTCACACCAAAGAAGAAAAAAACTGTTTTTTTCCATTTAAAAGTATTCCAAAATAATAGATACCTTCTGAAAAAACAACAGCCGCACAAATCCCATACAGTTACCAAACACCTTTGCTCACAAAGACAAGCTTTGACGCAATGTGACAACAATGCCCAGCAGCTGGAATGTTTGAGTTTGTGTCTCTTGAAACTATACAGTCTCCCTTCCCGGCCTGTGGAAGGAACAGGTTGAATCAGAAAACTCAAAGAATACTTTTAGAACAGGCACATGGCCATGTTTACAATCAAAGACTCTGCTGCAGTTCTCTGGCTTTGTAATGTTATATAGAAACTGTCCTTACGGATAAAGGAGGTTCGAATATCCTTTCAGATCACCATGGAGCATGCTCATGAAAAATCACTGCAATCACTTTGTTCTGGTTTACACTTCATAATGAGCCAACAATAAACACATAACACAAAAAAAAAAATTATTAGCAAGAAACAAATGACACAGAAACAAATGCAATTGTATTTATTGAACAATATCATAAACAATGTGAAAATTAGTTAAAAGTTTGACACACTAAGGCGGAGTTAAACAAGCACGTTTTAAATGCATGCAGCCAGGGGAATAAGTATTGCTAATCATTAAACACTGTGAAGCCTTAACGTAGGAAAAAAAGGTTCAACAGCTTTTGGGCCTGGTGCCACTTCACAAGCTGCATATTTAAAATCACGACTCTAGTGCCTGCAAGATGACTACACTTGTGACAGCCTGTATAGTTGTAAAATAGAGCAATAATCAGTATTAGGGGGTGCCTAGAGCTTTTCGTCCCGGTGCCACTGCACTTGCTGCACTATTGAAGTTAGAGCCCTATGCCTGCTAGATAACTGCACTTACAACTGTGTGTTTAGTAGTAAAATATAGCAATATTAGGTGTTTAGTGGTGTACCTAGAACCTTTAGTCCCGGTGTCACTGCACCTGCTGCCCCATTGTAATCATTACACTAGTGCCTGCTAGATAACTGCACTTGTGACGGTCTCTTTAGCAGTAAAAATTAGCAATAATCTGTGTTTAATGGGGACTTAGAACTTTTGGCCCAGGTGCCACTGCACCTGCTGCACCATATAAATAAAGCCCCTTTTAACTGCAATTGTGGCTGCCAGTTTAGTAATCAAATATAGCAATATTAGGTGTTTAGAGGAGTTCTGACAACTTTTGGGTCTGGTGCCACTGCTGCACCATTCAAAACATGACCCCATTGCCAGCAAGGTAACGCCACATGTGACTGCCCGTTTTGTAGTAAAACATAGCAATATTTGGTGTTTAGAGGGGTTCCTACTGCTTCGGGCCGCAGTGTAACTGCACCTGCTGCACCATTCAATTCATTACCCTAGTGCCTGCAAGGTAACTGCATTTGTGACTGCCTGTTTAGTAGTAAATTATAGCAGTATTTGGTGTTTAGAGGAGCTATGACAACTTTTGGCCCCGGTGCCACTGCACCTGCTGCACCATTTCAATCATGACCCTATTGTCTGAAAGGTAACTGCACTGGTGACTGCCTGTTTAGTAGTAAAATATAGCAATATTAGGTGTTTAGTGGCGGGCCTGTTTAGTATTAAAATATAGCAATATTGGGTGTTTAGTGGGGTGCCTAGAGCTTTTGGTCCCGGTGTCACAGCACCTGCTGCACCATTGTAATCATGACCCTAGTGCCTGCTAGATAATTGCACTTGCGACTGTCTGTTTAGTATACACATTTGCAGTAATCTGTGTTTGGTGGGGTCCCTAGAACGTTTGGGCTTGGTGCCACTGCACCTGCTGCACCATTCAAATCATGACCCTGATGCCTGCAAAGTAACTGCACTTGTGACTGCCTGTTTAGTATTAAAATATAGCAATATTTGTTGTTTAGAGGGGTTCCTAGAGCTTTGGGTCCAGTGTAACTGCACCTGCTGCACCATTGAAATCAATACCCTAGAATCTGCAAGATAACTGCAATTGTTACTTCCTGTTTAGAAGTAAAATATAGCAATGTTAGGTGTATAGAGGAGTTCTGACATCTTTTGGACCTGGTGCAGCTGCGCCTGCTGCACCATTCAAAACATGACCCTGTTGCCTGCAAGATGAGTGCATTTGTAACTGCCTGTTTAGTAGTAATATAGCAATATTTGGTGTCTAGAGGAGTTATGACAACTTATAGCCCCAGTGCCACTGCACCTGCTGCACCATTTCATTCATGACCCTGATGCCTGCAAGGTAACTCCACTTGTAACTGTCTGTTTAGTAGTTAAAGTTAGCAATAAACTGTGTTTAGTGGGGTCCCTAGAGCTTTCGACCACGGTGCTAACGCATCTGCTGCACCCTTCAAATCGTGACCCTTTTAACTGCAAAGTAGCTGCAATTGTGACTGCCTGTTTAGTAGTAAAATATCACAATATTAGCTATTTAGAGGAGTTATGACAACTTTTGGACCCAGTGCCACTGCACCTGCTGTATCATTTCAATCATGACTCTATTGCCTGCAAGGAACTGCACTTGTGACTGCCTGTTTAGTTGTAAAATATAGCAATATTTGGTTTTTAGTGGTGTGCCTAGAGCTTCTGGGCCTGGTACACCTGCTGCACCATTGTAATCATGACCCTAGTGCCTGCTAGATAACTGCACTCATGACTGTCTGTTTAACATTAAAATGTTGCAACAATATGTGTTTAGTGGGGTCCTAGAGCTTTTGTCTCCGGTGCCACTGCACCTGTAGCACCATTTAACTCAAGCCCCTTTTAAATGCAAGGTAACTGCAATTGTGACTGCCTAGTTAGTAGAAAAATATAGGAATATTAGGTGTTTAGAAGGAAAGATGACAACAGTAAACAGTATGCAGCTTTAACCAAAAGAAAAAAAGTGCGACCAACCAGCGTGGATGGGAATGAGTAGGTAGGCCACGGGAAACTGATAAGAGTGACACAGAAGAAAGAACAGGTTACAACTATTAGAAGTGGAGGAAATAAACTGGCAAGCATGCAGACCGAAAGGTGAAGGTGGGATGTAAGTCCCTTTTTAGATATATTGAAAACAGTAGATTGCACATGCAGGCGAAACCTAAAAATGGTTTGAATTACGAGACATAGGTTTATAACTCTTGTCCTTCAAGCAAATTGCATCAACATATTCTGGAGTTCAAACAGCATTCACAAAGGTGGGAGAAGGCATGGCACTCTCCTGAGTCATCATTCGAGTAGACACAACAGAGCGTTCAATACTCTTTGCCAAATCCAGGACTTCACTTAGCAAATGTTCCCTGCAGCTAAGGAGTTTCTCCTGTACTTTATAAGAAAAACAGCTGTATACAAACTGATCCCGTAGATAAATGTCAAGGGATGCACCAAGATTGCAGGTTGCATATAACAACAGTAATGCGGATATAAATTCTTCTATAGATTCATCAGACAATTGTTTCTTTTTAAAGAAATTGAACCTTTCAAGTAATACACTAGGTTCTTATGCAAATTTCTTTTTGAGCCTGATAACAGCTTCAGAGAATTAATCCCAATCATCAGTCTGACCAGAGAGTGCAACAGCTTTGGGTAAATTATAAAAAATCTGTTGGCCCTCATGGCCCAAGTGACTAAAAAGAATAGCAGCTTCGCGGTTTGGACCAAGTGCATCAGCACCAACAGAAATCAGATAATTTTCAAAAGATCTTACCCACATGCTGCATTTGACTGCTGGCTTCCCAAGGTTCTACAGGAATTCAGCAATTTGCAAATATTTGGTGCAGACACTTTAGCAATAGTTCTAATTAAAGATCAGCATAACTTGCAATTCAATGTCAGTAAGCCACTGAAAGTTGTCTTGCAATAATCTGTGTAAATATGAATCCAGGTGATAAGATGTATAAACATAGGCTGATGTACTGGTAACAAAGCCTTCACAGTCAAATGGTCCTAATTTCCACAG
This sequence comes from Calotriton arnoldi, assembly GCA_963921515.1. Classification (NCBI taxonomy): domain Eukaryota; kingdom Metazoa; phylum Chordata; class Amphibia; order Caudata; family Salamandridae; genus Calotriton; species Calotriton arnoldi. The sequence goes on along the minus strand of CAWUFW010007739.1, from coordinate 442,763 downwards.
AACTCAACATCCAAAAGTAGTTTTACAATTGAAGAATGCGTAATGACAGCCTAAACCAAGATGGCAGCATAGTAACAGACACCAACCAATTGAAAATGGTAGCCGGAATATAATGCTTGTAATCGTGCAGCTTTAATTGATCTAAACGGTGTTTCATGAGAAATCCCAAATAAAGATGGCCACCGCCGAGTGTAAAGACGTGAGGAGCCAAAGAGAATCCAATGAGTGGGCGTGTATCCACGAGCACATGGTTAATCAAGCACGAAGTATAGTGTGTGTAAGCGCAAGCATAGACGGCAAATAAAAAATAGCAGAGCACAGTATACAACGTGGGCCAAGGTAAACACTCACAGCACTCCAAACGAGGTGTGTAACACCTGCCGACACTAGGCCCGTGAGGAGGGTGTCAGAAAGAAGACAAATAAGCGTCACCCTGGCAGGCTCCAAAATGCAGAAGTCCTGATTATCAGCAAATTAACTCATCGCCAAATGTTGCAAGAGGAATTCCACACGAAATCCAAGTAGGTTTTCCACTGTATGTTTATTGCAGTGACAAGTAGTAATAAAAATGGAGCCCAGAGTCAGTGCACCCTCTGCATCAGCCACATAACACTGTGAGCGAGCGAGGAGGCTCACGCCATGACAAAAGATGCACAACACTCTCAAGGAATAACACTCCATGAAAGAACACAGAGAGTAGAGAGTTCTCTGAGCAGAATGCTAAGCCCCAGGGAGACCTCGCTCTGCACAGATATACATACCTACAACAGCAACCCTGTTTTTGACCATTACCAACGCTGCACTGGAATTCGATTGCACTGGATTTTGCATCAATGTGTCTTAACACAACCTGTGGCTTTACACACTTATAACCCTCCGACAAACTGCCCATAGATTTTACACTGAATGCACAACTTTTTCTTCTCACTTTTTTCCGTATAACTTTCCAATGAGATTTTCTCAACGGGTTTTTAAAACACAGTGTCTGAGCAAAATACGTTTGATACACTTACAAATCATTGCCAGATTTTAGGTCCTAAGAGACAGAACTGGAGAGCATGCCGATTACTAGTTTTAGGCCTTCGTCACCCTAAATGAGACTCAAGCTCACATACAAATATTAGGGAAAAATTACTTTAACAGCATTTAAATGAAACACTTTCTCAAACAATGCACACCGACGGAGATTCCAGTTGACCAGCTGCAAATTATTTTGACCTCATCATTTGGCCATTTGTGTTTTTTGGACTATATGTCATCAATTACCAGTCCAAGATGCGGCTATACAAGTTTGATAGATGTCCAAAAACTTATAGACTAGCATTTGAATGCAAAAGAAAGAATAAATCATCTGTAACCGGCCAGCTTTAATCTTCACCATGCCAACCAGCATCCACAGTGAAAACTATGACAAAATAGCTGGCCACCTCTTGTATTCTTTTTAAATTTAATGAAAACTCGTTTTCATTTCTTGTTTTTATTTCTCAAAATGCCCAAGGATAAGCAAAAATCTACTTCACAGTAAAGCATGTGGAAAAAGGTATATTACCCACTAATCGTTATTACTTTTCATCAAGATACTCCTTTCAAAAAAATTTCATGTTAGTATATTTTTACTTATGCAAAGTTATATTCAGGTTGAACAGTGACAAGAAAGGGCAATGATTCTTCCCTAAAAAAACTTGATAGAATTTCTCAAACCTTGTTAAGTATGTATAACTTTTCAAGGAGTGGATTGTATGATGTCTTGTTGGTCTTGGCCTTAGAGAACGTCCTTGTAAAAATGGCATCTCCACTGCCAGTTTGTTCCTTCATGAGTTTCAGGTGAGAAAGATTGAGTGTCTATAGAGAAGGCTACAGTATTTAGAAGAAGGAAAAAGTCAGTCTTCTCGAAAAAGATTGACACAGCAAATCTGAGAAGCATGGCTAAAATACAAGGGCAACGAGAGCCACCTGGCAATAACTCCAACTGCATTATGGCACACTGCAGTACTTCTCCTGCAGGTATTTATACCTGAAGAGGAGATGACTTAATGGAACCGGAAACAGGAATTCCACAATTCTGGTTAGGAAAGGAAGGCTTCAGTGAAAATCTCCATCTTTACCTTCGATTGGGATGTAACTTAATGGACAATTCCTGACCTGGATCTTAGTGGCATTAAAGGTCTTTACACAAATCAGAAGAATCCTGGTGCTCTCTCTGGTCTGTGCTAAATACACACTCAACAGGAAATACTGCTGCCACCCAACACCTGGAAGTACGTTTGTACTCCATGGAGCCTTGAAATCGTGATGGCCCGTGCAGTTTCAATTCATTGAGCTGGAGGAAAGGATTGAAAATCTTCCACTCAATCTAAAAGAAAAGGATGGCCTCATCTTTTATTTTCACTGTAAAAAAGGGCCTCATAGGTAAGTACAATGGGGATGGAAAGCCAACATATTTTTAAATCCCTACCAGTTGTACGTTTATAAGGAGGCAAAATGAGAATGGAATCCAGGTTTACTAAATCATTTGATATAGCATTGACTGGGCATAAGTTTTACACAATCCCTAGAAGGACATGGCAAGATGGTCAATGAGTTTGCGGCAAGATAGTGTGAACTTACAATAAAGTGCCAGTTTTGGACCCAGGACCTATGAGCTGATCAAAGATCAACACAATGTCCATTGTACTAGTAAGAAGATACAGGGGTGACTCAAGGCAGTGAGCAGCAAACAATATCTATTAAACAATCAAACAAATTTAAACAGTATCTATTGCAAAATAGCAGAGCATTATGAGTCATGCATGACTATTGGAATATTATTTGGGGTGGGCAACTGCCAACTTCAATGGATAACCACAACTCAGAGTGAACCCTTTAAGTCACTAATTTAACCTGCGTTCAACCGCTATTTATGCAGTACCAAAATATTACTAAAATCAAAATCCGAAACCAAACTAGAAAAATAAAGTAAAACTGAATAAATAAAATGATGGCAAATGATAAAAATCCAATAAGGTGAACTAGAGATATGAATGTTTAACTACAAGGCAAAATAGCACCAAAAAGCCAGAAGGTCAATGGTAGTCAATGGTTGTAGTATACTGGGACTTAGGTATGAATTCAAGCTGACCGCAATGGGCACGAGTCGGATATGCCAACCAGATTCAACCTGGTCAGAGGTTTTCCAAAGAAGTGGAGAGGCATTTGGTGAGGTTTTGGCGAGGAAAGCTCTTGGCGTGAGAAAGTCACATTTTGCACCAAGGGTAATACTCTCACCAGCAGGATACTTTTGGCACTTTGCCCAGTCAAGATTTTTTGTTTAAGACTCAGGGGCCGATTATGATATTGGTGGGACCAACATCGACGTGCTGTCGGTCCCACTGACATCTCTAACCACGGTCAGACCGCTGCATTAGGATGTGGTCGGTCTGACCGCATTGGCCCAGGGACCGACCGACAGCTTCCGATGGGCTCTAGGACCCCATTGGGCAGTCGGTTTGATCACATTCCCCGTGGTGATTACGATCCACCTTTTCATCATCCATTTCCCATCCATTCTTCCGACATGAAAAGGCTGGCGTAAAGGCTTTTTTGGGGTTAGTAGGGCACCCTGTTCCCTGTGGCCCTCTGCTATGGGCCCTGGGGGGCCTAAACATCCCTGCATCGTGTGGCAGGCACCGTATGGTGCCTGCCTCAGGATGAAGGGATGTTTGAAAACATGCCTCTTTGCATTGGGGCTTGTGCTGCAGTCCTTTTACAGGCCTCTGCACAAGCCTCAATACAAATAGACGTTTCCGACTGCCTCCATGGTGGTCAGATCCTAATTTGGCGGGCAGTACCACTGATTACCTGTTGGTCAGTCCCATTGCCGCAATGATGGCGGTCGGACGCTCAACTGACCTCCATCATAATCGGCCCCTTAGTCTCTCTCATGTGACAAAAGTTCCCAGGAGTAACGCTGCCCACTTTTACAGCAGTTCCTGTTTGCTCTACTTCAAAAAATCCCCAATACCTCTCACTCTCAAAATCCAGCATGGGGAAAAGCTACTCCCCTTGTGCAGAGCCTGTGTACCCACCCAAAGTTGTGGCCAGGGTAATGGACAGATCCTACTTCTGTGATCACTCAAACCCATTCTTGGGGAGGCTCTCCTCCCACTGGGTTTGGTGTGAGCCTAAATAGAGGGACAAAGGCTGTTCCTCTCCAGGTGTCACCTGATATTTATTTGTGACAGGGCAGACCTCTTTGAAATAAAATAAGTTCCTGGCCCACCCCATCTTCTCTTCCTGCTAGGTGAACAAAACACATCCCCACTTCCAAGCCATTGTCTCTGCTCAGGGAGCAGTTTTCACACCTCATTAGGGCTGCGTTACTGATGGAGAGTGTTAGACCTGGCAAGTCCAGCAGGTTTATCCCCAGACTTTTTGCTTTTTTACCTTCTGTTTTTGACCTGTTTTTGTTGGTACTCTGACTTTGGTCACTTTACCACTGCTGATCAGTACTAAAGTGCATATGCTTTCCCTGTAAATTGTTATGATGGATTGGTGTTTCCACAATTGGTTATTTGATTTACTAATAAGTCCCTAGTTCACTGCACTGTGTGTGCCCAGGGCCTATAAGTCAAGTGCTGCTAGCGGACCTGCAGCACTGATTGATCCACCCACACAAGCAGCCTTGCAAAAGGTTCTCTGACCTGCTATTGCAGTGTCTGTGCACAGTTTAGTACTGCCATGTCAACCTGGCAAGTGCACCCACTTGCTAGGCCTTAACCTTCCCTTTCCTTACATGTGAGTCACTCCTAAGGTAGGTCCAAGGAACCCCTGTGGGCAGGGTGCAGTGTATGTGAAAGGTAGGACATGCCCTGATGTATCTGGCATGTCCTGATATTGAAATACTGGCAATTTCGTTTTTCACTATTGGAAGGCTATCTGTCCCATAGGATAGAGTTTATTTATAACATCTTATCTGTATAACTTCCCATTGGGACAAGATAGAAAGGTGTAGTTTGGTATGCCTGAACTCAGAATATTAAAATGCATCTTTTAGTAAAGATGATTTTTATATAGTGTGTTTGAAAATACCACTTTTAGAAAGTGAGTATTTTCTTGCTAAGCCATCCTGTGTGCCTCTACTGGTTTGTGGATTGACTGTCTGGCTTTAGAGTGACAGGGGCTGGGGATGTGCATTCTCTCAGACAGCCACGGGGGGTTGATGTGTGTCCTGCCTTTCCTGAATGAGTCAGGCTGCTCTGAATAGACCTGGGTTGCATTTAGAGTAAGGGAGCAGATTTATTTCGCACCTGAATGGGCCTAGTGTGCATGGGACAATGCTGTCTCCACCTCCGGCCGGGCAGCTGCACCAGAGAGGACAGAACTGGTTGTGGCTGGGCAAAGAGATTCTCTGCCACCAGAGAACAAAGGAATTTGTACTATAAATGTTGGGGCCCAGACTCCTGAACTTTAGACTACTTCTGGAATTCAAGAGAAACCTCTGCCAAGGAGAAGAGCTGGGAAACGTTGAAGGAGAAGTACTGCCCCTTTGGTGTGTGCTGTCTGGGGTTGGCCTGCAGTGGCTGTTTTCTGCCAAGGAGAGGACTGTGTGTGTATCCTGCTTGTAAAGTATCCCCAAGGGCTTGAAGTGGTGCTTGCCCCCTGTTCAAGAGGTCTCAGGAACAGCAAAGACCTCACCATCCTTCTGGGCACTGTCTCTGGAACTGCTGGTTTCAGTCGCCGCAGAAGAAAGTAGCAGCCAACTCTGTCACCGAGTCCATTGCAGATGTCCGTGTTGAGAAGGCACCACAGAAGGCCCCGCCGCACTTCGCACTGCATCCTTGGTCTCACTGACGCCGTCTGGATGATCGACACCGAGCCGTTGTTTGCACAGCGTCCTGTGGGCACTGCACTTCCCACCACCTCACCTCACCCTGCCTGGACGTCACCGACACCATTGTTGCACGACCTGAAGATCGACCTGCTCCGTCGCATGCACGGCAACCTACCAGTACCCCATCGAGCACCACCTCGCCCCACACCGTAAGCCTTGGTCTCACCTATGCCATCTGGATGATCGTCACTGAGCCGCTGCCTGCACCACGTCGTGAAGGCACCGCACCCTGCACCGCTTCCATTTTGCAACGCAACCGTGACGGTTGCCCTGACCGACTCGCACCAACATATCGGTCTCAACGAGAAAGGTACTGTTCACAAGTCTGTCAACGCTTTAGCTGGCCCATACCTACGCAGTTGCTGGAACAGGTAGACTCTGTTGTTTTCAGCATCGCAGTAGCCCCGGACAGAACTAACGACTCAGAAGAACTGTTTTTTGTGGATATTTCTACAATTTTAAGGTTTTCTTGCAAACTGCATATTTTTCAGAACTGTATTGTTGATTTTTGTCGTTTTTGGTCTTGTTTGGTTTTGATAAAGAATTGCTTATTTTTCTAAACTGGTGGGATGTAGCTTTGTAGTGTTTTCACTGTGTTACTGTATGCATTCACAAATGCTTTGCACACTGCCTCTGAGATAAGCCTGTCTGCTCGTGCCAAGCTACCAAAGGGGGGAGCAGGGGTTATTTTAGAAGTGTACCCCCCTTGCCCTGAATAGGAGAAAGGGTCCCTACTTGGACAAAGGTGCAAACCATTGCCAACTAGAGACCCCCATTTCTAATGGAAAGCTAATGCAAATCAGCCTTCAGGAGCTTCAGGAAGGGAAACGGTAACCTTATAAAGTTACTTTTCCTTACATTTATAAAATCATAATTCTAGCTGTTACCAACCCAGAGATAGCAGAATATATATTTAATTTTGCTTCTCACTGTTTCTCTATAAACAAAGATAGCAGGATATATATTTAATTTTGCTTCTCACTGTTTCTCTATGGGCCGGCCAGTGCCTTCCTACAGGGAAAGTAGCTTTTGGGCCTTGCCACTGTAGGGACACGGTAACATTAATTTTCTACATGTCCCACTTTTAAAACCCATGCACCCTGCCTAATATTTAAAAGGGGGGGGGGGTCTTTACCTGCCAAAATGGGTTCTTTTGACCAGTTGCACTGCAGAATGTACTCTGCAGTAGTCAGCCTACACAAGGCTGGTCTGAATTTGTGTTTACCATGCCACTGTAGTGAATGGGACACCACTTTTAAAACCCATGCACCCTGCCTAATATTTAAAGGGGGGGGTCTTTACCTGTCATAATGGGTTATTTGACCTGTTGCACTGCGAAATGTACTCTGCAGCAGTCAGGCTACACAAGGCTGGTCTGAATTTGTGTTTACAGTGCCACTGTAGTGAATGGGACACCAGATGCTGAAGTCTACAAGGGTCATTAACTTCCAGGCCCTAGGTGCACCTTCTACACCATGTACTAGGAACTTACAGGCAAGTTAAAAATGCAATTTAGGAATAAGCCACTGTTTAAAGGGGGAGCACAGGCACTCTACTGTTGTTTAGCAGGAGTAAAGTGCACAAAGTTCTAAAGCCAGCAATGCAGATAGGGCAAAAATATGAAGGAACATCTGGGGGGACATCATGCAAATAATGATCATTTACTATAGATGCTAGGTTCAAATACATAGCTATTGTAGATGAGGGAAAAGGTGATGTTCATTTGATGAAAAGGAAAGCATCATCACAGGCTAGGTGGGAAAGTACAGTCCGGTGCACCGTTGGGACAAACGTTGTCGCAGATGTGCCAGTTTCTATCATGGGCTGGATGCAAAGAACTGATTAGACCAAAAAACATATTCATTGTCATAACATAACATATTACCTGGCCTGGAGTCACTTAAATTTGAAGGGCATAAACATGAAGGTGAAGGGGTAGCAGTGCTGCAGCTTTAATGTTATTGGTTCTATGTGGGCAAATGTTAGATTTAGAGATAGGCTAGTAAAAGGAAGGTTTATGTGGCTAATTATGTGCCACCTATATTATGTTGGGTGCATCAGTATAATCAGCATATCGTTATTAGTCTAAGAACATCGGACCAATTGATGGTTGTGAGTGGTATGGATGTAGATTTTAAGAACTTTTCAAGGGGTTTCCTAAGTAAACTGGGAGCAGTGAAAGGATACATGCACAGAATTATCAAGAGGAAAGGGCTAATTCCAGTGAGACATAAAGCCAGAAGAATACCATTATGTGGTATCTTGCCTTCTTCTCTACTCTGTCCTTTGTTTGTGTCCTGTACTTTGCTGCTCAGCCAGTCTCTGTGATGTCATGGAATGTTGCCTCTGTGTATGTTCAAGTGTATCAGTCAGTTTATCTTAGTAGGCTGAGCAGCAGGGTTGCTGCTCCCGGTGGGGCTTACTATCCTGTACATACATACTTGGATTAATATGCTGTTTATCCTACTTCAACTCCTGTAACTATTTCCTAAGAATGAACCTGGAACTTGGATACAGCTACAACTGAGTCATCCTATTTTTATGGAATTTCACACTGGCAACGAGGATGGGCAGGGTATCCTAAACTATTGTGCTATTTTGTTTATGCATGCTGGTGCTGAGCCATTATTGTGCTCAAACCTATTTATTTGTGCTGAGTCATTTAGGTACTCAATTCTATTTAAATGTGCTGATCCATTTGGGTGCTCAATTCAGTTTACGCTTTCTTGTGATGGGCCATTAAGTTGCCCAACTCTTTTTACGCTTTCTAGTGCTGGGATTGCGTTTTCATGCGTCCCAAACTATTGTAGTGGTAAATCTTTATTTTAAGTGACTTGTTCTGAGTATAATTTTTGAGCTCATTGCGGGAGCACCTTATGCTCTCATCATTGCTTGCGTTTTGAAGTGATGGTTTACGGAGCACATTCGCTCCATCTTTCCATTTGTTTTTGTCCGGAGGTGGACTGAAACCACGTTAAGTGAGGTTTTTCACTTATTATTTTCATTTATTGTTGTACACCATTCTTTTGGTTGTTCTGGCTGATAGGACATTTTACTGAGCTTCAACCCATTTCTTTTTTGTTTTATGTTATGAAACACTTCTCCTTGCTGTGGAAAGGGGTGTGTGTGTGTGTTTTGTCTCTTGTATTCCTTTCTCTTCTGTTTTCTGTGCTCTCTTTCTTACCACTCGTTTCCTTAGTTTTTATTGTCTCCGTTAGGGAGGGAGATATGTGGTATCTTGCCTTCTTCTCTACTCTGTCCTTTATTTGTGTCCTGTACTTTGCTGCTCAGCCAGTCTCTGTGATGTCATGGAATGTTGCCTCTGTGTATGTTCAAGTGTATCAGTCAGTTTATCTATGTAGGCTGAGCAGCAGGGTTGCTGCTCCCGGTGGGCCTTACTATCCTGTACATACATACTTGGATTAATATGCTGTTTATCCTACTTCAACTCCTGTAACTATTTCCTAAGAATAAACCTGGAACTTGGATACAGCTACAACTGAGTCATCCTATTTTTATGGAATTTCACACATTGCTGATCAGGCAGCCATTAAAATATTTCTCCATGGGGTTATTGAATATGTTAAAAACTCAGAATGCCTTTCTCCAGTAGTGCTAACAAAAAATAAACAGATGGAAGTCTGAGAATTTTGTGAACTTAAGGTGTTTATATCAGAATATCATCATGGATTGTTTTCCCCCTCCCGACATCAACGGATGGTGTTGCTAGTGGGTGGTGGTGAGTAGTTCTTGAAGTTCGGCTTGAGCAGTTCTTACCCCCAAATTCAACTGCATCTGGACTCCAAGGCATATACAGTGTTTATACTCCTAGAAAGTATTTATCAATTCACCTGCCTACCCTTTTGACCTGGCATCTTCTGATGGTGTCTTTCGGTGCATGGAGTCAGAAGTGCTGAAAAATTTGCAAAATACTACATTTTTTCAGGATGATACTTTGATTTCCATAGCTTCCATCAAGAAATACAATATGATGTTGAGAGAGGCCGTGGGGAGATTGGCACTGTGCAAGGAAAAGTATAGATTTAATGAGGAAAATATAGAGTACTTGGATATTCAATCTCTGACGCATGAGTTAGACAAAAAGCTGATCTAGTCAGTGCAAATGTAAACTTTGTAAACAACTGCTAAAGTCCCTCATGAGCCTCTTATTATTCAAACTCTGTGGAAGATTTAACTGTGAAAAAACTGAAGATGTGAGGGTCTTATTGAGGAAGGGATGATATTTGTGTGGGAAGAGGCTCAACAGGAAGCTTTTGAAGCGAAAAATAAGAAAATGTTCAAACGGGTGCTTTAACCCTATTTAATGAGTTAACAGAAACATGGTTATTATGCGGAGAATGGGCAAAGGTGGAATTTGTTGAATTTTATCACAGAGGGGGGACTTATCGCAGTGACTCGGATGGTGAGGAGAGTTGTAGTGATGGTGATGGCAAGTTGACAGATGCTATGGGGAGTGGTGATGGTGTTGGGTGCAAAATCGGTTTGGAGATTGGACTATCCAGTAGATATAAATCTGGGGATAGGCTTACCAGTAGGCCCTGCGACTTGTGGTGCTGGCGATGAGTCTGGGAGCAGTGTGCTTCCTGATTTACATACTGAGATTTATGTGGGACATCACGGAGGTTCAGCACAGAAAACACCTGCCTGGTTGGAAGATGGCATCTCTTAAAGGGTTTGTTGTGTTCATTGGTTGAGGTTTAGAACTTCCATTGTGAGTTCCTGGTAGCGTTGGGATGAACTACCTGCTCTTGTAGTACATTATATCTTAACGCTTTGATTTTCTTCTCTAGGTTTCTATTTCCTTTCCTCTATTTCTGTTTACTCTTGTGACATCGCTGGGCTTTGTTTTTACTTACCTTTTCTTGGTTTGTAAGGAAAGAAGGTGTGTTACGATTTGTCATGTCAGTATGTTCAGCACTTTGAATGATCTATGGTCTGGGTTCTAGTGGTGTTCTACTCTAAGCAGTTAGGATGCAGCTTGCCTTAAGGAGACATCACAATGGGTTTGTCTCAATGAGCCATCTTTGCATTATATCCGGCCTGTGCCAGGTGGATTAGTACATCCTAAGTCATCTTGAAATTGGTTTTGCTTTTTATTTTAAAAAATTAATTCCAATGTGCCATCATACTTTGTTCTCAAATTACTGTCCCAAGGTGGCGGTTTTGAGGGTGAGATCAATTAACTTTGCCAGTGCTTGCCTGGTATTGGTGGCCCTCAGGGATTCCAGGGACACACAGTAGGAATAGGGGGCCCCCTATTTCGGACACAATATGGCACAAAATGCGTAACCCTGATAACTATGGAACCATACATCACAGAAAAAAGAATATAATGGTTCGGAGTTCAGCACATTTACCAACATGATGATATGAATTCTTAGTGGCCCATGTGGGCTCAGAAATGGGAGCCATGGGCATCATTTTAAGAAAAAGGGGGGTGAAGCAGCCTGTCCAGGCCATACTCTTGTCCACCACTGGGTCATGGGTGCAATTGATCCACCACCGGGCTTACTCATTCAGAGACTCTCCACTGAAAGATGCCCAGCTGCTCTTGCCTTCCCAGCAGAAGGTAGCCTTAATGCTGTCCTGTGGCTCAAGGCACTCTCACTGCCTTAAATTAAACTGCAACAAAGTTCAGTTCTCATCTCCTCTCAGTTGATGCTGCAGAGCCTCTTCTGAGTACAAAGGACTTGTTGGAAAAGTCCAGAACATATACGAAACTAGGGTCACTACTGGGAAGGAAGGAAATATTCAGAAGGTGTTCCATCATCCAAAGAAACTCCCAATCCAAGCAGAACAGAGAGCATCTTCCCAATTACTACCCTCCATTCCCTACAGTAGCTTTGTTTAGTGTCTCTTTAGTGATTCTTATCTTTTCACTATTCTCCAAAGGGCACATTCCAAGAACACATTGTTTACGCCAAAAGTGAAGTGGTAGCTTGTGTCTGACTCACGTCTCTGTGCCTGTAGTGGGTTTGGCGTCCCTTGCTGGTTTGGCGCTGCATGGTTAATTTGAGTACCATGTCAAACAGCCAGAGATAATGCCTGCAGAACAAAGACTTCTTACACCCTTCCTCATCTTTCTATTCCTGAATATGAATAAATGGGACACAAGAAAATGTCAGGCTAATGGCGGCTTCAAGTTGTGCCTACCATTGCTTAAGATGAATATTAGTATATGCCACTGCTGGCCACATCCAGACACATATTGCTTGCTTTGAGGGTTATACCATGCATGGCATCTTGTGTCAGCAGAGCTCACATTAAATGCATCTCTTGCCAGGAAAGAGGTTCAGCCAAAGACAAACATTCTACTCAGTCCACATGGGAGGAAATTGGGTTGAGAGACCTTAATCTTGCTTTGGCTGGAACTGAGAATATCACTGTCAATGTAGGTATTATAAGGCAGCCAGAGACCACGTCTAAAATGACCCAGTGTATACGTGTGCCCTGCTCAGAGAGATTAAAGTACCTAGGGGTGTCATGCAGAATATGGAGCCTGGGGTGACCAATACAGGTTTCGGTCTATTATTTATCTATATAAGCTGATATTTTAATAAAGCATCTAAAAACAAAACTCTGTCCTCCTCGGAGCAATGGGGAAATATCAGGATACTACAGATTTACATTATCCAAACATTATTGCCAAGTCAGCAAGCTTCTGGTGAGTAGGGCTTGAGGTTGCATTGTTCTATGTACAAAGAATAGTTCATGGTAGAACTACGAGTATTATGTTAAATGAAACTTAAACATATCATTCTATTTTTTTAAATGCAACCCGTTTTCCTTTAGGGAAAATGGGATGCATTTTTTAAAAAAAATGCTTTATTAAAAAGCAATTACAGATATCGTGTTATGCTGACCCCTTCAGGCCACCATCCTAGAGATGGCTGCAATTCCTAATGCCTCGCAAATTGCGACCTACCTCATAAATATTCATGAGGTAGGTCAGTTTGTGACCCCATTAGGAATCTGAAGTTTGTGAGTTTTCTTACATTAGAAATTGGTATTTCCTCGTTGCAATTTGGTAAAAATCGCAATTAGGTAATCACAATTCCTATTTTTTGTGCATATGGTCAAAAGTTTGTTTTTTGTCTGTCTGTTTGCAAAAAAAGAAAATATGCAAATGACCCTCAAAATTCAAAACATGAGAGAGAACATTTTGCAAGCACAACATAAGTAATGCTTCTTTAGACTTTGACAAATACATATATCAGAATAGGGCAGCCACACACTGGTGGTCCAAAAAGTACACGACTGGTAAGTGCAGTTAATGTAATAATTCCTCAAACTACAAGTAAATTCTGCAATGAATTCTACGCGAAATTACACTTGCTTAATCAAAATGACACACAGCCCTACATGTGGGGAGACGTTGACATGCCCGAGGCATTGGCACTCACCCACGGGGCCGTACCAGATTTGGACAGTGGTATGAGCACAATCCATAAACAAAACATTTATGCATGCTAGCACGTTGCCGCTGGCCAAAGCTTTTCAAAGGTGGGAGACCTAGAAATGAGGCGAAAGGTAACAGTGTCTGGAACTGGTCCAGTCTATTTATCGGGATGGTTTCTCATAACCCACAGTAAAGCTCCTTCATAACTCACAGAAAACGTTTCTAAATGTCTCTGAATGTGCAAGATGCGGCACAAGCGTCAATTTCTGTTATATGATTTAGTGTGTTCTCACCTATCCAATCACTCTGGCTGGAAATTTCACTGCAGTTCAGAAAAGATTTATGCGTAGAGACTTTTTGTGTGCGCTGGAGTTATGTATTTTACAGCTGTTACTGAGAAAGAAGTATCTGAACATCGCTTACTAATGGGTGTCACTTGCAATTGTATTAGCCAAAGGATTGCTCAGCATCGATCAGAAAGCTAAACTCGACCTTTTACATGACTGGAAAGTGCAGTCAAAATAACTATTGTTTCCACCACATAACGGAACACCATTATAGTGAAGCAGTTTAAACGTAGGGGCAGATTTACAAGCCCCTTGCGCCACTTTTGCGTCACTTTTCCCATGTTAAAAATGACGCAAAAGTGGTGCAAGGGGCTTGTAAATCTGCCCCGTAGTGCCTACCATGACGAGCAGCATGAGCAGAAATTAAGGCTAATGGCTTTGAAAACAATTTTGGATCACTATTCCTTTTTTAATTTTAAAACCAATGAAACTTTGCACTAACCCAAATAGATCCAGTAGGAGCGACGTGATGCTTGCCCTACTATTCTTCTGTAATGTTCGAAGGTACTACCTCGAAAAAGATAGTTGAGTTACAAAACAGTAGGGGATGCCGTTTATCAACCACTAATTCTGTGCTGTGATTCGAACAGCACCCCTAGGAACTCGCCTCCAGCGAGTACAAAGAAATTGACAACAAGTGAAAACTTGATAGTAAAACCTTTCGGTGTTACTTATTTGGGGGCATATTATCAAGCCCATTATCGCCGCTTTAGCGGCCGTTTTCGGCCGAAAAGCGGCGATAATGGCATTGCACTATTTGCAAGGACACGCTAGCGCGTGTTTCCTTGTCTCAGCACCGTTTTTCCTTACGCCTTGCATCGCATCTCTAATGAGATGCAAAGTAGGCGTTCCCATGAAAAACAACCTTACAAATATCGCTATGTGTCCTTCGCGGTATTTACAAGCCCGCCCAGGACACCCATAGCGATATTAGAAGCCGCGCTAACCGCGGTTATCGCCGGTATTGTACGTCTGCTAAATTCCTGACTTCACTATCTTTTACATGGGAGGTGGATTGTACAGCTAAATCCACATCTCCCTATCACTAAGGATTCCCCTATCGCTGCAGGTTGATCGCTGGATTCACAGCGATAAACCTGCATTTCGCCGCTATCGCCGGATTTTTCATCGCCGTGGAGATAAGCGTTGTAAATAACGCGATATCTCGGCGATCAAATCCGGCGATAGCCGGCGTTAATCAAAATCGCGCTAAGCGAGCTCGGCGATATTTATCGCTGCTCGTTGATGATATGCCCCTTGGTGACTAATAGGCTGCATATTAAAATATCTTACGGGGTTCAGACACTTACTGCAGCAATATTTGTGTGCTGAGCAATTTTCAGGGGATAATAAGTGTAAGATAACTTTGGTGGTTAGTGCATCTGCTGGAGGAATCTGTGTTTTATCTAGTCACAGTTTTGACCCATAAAGAAAAACAGACACTACCTCTGCCCCTAAGGGATGCAAATGGTGAGATGCCAGAAACAGAATTTCGAATGATTTGGTAGAACCACAGTACATTTCTTAATATTTTGACAATGGGTTTACCAGCAGATAGACCTAATTGAATAGATTCTTTAATCATTCTAATTATTCTGTAGGCCATTGGCCCCTAGACAATAAAGTGGGGCTTTCACGTGACAAATGGATAAAACTTTTACAAATGTTCGCATGTCCTCTTAAAGAAATTGCACTCTATTGTTGGTGACAAGGGTGCACAGAATACCTTAGGGGTTGATTACGATGCCGTTCTGAAAGGCTCAGAACGGGATTCGTATTCGGCAAATTCGATTCGGAACCTATGTTTCCGACCGAATCGGACACATTTCCGAACGACTGATTACGATGCAAGGAAACACTTTGGGCTGTCAGAATCGGTTCCGAATGGCATTCGGAGAGACCGAGTTCTTCGGATCCGAATCGTACAAATCTATGGACACGGTTTCAGAACGAGCAATTACGATGACGAGTCGGACAGCTGTTCCGATTCGGTCTGCCTGACACGAAACGGCTGTCGGAATCTGACTTTGGGGGCTCGTAGCAGGCCCTCCTTCACTCGTAGGCCTCCGGTTGGGGCCCATGGGGGTACCCAAAGGACCCCTCTTTCCAACCATGCACCGTGTAGCAGGCGCCATGGGGTGCCCACCGCAGGGTGCAAGGTTTTCCCTAACCAACCCTTTTTTCAATGGGAGCCTGTGTTCTCGTTCGGAACACAGGCTCCTATTGAAGTCAATGTGAGTCTGACCGAACGATGTTTGGAAGCATCGTAATTGGTCAGTCGGACTCGCAGAACCCGATTCAGACGGAAATGATTTCGGAACCGATTCGGTCGGAAAAGTTTCCGAACTACATCATAATCGGCCCCTTAGTTGGGAAAAAAGGCAGAGAGGAAATAGATCATGAACGTGGTATTGAGATTGTTGACCAATTTAGTACTGACCCAGTGAGAATTATACTCTAGTAAGGTCAATATAAAATTATTGTGAATTTCAGGCAAATTGATGGGACCAATAATGTCCAGGCCTAATGTGTCCCATGTTTTGGAAGGGACTTCAACAGGGAAAAGGGATGTTTTGCATGGACCTTTGGTTTTGGTTTTGGCTTATGCCTAAGGCATAACAATCTGTCAATGTGTTTTCTATGAAAAATTCCATATAGGAAAACCAATATACTGTCCTGGCCTTGCTTTTAGTGAGACATCTTCCTAATTGACCTTTGTGATCAATGCCAGCAATGCGTTCTCTAATACCTTCAGGTAGAATAATCATTTCATATCTTGTGACAAGATTCGCGTCTAGGGATAATTCATCTCTCATGTTTCAAAATGGTTGTAATTTATCTGTCAATCCTTTGCACATTTCTGGCCAGCCTTGC
The DNA here is from genome assembly GCA_963921515.1 of Calotriton arnoldi. Lineage (NCBI taxonomy): Eukaryota > Metazoa > Chordata > Amphibia > Caudata > Salamandridae > Calotriton > Calotriton arnoldi. Next base: position 426,253 of record CAWUFW010007739.1, on the reverse strand, counting down.
AGAATTGTGTCATTCACTAAAGCTAATGTTTTGTTAGATTTCATGCAGTTTTCCCACTCTTCTTCAAAGATTGCAGGAATTACTGATAAAACAGATTCATCTGACAGTATCCCATCATTTAGTTCATTTTCAAATGACATTCTTGATAGGTTGTCTGCTGTGTGATTTATTTTTGCCCCTAGTGCATGTACCATTCTGAAATTGTACCACTGTAAGCCTAAGTAAGATCTATTTGGCTATTCTAGGAGTTGTTCTTTCTATCCCTTTGATGGAGAGTGCAGAGACCAAGGGTTTGTGGTCTGTTCTTAGAAGAAATGTTAATCCCCACAAATATGACGTGAAATAATTTATGGCCCAGAAGCATGTCACTGCTTCTTTTTCTACTGTGGAGTAATTATATTTATAAGCAAATCAATGAACTGATGCACTCCTTGGTATATAGCATAATTATGGTAAAAAAAGGTAGGTGGTACTGGTAGGTAAATCCTCCTGAGTGTGAGGATAGTTATGAGAATGCAAAAGCGCGCTGACCTCACGTGTGAGGGGCGTCCCCAACCAGCACTTCAAAAGAAGCAATATCAATCAATTGGTCCTTTTTAAAGAAATTCTTCGAATTTTATTCAATGCTTAAATGAATTGTTAGAATGTCCTTTGTTATTCCATCATAACGACAGTTTCAATTTCTCATGATAATGAATCACTAGTACATGTGCCCATGTGCCCAATGCATTTCAGGCGACTGCCCTTCATCAGGGGCTCAATGTCTGAAAGGTTGAAGAAACTGGGTATCAGTACACGAATTAACAGCACCATCAGCTGTTAGTATACACGAGTGGTTCAGTGCAAAAAGCGTGAAAACATGCTGACTTTCAACGTAATACACGTGTAGTAAAGGAATATGTAAAGGTGCAATTAAGTGAGAAACGCCAAGAGAAATGCCAAAGGAGGTTGTATACCCGTATGCAGTTAAAGCGCAACAAATAGTGAAAACGAAACTTGTGAACTATTAATGTTCGAAACAGCACTCACGTGACTTCACCCTTATGTGTCAAATGAAAAAAGTAACTGGTAAGTGCAGACACCTACAATACTAGTGCAACTGAATTCGGGTAAAAGGAACGAACTGTGAAGAAACTCAGTCAACCATATGGACACCGTCAATCCGAGGGGATTAAATGAACGCATGGACTTTAGTTGCTTTCTATAACCATTTATTGCATTTTTTTAATTTGCCTTGATGTTTATCTTTTTCATATTGTCATTCACTATCACACACATGTTTTGTTTGTATATGTACGTATTTTGTTTATTTTTTATAATGATCAAGTTCAGTTCCTTATTCGCCAGGTTGTTACTCCAAGACCAGTTTTCTTGCACTGATATTTACAATCGCATCCACATTCTTTTCATAGGTACTAATATTATTTGCTCTTTATCATGTTTGTTTTCCCACTTGTACATTGATTTTCTGTTATTCACTATCGCATCCAGGCCACTTTTTAAAGGTTTGAATATTGTCTTGCTCTTTATTATGTTTGTTCTCTCACTCGCCAGGCTGTTACATTGAATTTTTGTTCTTCACCATCGCATCTATATGTATACACTCTGTTTGTTTTTCATAATGATCGAGTTTATTAGGATGTCATTGGAACTTTCCAAACCTTTATTAATTCCTGGTTGTCTAAGCATGTTTATGTTTTTCGTTACACAATTTGAAATTGTTACCTTTCCCTGAAGTTGCTCAATATTTGTTTTCTCTTGTTTACAATAGGTTTCACATCATCAGAATAATCGTGGTACACTTTTGTACGTTTTGTTGGGATTGTTTACACTATTAAATAGGTCTGTCTTCCATATTGGGATCTAGCATTGATTGAGTCTTTTTTCACTTTTCTCTACGTCCGCCTTTCACTTCCGGGTCACTTGGGTCGTTTTAACCGAACACGAGCAAACACAGGCACTTTCGTTAGACCAGAGACAGTCAGTCAATTCATTTTCAAAACTCCACACGGGTGAGTGTTGGTACCACTATTGTACTTTTTGTTTACTTATCAGTCAATTTTCGTGAGTGTAATACACTGTTTTATCTTCCCGTATTACCGTCTTTTATCTTTGACGAGCGTCCGGTTCACCTAAAACTCATTGCCTCGAGAGTTTTTTCACAGTTCGTTCCTTTTACCCTAATTCAGTTGCACTAGTATTATAGGTGTCGGCTCTTACCAGTTACTTTTTTCATTTGACACATAAGGGTGAAGTCACGTGAGCGCTGTTTCAAACATTAATAGTTCACAAGTTTCGTTTTCACTATTTGTTGCGCTTTAACTGCATACAGGTATACAACCTCCTTTGGCATTTCTCTTGGCGTTTCTCACTTAATTGCACCTTTACATATTCCTTTACTACACGTGTATTACGTTGAAAGTCAGCATATTTTCACGCTTTTTGCACTGAACCACTCGTGTATACTAACAGCTGATGGTGCTGTTAATTTGTGTACTGATACCCAGTTTCTTCAACTTTGCAGACATTGAGCCCCTGATGAAGGGCAGTCGCCCGAAATGCTTTGGGCACATGGGCACATGTACTAGTGATTCATTATCATGAGAAATTGAAACTGTCGTTATGATGGAATAACACAGGACATTCTAACAATTCAGTTAAGCATTGAATAAAATTCGAAGAATTTCTTTAAAAAGGACCAATTGATTGATATTGCTTCTTTTGAGTGCTGGTTGGGGACGCCCCTCACACGTGAGGTCAGCGCGCTTTTGCATTCGAGTAATTATATTTCACATCTCAGAGGGATATAGAGGTCAAATCTATTAGTCTCGCTGTTTCGTCAACATTTTGGAATAATGTAGCCTCAAGACCTTTATTACTAGCATCTGTGGTTAGTTTAGTTTTTGATTTGAGCTTAAAATTGCCCACGAAGGGGGCATTGATGATGGCCTTCTTTATTTCATTAAAGGTGTTCACATGTTTTATGGCCATTCAAATGAGGGGCCCTTTATTTGACTAATGATCTAATTGGGAGTTCTAAGGGCCTGATTTGGTGTTCGGCAAATGGTTACTGCATCACAAAATGGTGGATATCCCATCCACCATATTGCAAAGTGCCATAGTACTTGTAATACAGCGGATGGGATATCTGTGAAGTTTGTGACAGAGTAACCCATCCATCGAACTCTAAATCAGGACCTAATTCAGAAAAGTTTTATTTTAAGTATTTTGACATGTACTTTGCAGAACCTGAAAATGATATACGTTCATCTTTGTTAGAGGGTGGAGGTGCATTTTTAACAGCTTCAATTATACTGCATCTGGGTTTAATCTCTTAATCTGAGATGGTGTGTCTGAGGTATTTCACAGATGCCACCTTGATCTTGCATTTTTCTCTTTTGGTAGTAAATTCTGCTTTTCTCAAGTTCCTGAGTACATCTCTTAAAGTATGATTATGGTCTTTTTCTGAAACTCCATATATCAGAATATCATCGTGAAAGCATAGCACTCTATCTATGTTCTTAAGCACTGTTGCATTACCATTTTGAAAACTGCAGCTCCACATGCTAATCCAAACAGCATCCTACAGAATGTGTAAGTAACAGAAGGTGTGGTAAAGTATGTAAGTAATATGGAATCTGGGTGAGGTGCCACTTGCTAGTATGTTGAAGAAAGACCGAGGACAGTGATGAATTTTGCATCATGTATAAGACTCAACATTTCGCTGATCCTCAGTAGATAACAATAGGGGCTAACCATTCCGAGCTCTTTATTTTTTCAAGTATTCCTTGTGTTTTAAGTTTCTGAAATTCATTCCTTAAGGGGTACCACATAAGTAAAGGAACGTGTTTTCTGTACTACAGGTAATGAATCCAAATTCAATTTTATCCTGGGCTAAAACTTTTATGTAACCCCAATTTTTTAGAGAATACTTCGAAGAATTCTTCACACACAATAAATGCAATAGATCTGTCAACCTGCCCAGATATTTTTGATGATTCCAACCCTATAGGCTGGACCTCTATTTCATTATATAGCCGTTGCCAACAGTGGACATGTTCTTAAAGGATATGTGCGTCCTTAATATACCATCTAAGGGTATGGGGACTTTATTGCATGCACCTGTGTTAATATCAGGTTGTTCTAGATTGTTCGTCCTTCCTGCCAATTTCCAAATAAATGATTTCCCTGTCTATTAAGGTATAAGGGGTACTTGAGTCAGCAAATACATTTAAAGTGATTCCATAAACAGCAATATCATATGTTGGGTAAGCCACTTTATCCTCACTTTCCTCAGTGTTCACTTGCAATATAATTTTATGTGTTTCCTCTCTTATTTCTTCTTCTGGCCTAGCAGCGACATCAGCTGAGGCATCTTGATACTGAATGAAGTCGATTGTCATCTAAATCATCGTTAAACAGTTCATCTGACTCAGTATACAGTGAAAGTGAGGAAGACGGTCATGTCATGTCAATGGAGCGCACATCAGACAGGCTGCTTGCGAGTAAAAAGGTAAGTCAAAGAAAAGTCGACATGCCAAAACACCAAAGTCATACAGAAATTGTCCAAAAATAACATTAAAAATAAATGACTGTTCTATACCTTTCATCATCGATAGTGGTGCATCGATAAACATGATGCCTGAAGAGAAAAATCATGAATTGTCTCCATTACCTCGACTTACATCATAGAAAACCAAAGTGTACATTTGGACTGCTTTGAGACACATGAAAAGTCAAGGTTTATTTGTAGCGACATTGAAACACAAGAAAACAAAGATGCAAGCACTCATCCATGTGCTCCAAGGTACGCAAGTGCCTGTCTGCTCAGTTTCAATACTGCTGCTGTTATGGAACTGATTCCTGTGAATTACAACCTGAATGCTCACCACGAAATAGTAAGTCAATTTCCTTCATTGGTTCATGGTTTGGCAAAGCTAAAGACTATGAAAGTAAAGTTACACATTAATGACGATGTCCGTCATGTTGCTCAGAGATATAGACAAGTTGCCTTTCATTACACAAAGCTGTTAAAAAAGAACTTGAATCATTACCTAAGCACAACATTATTTAGCGGTCAAATGGTCCGACGCCATGGGTTTCTTCCATAGTAGCGGTGCCCAAAAAGGACACTTAAGGAGCTGTACGTATATGTGTTGATATAAACTAAACAAACAAGGCAATTCAATGAGAACGACATCCAGGTCCACATATTGCTGACATGATAAAGGAACTAAATGGTGCAAAGGTTTTCTCTCACCTTGATTTAAATAAAGGTTATCATCAGTTGGAACATCGATGAAGATTGCAGGTATATTACAAACTTTTCTACCCACGTGGGTCTGTTTCAATATAAAAGACTCCATTTTGGTGTGTCATTGGTGGCAGAATTGTTCCAAGACATCATTCGACGTGTCATACAGCCGGTTGTGAATGCATTCAAATATAGTGATAACATATTGATTTTGGAGCTACACAAAAGTAGCATGATGAAGCTCTCACACAAGTATGTCACTTATTGACTGATGCAGATCTGACTTTGAATGCAGACAAGTGTGAGTTCCACCAGACTAAAGTAAAATTCCTTGGCCATATCTTATGATGGGGGTATGACACCAGATCCTGCTAAAGTACAAGCGCTGTCTAATGCTGCTCCCCCACAATTATTATTATTAATTATTATTAATACATTTTGTAGAGCGCGCGGCTACCTCCAACGGAAGTGTCCCGGCGCTAGCGTTAGGTGCAGATTGCATATAGGGACTGAGGAATTACACAGTGTACTAGGTTAGGCTGAATAGCCAGGTTTTCAAGGCCTTTCTAAACAGGGGCTCTGTCTTCGCCTTTCGAAGGTGGGCTGGCATAGAGTTCCACAGCGATGCGGTTTTCACCGCAAAAGCCCGACCCCCATCCTGACCTTTTTAAGCGCGGGATCACCATTAGGTCCTGATGGTTAGATCTTAGAGATCTTGATTGGTGATATCTCCGCAGTCTATGCTTCAGATATTGGGGGCCAGCATCACTAATGGATCTAAAGGCCAGTATCAGTGCCTTAAACTCGATCCGTCTCTTGACCGGGAGCCAATGAAGGCTTTGCAGGTGAGGAGAGATATGATGGCGAAGAGGCACATTTCTGATCAGCCTGGCTGCAGCATTTTGTATGATCTGCAGTTTTCTTAGCAGGTAGTCCGGAAGCCCCAGATAAAGACTATTTGCGTAGTCCAGTTGGGAAGTTACAAGCGCATGGACCACATTTTTCCTACATTCCATTGGCAGTAGATGCAGGAATTTACGTATACTTTTTAATTTCCAGAAACACGCGGAAGAGACTTTGCAAATTTGAGCATTGCCTGATAAACTGGAATCAAATCGGAAGCCTAGGTTCCTAGCTGAGCTCACCGGGCTAGGAGGAGGGTTGAGCTCAGCCGGCCACCAGAGTTCAGATGCAGGAGGAGAGGGTTGGTTAAAAAACAGTACCTCTGTCTTATCAGTATTCAGCTTCATGCAATTATTTGTCATCCATGCCAAGATTGTGCGCTGACAGAGTTTAAAATTCATGAAGACTGCCTCCGTGTGTTCTTTAAAAGAGAACACAAGCTGAGTGTCATCAGCGTACGAGACCACCTTCACGCCACACTGTTCAATCAGTGTGGAGAGAGGAGCCAAGTACACATTAAAAGAGTGGGGCTCAGCGCCGAACCCTGTGGAACCCTGCAGCTAATAGATCTGGTAGCCGAAGTAAATGGACGCAGGAACACATTTTGAGACCGACCCTCTAAGAAGGTGCGGAACCAGTTTAAGACAGTACCCTTCACACCTAGGGACTCAAGTCTCTCTAGTAGGATCTGGTGTGACACCGTGTCAAAGGCTGCGGACAAGTCCAACAGCACTAACATTGCACATCTGCCTTGGTCTACCGTTTCCCGGATGGTTTCTGCCACTTCCAGGAGGGCCGTCTCTGTGCTGTATCCCTTCCTAAAACCCGACTGGGAGTCGTGGAGAAGATGGTTATTCTCCAGGAACTCCGCTAGTTGCATTTGGACAACCTTTTCCAGCACTTTGGCCGGCGCCGGGAGGAGAGAGATTGGTCTAAAATTTTTTAGATCTGAAGGGTCCGCCTCTTCTTTCTTTAAAATTGGTTGGACATAAGCCGTTTTCCATGGCACAGGAAAAATGCCCCGGCTCAGAGAAGCGTTCCATACGGCATTTAAGACGGGGTTGAGCCGTGGAGCCAGGAGTTTAAAGAAGCTGGCTGGGCACGGGTCGGTCGGAGCACCCGATTTAATTTTACTTAATTCCACCAAAGAGGTAGCTCTACCTAATGGGTGGAATTCCGACCAAGTATTAGAAAGATTAGACTTATCGACAACTATAGCAGATGATGTAGAGATCCCAGCTAAGGGGAAAGAAGAGTAGATTTTCTGAATCTTGTCATGCAAGAAGCTAGAAAGATCTTCACAGAGGGAGGCTGAAGTGAGGATAGTGCTCTTCAAGGCTAATGGCTTCAAAAAGCCCTGAACAATCTTGAACACTTCTTTGGTCGAGTTATCTGAAGTTTTAATCTGGTTAGCTACATAATCCCTGATCGTATTACGTTTTAAGATGTGGAATTTCTTTAATGCAAGTTTATATCTATATTTGGCGTCGGAGTGATAGTGTTTCCTCCATAAACGCTCCAGTTGCTTACATAAACTTTTCTCCAGCCGAAGTTCAGTGGTGAACCAGGGGGCAGAAGGATTTCTTCTGGACAATTTCATAATTTTAAGTGGGGCAACTCTGTCCAGGGCAAGTGTAATCCAATTATTAAAAAGAGAAGCATCTTGGCTGGGCTCTCCCGTCAATACTGGGACTGTATCATGAAGCACATGGTCAATGGCCTCCGATGTGACCTTCCTCCAAGATGTTTCTATGATACAATAATCTTTATTCAGCAATCAGTGGCATAAAAGCATATACATATACAACATCAATACAATAAAACATTAAAACCATCAATGAAAGTCATTAAAAACCTAATCCATAAAACAAACATAAAATCCAATCTACTAGAAGTCCAAGCCCAGTTTAGTGAGACATTCATAAAAAAATGTAATTGATAACAAAAATTATAAGGTTAGCTGCACTATAATTCATATGCACCTGGCCAGATGGCCATAGCATATCTACACAATGCCTACACAACATTTCAGGGCATTACACTTCTCTGCCTACATTTCCACTTGCACAACAGGAAGCATGAGACAGCAAACACAATTGGAGGTGCTGTGTTAGATCTGAAAATCCTAAAGCTGACCTATAATCTCTAATCCCGAGATTACTGCACAACTGCAGTAACCATTTCCTCCTGTGAATATGCTAATGTGGGCAAAAGAATACAACATGGTCAATGGTCTCTTTTGGCTCAGCACAAACAGGGCAAGTCATATCAGTATCAATAGAGGAATGCTACCATTTGACAGTGACACATCAAAGTGGCAAATTCCTAAAGTGAAATTTAATATATAGGAATTTTGCTAGCAGGGGCTCAATGACATCCATGTACTCTTTCAAAGAGTAAACATCTTTAACTCTAGGATGACTAAGGTCAAAAGTCCAACCCTCCCATTACTATGCAATCCCCCATATTCATGCCTCCAGTAAAGACCCTTAAGGACAGACTTTGGTATTCTACAAGCAGTTTCAGGGTTCTCCCACAAATGCTCACACCCAAGCTCAATCAAACGTAATTTAAGAAACCCCAACCAAGGGATCCTAATAGCCCCGGAGTGCCTTAGGATCTCCTCCGATCCAATCTAATATGGAACTAAGTCTGCAGAGGCCTAGACCCTTCTTCTGTACAGTAGGGGTCAAAGGGCCACTCTATAGGCATTCTATCTGTGACCAATTTCTAGCCGGAGTGGGAGAAGTGGGGTACTAGAGTGGAGGCGAGTTAAAAGTCGTTGATCATTGACATTCTCACATCCCCATAGTTCTCCTCCATATAATGACCCCCTATGGTACATTTATTGCTTGGTAAGGCCGGTTACTATTCAAGAAACATCTGAGACCATAAGAGCTCCCTTACGAGAGCTAATGAAGAAAATGTTTCAATCAAGTGGCCACTTGAATGTGAGAGAAGTTTCAAGAAAATCAAACAATCTATTGAAAATGCAACTGAAATGGCCTATTTCAATCCAAAGCTTCACACAGAAGTTGTTGTTGATGCTAACGCTGTTGGTGAGGCGCTTTCCTGGCACAGCGCAGTGGACAACCCCATGCTAGAAGGCATATTGTGGTGATGCAGCGGATACAATAAAAACTATTTTCCTCCTAAGTCACTTATCGGTCATCCAGGGGCGATTTATATTTTCTCACATCCACATGACGATGGGGCCCATAACATCGCCTATCACACACACACACACACCTGGATTTCCTCTACACCTTTACGAAATTCTATACTCCTAGGAGAAACATGAGAACTAAATGAAAAACATCATTTATGTACCGCTGGAAGGAGCCGGGATACCTTATTACCTTAACCTATCGCTTTCTTAGTTATTTCTTAAGATATTCCTGCTCATTGTTTTGTCGATGGATCATCTAGTAAGAAATCAGTTTATAGTGATTAAGACCAGCTAAAATCACAATAACCAATTACCAGTGTCACAATCATTTAGTAAAATAACCACTGAGTCGTTTGATTTAAGAATCTTAAATTTTATATAATTTTAAAAGCATGAGAAAGAATTTAGACTTTTTATTCAATTATTCATTCATTATTAATTCAAATATTTATTAAGCAAAATCAATTTTATTGCAGAAAGGAAATTTTGTCATGAAGCAAAACCCTAATTACCTGCCTAACTTTCCTAATTTAGCCTAAAGATTTCTAACCTAAGTTTAAGAATTAAAAATAACCTGATTCTCATACTCAACTGGAAAAATAAGACAGCAACAGAAACTTCAGCTCGTCAGCATCAGCCACCGCAACCCGTCTCATCTAACAGTCTTTCAGCATCTCGCGCTCAGTAAAATGGATCGATCTGGATCACCAAGCACTGGAAGCCACCAACTCCAACACCGACTCTGACTGCGACTACCCCTCCCACTAAGAGTAGGCCTTCTTATACCCTAATTCTAACTTTGCTAACTAAATTGTTGCAACATTAATAACGCGCTTTTCTTTCATTGGTTCACTCATTTCATCTATTCATTCTTAATCAAGTTCTCCCGGATCCAGCTTGTTCTTTTGGAATGTATATGTTCATTTCCTTTCTCACAGTTCAAGACATGTTTCCATCCGCTTCGATCAGTACATTTGTAACTTCTTTCGATACATTCGAGAACTCTGCAGGCATTGTCCTTTCTCTTAAAACGGTTTCCCACGACTCTTTGCTGATCACCACGGCACACTATGGGGCCGATTCCGATCTCGGCCGGTAGGGCTCCGAATAGGATTCGGCTTTACCGGATCCGATTCGGAGCCCTGTTTCCCGACCGAACCGTACGCGGGTCCGGCCGAGCGAGTACGATGCGAATGCGCCGACCGACTCGTCCGGGCGACCCGACCGCTCCGACCGACTCGTACCCGGATCGTACCGCTCCGACCGACTCGGTCGGACACGGTCGCACCGCGCAATGGAGACGTTTTCCGGCCGGGTAAGTACGATGCGCACCTCGACCGCTCCGACCGACTCGCGCCCGTCCGACTCGAACTCGCTGTCGGAGCCGTACCTTGGGGGTCCGTGTCGGACCCCCTGTACTGCGTACCCGTGCGAGGCGCACACAGGGGGGACCCATGGGTCCCCCCTACCTGTGCGTGTGCGCCGCGGAGCGCTCGCGGCGTACTCGCTGTAGGAGCGCCCTTGTCCGCCTCGCACCCATTGAGGCAATGGGAGCCCGCGTACGCGTTGTACGACCGGCTCCCATTGAGTTCAATGGGAGTCCGACCGACTCGTGTCCGGTGGCATACGAATGCATCGGACTCGTTCGGTCGGACTGCACGGGTCCGATTCGGTCGGAAATCTCTCCGGGTCCGGCTCGGTCGGAGAGATTTCCGGCCCGAATCGGAATCGACCCCTATCAGTTCAATTAGGTCACATCAGCCTTGACCATTCTTGCATCCTAGCCTCTCAGCATCATCACGTGGTTAGCCTTTCTCCAACTTTTTCTCCCTTGTCACGCGTTTTCCCAGCACATGCGCACTCTAATAACCGGCAGCCATTTTATATCGCCACTCGTTTATACTTAGAAGCACTATTTAGAAATAAACAAAGCATAATTAAAATAGAGAAACATAGCCTTTTCGTTTCCCTCCCGTCATCTACGTACCCCAATTAGTTATTACCTAGCAGAAAGCAACATTTAAGCTGTTCCTTACTTACCATCACTATTGTTTTTGCAACGACACGTTTATATTCTATGAAGCACAAATCATGCATTTATTATTTATTTAGTACGCAATTATTTTATGTTATAATTAGACACACAGACATTTGTTAATAGATTATTCAGCATATATACTTGCGTGTTACCCTTCCCTCACATACATTGTTGATTAATACATTTAAACGAACATTTTTATTAATTATTTATAAAATTTGTTAGGGGTTAAAAATTTTTATTTTCTCTGCTCCATCAACTCCCCCTTTGGTGATTTTTAAATCACCACATAAAACAAGTTATACTTCTTTTTCAGGCAGCATATGTCTTTCATCCTTTTGCTTTTTGTTAGTTATACATCTGTTTCCATTTCATCTTGTCTTCTTGTCTCTTTATACATGATTTCTTTCATTTTCTCTAACTCAATTTCACCCATTTCTCTCTCTCTCTCTTTCATTATTCTGTTATTTCTTTTTATCTTATTTTGTCTTACTTTTCTTTTTATACACGTTATTACAATTTTCAACACCATAGCTAACAATATTGCTACAGTTGCTATTATTATAACTTTCCCTATCTTTAGTCTACTCATTCTTGTTAACCAATTTGCTACTGAAGAAAACCCTCTACCAAGTTTTCCCAAGACACTTTCAACCTCCAGTGGAACTAGTTCTTTGTGCAAATTTGTAATATTTGTAATATACTTTTGTATATTTTCACTTTTATCAGGAATGTAAGTGCAACAATGTTGGACTTTCAGCATTCCACAAACTCCACCCTCTTTTGCCAAAAGAATATCAAGGGCAAGCCGATTTTGCATCACCATAGCTCTCATGGCAACCATTTCGGTATTTACCATCAAGAACCCTCCCGCAGTATCTGTAGACAAACGATCTACTACTGTGGATAACTTCCAATTTTAAATGCATTCAAAGATATTCCCACTGCTGGTATTAATGCTCCAAAAATATCACCTACAATTTCTGAAAAACTTTCCCTCTTTCTACGTGTAAAGCTATTAATCATCTTGTATGTTCCTTTTTCTTCTCTGTCCATATGAAAGATTTTTGGAAAGACCAGGCCTACATAACAAGTTCCATACCAATGGTCCGGTAACCTGTAATAAGCTCTATTCCCACAAATATAATAGAGACCTGGAAATATTGGATCTTTTCCACCTTTGAATCCCCAACCTCCCAAAATTTGATAATTGTCATGGCAAATACTGGAACCTACAAAATAATTGTCATAGACTGTCTTATTTCTCCTAATACACAACTTTCCTGTTTGCGGCCAATCTATTGTCATTGCTGCATTTATCTTTTCCCTTCATGATTTCCTTCCTCAAACGTCCATAGATGTGTTCCTTTCTCTTCTATTGCTTCTCTTTGAAATTTCATTCTTCTTTCTTCAACCATTTCTAAAAATACCTTTTCTTCTTTCTTTAACTCACAGGTAAGGTTGTTCTTTGCTATTTCTTCTAATGTTAACATTTTATGGTCTAAAAAGAATTCTCCTAAAACCTTTGCTTGTTTTACTTTGTTAAGTTCTGGAACTACAGGAACATTTGCAAAAATCTTATCTATATCAGTGTAATAAAACTCTAATCTACGTGTTTTATAAAATAAACTTGCTATGACACTACAGGTTATTCCATAAGTTAGAGGTAGGTGATGATAAGTCACACCTTCTGACACTGATGCAGGCAACTGCATACAAACATAACAATCTCTCACATCCATTGTCTCTACATATTCGTACAACAATTTTGTAAAAACATTTTTAGAAAAGTCTGTTACTGACTTATCCTTATGTAATTCTGCAATACTTCTTAAAATAACTGGTTCTTTAATATTAGTTTCTTTTTCTGGTTTAGTATCATTCTTTGCTTCTATTACAGCTATACTAATAGGAATTGTGATTGCTAAAACTAACCATACTGTCATTAATAAACCTGTACAAAAGCAGCACATTTTACACCATCTTTTTACAAACTCACATTTATCCCTTCTATCTCTAGTATTTTCCATTTTGCTTTTATCTTTTGTTAAATCTCAGAAAATTGTGTCACTACACCTCAGAAATGACTTAGATGCCACTCTGCTTTCAAAAGTCTTTGCTTGGTACTTTCTTTTAATTCTTTCCAGAATTATTTCGTTGTCACATCCGGTGATTTGTCATATCCAGTAAAATTGTCACATCCGGCAGAAGCACTTTAAGTCTTCACTTCAGGTTTGTTGCATCTCACCTTTACCCATTCGGTTTCTTAGTCTCGGGTTCTCGTGAGTGTTTCCTTCTTCTTTGTAATCCGTTAGAGCAATGTACAACCACTCAGGTGACTTGTACTTCGAATTCACTTTCTTTGTTCTTTTAGACTTTTGCAGTCGTTTTCCACTTGGCTTTTCTTGTTCCTTTTGACTTGTTATTTCATTCACCTGTTCAGCACTTTTTTCTCCTGTTCTGATTATTCTGTATCTCAATTTTCTTATATAATTGCTGGGCCAATTGTCTCCTTTTCTTGGCCTTTTGGCTTCACCTTCTTTTTCTCCTCTTTCTGATTTCCAGTTTTTTTTCTTGATTCAGTTCTTGTTTTCTCTTCTTCTCCGCTTTCTTCAGATTCTGTTTCAACTTTTTCACAATTGTCTCTTATTTTGAAACTTATGATCTCATCTTCTCTTACTGGTGGATCTGTCTTCTCCTTCTTATGTTCCCTTATTACTGTCCCTCCTCGATGTTCTTCCGAATTGGTATTTTTCTCACTCTCTGCTTCTAATTTTCCCTGTTCTTTTGTTTCACTATCTGTCCCTATTGCTCCTCGGGGTTCTTCTCGATTTTCTAACTTTTTATTTGTCTCTTTCCCTACTTTGTCTATTAATATTACTTTTGAAGGATTTCCACCATAACTTGTACTTGGTTGCTCATTTAGATCATTGTCTTGTTCATTCTCTTCTCTAATTGGTTTAAATCCCCAAGTTCTCCTTCGAAATTCTTCACAGTTTTCAACTGAATCATCAGATCCTGAACTCGTGTCAGATATTTCCAGATGTCGACTTACAGGTCGATCTTCAAGTTCTGGAATTTCTGTAATTTTTCCTTCTTCTTCTTCTTCTTCCTCTTCCTCTTTAGAGGTGCTTGCAGTTGGGGTTTCCAGATGTCGACTTTCAGGTCGATCTTCAAGTTCTGGCACCCTTTCTCTTATTCTTTCTGTCCCAGTCGCTGAACTCTTATCCCACACTTCCAGACGTCGACTCACATGTCGATCTGCAGGTTCTTGACCTCTGATTGTATGGCTGGCATGGACCCAGTTTTTCACTCCTGCACACTTGACTGCAGTTGTTGTCACTAGGATTACCTGTCGTGGCTCGTCCCAGCGAGGAACTAGACAGTTTCTTCTCCTGTGGATTTTTATGCGGACCCAGTCTCCTGGATTCAAGTCGTGGGCTGGTTTTCTTTCAAGAGTGGTCGCATCCGGTCCAACCTGATGAAACACAGAACGCACCCCATCAGCCAGTCCTTTGCAATAATCCAGTACTAGATCATCAATTATAGTCAATAACTTGTTGACAGGTACTTGTGCTTGTCTCATTGCTCGTCCCATGATCACCTCATGAGGACTAATTCCAGTTTTCTTTTCAGGAATGCTTCTGATGGTCATCAGGACAAGGGGCAGTGCATCGGGCGATTTGAGTCCTGTAGCTTGACACATTTTTCCTAACCTGTTCTTAATTGTTGCATTAATTTGCTCTACTACCCCAGAAGCCTCTGGTCTGTATGCACAATGCAGTTTTTGTTTAATACTTAATGCTTCACAAATTAATTGAATCAACTCATTTTGAAAATGTGTTCCTCTATCTGTCTCAACCGTGACTGGAAAACCATACCTTGGAATGAACTCTCGCAGCATAAGTTTTGCTACCGTTATTCCATCATTCCTTCTAGTGGGGTATGCCTCCACCCAACGAGAAAACAAACAGACGACCACTAGAACATATTTTAGTCTGTTACAAGGGGGCATTTCGATGAAGTCTAATTGCATTCTAGTGAACGGACCTCCTTCTCGTCCTATTGTTCCTAGACTCACTATTGTCTTTCTTCCTGGATTAAACTGTTGACAAATAAGACATCTTTGACAAAGACTTTCAGCTATGGCTCTGAATTTTGGGTTATACCATGTTTGTCTAAAAAGTCTGATCATTGCATCTCTCCCAATATGAGCTTGTCCATGGTACATCCGTGCCATGTCTGCAATCATGCTATCAGGCATAACTGGTCTTTCATCTCTGTAAACCCACACACCATTGTTTTCTTGTCTTCTACATCCTGCTTTTATCCAGTAATCTTTTCCTCATCATTTGCAGCTTCCTGTAACTGTCTCACCTCATCCCATGTCTCGACAGTGTTAGTAAAAAGCAAAGGAGAAGAGATATGCTCCCTTTCGCGATTCTTGTTTAGGGATACCATGTTCTCTGCACAATATTTGGCTATCTCATCCGCATAATTATTACCAACAGCTATGTAATCTTCATTTTTCTTATGTGCTTTGCATTTCACTACAGCTATTTGCTTAGGCAGCTGTATCGCCTCAAGCAGTTTCTTAACAAAATCTCCATTTCTGATAGGTGTTCCTGCAGACGTCAAGAAACCTCTTTGTGACCAAATCTGACCAAAGTCATGCACGATACCGAAACCATACTGGCTATCGGTCACAATCGTAACTCGTACATTTCTTCCCAACTTACATGCTTGAATCAAAGCAATCAGTTCTGCAACTTGGGCAGACCTTATTCCTTTCAGACAAGACGCTTCCATCACAGTTGCCACTGTGCACACTGCGTAAGCTGCGCTTAAAACTCCTTCTTTCGTTCTCAAACATGAGCCATCTACAAACATGACATAATCTGATTCCTTTAAAGGCTCATCTTTTATGTCAGCTCTTGGTTTTGTGCAATATTCCAGCACATTCAGACAATCATGATCTACTTCATCTTGTTCAATTATACTCTCTTCATCTGGCAATGATGTCGAAGGATTCACATTCATACATCTATCTATGGTCACATTTTCTGCACTCAAGATTACTTTTTCGTACTTAGTCAGCCGACTATGTGTCATGTACTGTGTTTTTGTTCTTGTCAAAAGAATCTCTACTGAATGGGGAACATATACTCTCAGTGGATACCCCATCACTATACCTTCACTTTGTTCCAGACTTACACAAGTAGCAGCAACAGCTTTCAGACATCCGGGCAATGCTTTTGCTATAGGATCTAAAACAGCTGAAAAATAAGCAATTGGTCTCTTCATTGTTCCATGTTTTTGTACCAGTACTGAAAATGCACATCCATCTCTTTCACAATTCAAAATCCTTTTTATAGTCAGGCATTCCTAAAGCAGGGGCCTCACACAACTTCTTTTTCAACTCTTTGAAAGATTTCATTTCTTCGTCATTCAATTCAAAAGGGTCTTTTACATCCTTCTTGGTCAGTTTTTGTAATGGTTTAGCAATCAAGGAGAAACCACTTATCCATTGTCGGCAATATCCAACCATTCCCAGAAACATTCTTACCTCTCTTTGCGTCATTGGTGCTCTCATTCCTTGAATCATTTTTACTCTTTCTGTCGCTATCTTTCGCACTCCTTTCTCAATTTTATGCCCTAAATATTGGACTTCTTTTTGACAAAATTGCAATTTCGAAGGGACACTTTATGTCCTCTTTTCTCTAGATGGTTCAGTAAAGCAATTGTATCGCTTACACATGCTTCTTTTGTTTTCGATGCCACCAACAGGTCATCGATATACTGCACCATCACTGACTTTTCTGGCATTTTCAAATCTTCCAGGGACTTCTTTAAAATCTGATTAAAGATTGAGGGGCTTTCTGTATACCCCTGAGGAATTCGGCACCATGCCAAAATACGCTCTCCGAACCGGAACGCAAATAATGGCTGGCTATCTGGATGCAAAGGAATAGAGAAAAATGCGTGACACAAATCTATCACTGTGTACCACTCAGCTTCATGTGGAATTTGGTATAGAATTACTGCAGGGTTTGGCACTATTGGACAACAAGGCACAACTATTTTGTTGATCTTTCTCAAATCCTGTACTATTCTATATGTTCCGTTTGGCTTTTTCAGTCCCATAATAGGTGAATTACATGTACTGCTCATTATTTCTTTTAGAATTCCCTGTTCAATCATTTTATTTATTACAGGAGTTATTCCTTCAATTATTTCTGGAGTCAATTTATACTGTGGCGTATTTGGGTAAGTTGTTCCTTCTTTTACTGTTACTTTTACGGGATCTACTTCTTTCATCAAGCCAATATCTTCTCCTGTAAAATCCCACCCATTTTCTTTCACTGCATTTTTCAGTTCTTTTGGAAGTTTTTCTGCATCAAATGCAGGAAACAAACCATTCATTTCAGGTTCCTGATTCATCAATGTTACTTTATACAATACATCTTCATCTGGGGTCTGAAATCCAATTCCATCTGGCGTACAATAAATTGTGCAATTCATTTTGCACAAAGGTCACGACCTAAGAGATTTACAGGACTACAATCGCACACTACGAATCTATGCATTTTGCTAAAAGAACCAATTTTTACTTACACTAATTCAGTAAGTGGTGTTTTAATCTGCTGATTTGCTACTCCTACTACTTGGATGTATTCACCTGAGAGAGGAAGGTTTGGAATTTCCACTGATCTAACAGTAGAACGGGTAGCTCCAGTATCGACAAGGAATGTTACATTTGCACCATTCACTTCTCCATCCACAAAGGGACCAGACTGATCTACCTCTAGAGTTGCGCCAAGTACGCACTCTTTTCCCTCTCCTAGGCACCGTCAGAAACTTTCATCCGCCTCATCCTCACTCTGTCGCAACCAATACTGAGAAATGTTAGCTGCTCGCGGCAACTGTGTTACCTGCTCTCCTCCGTAGAATCCTGTTTCTGTACTGTATCTTTGCTGGTTAACAGTGTTGGGAAGTGGTGGTTGTGGCACCTGACCTTGTTGAACAACTACCTCATTCTGCACCTGTGGAGTTAATGATTGATTTTCCGGATTAGGTTTAGGTGGGAACTTACACTCGTTTCTCCAATGCCCTAATTTTCCGCAATTATGACAGGGCCATTTCTTCTTTGCCTCCTCTAGACTCACTTGACCTTTCCCTTTACCTATGTTAGGTCGCGATTTATTCTGTCCTGTTTCATTCCCACTATTATTGTCCAATTGAGCTTCTTGCTTTTCTGCCACTTTCACCTGTGCCCACATTACCTTCTCTTTCAATTTACGCTGTCTACTCTCAATATCATCACTACAATACTTAGCATACCTCAGTACCTCATCTACCGTGCCATTTTGCCAGTTAATCATATGTTGTTTAATCATTTCACTAATCTCTGGTTTCAGCCCAAACACAAATCTGTATACGAAATGACTCATATCTTTTTCACTCAACTCCTCATATCCACTATACTGCTTGAAGACCAACAACAACCTCTCATAATAGGCGTGTACAGACTCCTTACTTTCCTGTGTAGTTCTATCGATTTTTACCCAATCTGTTTCTTTAGGAGGAATCTTATTTTTCAAAAAGGTAATCACCTTATCGTACTTCCTCATCACCTCAGGACCTGGAGCTCCTATCTTAGGATCTCTTGGATATTCTGTAGTTGGCCAGTCAACTGTAATTTTACACTCAGACCACAAATCAGTTGGCACCACTATGTCAAACAATCCATCTAAATCTATCCACAACACTTTTGAAACCTTCACAAACCTCTCTACTTGTCGGTACCATTCAACTGGTTTCTCTCTCAGCTTCGGGAATTCATTTGTAAATGACAGTATATCCTGTCTAGTCCAGGGAACATGCACATAACTACCACCTGGAGTTTCTCTCATAGGGTATTCTCTTGCAACAGGTTCTTTTTCAGTTATCATAAAAGCCAAAGAAGCTTTGTCTGCAGATTTCTCATTCTTTTTGTCCATCTAACTTTCCATCTGTCCACATCACCCCATTTTCTCAGTAAAACAATTAACTCTTTTATCTGTGTCAGCCTTCCTGCTGTGTTCAAGTTTTCAATATCTTTCTCATAAAAGTCTACTCTGTACGGTTTCTGCAATGTTTTCACTTTCGCAAAATCTACTCCAATTTCACTTGCTATCTCTTCTAGTTTGTCATGTAAATTTTTAGCTCTCCATGTAATACTTTTGCACAGAAACATGATTTCATCATCCTGGTAATTTTTTAGCTTTTCTGTACCAATCGTCCCTAAAATTAATTCTTCCATGTCAATCTTTAACCTAATTACATCTAATGGTTTTTCTTCTGGTTCTTTTATTTTAAATGCCTTCATCCACTCATTTAACTCATCAGGACTCGGACCTATGGGTGTATTATTTAGTTCTATCCAATTACCACTCTTTTCAGGAGTCTCTGTTGCAGATTCTGTTACCATATGCATTTTTCTACCATTACACTCATTCACAGTCAAATTTGTAGGTGGACTTGGTCTGTAGGTACTAGCCAAATTACTTGTACTTACACTTGGTTCCATCCTTTCTTTTTCTCTCTGAAATTGTGAATTCATAGGAATCACTAAAGACCGTTCATCAATTTTCTGATTCTCAAAAACTGATATTACTGGAGCTATTGTTACGGGTACAGTCACAGCTTCCATGTTTTTGTTAACTCCCTAATTTTCTCAGTCAGTTCTTTTGTTGTTCTTGCTAATTCAGTTGCATTGTCACTTTCTACTCCTTCATTTTGTGAAGTTCTTATTTGATCTTGTGACCTATTTATTTCAATTCTTTTTACCGGACTTTTATTTCGCACAGTCTCTATTTGCGGCGCATTTGGTGTCACCACTGTGGAACTCTGCTGATACGGAGGGGATTTCTATTTAGAATATCTTCCAGCAATTCATCATCCGTTTCACTCTCATGCATATATTTTTCCCTCTCCATATGTTTCTTTTTCTCAGTACTTTTCTCTTAGTCTCTTCCTCAACTGTAAAAGCCGGAAACAAACCTCCTGTCATGTTAGCACATCTCCATCGTTTTATTCTATCCTCATGATTTATTCCCCACATTCTTCCAGGCATAAACTCATGATCCCTTAAACCTCTGAATCTCTCTCGCTCATACATCTCATCTTCCCATTCCGTCAACGCTTCAAACTGTGTCGGTCTAGGTCTAGGTTCTAGATTTGTCATCTTTTCTCTCAAATTTCGCAAAACCGCTACACTAAATGAACCATTCTCCGGGAACGCTAATGCACCATCATTCTTCGTATACTTTGCCCAATTTTCTAACCATATGCATGTATGATATCCATATTTCAGCATCATATGTGAAGCTGCTGATTTCGGCGGAGGAATTACTTGTCCCTCTCTAGTCACAACCTTTTTGTCTTTCTTAAAGAAATTCTTAATTTTTGTCGTCCATGACGTTCTCTCTCTTTCATACTCGTAATACGGCATGTTTTCGATTGGTTTTTCTCTTCAAACCAACACTGTTCCGTGTACGGAACTTCAACCAATCACAGCTCGACTCACACCAACACACCAATCAGAACGATTCCCTTCGTCCGCGGACCAACCAATCCTAGCGCGGCACTTTTCTACGTCACTCTTGACTCTGTGTTCACGTGACTAGCGCACTATCCAATCCTAGCGCTGCACTGACGATGTCACTCCTGCTCTTTTACCCCTCCTTTACAAAAATTATCGGCAATTTTTCTTTTCACTGTTTCTTCGTTAGTTACAACAATTAAAACAATTCCATAGTCTGATTCGCTAAACCAAAGTGACAGCTTTGTCCTTTTACACAAGAATCCTGTATTTCCAGTAGGCAGCGCTTACCTCTACCCTACCACAGAATTATTAACTTTCTCCGATAAAGTAGCACTTCCCTCTACCTTACCCTTCTTTCAAGCAAACAATTAACCCGTTTCTCTGGGGATAAGACACATGTGGAGACTATGCTCCTGAGAATTAAGGCCAGAGTTTCACAAGAAAACGTGATTTGCTATCTCAGTTACACACCTTTCATACAGAAATCCCTAAGATAACACAACCTGTGTTATTACCAAAGTTGAATTCAGACCATGTACCAAATTCCATGTGACTTCTCTTGCCACACGTGTTCCACTTCCTACATCCCAGAAGCGTGAAAACTCACATATAACATAACGCGACTCAACATATAGTGTTAGTCATCAAATAATCAATAATCAATAATCACCAAACTAATCTATAGAAACCATAACTCTGCTACCAAGAAATCAGATGCAGCGGATACAATAAAAACTATTTTCCTCCTAAGTCACTTATCGGTCATCCAGGGGCGATTTATATTTTCTCACATCCACATGACGATGGGGCCCATAACATCGCCTATCACACACACACACACACCTGGATTTCCTCTACACCTTTACGAAATTCTATACTCCTAGGAGAAACATGAGAACTAAATGAAAAACATAATTTATGTACCGCTGGAAGGAGCCGGGATACCTTATTACCTTAACCTATCGCTTTCTTAGTTATTTCTTAAGATATTCCTGCTCATTGTTTTGTCGATGGATCATCTAGTAAGAAATCAGTTTATAGTGATTAAGACCAGCTAAAATCACAATAACCAATTACCAGTGTCACAATCATTTAGTAAAATAACCACTGAGTCGTTTGATTTAAGAATCTTAAATTTTATATAATTTTAAAAGCATGAGAAAGAATTTAGACTTTTATTCAATTATTCATTCATTATTAATTCAAATATTTATTAAGCAAAATCAATTTTATTGCAGAAAGGAAATTTTGTCATGTAGCAAAACCCTAATTACCTGCCTATCTTTCCTAATTTAGCCTAATGATTTCTAACCTAAGTTTAAGAATTAAAAATAACCTGATTCTCATACTCAACTGGAAAAATAAGACAGGAACAGAAACTTCAGCTCGTCAGCATCAGCCACCGCAACCCGTCTCATCTAACAGTCTTTCAGCATCTCCCGCTCAGTAAAATGGATCGATCTGGATCACCAAGCACTGGAAGCCACCAACTCCAACACCGACTCTGACTGCGACTACCCCTCCCACTAAGAGTAGGCCTTCTTATACCCTAATTCTAACTTTGCTAACTAAATTGTTGCAACATTAATAACGCGCTTTTCTTTCATTGGTTCACTCATTTCATCTATTCATTCTTAATCAAGTTCTCCCGGATCCAGCTTGTTCTTTTGGAATGTATATGTTCATTTCCTTTCTCACAGTTCAAGACATGTTTCCATCCGCTTCGATCAGTACATTTGTAACTTCTTTCGATACATTCGAGAACTCTGCAGGCATTGTCCTTTCTCTTAAAACGGTTTCCCACGACTCTTTGCTGATCACCACGGCACACTATCAGTTCAATTAGGTCACATCAGCCTTGACCATTCTTGCATCCTAGCCTCTCAGCATCATCACGTGGTTAGCCTTTCTCCAACTTTTTCTCCCTTGTCACGCGTTTTCCAAGCACATGCGCACTCTAATAACCGGCAGCCATTTTATATCGCCACTCGTTTATACTTAGAAGCACTATTTAGAAATAAACAAAACATAATTAAAATAGAGAAACATAGCCTTTTCGTTTCCCTCCCGTCATCTACGTACCCCAATTAGTTATTACCTAGCAGAAAGCAACATTTAAGCTGTTCCTTACTTACCATCACTATTGTTTTTGCAACGACACGTTTATATTCTATGAAGCACAAATCATGCATTTATTATTTATTTAGTACGCAATTATTTTATGTTATAATTAGACACACAGACATTCGTTAATAGATTATTCAGCATATATACTTACGTGTTACCCTTCCCTCACATACATTGTTGATTAATACA
This sequence comes from Calotriton arnoldi, assembly GCA_963921515.1. Taxonomy (NCBI): domain Eukaryota; kingdom Metazoa; phylum Chordata; class Amphibia; order Caudata; family Salamandridae; genus Calotriton; species Calotriton arnoldi. The sequence goes on along the minus strand of CAWUFW010007739.1, from coordinate 402,987 downwards.
TTTAAACGAACATTTTTATTAATTATTTATAAAATTTGTTAGGGGTTAAACATTTTTATTTTCTCTGCTCCATCAGTGGCATATGCCAGTAGAAGTTTGTCTCAACATGTTTAGTCTCAACCCAAGAAAGAAAGTTTGGCTGTGGCATGGGCTGGTGAACATTTCCATGTATTCCTGTATGGAAGGCCTTTTACGCTGGTAACTGATCATCAAGCCTTATTAGCTATCTTTGGCAATCCAAAAGCCAAGATGCCTCCTCGCATTAAACGGTCGGGACTCCGATTACAAGAGTACGATTACACCATTGTACATTGTCCAGAGAAGGGTCAAAACCCTGTGACTACTTTCCCAGAGTGCCTATACAAGGTGAAGGTACACCATCCAAGACAGCTGAAGCCTACATAATTTCATTGTAAAGTCGAATACATCAGCTGCTATTTCGTTGGCCTAGAACATCACTACCACGAGCCATGATAGTGACATGCTGAAGTTGAAAAATATAATTACACATATAATTACACATCAGGGGCGGAACCGACATGCTCGACTTCTCACCAGTGATGCTTAATAACAAAAGTACAAAAATATTTAAGATGAACTGTCTATAATTCAGGAAGGAGTTATACTGTTTGGGTCGAGAATTTGATATATAAGGTTATCGTGTTCTTTGGGCCACTCAACAATGGACATCATTTGATGGTAATTGTGGTTGAGTACTCTAGATTTCCAATAATTGAGGATCTCTCATCCATAACTCAAGAGCGAGTCATTGAGAGACTTGACGGCATTTTTGCAACATGGGGCGTTCCAGCCATTTTGAAGTCTGATAAAGTAGAGAGTTCAAGGATTTTCTGGAGCATATGAACGTATAGCATCAGAAGATATGCCTTTGTGGCCAAAGGCCAAAGGTCTTGTGGAGCATTTTATGAGTAAGCTAAAGAAAGCAGTACAGTGTGCAATTCTTGAGAGGCTCAATTTGCAAACTGTGTTGAATTCTACCCTACAAGCCTATCGTTCAACATCTCACTCAACCATGCAACATTGATGTTCGGGGGAGCATTTAAAACCAAGTTGCCACAGTGGACAAACAAAAGAGAAGGAGGTGATAATACAACTTGAATGAAGGACTTGGCTAATAAAGAAAGGATGAAAGCCTATGCTTACAAGAGGCAATATGCAACGAACATTGAATTTAAGACAGGAGATCTAGTGATCGCCCACCAACTGCGAAGTAGAAAATATGATTCTCCATATGATGCTGCACCTTTCCACGTTGTGTCCACCAAGGGACATATAGTGACTAACCAGCATCCTGGGAAGTTTGTTACCAAAGACTCTGCTCAATTTCAGAATTTGATTCATCGGTCTTCTGATCCAGATAGTGAAAGAAAGACTCAACCTGAGAACCCAGCGACTGCTGTTACTTCTTCACCATCTTTGAAGAGCGCTGACAGTGAAGATGCCACCTTCCAGTAACCAGATCAGGCCGAGTAATTAAAGCACCAAGAAGGTTGATTGAAGAAAGGTGATATATATATTGTTGATTTGTAAAAAAAAAAAGTAATTTTTTATTTAACAGAGAGGGAGATGTAGTGTCTTGCAATATTTTAGAATGGAACCCTTTTGGATCCTAACAGACTCGGTAGAGCTGTGATGTAGATGTCAGAGCACAATGCCATGAAAGCTTGTTTTCGAATGTTGAGTTCGCAGTTGCACGCAGCAGAATAAAGTCGAGTAATACTAAGCTTCGTGTGTGGCACGGTTATTGGTGTGTACCCAGGCTAGGAAGGCACTACAAGTAGCACCACATAGATTTTCTTACAGAAATGTTCTTCTAATTTCATTAATGTGACTTAATATACATCCAATTTTACCTCTTCATCCTCCCCTTTGTTGTCGATAAATCTTCAAATATTTTCCCACCCTAAATCATGTAGCAGGGTGTGCTGTTTGCATACCGGAGAGAACTTTTTCCCACCTATGTCTATTATATAGGGTTTGAAAATCTTTACCCATCGTTCCCACGGTAATTCGGGTTCACCAATATCATTTAAGAAGGGTGGGTATGGGTTTATGCTGGCAGTAGCCATAGTGGGAAAAAAGTGAGAGATTCAGTAACAGATGATTCAATGAATGGCAAAAGAAATCAAGGAAATAAATTGAAAAAACACCTACATAAATTTCACTGTCTTATAAGTTCAAGGTAAGAAAACAACCTATTCTTGTCAAAAGTGCAGGGAAACAATGGAGAGTGAAATGTGCTGCTAGGAATAATCAGTTAGCCATATGACTGAAAATGTGCATTCTCTTGCCAGACAAGAGCACAGGGGAGCAAGGAGAAGAGAGGAAATTCACCTCTTTGAAATATACAGTTAGGTTTCTGTTTGTGAAGATGTCTAACAGCAACCAGGAATGAAGGCGTGTCCTACTGCTGTTGCTTGCAGGAAGGAAAGGCAGTGCTTAATTTGTAAATAAAATAGGTGCCAGGCCCTGCATCAGGAGCCCACTGTACCTTTTACCACCCATTACTCTTGCCAGCACTGGCAATGACAGTACCAACACACCTACAAACCATCACACTCCTACAAGTGAGAGAATTCAGACCATTCCAGGCCCCCAAACTATAAGAATTGCTTGGGGGGGCAGGTATTAGTAATTGTGAATGTATATGGAATTAATAAGCAACTGTTGTTGTGCTAAAGAAGCATTGCTTCCATGTGGCAGATTGTCAATGCCTATGCGGTTTGGGCTTTATCAAGGCCCTTTATGAAATCCTGTTGGTTTCCAGTCAGTCCGTGGGCTTTCGATCAATGAATAGTGTCCTCTATAATTTGATTTTCACATGTCGGGAGATCGTTCCGTGATGTAACTCCGGTCCTGAGTTCCTCGTGCCCGGCGTCCACTTTCACAAAATAGGATTTCACAAAGAGCCTTGAGAAAGCCCTTGCCGCATAGGCATTGTAAGGAGTGAAACGCTTGTTGGCTGGCAAAAAGTACTGAGCACAACGTAATGCAGGATAACCTGCAAGTACCAAATAAAAGGATATAATTTACAACAATTATAGCTAAAGGACTTTTTTCTCTCTATCATTGTATCAAAATTTGGTATTAAGACCAAGGAAAAAATTAATCAGGAAAACAGTACACTCTATAACAATATAAATTTACTCATGAGGAGGAGTTAGCCCAACCCCTGGAGAGTGTCATAGGTTTTTCTTTTCGGATTGAGAAACACCACAGAAAGCATTGAGGGTAAAGAGGGAGAAGGTCGGGCCTGCAAGCATTCAGTCAGCGAAAGTATGCAATTCCTGGAACCAAGGTCAGTTTCTAACTTCACCATCCATCAGGATCACAATATTGTTAAAGGGACTAGGAATGCCATGAGAAACCACAGCTAATGTAAAGAACACTACCTCAGATGTGAAGAACAATGCCTCAGAAAATCTCCACAGAAAGTGCTGCCCAATCAGTTGGCTCTGCTCTGGTGGCGTCATGAAAAATAAAAGAGGCCTCCGCTATTAGACAAATGCGGACTCCAGACTGCAAGCCGCACCCCATACCTGTAGAAAGCCAATGCAACTACACATGAGTTGAGCGGTCAATATTCCTGCAGGTGCCTGCTGTGAGTACAGGTAACTTTCTTGCTGTGGGCAGCCCCAAGGAAGCACAACGTAAGGATTTGATGGTTCCACAGTGAAGGAACACTCCTCAAGGATTATTCAACACTGGGTTGTGGCAACAACTTCAATATGCTCTCTCCTGAGGGGTCGTAGGCTTTTCCCACTCTGCCGCACTCAATGAGCCTCACACTAGCATCAGGAGGGAGCACAATAAGCTGAGCAGCAGACACAGGCTAAAACTTATGTATAAAATACTTCAAAGGACTGCTTCGAGACATACTGTCAAACTCCTTCAGCATGAATTACGGAACAGCAAATTACATTAGTGTCATATAATTGGTTCAGGTATAGGTCTTGTAGATGATGATCCTTGAAAACAGCAACAGAGGACATCACCCAAAGCTCCAAGCATCCTCACAGTACAGTATGGATCTTCAACACCATGAGAAGATACAATGAGTTCACCAGCACTACTGCTACTCTAGAAAGTAGCTCAGTACCCTATATTCTGGTCAGGAGGCGATAAAAATGAACAGTGAAGACATACAGCGGACCCCTGCACAGCATCCCATCCTCATTGCCAGTGAAGAAAGGTGACACAGGTAAGGTAAGTGTCTGTTTATTCAGAGATCATCTAGGTATGTCTCCAGTTTCACCTGACAGTGCAACTGACCTGAGAACCCAACATTCTAAATGAGCTTCAAAAGGGAATGTTCCCAGAGTGAATTGGGGTCCAAAACATAAGTGCACTTAATATTTACCTGGATGCTAAAATTCCTCAAAATCCTTTATTTTAATCTTAACTCTAAAGTTCTACACCAAAGGTTTGGAATTGAAAAAAAAAAGAAGCGGTATTATAAGCTGGAGCACAATAGATATTAGCAATTAAAACTGAAAAGAGTACACCAGCACACAATTTGCAGTTAAATGTTGAAATCGTTTAAATAAAAAAACTAAAACCTCAGTGCATGCGTAAAAGTTGGAATAACGTACATAACCCTTTTTTATTGCTATGTGTACATTCAACAGTGCCCTTTCTGTTAACATCATATAATTATCCACCATTTTCATTACACTGGTAGCAGAGACAGAGGGCAAAGGGCTATCATTGTCCCAGCCCTCAATCACACTCATTGAGTGCAAATATATATCACTAGGAAGTGATGTTATATGCTTACAACGAATTTCAACTGTGTACAAGTTTAACAGATTTAGAACAGCACATATGCATCCACTCACAGACTCTTCCTCAGTGGCGGCTCTTCCGCTAAGGCGGAGGAGCGTCGCCTACTGATTTTAAGCACTGTCACTAAAGGAAAAATAAAATGATAATCACTCTAAATTATTATCATTTTATTTTTTCCTTGTTGCAGCAGCTTTGCGGGCGGGATGGGGTGGGGCTGCTCTGCTGACAGAGCAGGGGAGGGGAGTTGTCGTTTGCACACCCTAAAGTGCGCATGACTGTTTGGCCGGCCCTCTGTCATATGTTATTGTGCTGAAATGGAATGCCTGAGCAAGAGTTGGCCCATAGGTCAGGGGAAAGGTTAATGAATGTATGCAATTACAAGTCAGCTTTTGAAACGTGCATGAGTAGACAGTGTGCAAAATTGACTTCAAAATATTGTTTGATCATAATTGCAGAGTCAAAATATGACATTGCAAAAATATTGTGACAGAATGTCGATGGTCGAAATATATATTTTTTATTTTTGTCAATAATGTTGATGTTTCAAATGCTGTTCATCAAAACATTGCTTCTAATGCCTTTTTATGTCCATTGTTATTTGTTTAGAGTTAGTGAAATTTAAATATAAATATATGTTAAATTGTGTTATTTAATGGTATATCTTTTATTTTTTTAAGGGTAGATTTTATGTGGGCATTGGGTAGATATTGTAAATATATTATTTTACATGTAGATTGTATTTAATTATATAATTAAAATATTTTTTCATATGTTTCTTTTCTTAGGGTTGTAGAATTTATTGAGACACTGGGTAGATAGTGTTTAATGTTGTTTAAAACAGATTTACATATTATTAAATCATTCTAGTACTTTGAATGTGAGTTTTTGAATTTATTACTTAAATAATTTATGCAATTATTTTATTAAATGTTGGGGTTAATTTATTTATATTATAGCATTGTAAACAAGAAAACGGGTTTCATGTTTTAGGGGATTAGATAGGTTGTTTATTATTTCTAAGAAGTAGAATTTGCATGTGTGTTGGGGAATTTGTCCTACTAATTAGTTTTACATTAGTATTGTAAATGTGAAAATGTGTTTTAAAGGAGGTATTTTTGAGTTTCAGTGTTTCATCTGACATATTTTATTAAATAATTTTTAAATTAATAAAATGGTTTGTTGCTTTTCTGTGTTTTAAATTATTGAAAATATATTTATGATTTTGAATAGTACAGTTTCTAACAGAAATAGTAAAACAAATTGTGAACTTAATTTATAAACATAATGAATGAATGTATTTACAGAATTTTAAATAAAATATATTTTTTAAAGTTATGTCTGTTGATAGGTTATTTAATTAAACCTGATTATTTTATATTAACTCTTTACAATGTATCTTAATATGTGTTAAGACAGTGAACTAGACCCCTCCACCCCCGCCTCCATGGTATTTGTGATTTTCCCATTGTGGATGAGTTAGGATATAGAATAATAACACAACCAACACCACAACCCAAAATATATCTATTTGTCCCAATATTTGTGGTGCTGAACTTGTATATTGAATAGGAAATCCGACCTCCACACATGTTTGCACTTTCCACAATATTAGTAGTACTAGAGTTAAAACCGTAAATCAGATAGTCAATCTGCTACCTCTACCTTTCCCTACCTCTGCTATCAATATATGCTCTTCCCAAATTCATGTACAACTTCAGTTAAAATAGTGAGCACAACCCTATTAAAATAAAAAGGTTGAGTATAATGTTGTGTTTTTTTATATTTTATTTATGTTTTGGTTAATTCTCTGTTGTAATTTTAAGTTTCAAATAATTATGTTTAGGTTTATTTTATTATTAAATTAATCTAAAAAAGATTTTGTATTTAAGAAATCGTTGGTTTAATAAATTATGACTATGCTTAAATATATTTATGTATTTTCAAATTACTGTATTTTTTAATTAGTAAAGTTTAACAGAGCTTTTGTTACATTTTTAAAGCAAATGAGTTTATGTTGTACCATTTACAATGTTTGTGCTGAAAAAGATATTTTTTTAATTAAATATGTTTTTAAGATGATCTTTAAAGTTCAAAACATTTTTAATTACATATGTAAGAATTTTTATTAGGCTGTGTCAAAAATATTATCACATTAAATAATTTGAATAAGTAATTCAATATTGACTAGGTTTATATAGTATTATTGAGGAATAATGTAATTTCATTGTTAAGCATTTTTCATTTTTCATAAATATATATTTTGGTATAGTTTAATATTGCCTTTTAAAACTATTATAGTTTTGTTGTAGCTACTGTTGTAGTAGACAGTTTTACTATATATTTTATATGTGATATATTTGTACTTTGCATTGTAAGTATGTAAAGTTTATACTTTGTTGTCGATATTTTGCCAATAATTTTTTTAGAACATAACATTTTCATGATCAGTATTGTGACATAAAACCTTAGTGAACAGTAACCCCCCAAAATGAATACACAGGTGATCGGCACAAACCATTTTTTCCACTGGCTCACTACACTCTTAAGGGGATAAGGACTGTGGTCTTCTTGTCAAAAGGTACATTTTGCTGTTTACCCTCTCTCTGAGACTTTCATTTAATATTACAAGCATGACTTTAATGACCTTGTGTAATATCAAATTAATTCTACCCCTTACAAACTAGGGTTCCCTTGCAATTGAAGAATTGTTCTGCCTATTTACATAGTTTCATAACAGAAACATGCACATAGACAAATAGGGTGTTGGAGATCCAATATATGTCTAACAACCTTAAGCTCAAAGACAATTAGTTCACCTCCTACGGGCAGGGGGAACTTATGGAATATCCCTCCTGGATAGCTCATGGGTAGGCCTTGGTACCCTTCTGAACGGACACCAGAGGTGTAGAAGTGGATAACCTAACAGTGTGGCATTGACCAAGCTCAGGATGTGTTCAGTGCACCTTGCATGCTGTCTACTAGATGCTTACCAGTGGTGGTGGGCACAGGTATGAGCAGTGGGGCGATGAGGGGGCGGGGCGGGAATCGGGGAAGTCGACATATGACAGGATAAGTTAAATTAAATTTAAAAAAATAAAACCACTTACCTTGTGCATGCCACCTTGCCGACTCGGCAATGCAGCGAGTGCAAGGTAAGTGGTTTTATTTTTTTTAATTCAATTTAACTTATCCCGTCTTATGTCGACTTCCCCAACCCCACCTCGCCCACCCCCGTCCCCCTCACCACCCCACGGATCTTAACTGTGCCGGGTGTGACTGATGCCTACAGCAGACAATTATGGAGCTGGAACTGAGACAATATGGAGGCGTCCTGTGTGCACCCCTGCACAGGCCCTAATGGTGTCTGCCAGCAACTAAACAGATAACGGTATACTGGTGTTATGCCTAGCCTTTTGCACAGAGACCCTGATTACAGCAGGGACAATTGCCTGCTTGTGGTAACCAGTCCCGAATTCTGCATAATTTAACCCTTCAAAATGAGCCTTATAGTATCTGTTCTGATTGTTCTTAATTATACATATATTATTGTGCCTCCCTTTCTTTCAAGAGATATAAATAAATGCTAGGTAGGCTAGATGACCCTAGAAATTAACACACTGGACAGGCACATTAAAACAACTCCATTGCTGAGCTTAATAACTACACTAAGGTCAGGAATTAACCATGTTGAAGGCATTAGTGCCGATAAGCAATAAAGAGAGGAATGGATGCACAATGCTTTGTGAAACACAAATGAATTTGCACTGCCCCCGACCACACCTACAGTAGCCTCTTGGGCACAGACATGTGAGTTGTTAGCTACCACAATTACCAATACCTACAATAGCGACAATGATGCACATTTACAAATGTGTTCAATTCCTGGCTGTACATGTGCATAAAATTTACTACGCTTTTTGCACTCCCATGTCCATGAAGTTATTTTTCAAAATCCTTCAAAAAAAATTACACTTTGCATCCTTAAAACACTCCAACTATTTAATGCAAAGTGCATTTTGGATGGATATCTCTGCAAGACTTGACCGTGTGAGCATTTCTTGCCATGAACCACGCATGTGTATAGCTGGCAGAATTCTTGACTTACCATTTCCTCTGATGAAGCAGTCTCTGTCACAGGCTGGCTTAGCTACCACACATCATAGGACTTAAAGCATGCTTAATTAAGGTGCTACTGTCAGCAATGTACCCTTAAAATAATGTCATGGAATAGTTTCTAGGTTTCTAAACCAAATTGGTTCACAAAGCTGAATAATCCATGGCTTAGCTTTACAATGTCTTGGGCGACCTAGGTCTTCATCCTGAGTACCTCAAGAATTTGGACATTTCCACACTTGTTGATGCGGTTGAAGCCCTCAAGGCCACCACACACAAACCTGGCCATACGCTAGATACCATCATTACCAATGACAACAGGTTTACATCTTCCACTCCCTTTCTTTTATAAGCTGATCACCTTGCTGTGCCTTTTCTACTCCCTTCTTTTAACAAGAAGCCCTCTCTGGGACTCAAACCTAAGCCCTGTCCCACTACACCCCATTCTAAATTACTCATCGACAATTTAGAGACCGCATTCCAAATCATCCACTTCTACACTACCTCTAACATTGCCTCCTCCACCAAACTCTTTAATACCTCCAGATGTGGTGGCCACTCTTAAAACCTCTGTCTCCCACTGCACTGTGCCCTTCAACCCTCTTGAACACAAATATGTTGATACTATTAGTCTACAAAGCCAAAATAAAAAGTTAAAAAACGCTCCATTCATGCGGCGCAGACCACCTTTTCCTGTAGTAAAATCGAGTCTGCTTCTAACCCCTTTATTGTGAAAGATATCTATCTTTTTTTGTAATACTTCCATCCCACCTTCAGAGGAGCAGGTATCAAAAAACATGGTTTCTTTATTCTTTAGTGTTGCCCACAGAAAAACAGCCAACGTGTTTCGTCCATAGATATGGACTTCATCAGGGCTGCAAAAACATACGAGGTACATAGTATATAGTATGACAAAGGAATGACCATACAGAGACTTTACAAAGTACAATACGTGTTTACAACATAATAACAAACAAAACTAAGACATTACCATAAAGTATGACATTGATTTAAAAACGAGGGACATGATAAACTTACAATAGTTAAAAAACCTACAAAGAAAGAAAGGGGAATAACAGGACGTGCAATGTCAGAATAAACCATAAGTAAAAAAAAAAAAAAAGCAAAGAAAGACAGTTGAGATCACCGTGTTTAGGTAACCCGTATCAAGCGCACAGCTAAAGGTCAAAAAGACGTAAGAGGGGAAAGCGAAGAAAGGACACATGGTGAACATTGTAGGTCCGATGGGGTGTAGTTAGACGGAGAAGACAGGGCTAGACCCAAGAAAACCTGGGAAAGTGGTGTGATGGTCAGGTAGCAATTAGTGAGAAAAAACAAAGAAAGGGGGCCTTAAGGCAGCCTACCTTGAATGAGAAGAAGACTTGGCCGTATGTTCATAAAATATAAAAGGGTCAGAAATACAGTAGGACCCCACCCGAACAGGGTCAAGCACAAGTAGCGAAGGTTCTTTAGGGAAAAAGGAAAACGTATTAAATCAGTGGAGTATAATAACAAAGAACACTTAAAATAACAACAACAAAAAAAAGAGGGAGATGGAGAGGGGGGATGAAGGATGAAATCCTAAGCGAGGATCATTTGAGAGCCGTACGACTCCACGTACCTGGAAGTTGAACCGATGGAAAAGGCCTGATCGGATTTTTCAGGCTAAAAATGCTCAATCCATCAAGAAGAAGTATGTAGAGTACAAATGCAAGAACTGAGCCCTCCTAGATCCAGGGTCAATAAAATATTAACAGGCTAGTGTGCCTATGGAGAGAAAGGCAAAAGGAAAAACAGACAAAAATATATAAATGGGATACTAGAAGTAGTATCAAGTAACATTCTAATAGAAAAACACAACTATTATTATGTGCCGGTAATTATATATGCCCGGCCCAAAAAGCATGTAATATATAAAAAATAAAAAAAAACAATTAGTTATATATACGGTCAGTTAGGGAGATAGAACTGGAAATGAAAACATAAGTAGCATTAAAAAGTGATTGACTGATGGTATGACAGGGCAAAGAAGCCACCTGAAGGCTCATGTCTAATTCAAATGAGTATTGAAAACAGAGTTATCATATAATACTCATACCGAAAATATAAAGTGGAAGCGAGAAGTTTAAAAACATGGTGCCCCCACGTCCAAATCCTGTTGGGAGCCAAGCGTGGGTGAATTTAAAGCGGATATTGAGGACAATAATGCTGAATAATCTCAACATTATGCACCCAAATGAAAAGCAAAAAAAAGAATAGAAAGCAAAATAAACACGAAACAGTGCAGGGTGATGGCCGAGTGTGATTGAAAAATAGAACAATATAAAAAGCAAAATGAGCGCGAAGCCAGGCCTGCCCTCGAGAGTTAAAGACCAGGTAAGCGCAAAGCCGGGCTATTTAACGGCCAAATAGGGACTCAAATATGAGGCAAAGAGAGCACGAAGCGGTGCTTAGCCATGCATGTTAAAGGCTAAGGGGTCGATTCCGATCTCGGCCGGTAGGGCTCCGAATCGGATTCGGCTTTACCGGATCCGATTCGGAGCCCTGTTTCCCGACCGATCCGTACGCGCGTCCGGACGAGCAAGTACGATGCGAAATCGCCGACCGACTCGTCCGGGCATCCCGACCGCTCCGACCGACTCGTTCCCGGCTCGAACCGCACCGACCGACTCGCTCGGACTCGACTCGCACCGCGCAATGGAGACGTTTCCCGGCCGGGTGAGTACTATGCGCGCCGCGAGCAGTCCGACCGAGCCGCACACTCTGGCTCAGAAGAGCTGTCGGAGCCGTACTTCGGGGGTCCGTGTCGGACCCCCCTGAACGCGTAGCCGCGCGAGTCGCACACAGGGGGGACCCATGGGTCCCCCCTACCTGTGCGTGCACGGGGCGAATCGCTTCACCGCGTACACGCTGTGGGGCGCCCTTGTCCGCATCGCATCCATTGAGTCAATGGGAGCCCGTGTACGCGTCGTACAACAGGCTCCCATTGACTTCAATGGGAGTCCGACCGAATCGAGTCCGACAGCATACGGACGCATCGTACTCGTTCGGTCGGGCTGCACGGGTCCGATTCGGTCGGAAATCTCTCCGGGTCCGGCTGGGTCGGAGAGATTTCCGGCCCGAATCGGAATCGGCCCCTAAGTGTGCGCGAAACCAGGCTTGAATGAAAGCCGGAGAGAAACTGAAAAGTAAAAAGCAAAGTGAGCGCAAAGCCAAGCCTGTCCCCGAAAGTCAAAGGCCAGGTAAGCGCAAAGCCGAGCTGTTTAACGGCCAAATAGAGACTCAAATATGAGGCAGAGCGAGCGCGAAGAAGTGCTTAGCCATGAATATTAGGGGCTAAGTATACGTGAGGTCGGGCTGAATGACAGCCGGAAAGAAACTGACATAAAAGGCAGCAGGCGAGCGCGAAGCAGAGCTTACCCGAACAAATGAAGATGCGGCCTCCCCAGGTGACAAGCCTTCGGTAATGGGAAAAGGACGTGCCTATGCATCAGGCCGTCTTAAATACTATCAACGTCCCCGAGTAGCGAGGGCTTAATCAGTGTCAGGGAGCAACTGAAAAGTGTGTCTCAGAGTAAGCCGAGTTGGTGTGAAGGAACACTAATTACTTCTTAACTGCCAACGTCTGCTTTGTGAAACCGTGAAATCCTGATTAAAGATTCCAGAGGAATAACCGGTTAATGCTGGCAAGTGTAAAATGAGCTCCCATTCTGCAACTGAATGAAAGAAAAGTAAAAAAGTAAAAAAGTAAAAAATAAAAATGGATCTTGGTCCCCAAATTAAGAAAAGCAATAGATATATCCCACCCCATGTCAGAAGGGAGTGAGTGGGAATAGGGGGGCAATTTTAACACTGTATGGAAACAAATGGTCATGGCTGAGGTATAAATACTGCGCGAGCCTTCATAAGTACTTCATTAATGGTTGCCAGTTGATGACCGCAGTATGTATGCAATGCCATTTAGAATGTCCCTATGTATGTACAATGGAATGTATGGAGCTCCACAGTAATGGAGCCCAGTAATGGCCACAGGTCATAGGACATGCCATATAGTATGACCTTGAACGTGAGCAATAAAAAGTACGAAGGCAGAACCGCTCAAACGGTCGCCAGTCACAGGTGTATGAGTTTTCAACTTGGGCAGAATATGGTGGCCTAACCTCAAGGCCAAGGAGTGGCGGCGGTGTGTACTAGACACCCCGATCACATCTGTTGGCATATTATCTAACGAACGTAATAGCGAAAAAATGAATAAGTTAGTCAGTTAGGAGGACAAAAAAGAGAGGGGTAATAGAGAAAGATAGATTAAGTGAATCTTAAACGATTGGCACATGTTGATGTAAGCCTTTGTGAAGATAGAGAAGACCTACTCATAAGAAATAATGCAATTCGTCATCAGTGTTATGGCCTGCCTTAACACACCGCAAGCGACAAATCCAGCCTGCCTCATGTCGTCTTAGTGCCAATTCTCTGTCCCCACCTCTGACTCTGGGGGGGACATGATCGATGGCGTGGAACCAAATTTCCGGTCTGCCATCGTGATGGTATGTCATGTGTGTTGTCATGGGGTATCTGGTGTCCCCGGTCCTTATCGCTCGTACATGTTCTTGAATGCGAGTTTTTAAAGGTCTTGCAGTGCTCCCCACATAAATAATGTTGCAACTGCAACCAATTATATATGTGACAAATTGGGAACGGCACGTGATGGTGTGGCGGATAGTATAAGTGCGGTCCGTGTTGTATTTGAACTCCTTTTGTCTGTTTTTGCCGTATTGACATATATTGCACTCAGTACATGTGTAGAAACCCAACGGTTTTCTGTCCAGCCAATTCTTTCCTAGTTGTTGTGGGACAATGTAACTAGGGCAGAGTTTGTCCCTAAGGGTGGTGCCCCGTCTATATGTAATTTTGGGCCTATGAGCAATGTGTTCCTCCAGGCCTGGTATATCCAGTAACAGAGGCCAGTGTCTGGCCAAGGTTTTGTAAACTTGCTGACTGTTGCTGTTAAACTGGGTGACAAAGTGTATAGTGGATTTCTGGTCTTGTTCGTCCATCCTGGACCTTTGTTGTCTAAGTGTGTCAACCCTGGTTTTTTGCTGAATCTTACGCTCGGCCCGTTGTAATGTCTTCTCTGTATAGCCCCTTTTATTAAACCGGGCTTTGGTCAGCTCCAGATTGGTCATAAAGGTATCCTGTTCGCTGCAATTTCTACGGATCCTGACCATTTCCCCATAGGGGATATTATTGATGGTTGCCCTGTGGTGTGCACTTGTAGCATGCAAAGTGCCGTTACAGGATGTGGGTTTCCGGTACAATGTGCTATGGATACATACATCCTTGAAAGTCTATCCTGTCTAGACCATACAACATTGTGAGAGCCACATTATATGGATTGTTGTTGAGGAATTCGTGGTAGTCTCGAAGTTGTTCCAGGGACTCATTCCAAATTACTATGACGTCATCAATATACCTCCCCCAGAAGATGATGTGTTCCAGCCAGGGGGAGGAATATCAACCCCATGCATGTGTCTTCTCCCACCAGCCCATGAAGAGTCCCGCGTACGGTGGTGCAAATTTTGAACCCATCGCGGTCCCCTGGAGCTGGTGGTACCAGCGACCATTGTGAATGAAAAAGCTTTTTGACAAGATCAAATCAGTCATATCTAGGAGCATTTCGTTGTGCTCGTACCAGTCTGCAGTCCGTGTTTTAAGAAAGAAGGAGAGGGCATGTAGGCCAAACTGTTTCTTAATGCACGAATACAGACTGGTAACATCAAATGTCACAAAGATGAGGTCATCGGTCCACGTGACATCTTCGAATTTGTTCAAGATGTCCTTACTGTCGGAAACAAAGGCAGGAAGATTGGTCACCAACGGTTGTAAGAAGGTATCGACATACTCCGACAGTCGTTCTGTCGGGGAGTCGATTCCAGCTATTATAGGTCTCCCTGGGGGAAATGCCCCCCCCTTGTGCACCTTAGGGAGGATATAGATGCAAGGGAAACTCGGATTCTGAACATTCAGGTACCTGTATTCGTCCTCAGATAGCAAGCCACGTTCCCTCCAATCCCCCAACCTATTGTTGATGTATGTGGTAAGCTCCTTGATGGGATTAACAGGAGTAAGTTCATAACAAGTACTATCCTCCAGTTGTCTCTGAATCTCGCCCATGTAGTCTGCCCTGTTCATGATGACCACATTCCCCCCCTTGTCAGCTTCTCGTATGACTATTCCGTCATTGTCCCTCAGGGTGGTGATTGCTGTTCTTTCTTGTGGGGTGAGATTAGAAAATCCTTGTATTCCCTGGTTGCGGCCATTGAGGTGTTTGTGTAGGTCATCAGAGACCTTAGTTCTAAAAAGGTCAATGTTAGGGTGTGATACTTGTGGGGTGAATTTTGATTTGGATTTCAAACCACTGTCAATGTCTGGTTTGGCATTGATCCCGAGTTCTCCTGTGAGTTGGTCCATGGTAATAGTTTCATTGTCAGGAATAGAAAGTAACACTTGAACATTTTCAACATCCCCCACTGTTTGTGTCGGTGTTTGGTGTACAGTTGCATTAGGAATGGAACACCTGGGTTTTGCATGGAAAAAATATTTCAATTTTAATGAACGTACAAATTTATGTAAGTCTACTGTTACATCAACAATGTCCCCTCGTTGCGTTGGACAAAATCCCAATCCCTTTTTCAACACGGTACATTCATCTTTGTTAGGTGTATAGTTGGACAAGTTAACAATGGCCAAATCGTCCTGTGTTATATCAGAGGGGATGCTGTTAAGGGAGCTCACTTCATGTCTGCAGACCTGAGTTTCACAGATTAGCCCTGGTGTTGCCTTTTTCCTCTTGTTCCACCCCCTGCCCCCCCTCCTTGTTTTGGATCTTTTCTGGGCTGTTTGCTGTTTAAACGTAGCCTCTCCATTTCTAATAAAAAAGAGTTGTGGGGAGGTGGTTGTGTGGTGTTGTTACTACCTTCTCCTGTTTGTGTGGTGTTACTACTACCCTCACCTGTGTGTAAGCTCTCCATAGATGTAACTGAGCTACCACTCACAGATTCTGATTCAGAAGTTTCAATTCTATCCCTTTTGGTGGTCACTGTACTTTTAACGTTGTCATATTTTTTGGCAAAAGTATAAATTCTGCCCTGTTTGTAATCTGTTTCATCCCTCTTTATTTTACGTGCTTTTTTGTCCCGTTGGTATACTTGGTAATCCCCAATGACTTTTTCTAAGATGTCATAATTTTTCTTTATCACGTCCTTTAAGGAACTCTCATCTATTTCCTTCTCCAATTTGTCTATCTCTGCCAATAAAAGGGTTGCCTTTCTCTCTGCGTGCTTAATTAGAATTTTCATCATGGTAGTAGAGGGGTTAAGGAGGTTCCCCTCCCATTCCTTCAGTAGCTCCTCGTCAAGATCCTCAAAAGTGGGGAAAATTAATATTCTCAACCCCCTCGGTATCCTGTTATTATCTAGGTACTGTCGCAAGGTGATGCCGTCCCACCACATTGCGAGCTCCTGTTTTTTCAGACGTTCTAATTTGATAAATTTGCTTTTGAGCCCCTCTGGTGTATTCAAAGTCTGTATCTGGTTACCCTGCGGTTGCTGTGCTGAGAACAAGTTGGATGCAAACTCCTCCCTCCTGTCCTTGAATCTAGACATTGTGGAAGTTATACTATAAACTGTATGATTAGGGGGTCTGATTCTGATCATGATATAACACAGAAACATCATCTTGTACAATATCAACAACAGAGGACACAATATTCTCCAACGGGTAAATGCGGGAAGACAGGGTATTAATACTATTGTCAACAACATCAAAGCACCTTTTCCAAATTTGCCTGATCTATTTCCCTTAGACGGGAAGCAGCTTCAATTTGCGAAAGCTTCCAGAGTTCATTATAGGTCTCATAAATGAATCTCTTGGGTCAAGGGCCACGAGGCCCCAGAACAAAATCGGACAGATCAATGTTGCCTGATAGCATGGACAAATGCTGTTTTACAGAATCTAAAGAAGAGTGCTGCAACCACTGTTTACATAATTTACCAACAGAATATGTTGTAACAGTACGAGAGTTAGAAAACCTCGGGTCTGGCCTATCCTGTTTGTACCCAGGAGCTGAGTCATGAAAACGCAGCTGGCATGCGTCTGCTGCCGTCGGCCAAGCCAACCAAGGTGACTGAACAAACGTGGAAATATTAAACGAATTGTTCTGAAACAAAGCTTGCACCGATGCAAGGGACATATTGAAATGCAAGCTTGAGTTGGGAGCGGATGACAATACAGGAATGGATGGTGCATTCAATTGTTTGGAAGTAGCCAAACCCCAACACGTAGTTTGATAGATGGTATTATTCAAAAATAAAATTTGGGCCGGGATAAGGCAAGCACGGTGCAAGGCTTCTGTGCCTTGCACCTGCCAAGGTTTAGAGCCCCAAATAGATTTCAAGTCAATGGTGTCCTTCCAGTAGTCATAACCACCCACAGCTAAGGCGCTCAAAAAGGAACCCGAATATAGCAATTTGGTGTGGGTCAGCATGATTTTCTGCGCGGATGAAGTGTTCAATTTAAAATAATAGGACCCAGGGTTCGATTTATCAAAGTCTGTAAAGTAAGTAAATTTATTTCTAAGAGTCTGGGAGCTACCTGGCAAAGGGGTCGGACAATGTTCCCATTGAGTGTAGTTAAAAGGACCACGCAGTGCACTTGGTTTATGGACAAAGTGGTTGCCCCAATGCTGGTAACAATATAAATCGGCATAACTTGCAGAATTCATGTACAAATCTTCAGCATTAAAAGCAGCATAATATTTCAAATCAGTAAATAATGATTCAACTGCATGCACATCCCAATCTTCAGAATGAATATTACTTTTAACGACATCACCCATTGAAACACGGAGGACATTTGGTACATTAATAATCTCGGTTGGTCCATGAATTTGGAAATTTACCGCATCCCATACGATGCCATCAGCGACTGGAAAAGCTGAAATGTTCACAAATGTGTGGTTGCGCTTCATGATGTGAGATGAAGAATGTGGAGCCAAAGTTCCAGCGACACAGTTCACTGCAGAGCGTTCTGGTAAATAGTGACCATTGATGAGTAGAAAAAACACTGTGACAAAGCCAATGGACATGAACAGAAAAATCAGGAATAGTACCAACCAGATGTATGTCCAAGGGGGAATCAAAAAATTGTCTCTGAACCAGGATACAAAAATACTGAATTTGGACGGGACAAGTGATGAGGTGGAATCCGAGTCAAAGGAATAACGTGTTGGGCTCAGTGGCGTTGTTGGTAGGTGTGCCAGCGACTCGTTGGCGGGGTAGGTATACTCAGTCTCCTCGTTGCAGGGGGAGTCCGGGTCGTCGAGTAAGCAATCAGGCAAATCTACCATCTCGATAGCAACATCAGTAACCGTTCGGGCCGGAGGGCCACAAACATTTGTCCGGGAAATGACAGGACAAGAGACCGCTGGTGTAACACTATTCAGGATCGGCCAGATGTTTTAGCTTGACATTTTCCACTGAGATGTATCTGTTCTCCTTGCGACCAGGAAGCGGTGGTAAGATGACTGTACGAGTTCCCTTCAAGCCAAGGACTGGAATGGGTGCACGATAAGAGGGGCCGAATTCTTTTTTGTTCTCCACCTTCTCTCGAACCAGATCTCCAATCTTCGGAAGCCAGCCGGCAACCGGAATCTGCAGCGCAGCATCTGTGGCTGAAGGTAAATGTGCGATTGCAAGTTTGTCTCGGGCTTCTTGTAAGTCCTGTAACATAGTAGAATGGTTATCTACATCAAAGATGGCGGATTGCGCCGCCATGTCTAGACCATCAAGGTTGGGCACAAACATTCGTATGCCAAAGAGCATTTCATATGGGGTCCGCCCACCCAGAGGTCTTCTAGGGAGATTATTAAGTGCACGTTGTACGGTATACAAGTGGGCCAGCCAGTTCCTGCCAGTACCTAAGACTCTGGCTGTCAAGGATTGCTTTAAGTCACAGTTCATTCGTTCAACAATCGAATTGCCCTCAGGCCGATATGGAGACGAAAATTTCACCCACACCCCCAGTGAACCCATTGCGTCCTTGTAAGCCTTAGAGGCGAACGCCGGACCTTGGTCAGAATGGAAGGTGCCACAGGCACAAAGACACGCAAATCCCTTATGACATTTCGAGCGTCAGCACTCCGTTGTGGCCAGACCCAGATGAAACGTGTGCACGAATCAACTGAAACTAAGATGTATTTATATGCAGTGTCAGAAGAAAATGGACCGCAGTGATCCAGGTAAACACACCCAAAAGGTCTGTTTGAAATGCAGAGCGGGGTCTGTGGTGGCCGTGTAACCGTGGAAGGCTTAATCTGCTGACAAACGTCACAAGAAAGCACATAAGTACGGGTTTGTTTGTATAAACCACGCCACCAGTAACGCTGCTGCAAGATGGAAACAGTCGCAGACACGCCAGCATGAGCCGAAGCCATGCCTTCGTGTGCGGCTGTTATCAAGGAAAGTCTGCGGTCTGCGTTGGGAATCAGCCGATCACCAATGTCTGGAATTCTTACGTAAGGAGCCTGTTCGGGACCTAATTGATAAGAGTATTTGGAAGGGAAACCCCGTGGGTAATTAGCACCTTCCTTCATCGCAGCAATAGCTGCCAAAATATCAGTATCTATTTTAGACATGGATCTTGTAACTGCTGCGACTGAGCACGTGGCTACTGCTGATTTGGCAGCTTCGTCCGCCAAACCGTTACCTACAGCGTGTGCGCCCACACGCTGGTGGCCAAGAGTGTGAATCACCTGTGTGAGTGGCAGACGTTGTTTCAAATCTGCCACTTGAACCCAAAGCATTTTGGGGCAGATTTACAATAAACTAACGCAGCACGGCGCAGCAAGTCATTTTGCTGCGCCATGCTGCGTTAGTTTGGAAAGCACAGGGATGCGACATATTTACAAGAATATGTTGCATTCTTGTGCTTCCCCCTGCGCTGGCGCACAAACTGCAGCCATGCGCCGGCGCAGGCACCCTTGCACCATGGTGCAAGGATGCCTGCGTCGTGGGGAGATTGTTTTTGTGCAGGAAGGGGAACCTTCCTGCACAAAAACAATCACTACAACCATTTTCCTCTTTCAATGCGTGCTGCAGAATGCATTACGCATTGAAAGAGGAAAAAACGAGGAGAAATGAAAACATTTCTCCTCGGTGCGCCTCGCTACGCCACCTCTAGGGTGGCGTAGCTTTCAGACGCATCTCCAGAGTTACGATTTCTCGTAATTCTGGAGATGTGTCTTGTTCCATGAGTGTTGCGTGGGAACACCCACAGCAACACCCATGGAACACCCCTTCACCGCAAAGTGCTGCGTGTGAAGGGGCCGTATTTACAAGGAGAGGAAAAGTCACGCAGGGTGGCTTTTCCTCTCCTTGTAAATATGGAGCAGCCTCCTGCGCCACCAGTACGTCACAAAAAGTGACGTACTGGTGGCGCAGGGGGCTTGTAAATCTGCCCCTTTATGCTTAATTGTGCTACCTTTGGCGTCTCTGTAGTCGTTTTGCGACCAAAAGAACAGATTGTCATTGTAAGACTGAACACAGTAGTAAGAATCGCACACAATTAGAGTAGTCACATCCGGATTAGCGAACTCAAGTGCGAGCACCAATGCGCGCAGCTCGGCCAATTGTGCAGTACTGTCTCCTAGTGCCTGAGTGTGCACTGCAGTTGATTTGAACTTACCGTTCACCATGGCACCTGCAACAATAGCACACGCTGCTGAATAAGCATGCTTGGAACCCGTGGCCGGTTGTGCCGAACCATCGGTATAGATAATACATTCGTATTCCTCAAGCGGTAGCAAGGACAGAGGAGGAGGATGAACAAATTCATACTGTAAAAACTCCTGAGTCTGAAGAGAAGAATCAAAGATAAAAGTGACATCCGGAGACGTCAAAGATGTTGCCCATTGTATCCAACGGGGGTGCAAAGCTTTAGAGTTCGGAACACTTGCTTTTGTCACTGCCTCTAGGGCAGGATATGGTGTTACCACCAGAATGCGTTTTCCCTGTGCCAGTGCGCGTTCCTTTAGAATCGCCATTTGCACTGCAGTCAAAACTTTCTCCACAGATGAAAAGCGCATTTCTGCAGAAGTGTAAAGATGTGACTTGTATGCGATCGGTACTGTGTCACCTTCGTTAAAGGTTAAGTACATGAAACCCACTGCCCCTGGAATGATTCTAATCACCAGGTTTGTGTGGTTGTCACGAGTCAACAAGAATTTAGATTCAAGTAGGTCTGTCTGCAAAGACTGCAGTATGGAGGAATGCTCCGGAAGCCAGCATGACTTTGAAAAGTTAGGTTGTATCAAGGCATACAGTGGCTTGATACGCTGGGCATATTCGGGAATGTAAGTACGCCCGAAGTTTAGAAAACCCAGTAAAGACTGAAGTTTCTTCAGAGTGGTTGGAGGGCACAAAAGTGCACATTTCTCCAGGAAATGGGGGCTAAGCCCTTACCTTCATTGTTGAGCTCATAGCCCAAAAACAAAACGGTAAATTCAGCAATGTGAGATTTGGCAAAGTTAAACTTGTAACCTAAAACCGCAAATTCTAGAATAATGCGGTCCACTTGGGAAAGATGCGGGTATAATTTGTCGTCTGTCAGATAGATATCATCGACGTACGAACATGCATCTGGGTCTATGCCGTCTAACAAAGAGTCTACACGGGCAGCGAATACGCCTGGACTGTTTGTAGCCCATAGGTAAATGCCGGAATTTGAATAATTTACCACCGGAGGTAAAAGCGCTCCATTGGCTACTCTCCGGGGCCAAGTTGTGCGTGTAGAATCCATTGGATAGGTCAAGTGTAGTTTTATATTTTTTACGAACAAGACTGTCTACAAGTGCAGAACTGTGTGTGTTTTGCACCGCAAAGGTCCGACAATGAGAGTTCAAATGTCGGTAATCCAAAACTAAGCGGTACGAGCCATCGGGTTTAGAAACCGCGAAAAGGGGATTATTCATAGGTGACACGCATGTTTCAATCACTCCTTGATATTCTAACTGTGTCAGAATTTGATGGGATATTGGGGTTGTGGCTGTGGCAGCGACCGCAAAGGAATATCATGGGGGGGAGAGTCTTCATCCCAGCCCACGTGGTTGCGGTATAACGCTGGAGCCAGGGACACAGCCCACTCAGCTGCAAGAGCCTCCGCTTTGTCCTTGGGGACATGACGAGAAAAGCTTGGAAGGATTACCTCCTCCCCTTTACGCGCAGCAAGTACGAATGGGGGCGGCCAATCCGCCTCTGCCAACAGAATGTCGTACGAAGAGGTCAGATTCTCCCAAAAAATCCCTTTAATAACACGCTGTATGTCACCTTCAATTTGAATGACAATATTATATAGTCTGTCAGGGGGTGCCACTCTGGTGTCTGCTGTCTCGACAGTAATGAATGTTTCAGTTGCTGTCGCCTCCACATGAGGACGTAGCGCCTTCCGCACTATGGTAACTTCCGCGGCGCTGTCTAGGAGCGTCACTGCCCACGTCCAATTCAGGAGTCTCGTTCTCACCGTCTGTGGCATACCTTGCTGTTACAGCTGCAACTTTCTTCTTCTGAAACTGTGGGCGAGAACGTTGAAATTCTTCTGATTTCCCTCGGACTTGTTGTCGAGGTTGGTCTCGTCCCTGTGGAGCCTCTCGACCCCTGCCTCTATCCTGGCGATCTCCTCCCCCAGCCTGTGAGGTTGTTGGTGCCTGTGAAGAATGAGGAGAACGTGAATCAGGGACTTGAAATACCTGTGGAGATTTAATTCTCGCCCTATCGCGCAAATCATAAGTGCGTTCAGAAGAGACTGAAACCGGGGAAGCGCCTCGCGACCCTGGCTTTTTCTGTTGCTTACCCTGTTTTTTCAACCTCCAGCTCTTTTTTAGTAAAGAACGGTTTCTCATCTTTCTCAGATTGAGTTTTTGGTTGTTGTTGCGATTGTGTTTGCGGTTTAGCAAAAGGCTTGACTCCCAGGCTATTGCGGCCAATTGTTTTGTAAGCCTGTGCAATAATTTTTGGTAATTCGCGCGTCTTGTCCGGTTCTGGGATCAAAGCCAAAGCATTAGCTACTTGAAAGTTAACTGCATCGCCCTTGACATTTGCAAGGATCAAATCAGCTACTACGTCGAATACTCCCACCAGTCTCATCCCTAATTCCACAGCCGCTTCAGGGCCATGCTCATCCTGCACTCGTTTAATTACAGAGGGGAGAACCGTCATGGAAGGAGTGCCGAAACACTTCGCATATACTGCTGCGAATACCTTACCCCAGTTGTTGCATTCTGCCAACTCGGGAATCAAGTCTTTTGGCAAAGAATCCTGTGTTTTTCCACGGGAGAGGTGTTTGGAAAAACTGCCTCCAGCTGGTCAAATTTTTCTGCAAGCCAATAAGGAAAATCATCCTTATTTTGTGGGCGCTTGCCCTTCACTGAATTAACCATGACAGGACTTATGGTTACACCGCTTGCTCCAGCTGGATGGGCTGCAACTCCAGGCGGGGCTCCCTGGATGTTGCCTGTAACAAACTGTACGAAAGCTCTATGCACACATATCAAAGACGAATGAAAATTACGCAGTTCACCGACTGCAAGCATCATATAACGCGGATGTGGGGTATACCCGGCCAAAACAGGCCAAGTGGCTCCTTCAATCGATAAGGGGCCTAAACGAACCGCGGTAACCGGTTGGGGGAGGGTGCCATCAAACCAAACACAGTGTTGCCATGCCGTGATCGGTACTTCAAGATTCCTATAAGGTCTATAGTGATTAGGAACAGCGGTGGCTGTATATTCATGGAACAAATTATCATTCCCATCCACTGCCGGAAAGGTGACCCAAGAGTAAAACACCTCAAAGTGGTAAGCGGGATCCGCTTGTACCACAAAGATCAGATCGACACCCGCGTCAGGCACTCCATACACTGTTAAGTGAGCCCGGAGCGCTGCACGGCTATGTGCCGCAATTTGGACAGCCATTTAAGGCTAAAAATTTTCGACAACCTAATATGAGGCAGCACAATATAGGGTTTTAGTTAAGAACCTTTTAACAACTTCAAGCCTGAAAGAACCTATAAAAACGTCAATATAGGAGGTATCACCGTCACATACGCTTCCGGAAGCGTCTGCGAAGGGGGTTTTGGACAAGCACAAGTACTACTCAAGCGTCTCACGGATAAGCAGCCCACTCGTTGGGCGCCATGTTGTAGGGATTCTGCACATACACAGAGCTATGCACAGGATAATAGGACCTCGGAATATAGTGGTGAGCCAACCATAAACCTTAGTACCCACAATCCAAATCCGACTAGCTGTAGCGTCTCATGAGCAGCAATGCTACCAATGATTAGACAACCCAGAACACGGTATCTCTCTCTCTCAGGACTCGCGGGAACAAGAACACCCTTTCATAACTCACTCATACCTGTCCACAACGTGCGTAATAAGAGACACTGTATAGTTCAAAATATTTATTTCAACTAACGTGCTCTAAGATACAGTACACGTACCAGTACTATCAGCATAATGCATAAGGATAATATCATCAGCATAGTTACAATTCCATAGAATACAAACGGGGAAAGCATTTCATAAAGCAGTGGATATAGGGCTAAAGGACCATTCCACCCTCCCCGTGCTAGTAGCTAGTTTATTATAAAAACAGAAGACCTGTGGGCATTGTCAAGCGAACCCCCATACCTCAATATCTAGATGCAAGGTTTACATCATCAGACAAGCACAGCTCTTCTCTCTGGAAAGGTTTTTCTCCAAGTGTCTCTATCCGTGAAATCACAATATTAAAAGCACACGAATTTCTCCAGGGCAGCTGTACTTAGTGTTATGTCTAAGTGCGAGGGACTGGCCAAATCAGCAAGAACAAGGGACGTTGTTTTTCGACCTTGTACATGTTGTGCAGACGTAACCCAAAGGGAACAGGAGAAAAGGTGAAAGATAGAAATGCAGACAGTTCTAAAATAGCCGGGCAGAAGCAGAGGCTGGAAAAACAAAGGCACAAAGTAACGTGCGCAAAAAAGCATCATGGCAGCCAGGCCTAAGCCAACGTAGCAAGGCAGACCAGGAGGCCACAAACCACACGACAACCTCTCTGTTGGATTTTAACATCTTCTCCACTGAGGAGGTTATTTCCTTCCTGAAGTCGACTAAATCAGACTCTCCTCTTGCCTTCCTGGCATTTGTCTCCAAAGTTCTGGGCCCTGCTCTTATGGACTTTCGTAATCATTGTGTAGCTCAGCCTCTGTCCCTAACAGCTGCAATCAGGCAAATGTGGTTCTCCACCTTAAGAAAAGAACCTCTCCTAAACTTAAAATCCTTCCCAACTACTACTCAATTTCCCTATTACCTTTTACTGCTAATAACCTTGAAAAACATTATTAAACAATTCTTTGTGTTTCTGGAAGGCAACTGTCTGATAGACTCATCCCAGTCCTGATTCTGCCACATGCAAAGCACTGAAATTGCCCTAGCATTTGTTACTGACAATCTCAGAATTCACAAGGAACAAGATAGTTTTACTTTCCTCACCCTGTTAGATCTAACTGCAAATTTCAATACTTTCTCGCACTGCATCTTGATAAACAATCTCTTCAAGCAAGGCACCTGCAACCAAGCCCTTAGATGGACTGGCTCCTCTCTCTCCCAGAACCCAATCTGTCACCCTGCCTCTTTTCAGATGTTGTCACCTCCTTGAACTGCAGAGTTTCACAGGGCTTATCCCTTAGCCACAAGTAGTTTAACCTATGCATGTCCCCACTTGCTAAACTGACTCGGTCTTTTGGTTTGGATACCATCTCATACGTTGATGATACCCAAATCATTATCTACATTTCTAATAAGCCCAACCAGGTCCAATATTTCACTCATTATTGAGTGCAGTTGCTGCCGGGATGCAAAACATCAGCCTCAGAATCTCCTGTAACAAGATAGACGTTCTTCTCTTTGGTCAATGGCCTCTCATCTGGTCCCCTCTTGGCAGCCTGGTGAAATGGGGCCACTCACCCTCGCTGGTAGACGCTGCTAAGAATATTGGTATCATCTTTGATCAACATCTCTCATTTGTCAAATAGATTAATCAAGGAGCTTGTGTCTGTTTCACCCTCTTTGGAAAACTCAGGAAGATTGTGCCTTTGCTCAGTATCTCCACCTTTAAAACTGTGGTCCAATCTTTGATCACCACACTCCTTGATTACAGCAATTCCATTTTTTGGCACTGTATGACTAGCTTACTGACCACTGATAGGTCATTCAAAATTCCACAGCCCGTAAAATAAAAGGGCCCCCCCTGTTTCCCATATCTCACAGATATTTACTGACTTTGGGTTGAATTGGCCCCCCTTCATGTTTTGTGGGTCCCTTGGAGGGTTCAGCCCCCCCCTGCTAACGTGTAGTTCCCATAAACCTATATAGGATCTGCGCATTTAGACAACATATATTGTAGGATTGGAGTCAGACTGATTCTGGTCACCCCTACCGGATATGTCAGCCTGTATACCAGCTAGCTCACAATGCCACTAGAAACTCCTCTTACTAAAGAAAGAATAGTTCTTGGCAACTATCGAACATGACAACCCGGATCCCTCAGAATTGTGGAAACAGTGGACTACTTTTTGCTCAGTCACTCGTGCTCACTTTGTCTCAGAGAGATACACAGAATAAACGGTGGGGACGTTTTTCAATAAGCATTTATTGAACCAGCGTCATTCTAATGTAAAATAGGTGTGCTGAAACAACCATTAGATAGTAACAGATATAAATGATTATAAGCACTAACAAAGTAAAAGGATGGTAGATTTCTACCATAGTGCTAAAACAATGAATACAGGCAAGTATATAAAATACATGACAGTAAAAATGTGTACTCCTACGATGCGTCCCTAACTAGATGTACCTGAAAGTACCTAGCATGTATGTGGGTGTAAAGACAAGAATCCCTCTAAGATAAAGTCAACCCCATTACCTGAAGTGAGAGGCTGTGGGACCCCGTCTTGGTCTCGAGACGAACACCCCACAAGGGATGTCAGACCACTGCGAGCTGGAGTGTCTGCGTGCAGGAGCCTCAGCATCTCGCGTCAGTGTGTCAGCATGGAAGTCTTTTTCTCCTCTGACTATCTCAGCAAAAGATGATGTATATATACCCAAAGTGGTACCCCCTGAGGATATACCTTGCTGTGTCATGTCGGACTGGGATGACGGAAGGAATGACCCTTATACTTAGTTTTTATGCAGGAGATGGTAGGCCTGCTGTCCTGCTGTGATTCCAGGAATCCTCATGCATAATGAATGAGGCTTAAGCTTTTCGGGGAAAGCCCCATGTCATCTTTGGACATCACCGTAACTAGGTAAAAGGTCAGTACTAAGAATCGTTATCTAGTGCAATAATAGGGAGAATATAGGTGAAGGGTTAGGTGACTACCTGAGCCCATATTAGGGTACCTATATGGAACATAACACTACACCTCAGAGGCTGCAGGGGCCTTTGTTATGCCCCGGGCCCATCCGATCTTGAATCTTCCCTCTGTGACTTCTATCACATCCCACCTTACCTCCTCTGGCTCCCCATTAACCACTCTCCAAGTTCTAAGCTCCTTGCGTTCTTTACAGAGTAGTATATCAGCCGAATAAATTTCGGCCCTACCTACCTCCACCTACACTTCACTCCCGTTTTGGGAAACTAGTGGAGGTTACTTGTATTAACAAAGTTGGATGGGAGTTCATTGCATTTTCTTTTTGGCCCCTAAGCTCTGAAGCACCCTTCCGCAGACTCTGTAATCGATCGCCTACCCTGCCACCATTAGGCAAATGCCTAAAACCTTATTTTCCAGCAACCTGCTTTTAATTTCTCCTTTGTCCAGGTGTGTCTTTTCCAACATGTTTTTTCTCCTCTTCTGGTGCCAGGCTGGCCTTTGGAGTATTTGCCACATTATAGAAATCCTTACAACAAACCATAACATTATCTAACGTAACCTAATGTAACCTAACGTAACCTGACGTTACCTAACGTAAAGTAACATAATGTAATGTATTGTGATGTAACATAAAACACAAATAATATGTTTGTGAATAATAATATATTAGGAAGTATTAGTATTAGTTGCTTACGGTGATTTTTCAGAAGCCACAGCCTAACCTAAATTCATTCCATGCTCACATTAAACCATGACATGTCAGTCCAAGATTGCATTGTAATCAATAGAGGGCACATGTGTGAGAGTGTTTGCACGATGGACACAACTTTAAAAAGAGTGTGCCTAAAAGCAGACAGACATAGATTTTAGTTCAAAATGCCAGAAAGGAAATGATGCTTCATTACTTTGGTGGCAGACACAGAGAAGAGATCCTGTGTATTAGAAAGTTTCCAACCTACCCATAGAAAGGATCCCCATAAAACAGACTTTGAAGCTCTATTGTTTAAATTTAGACTAAATCCCAAAAACACTTTCAGTGGCCTACTTATTTACTGAACAAATGATTAGGAAAGTCTAGTTCGTGCCCAGGAGATTATATATAATATTCAGACAATGCTTCATGGTTCATCCTGTGGAGAGTGAAGTCTGTATTCACACTCTCGTCAAGACTTCACTCTGCTTCTCTCACCTACTTGGGAGCCACTCGGGAATCGCAGGATGAACCATGAAGCATTGGCTGAGTATTATATAACATCAATAGTATGAACAAGATACAGGTGGTATAAGTGTATGCACCTTCCTATTAGCATGCAAGTTGAATGTTGTGTTTAGTGTACAACAGCAGGAGTGGAACCAGGCATTGTAAAGAGTAAAGAAAACAATAACAGACGCTAGGTCCTGAAGAAGAGCCAATAGGGGTAGGCTAGAAACATGACGACCATTAGGAAATAGGAAAATCACCCCCCTTTTTCCCCACAACATTTCCCCTTTGATTTTTAACCATACCGACTAGGGGTCAGATTAAAATAATCATATCCCACTAGCCAGGTATTTTTAAAGTTTCTCACTTTCCCCTTTCCCCCCACTCCTCCCTCACAGACCATCTTGTCTCTCATAGTCAACAAAAGTGCTCCCGCGAAACTCGTAGGTCGCAGCATGCCTCGTTCCGCAGCGGAAACGTGAAGGCCCCTATGATGAAGCATGCCACCAAGGGGTAACCCTGGTGGGTGAGGGTTTCACAGAAAACTTTGTGTTCTCTCCTGGGCACGAACTAGACTTTCCTAATAATTTGTTGGGTGCCTTTTTCGGTGTTATGAAACGTGTTTGGAGGGTGGCCCCAGCTCCTATCCTCTAACTCCCTCTTTATATATGTTTTCTACTTATTTACTGGCCACTGGGTTCTAGATCTTCCTTCACTCAAAATCTCAGTCTTAATCTAGAGTCCAGATTTAACACTACCAACTTTACTATTCACGGTTACTTTAATTTTCACCTAGAAAACCATTTAGAGAAAGACGCAGAGACCTTATGTTATGTTATGTTATGTTTATGTTAAAAGGTCTTGTAGAGCGCACATACACCAAGTGGTTTCATGGCGCTGGAGTCCAGGGGGATATGCCGCATGGGAGATTTAGTCATATGCTTGTTGGAACAGCCAGGTCTTTAACTGTTTCCTAAACTGTGTGTAGGAGGTCAGTGATCAAATCTCCAGGGGGAGAGAATTCCAGAATTGAGGGGCCAAGACCGCAAATCTTAGTCACCCGTGTTTCTTACGTTTAAAAGACGGGATGGCCAGCAGATTCAGATGGGAAGACCTAAGGTCCCGAAGAGGGACATAGCGCTGAATCAGAGAGGATATAAATGCCGGACTGTTGCCATAAAGAGCCTTGAAGGTAATACACCTCAGCTTAAATGCGCAACGTTTAGCTACTGGAAGCCAGTGTAGTCTTACCATAATGGCGTAACATGGTGTCATTTGGGCTGATGGGAAAGCAATCTGGCTGCCTGGTTTTTTACTAGTTGCAGACGTTTTAATTGATATGCCGGGATGCCCACATAGAGTGAATTGGCATAATCGATGCAGGAGGTGAATAGGGCCAGGACAACTTGGGTCAGGGCTTCTACAGTAAGAAATCTACTGATCTTCCTGATCCTTAGCAGCTGGAAGAAGCAGGCAGAGACCACTGTCCTAATCTGGGCCTTCACCGACAGATCACTGCTGATGGTGATGCCCAGTCTTTTAATTGAGCATGCTGGGAGTCGGGGGTTTCCCAATTCGGGTGGCCAGAAATTGGAGTTCCAGGGGTTGGCTGGCCCACCGATAAGGATCAGTTCTGTTTTAGTGGGGTTCAACTTCAGATGGTTACTGTTCATCCACTCATTTATACATCTCATGGTGGATTGGAAATTGAAAACAGAAGATACCGATTGATTGATGTCAAATATCAATTGGAGGTTGTCGGCATAGTTGAAGGTGCCGACCTTCCTTTCTCCGAGGGAGCGGATCAGGGGCAGTAGGTACAGATTAAAAAGAAGTGGCGAGAGAGAAGAGCCCTGCAGCACTCCACAAGCCAATTTCATTTTGGGGGAGGAGATATGAGTGAGACGGACAGCCTGAGTGCGGCTACTGAGAAAAGATAGGAGCCACTTGAGAGCCAGGCCCCGGATCCCGGCATTGCTGACACGATCGGCCAAAAGATTATGGTCGACCGTGTCAAAGGCTGCCGAGAGATCAAGGAGAACTAGGCCTGGGTAATGCCCTATCAGCCCCCCTCCTAAGTTCGTCCACAACCGTAAGAATAATGGTCTCAGTGGAGTGAGCCGGTTGGAAGCCAGCCTGGTGAGGGTCGAGATAGTGAGAACTTTCGATAAAGGAGCTAAGGCAGCTAGCCACATGTGCTTCCAGAACCGTAGCCAAATAGGGGAGGAGAGAGAAAGGTTGGTAATTAGTGAGGGCTAGGGGGTCCGACCAAGGTTTCTTTAAGATTGGAACAATTTCCGTCTCGTTAAATACGTGTGGGACAATATCCTGCTTGAGGGATTTATTAAGGAGCGCAGGAGGGGGATCCGGGCAAATATGAAAGGCTTCCCGTAATATGTGCGGAGGGCAACAGTCAGTGGGGAAGCCGGATCCAACCTTCCTTAGGAGGCTAAAAAAGACTCCCCTAGAGATAGAAGGGACCTGATCTAGTAGTAGAGGGTTCCCACATATAGATGGTGGGACCGCGGGAGGAGTGTCAGTAGGAATACTAGATTTGATAATGGCAATTTTTTCGATAAAATAAGTGTTGAGGGAGTCACATAGAGCTTGAGTGGGAGCAAGCTTTGCTGTGACCCTATCAGGCTTGGATAGTTCATCCACAATAGCAAAGATTTCCTTGGATTTGTTAGCAGAGCTTAATATCTTATTAGAGAAATAGGCAGCCTTAGTTTGTAAAATAGCATTTTTGTACTCTTTTAGCTAGGCCAAAAATGCAACTTTTTTGTCTGAGGATTAATTTCGTCTCCAGTTACGTTCTGCTTGACGCCAGGCAAGTTTCTTATGTTTTAAGTCGTCAGAGAACCAGCGTTGAGCATTGTCAGGTCTCGATGTTTTGATTTTCTTAATGAGAGCAAAGCTATCGCTAGCAAATTTCGAGCCAAGATTTGGTTCTTTCTGCTTGGTTGTTAATAGACTGCTGCTCTGGTGGAGCTGTAGTAGCTAGCAGAGTGCACAAATCTCCCAAATTGGCTCGTCTCCAATTTCTTGCCATGCAGCCTACCTTCGGGTGGGACTTAGTTAAGTGAACATTGGAGAGAATAAATGTTATAAGGTGGTGATCTGACCAAGTACACAGGGCGATCACTAAATTAGAGACCATCAGATTAGACGTTCAAACTTGGTCAAGAGTATGACCTTCAACGTGAGTCGCCGCAGTCACATGCTGAATACATTTCAGCCAAGAAAGTAGTTCTGTCATTCATAAGAACTGGTACCCTTCATAATATCATTGGCCCAATAATTGAAGTCTCCAAGTATAAGGATTTTTGTGTAGTTAATGACTAATTGGGAGATCATTTCACCCAGTAGCTGGAGAAATAGTGGCATAAGATATGGGGGTCTATAGATCAATACACAGATAAGTGGGGGATGGGGGAATCAAGTTTTAAAATTAAGCTGTCGACTGATGGTAGACCTGCAACCGCTAGCGATGTAAACTGTAGTTTTTGATGTATAATGGCTGCGTCCCCTCCCCCTACTTTCCCTTACTTACCTTACTATAAACCATGTGTAGCTTGGGTCTTAATCAGATTGTTCGGGACCCCACTCGTGTGTCAGGATGCACCCTTGATGGGATTTTCACGGATAACTACCTGTTAAAATTTCAAAAGGTCCTACCCCTAATATGGCCGGGCCATTCTGCAGTAATGTTTCACATCAACCCCCACAGAAAAATCGCCCCCCACCCCCAAGTACAATCACACAAATTTAAAAAAGATACGTCCATGGCACAAATTAGACCCAGAAGAGTTAAAATCTGTTCTCTTTAAATCAACTGCAACTTACGCAAAAACTCTAGACCAAAAAGTCGCTAACTACTATTCCTGGATACATAATGCGGCCATTCAATTAGTCCCTGAAAAAAATCGACAAACCACAGATTGATACCAACTGAACCCTGGCACTCAGGCTCAAAATGCAAAAACAACTGTGTCAGAAACTAGAATGACGATGGTGTCAGCACTACAATACTAAGGACAAAGACTTATACAAACAAGCATTTTCAGTGCAATCGGAGTCGCCTTTGGGACCTTATATGTATTTAGCTATGCAGCACATTAGCCTGGGTGCTGAAACATCTACTGTTCTTTAACATAGAGGGAAAGCAAGCACCAAACTGCAAGACACGCCAGGTATGGGAACACATGGAGAGAAATATTGCCTTTCAGCGGGAAATGGTATAGTCCAAAGCTCTGTTTTTAATATAAAATCAGGGCCTTCGGTGGTCATATCACTGAAAATACAAGATTTGGAAAAAATATTATTGTCTACGTGTGCTGGTGGAAGACAATTTCTATGGACTGGAATCTAGAGAATGCTAAAGTGATTCTGGTATTTTACTGACCTCTGCTGGTCGTTTTCTATCAAGAAAGTTAAATAGAGGTAGTTGCCAGAAAAAAAAAAAAGAAAGTCCTTCAGCAGAAAGCAATTCTGGTATTTTACTGACCTCTCTGGTCGTTTTCTATCAATACAGTTAAATAGAGGCAGTTGAACAAGCAGAAAGCAATCCTGGTATTTTACTGACCTCTACTGGTCGTTTTCCATCAAGACAGTTAAATAGAGGCAGTTGAACAGAAAAAAAAGTCCCTAAGCGGAAGCAGACATGTCCTAGGGGTGATCTCTAGAGCCCACAAAGTACATACACATATAAGTATATACTAAAGTATATGCAAGAGTTCTCGAATGCTCGACCTAAAAATCCTTAAAGGATTACAAAACCATGATTTTTTACTCAACAGATTGAAACTACTAAAGATTCAGTAAAAGAGCTTTTCAAAATGGTGAAATCGCTCTCAAGCATCTCTGAAGACAAGCACTCCAATTCTAGCAAGTCCTTTTGCATTACACTGGCCTCCTTTTTCCAATCCAAATCCAAAGTTGAAGATGTGTATTCAGCCTTTACAGCAAATCATACAGGGATTCCTTGCCTACCAGATGATTCCTCTTTACTCACGGGCTTGGAACCATTAATTCACTTCTCCCCGCTAACTGCAGATCAGGTACTCCAACTCTTTTAATCTACAAAATCTGGCTCCCTTGAGGATCCTTGCCCTCCACAAATTCTTGAACAAGTTGCTGAAATAATTTCAGATCATCTAACAAACATCTTCAACGATATGCTTAACACAGGCTACTTTCCAAAAGTCTGCAAAAGAGCTTCCATCTTGCCTCTAATAAAAACAAAAACCTATTTCCCTGCTACTGACCTAAGTAAATGTCAGCCCATATCCCGGCTGCCACTTCCAGCAAAAATCATAGACAAGGCTGTTAACCAACAGTTGACTGCCTTTATCGATGCAAACTTCCTGCTAGACGGTACGCAATTTGGCTTTAGAAGGCAACACAGCACAGAGATAGCACTTATTGTCACATCTGAAAACATAGGAGCTCCTTTAGATAGAGGAGAAAATGCTGCCCCATTAATGTTCGACCTCTCAGCAGCATTTGCCACAGTCAATGATAATATTCTGATTGACTGCCTCCATTCTCTGGGAATCAGAGGAACAGTCCTTTCCTTCTTAATATCCTTCTTGTCTTAACATGAAAATTGAGTAGCAATAGATGAATATGTACCTAATTTTTTTACCCTTCCATGTGGAGTCCCACAAGGGGCATCACTTAGTCTTACTCTTTTCAATCTATACATTACACTATTGACTAAACTCATAAAGTCATTTGGATTCTCAGTTATTTCCTATGCTGATGACACCTATATTGTGGTCTCATTTCGGTCTCAAGCAACCCGGACCACACGGTCCTCAAATTCCATAACTACGTGAATAAGATTGGGGACTGGATGAACAAAAACAGTTTGAAACTGAATTCGAGAAAAAACTGAAATTCACATCTTTCTGCTTCCCCAGATGGAGGCCCTGGGACATGGGTGGTTTGCCAAAGTCAGTGGAAAAAGTAAGGAACCTTGGCATCATCTTCATCGATAGGCTGACATTCAACAGCCAGGTAAATTAAATTGCATCCTCTGTTTTTTACATCCTAAAAATAATCAGGAAGATTCTCCCCTTCATTCTTCTTAATCTTCAAAAACAGTGGTCACTCCATTAGTCCTGTCTAAACTAGACTACTGCAACACTCTGTATTTTAACATGCAACAAAACCTTCTGACAAAACTACTAACACTACAAAATGCTGCAGCCCGGCTCCTGTTTGGATTACCTAATCATCAATCAGCAACTTCTGCACTTAGAGAGCTACAATTGCTACCCATTAAGAAAAGAATCATGTTTGAGGTGCTGTGCATTGCTTTCAAAGCACAACAAAACATTGGGCCTGACTATTTAATTCAAAAATTCTCTTGGTACACCCCCACTAGACTACTACACGTTATGACTGCCAAAAAGGTCATAGTCCCCAAATTCAGAAAAACTCTTTGGGGAGGCAAAGGTTTTCTGGTTGGCACAGCTAAGCTGTGGAACTCTCTTCCTCTCAAACTGATGGAATTAGCCAATTCCCTACATTTCAGAAAAGCCCTTAAAACATGGCTCTTTAGCCAATAATCCATCACTCCTCCACTCTGTTTTTATTCATCAGTATTCAATCCTAGTTCTATACTGTCCTTTTCCTCAAGGCAGCACCAAGACACCCTCGGGTACATAAGCACTTTACAAAAATAAATAACATAACATAAAGTACCCTAGATGTGCCTGTAGACCACACTCAATCCCTGACCCACACTCCAAGAGAAGTTCAAGTGTTCTAACAGGACGAAATGCTAGTAGCTTTTGAAACCAGACATATCTATCTACTGCCATGTGCATTGTGGATACATTAATACTTCTGGGCTGTCCGCCAACAAGCATTCCCCAACTTTGCATCTGAAACTTCTAGATACACTCATCACTGTGGGTTCTTTGATCAAGCACACCTTGCTATACTTTTCCCAACAGCAGACTAGCATACATGAAAATAGTCGGAATTCCTGACAGGTCGATGCCTACAAAAGACCAGACTATTAAACGCTTGATTTACTTCATGGCTATATCTCCTAGTCCTTACTCTGAAACCCTTACCCCCTAGCCTCCTCCATCAACGCTCTTCTGTGCCTTTTATTCTTTACACCTTCTTGAGGTCACTTTCTCTGTTTCCTTTCCTCTCTATACCTTATTAATATTTGTGCTCTCTTCCTCTCTCGGTTTTGTCATATCTCTTGTATTTTTCCCTTGTTTGATTAGTACTTTTTGTAAAACACCTTGTGACACCAGGAGATAGCCATAGGCAGCTAAGGTTACTCACCCATCCACTGCTATTTGTAACTACTTCCTGCTTGGATCAGCATTGAAAAATGTGGGATTTGTGGTTTCTATATAATAACGGGCACCCCCAAGGTCAGAAGAAAAGTAGTTCTAAAGAAACAAGAATTAGGGAATTGGAGAGAATATTTGCACTGCTAGGCATTCCAGATGAAATTAAGACTGACAATGGCCCGCCATTCCAAGCATATCTTCACAGCCTTAATGTAAAACACCCGAAAGTGACTCCGCAGTGGCCCCAGGCCAATGGAGAAGTCGAGCACTTCATGCATACATTGAACAGAGCTCTCAGGACCGGGGTATAGAGAAAAGAAGATGCAGAGTGCTGCATGCACCGGTTTTTGAGAGATTATCGTCCGATACCCCTCAGCTCCAAGGTGTAGTGTCCGTGCTCGGGCCTGCGCTTGGTACAATGAGGGCCGGGAGACACTGTTATATTAGTGGCCAGATCGTAACTGGACCACGCCCGGAGCCCCGGGCTATTTACTAACTAAACCACGCTGGCTCGACGTACGCCGGGCCAGCCTATCTTATAGCACACTCAGGGGTTCCCACTCCGGTCTCCCCCGCAATATGGGAGACATAGTCTCACCCATGACAGACAACAATACATTCCTCTTTTACCAGGAGATAGTGACAAAACTAAACTTTCAACAGAGTAAATTGAAAACAGTGGGAAACCCTCAGAGTTCACAAATTACAGTCCATGACATCAGGATGCGTATGGAACATTCTTACTTGGTCTGCGGGTACCGTAGCCTCTTAGGGCTGCAACAGGCTTGGCGGTCGTCGATGATCACCAGGATACAAAGTCTTTGTGCTTCTGGGACTGCTGTGGGTGTGGCCGCAGGTTGTACCAACCTTGGATGCTGTGCCCAGAGGATGCCGGTGAGAATGTGGACGGGTCATCACGGCCTCTGGACCTCGGGCTTGCCTCTTGGACGTCGGGGGCCTTGGGTACAAAGTCTTGCGTCATACCAGGGACTGGTGTCACATGCAGGTCTTCTGTTGTTGTGGGTGCGAGGTCATCAGGCTCTCCATCAGTGCCTGGAGGGCTGCTTGTGACAGTCACACGTGGTAGGCTAGCCGCCGGAAATTCTTCAGCGTCATCTTCAGGGACTCTCTTGAATTGGGATATGTCGCGGGTCACGCTTTCATGCCCCCTCCGAGCAGTTACCATGGTGCCTTTGATTTCGATTACGGTCCAGGGATCTAGTTCAAAGGGTAACCAGAACTTTCCTCCTGGGTGGCGGTCTTGTACCAGTACTCTGACGCCTACAACGACTGGGCTGTCTTTAGTGTGTCTTCTCCGTGAGGCCTCGTTATTGTTCTTTGTCCGCTTGTAGTCCGACTGATTCGGGGAGTTTGGTGTTTCTGCCCACGCCGGATGATGCGGGATGGTGTCCATCACAGTTCGGCCAAAACACAGCCTGCTCCGGGAGATACCTATGGTGCAATGGAGAGTGAGTCTGTACTCTTGGAGGAACTGGTACAAGGCTTGTTGCAGATTGAGACTTTCGGCTAGGGCAATTTGAATTGCTTTGTTTAGGGTTCTCATCAGGCGTTCCACTTCGCCATTGGCCTGAGGCCATCTCGGGGTTATCCTGCGGTGTTTGACTTTGTGGGATGCCAGATAATCTGTCAGTTTGGCACAGGTGAATGGCGGGCCATTGTCGGTGCGCATTTCACCAAAGAGTCCATGTGTTGCCATGAGCTTTTCAAGCTTGGGGATCACTTCCGGCACGGACGTTGAGGAGGCAATCTCGACCTCCGGATATCGCGAGAAGTCATCCACCACCACCAGCATGTACTTTGCTCCGGGTAGACTGCCGAAGTCAGCACTCACTCTTGCCTACGGTGCACCAGGAGCTGCTTCTGTGATGACTTGTGCCGGTCTACTTGGTAGGCCCGTTGCAAGGCAAACAGGACAGTGCTGTACTACCGTTTCTATCCGTTGTTCTAGCCCGGGAAACCAGACCTTACTCCTGAGGCAGTTTTTCGATTTGACTATCCCTTGGTGGGCTCCATGTGCAAGGAGGGCCGCTTTCTGGGCCAAACTTTCTGGCAGGACGAGGCGCGGGCCTCTCAGGAGACAGCCATCAGACACGGATAGTTCTTGGCAGACTTGGTATAGCGCTTTCAGGATGGCTTGGGCTGTCACTGTACGGATTGGCAGTGGGCTTTGCAGAGGGTTCCAATCACCTGAGGTGACTGCCTGGATGGCGATCTGGAGGCAGTCGTCGTCTTTTTTATCTTCTATGACCTCCTCCAGGGATGTTGGAAGGGACCTGGACCTTTCCTGGACCTTTCCACGACCATCTTCACGTACTCGTCTGTGGCTGCCACTTCTGCGGCCTCGGGAAGGGTAACCCACCGGGTGTAAGGTTAAAAATTGCGTCCTCTGGGATTGTTTTAATATATTGTTTCATTCGCACCTTCTTTCATATGCCAAACCCTGACTCCATACACACACTCACCATTCATAAAGGTCACCGCTCAACTGGTGGCTACAATGTATTGGCACAAACACCTATTGTTCATAAGGTAATGATTGTAATTTATTAAAACCATTTATTATTTTATACAAAATTAAAAAGAAAAAAAGGAATTAGTTTCAAGTTAAAACCATTTTTGTCCATAGAATCATCATGAAAAATATGTAACAATACTAAAAACAATTAGTCACATTCACAATGCTTCAAAAAATCATAACACGAGAGTTAAAACAGACAGTAATCTTTGTCATAAATCGCCATAATCCACGGTTAAACTTATGTACAAACACCCTGGTGCCTTGTGTATCATCAATATCTAGGGTGATGTTCGTATAGATGGATTTGTGGCAACAGAAAAAGGCGTCGACGGGTTTTGAAGGCTTTATCTCATTCCACCTTCTTTATCAAGACCGTTATATTATGTACTCCCGTCCTTTAAAAATTAATGGGCAGGTGAACGATGTTTCACTCTGTAGTGTACTTAATAAAAATTGTTATGCTCTTCCATCCATCTATGAGGCTTGGTACTTCCTTAATTAGTATGAATCTCCTAGATGAGCCCACTACGGTGCGCTGGGCCAGTCCCCCGTTTTATGATTCCATCACACGCATCTGGCTTGTTTTGGGCTCGTTAAAATCAATAGTGAAGTATACCCGCTTATATTCCAAATGTGCGCTTGTTGTTTCAAGCTCGTAACAAGGAATGCTTATCCTTTAGAAATCTGTTCCTCATGCGAATTTCGTCTGTTCCTTTTCACATCAGAGCATATTATACCTTGCTCTTGCCGAGTAACCAAACTGGCGGCCCCTACTTCCGTCCGAGTTGTTTGTAATGATCTTTACAAACAACTCGGACGGAAGTAGAGGCTGCCTACTTTTAACTCTTGTGTTATGATTTTTTGAAGCATTGTGAATGTGACTAATTGTTTTTAGTATTGTTACATATTTTTCATGATGATTCTATGGACAAAAATGGTTTTAACTTGAAACTAATTCCTTTTTTCTTTTTAATTTTGTATAAAATAATAAATGGTTTTAATAAATTACAATCATTACCTTATGAACAATAGGTGTTTGTGCCAATACATTGTAGCCACCAGTTGAGCGGTGACCTTTATGAATGTGAGTGTGTGTATGGAGTCAGGGTTTGGCATATGAAAGAAGGTGCGAATGAAACAGTATATTAAAACAATCCCAGAGGACGCAATTTTTAACCTTTTGTCTTAACCCTAGTCCTTTGGGTGTCCAAGGGTTCCTCTCTTTTTTTGAAAGAGTAACCCGCCGGGTGTGCCTTGATAGGAAGTCTGCTGGATTCCGGGTGCCGGGTTTATACTCCACGGTGAATTGGAACTCCTGCAGCTGCAGAACCCATTTTTCAATCCGCAGGGGGGGGCATGCTGAGGAGTCCTGAAACAGCGGGATCAGAGGTTTGTGGTCGGTAACGACTGTAAAAGGGTGGCCATACAAGTATATCTAGAAGTGGCGACACCCCCACAAGATTGCAATTGCCTCCTTCTCAATCTGTGAGTATCGTTGTTCCGTAGGCATGAGTGTCCTGCTGGTGTAGGCAACTGGGGCCCACTCCCCACATTCTTGTCGATGTGCTAGGCCAGTGGGGCTGGCGTCAATGACCAGTTGGGACTCCTTTTTGGGATCAAAGTACACCAGCGTGGTGTCTGCAGATAGTGCTGCTTTTGTATGCTGGAATGCTTCTTCCTTCTCGGATCCCCAGGTCCATTGGCTGTCAGCTTTGGTTAGGTCTCTGAGGGGGCCAGTTAAGTCAGACAGGTTCTTGATGAAGCGTCCGCAGTATGTGACCATACCTAAGAAGCTGCAGACTCCCGACACTGACGTTGGGGCAGGTGCTTCCTGGATGTCCTTCACCTTGTTGGGGTCAGGCCCGATGCCTTTGTCAGAGAACCGGTAGCCAAAAAACTGATGTCGTTCCTCAGGAAATCGCACTTTTCCCGGTGCAGCGTCAGCCCACTTTCTCTGAGGCATGAGAACACGGCTTGAAGACAAAGGAGATGTTCTTCCAGAGTGGGAGCGTGTACCAAGATGTCATCACTCACATTGAGCACCCCTTTCAGCCCATGGAGTACGTTCTTGACGATGTTCTGGAAAACTTCGGCAGCGCTCGAGATCCCAAAGTTAAGCCGGGTGTAGCGCCAGAGTCCGGCATGAGTGGAGAAAGTGGTGATGGGGCGCGAGTCTGGGTGCAGAGGCAGTTGATGGTAGCCCGAACGAAGATCCATTTTGGAGAACCACTTGGACCCTGCTAGTTCGCCGATTATGTTGTCCACTGTTGGTGCAAGGTGGCGTTCCCATTTGATTGCTAGGTTTGGGACTCTCATGTCCACACAGATGCGTACTGCATCAGGCTGCTTTGGTTTTTTCGCCACGACGATGGGGTACACCCATGGCGTAGGGCCTCGCACTCGCTCGATGATGCCAGCACTTTCCAAGAGTAGGAGTTCCGCTTCCACCTTCTGCCGGAGGTGATAGGCAATCCTGTGGTTTCTGAGGGCTTTTGGGGCCACAGACTTGTCAATGTGCAACTGGATGGCCGGGCCTTTGAGACACCCAATCCCGTCAAACAGTGGCAAAAGTCTTGTAGTAGTCGGTCCAGGTCATGTGCGTGTACATCGAAGGCAAACTGGATTAGGTTGAGGTCCTGCGTGGTGCGACAGCTGAGTAGGAATCCTGACCGTTCCTGCGACACATAGACTTTAGCTCATTGGTGTGTGTCGTTGTGAGAGAGATCTGCCTGGAAGACACCACACAGCTGGAACGGAGAGTGGTTGCCGAACGCGTACACCTGTACGTTAGTGTTGCGGAGTGCCAGCGGGTTGGGTAGGCTTCGATAACTGCTGGCGGCCATAAGGTTGATGGTGGCTCCGGTGTCGATGAGAGCAGCCACAGAGTGGTCTTGCACTCCGATCTTGCATATCGGTGCGGCATGCCGGGTGACTGTGAGTGCGTTCAGCATCCTTACCACGAGGACAGTGGCTGCATCATCGTCATCCATGTCACTGTTGGAGGATCTGAGGGGGAGTGGTTTGAGCGCCCGTACTTGCCTTTGCGGGCCCTTTGGTCATCTTCCTTGTGACGAGCGACACACTTTGGAAAAGTGGTTCATCTTCCAGCACGCACTGCAGGTCTTGCCGCTAGCAGGGCAGGTTCCTTCGTGGGGGTACGGGTCTCCTCACCACCCACAAGGGCGACTCCATGGATTTTGCTTGGAGGAGGGCGGGGTTGATTTGGTGAATCTTGGTTTGTTCTCTCGCACGTCAGTGCGAATAGCGCAGACAGGTTCTTCTTGATCTGCGTGGCGGGCTTGGGATCCATATGGGCTGCCCTGGCCTTGGATAGCTCCTTGGAACGTCCTAGCGTCACAATGTCTCTCATGGGCATGTTATGTTCCTGCAAGATGCGTTCGCGCAGTTTGGACGATGCACACCCCTGAATGAACTGGGCTCGAACTTAGTCATCCTCATCTGGGAGAGTACAGGTGCTCGCTAGCTCCTTCAGTCGCCCATAGAAGACATTTACAAACTCGTCTGGCTGTTGTCGCGCCTGGCGGAGAAGGAAGCGTTCATAGTCGGGTTGGCATAGGGCTCAAAATGAGCTGTAATAGCATCGCGCATCATGGCGTAGTTCCTCGGGGGTCCGGCTTCGCGCACTGACTTGGAGATCTTTTGGATGTCTGCTCCGCCCAGGTGAAGGAGCATGGGTCTTCTCCGCGGGGCTGGGATCTCCGCCACTTCAAAGTAGGTCTCTAGGCGCTCGACCCACGCCTTCCAGTGCGCCGCATGGGAGGGCGGGGGGCCCGTAATGGTGAATGGATCCCATGGCAGGACAGACGCCATGCTGGTGCAGAGAGAGTTGCAGCAGCGGGCGGAAAACTACTACCGCTGGGCTAGTGCGTGGTTGTGCGCACTCGTACCTTGTGTTACTGGGTACTGGACCTGGACGTGCGATGGGGTTGGCTGCGGCTGCTCTCTGGGCTCAGCAGAAATCACAGTGTGAGGTTCCAGAGGCTGGGTGGCAATGAGCGTGGCCACGGTGCAGGGTTGACAGGAGCCCTCCGGGACAGGCAGGTCACAGTTAGTGGAGTGGATTCACTCAGCTAGGTGCGGGCCAAAAGCCATGCAGGAGGGTTCTAACAGCAGTGGTCTGTGTGGTAGAAACACCACGTGGGCTAGTAGTGAAACCTGTGTGATCCTGTTGAGATAGTCTTTTCTGCCCCCAGCGTAGGGCATTCGTCACAGAGCAGGCTTGCAGACTAACGTGGCAGCAGGGGGACGGGCGCGCCCTTCACTTGATGCCCGTAGTTGGTGGTGCGCGACTCAGGGGGAGGCCCAGGAGCCCTCACAGCGCGTCGGCGCCACGCGAGGTCGAGCGGAGGACCAGACATGCGCGTGCGCGATGGGCCGAGCAGGCGCTTACCGCATGGGCAGAGGAAGAGATGGGCCTGCTGGCCTCGCGGTGGAGGGATGCGGACACTGCGCTCTGTTGCAGAGGCCTCCTGCCGTGACAACGGGGCACACCAGGATCAGTGGCGCACACTGTGTAGGAGACAGGTGAGAGGCGGTGCAGCGTGGTGTGGGACCACCTAGTCGCCAGTGTAGTGTCCGTGCTTGGGCCTGGACAATGAGGGCCGGGAGACACTGTTACATTAGTGGCCAGATCGTAACTGGACCACGCCCGGAGCCCCGGGCTATTTATTAACTAAACCACGCTGGCTCGGCGTACGCCGTGCCAGCCTATCTTATAGCATGCTCAGGGGTTCCCACTCCGGTCACCCCCGCAATATGGAAGATATAGTCTCGCCCATGACTGACAACATTACACACGGGGTGTACTCCAAGTGACCTGTTGACGAGGAGGTGCTCTCGAGTCATTCGTTCGGCTGGGCCTAGCTGGAAACCGGCAATCATCAATGTTCAGGCCATGCAGAGAAGCGCCAGGCCACCAACAATCAGGCCAGAAAATACCGGAAGGTAGTCGTAATAATGAAAGATCACCATCCGGTTGGGAAGTTCCGCACCCTGTTTGAGTAGGAAGTGTGAGAAGTCAAACAAGTCCCAGGGACGATGGTCATGGTTCAGAGAGGATTGTCTGAAGTGTCCAGAAACATTTCATTGTTCAATAGATCCAGGTCAGCAGAGCGTGAACAAAATGAAGGCCGCAACCCCATAAATGATACTGCCAGCCTGGAGGACACTCAGCCCGACCCCGGTATGGACACATAGCCAGTGAGGCCTCCGCAAGGTGAAGGAGTCCCACTTCAGCCCACAACCAGCTGCCTGCCACCCCGCTAAGTGGGAATGATGGATGTACCACGAGCCAGGATTCCAGTGGTCGCAGCCAGAGGTATGGCACCCAACCAAAGGCTCAGAGACTATGTATGCTCTGTCTCAGTTCCATAATTCTTTTATTGTTTTCATGCCAGTAAAAGTTGGGAGGGATGTAGAGTGCCACCCGTTCTCTGCCATACTGTATCGAGCATGCAGCCAGAGGCTGGGGTGCGGCCTGATGGTATGAATAAAGGCTGAGTGATCGCCCGTGGTCACCTGGCGAAGCCCAGTATTCAGTGTGTCTGTGATCTTCGTTTCATGATCCAGTGTGCGGCCTGCGAGCAGTTAGTCACCCCCGGTGTGCCATTCCTACATCTGGGACCCCGTGGCACTGTACCTGCTGCACTATCGATAGCCACGCGCCTGGGTGCTTTGACTTCTTTGTTGTTTACATTTGTTTGCTATTTTATAACCGTACTCAGGGTGGTCGTGGTTGGACACCAAGCTGTAGAGATCAGGCTCCGCAGCAGGTGTCTAGATGAGAACTCATCTTTTTGCAGCCATTGCCAGGGCAGCGCGAGCACACCGATCTCGTTTATTTTTCCCCTACGCACAAAGGGCTGCAATTACAGCCATCTGCTGTGGGAGACACTAATGCACGAAAATTTGCCACTTCCACGGAAAAAACATCTTGAACTTACTAAATGAGCACGGGGTATTTTTCTAGCAAGT
The DNA here is from genome assembly GCA_963921515.1 of Calotriton arnoldi. Lineage (NCBI taxonomy): Eukaryota > Metazoa > Chordata > Amphibia > Caudata > Salamandridae > Calotriton > Calotriton arnoldi. The sequence goes on along the minus strand of CAWUFW010007739.1, from coordinate 358,547 downwards.
GCTGTAAATAAACACAGGCATCGTTTCTGATAATATTTAAATACCGCTGAAGATTATTATTATTTCTTTTATTTCCTGCTCACTGATGCATGCCCATTACTGCACGCCTTCATCCTGTTTACCAAGCATTAACCCTTGAGGGGTCGAGGATTCTTTCTTGGTAGCAAAACAAACCTCACTCAAAAGGGCGATATCAAAATATGGCTGTCAAAATATCGTCTGGAATAAATATTGTGCCCTAAATATTGTTTACAAAAATATCCTCCCATTGGAATTAATAATATATAATATGCATTCAAAGTCACACTATTTATGTAAACAATATTTTGGACACTATATTTATCTATTTATTTAAAGAATACGGGGCATATTAGCAAGAAGAGGCGATAATCATCGCTAACCCTGATTAGCGTGATTTTGTTTATCGCCGGCTATCGCTGGAATATATCGCCACGCTAACGCTGTATTAGCAACGATTAGCGCTATGGCGATGAATATTCCAGCGATAGCGGGGAAATGGGCCAACATCGCTGAAAAACCAGCGATGTTGCATGGAGAAGGGAGAACACCTTGCTGATATGACCCTGTGGTCGTATCAGCATAATCCACCCCCATGTTAGGTATGGCTAACACCTGCTAATTGCAGGTGTTAAATAAATGAGCGATGACCCCGGTTAGCGCGACTTTTCACGTCGCTAACTGGGGCCATGGCCACCTTGCTAATAGGCGATAGGCCTGTTAGCGAGTGTTTCCCAGGTTTGTTCGTCGGGAACGCCCACTTTGCATGTCATTAGCGATAAATATCGCTGACATGCAAAGCGGTAAAAACGGGCGCTAATGCCCGCAAACTGTCGCTAACTGCTGTTAGAGACAGTTTGCTGATAGGGCGATATAAATATCGCCGCTTTAGCGGCAAAAAGTGCCGCTAAAGCGGCGATAGTGCCCTTGCTAATATGCCCCTACATTTTTAAGAGTTTGCTTTTTGGAGTCACTAATAAAGAATCTACAGCCAATGTAACAATATTTTTGCAAAGGTTTAATCGATACGCATTGACTGCTTGTGCTCTCTGTACTGTTGGCTCTGGGTTGTAGCATCCCCTGCTTTTTTCACCTAAACTCACATCAATTGTTCAGTCAATGTTGCTTCTCTGGGTCATTTCTAAAATGATGGCGGGGTTTGTAGTAATCTCTTGTATTCAAACAGGTGCAGAATCCTAACGTAATCATTTTCTTTCTAAAAACGAGGGGCAGTTTCTGGAGTCAAATGTGGCAGTGGAGAATCGTTCCAAACAGAGCTGGTCTTTGCTCAGATAGGAAACTAGGGGGCATATTATCAAGGGCCGGCGATAAATATCGCAAAGCGCGCTTAGCGCTTGCATATTTATCGCCGGCTATCTCTGTAATTTATCGCCCGGTTAGCGCGTTATTAACAACGCGCATCGCCGGGGCGATAAAAATTTCTGAGATAGCAGGATATCGCCGTTTTCAGAAAACGGCGATATCCTAGATGATAGGGCCTGTGGTCTTAGCCACAGAATCCACCCCCCATGTTAAGTATGCCTTAGTCAGGAATTTAACAGACGTTAAATTCCTGCGTTAAGGCATATTTAACGCGATTAAAATAATCGCTTCCCCGCATTGTAAATATCGCGAAGCTGCCTTCGCGATATTTACCCATGTTGTTTCCACAGACACGCCTACTTTGCATCTCATTATCGATGCGAAGTCAGGCGTGCTGGAAACGGGAGTAAAATCAGCAAAACATGCGATAGCGTGTCTTTGCTGATAAGGCGATATGATTATCGCCGCTTTTCGGCCTAAAACGGCCGCAAAAGCGGCGATAATTGTTTATCGCCGCCTTGTTAATATGCCCCTAGATCAGCTCAAGGGCACTTCCCAGGGGGCTACAAGTAAGTGCCAGGACAAAACTGAAGCATGTAGGCAGAGCTGCCACTAGCCACCAGGGCATTCCGGTAGATCCGTCCGCATGAGCTCCTGGCACTGCATACTTCATGTCTCCAGTCTAAACGGAATCTCTTACTGTGCCAAATACTCTCCCAAAAACCAGCAGTGGGTATAGCTGAGAAGATGACGCAGGGCCATGCATGCCTGAGGCCTCAACCATTGTTTCTTACCCACAGAATTCCCAAAATCTAGATTTTGGTCAGAGACAAGAACGCTGGTACATTTATGGGTCCAACTGGGGGTCGGTGGCATAGAGGTAATGACTCATCTTTCTCTGGGAACAATAGCTCATTCACGGGCCCAACTGACCTAAAGAAAGTAATGCTTAAAACTGGTTTGAATCCCAGCTTGGATCAACATCCTCTAAATCCTGCGAATCTCACTGTGCAGAGCAAAAATGTGCTTTTCAGTCTGTTTCTTGTGAAGAGCTCATATGTCCTAGGGCAAGATTTGCACTATGTAAAACCGCCCACAATTAAGTGCCGATTTTGTCTGTCACCTATGCTCTAATCTCATCCTCCAACAATTAAGAAAAAAAATGAACCTTTGATGTCAGCAAGAGATACCTATCTAGTGGTCGAATTTCAGTGTGAAACTCTAAAATCATGGATTAATCCCAGCTTCGCTACTTGACCAAATTGTGCGAGTCTAGACAAATAATTTATTTCACAGAACATTCTTTTTGTTCATTATCACGTATAAGAGCACCTTCAAATACATGCGTTCAGAATGTGCGCTGTACAAAACCCATTCCCGTTTGATTTAATAGCCTATAATATTTCTCTATCTATAATAAGAAACTAGGCCACACATGGCAGCCGGCAGTCTCTTAGGGGCATATTATCAACGGCCAGCGATAATTATCGCTGGCCGTGCTTAGCGATAGATTTCTTATCGCTGGCTATCTCTGGAAATTATCGCCCTGGTAGCGCGTTATTAACAACACGCTTCTCCAGGGCGATAAAAATTCCAGAGATAGCGGAGGTTATCGCCGTTTTGCAGGGAACATCGCTGGTTTTCCAGCGATGTTCCCTGCAAAGCAGCGATAACTTCTGCTGATACGACCCTGTGGTCGTATCAGCAGAATCCACCCCTATGTTAGGGATGGCTAAGTCAGGATTTTAGCAGACGTTAGATTTTGGCGAAAACGGCCGTTTTCGCCAAAATCTAACCTCTGCTAAAATCATGTGAGCTGCCTTGTAAATATCGCGATGTGAACATCAGCGATATTTGCAACGTAGTCCATCCTGGGTACGCCCAGTAACGCCCACTTTGCATCTCATTAGAGATGCAAAGATGGGCGTTGGGGGAAAGGGCGATAATGCAAGGATTCACGCAATAGCGTGACCTTGCTGATTAGGCGATAAAATTATCGCCGCTTTTCGTCCGAAAACAGACGCAAAAGCGGCGATAATTGTTTATCGCCTCGTTGATAATGTGCCCCTTAGTTCATTAATTTCATTGTCATCAGGGCAGGGGCAGGAATGGTTCTCAGTGCATGTTTTAAAACTCTCTCACTTTTAATGAATAACTTTTCAGATAATCTAATTTACTAAGGTGAAAAGCTTTCATGACAAAGAAATATAGGGGAATATGTACAAGAACTTAACGCCGCCGTAGAATAAAATATTTTTAACGTTACGGCACCTTTTTTTTATCGCCGCACGTACAAGTTGCTGTACAAGTTGGTGCAGTTACACCACCACTTCACCGGTACTTCCCCGGTTACCCGCCGTACCACTTGTTTTGGCCGGTTTCATACCTACCATTCGAATTTCCACATAACTCGGCTGTACCACACATTTCAGCCAATACTGCATCCATCATTCTGTGCTCTCCACACTATATCTATGCCTGGGTCCACCGCCAGTGCTGGGAGGGCTCTCCCTCCTCCCCTCCTTTCCTGACATGCCCGGTAGTAACCTTCAAGGCCACCTGTAGCTTTTCTTATTTCCAGCTCCCTTAGTGGAGCATACACTTTTGGGGCCTTTTCTAGACCACCGAAATAAACACCCCACCCCTCCCTTGTTTCCTACCCCCCTGCAAGCGTGTGCCTATTCCCTCACAGTAAGAGACTTTGAGTCTGTGGATCACACAGGCCCTTATATTCTTGCTCCCAATACTTCCTTGTTGTATTTTTTCAAATTGTTCGTTAAGGAGCGGTGAACATTCAGCTACATGCACCCATTCCTGGAATGCCCCCATGAACCTAGAGTCACCACTAAAAGATGGTGCCCATTTTTAGAATTTCAACGTGGCACCCAAGGTACAACTCCCCCAATACTTCGGATACATTCTAGCGATGTCGCTCTTGCAGTATGGAACAGAGTTAAGATGCGCGCTAAAATGAGCTACCGGCATTTCCAGCGACGGCCGGACGCGGGTAGGTCCTGCACCACAGAGAGCTCTTACAGGAGTAAGTACCCTCCGGGGCTCTGTTTATTTGGGCTGCTGTATGCACACGGGAGCCACCAAGATAACTTTAAGCAGTCTCTCCCTCCGTGCTTACCTTTGGCCTTCGGGACCTGCCACCGATCATCTGCGGCTGTCCGCGGCCCTCGCAGGGGGCCACCTCAGCAGGGCGGCCCTTTAGTGCCATTTTGGCACTGCCCACCCACTCTAGTCTTTGGAGGGGTTCTGTGGAGCCCTCTAGCTAGGTCGCCTCTGTGACGTCCTTCCGGTGCGACAAGGGGGGGGGGGGCATATATGCCTCCTCTGCCCCTCCTGGCGGTCTCTGTTCGCCAGCCACGCCGTCTCAACTGGTTGCCTCGCGTCGTGATTTATCGTTGGGAACCACGCCGTATATCGTCGCGTTCGTGATCCCCTGCAGGGCAGCTGGCGGTGAGTCCTTGCCCCCTTTTAAGGGTGCCAATGGGCATGAGTGGGCTGTAGTCCTGCCACCGTATTTTCCGCTCGGGGCATGCTGGCAGGCCCCTGGTCTGACACTGGTTCTTTTGCGGGCATTGATAACCCCGGGTCGTGCTGCGGGGGTTGCTCGGTATTGTGAGACTGATTGCGGCCGTACCGGGGTCGGAGCTAAAAGGCGACCTGGTCAGTAAGAGGATGCGGCGCTGCCATAGGTGGGCGCTGCGCCTGTATGTGGGGGCGGCGTAATAGTGGTTATGGCAGAAGGGTGCTGCAGGGGATTAGGCGCGCTGGTATGCAGCAAAGAGGCGCCGGGAGTGTCTGCGGCTGTCGTGAATTAAGTGCAGTTCGCGTTCCCTTGGTATTGTAGAGGCCACTTCAACGGTCTCTGGTGGTTTTTCTGCTGTTTGCCGGTCGTCAGGTCACATCGTTTGTCGAGGCGCGTTTACTCCGGGTACTCTTGTTGGAGAGGAAGAGTGGTGATTGAACACTGCTTTTACTGTTAATCCGCGCTAAGGCAGAGGATGGCCGAGTGGTCTGAGGCGCTGCGTTCAGGTCGCAGTCTCCTCGGGAGGCTTGGGTTCGGATCCCGCTTCTGGCAGCATATATATTTTTCTGCTTGTAAGGAGAATTTCGGGACAATTTCTGTCTTCCGTTGTGGCCTAATAAAATTGATGACCATGTTCGATATGCGTGGTATTTGGTTACACTCTGGAATTTATCACGGTGGCCTTAATTGTAAATGTCCTTCTGTAACGAAGCTGGTGCTCATGCAAAGCGCTACGATACCCGATGTCCCGGGTCTAGTTCACACTATGTAAAGTTGCGGGGTTTGAGGTGAGTGTGCACCCTCCCCCCCACATCCACTAGCCGCGTTTGGGCACCATGACCGTTATCGGCTCCCTGGGAGCCCAGCCAAGCGGGAGTTGGCGGCAGGAAGCATGTGTGGATGGGGCGGAGGATCGGGTGTAAGGGGGTTTTGGTCCACGGCGAACATCCTCGGCTGGCGCACGGAGTGCGCGGCCCTGGTTCTTTCATGCCTCAGTTTGAGGAGGCTGACCACGTGGCGCTCCCCCCCCGCACCGAGTGGGTTGCGACCCATTGCTAGCTGGAGGATTGTTGCCGGGCGGGGGCTCACGGGATGTGATGAAGGTGGGGGTTTATTGGGGGCCATGATGCGAGCGCGGTCTCACGCTTCGGCGCCGTTCATTGCCGGTTCTGAGATGCTAGAGGTTTCACCATCAGTGTGAGCCTTTGTTGTGTCCATGGCCAAAAGGGGGCTCGGTGGTGCTCAAATGTGAGCAGACTCCCACGGCCTCGTGAGTCAATTTGTTTCTAGCTTGTGCAGGGGCGGCGGGCTGGGAATAAGCACGGCCTCCGCCATCTAGGGCGATTAATGTGGTTTGTTGTGCAGTGTGCATAGCCAGCTCGCCTAGCTCCGTGGTGTTTTCAACCTTAAGTATCGCAGTAGCTTTTGATCTGCGGTAGCGCTTGGTGCGAGGAATACCACATTGGACCGTGGTCAAGGTGCTGCTTTGTTGTATGCTTTATATGCTACGCAGATGTTAGTTGAAGCGATTGGAGCGCTCGGCCGTCCAAGTGTGGGCCCCCCCCCCTTAACCTATTTGTTGCGAGGGCCAGCCCAGCCTGGTGCCATGGTCAGGTTGCACCCGGTGCACCGCGTAGATGTTGATATGCGGTGGCGCGGAGTGTGGTGTGTGCTGGTCGGTCCGAGACAGGGATGCTTTAGGGTGCCTGTACAGCAGTGCAGCAAGAGTGTGGGTCACCCGGCCGTCCGTCAATGAAGGGATTGAATGAGGGGCAACGTGATGACGACCACCATGCACCCAGCAGACATGGGGATCTGTCTCCGGACCGCTTCCGGGTTGGATGGGTACCGGAGGGTGGGATCGTCGAGACTGGAGAGCCTGTCTACTGTGCCAGCTATTCACAAGCAGGTTTAAGGTTTTAATCTTTCCTTCTGATCAACATGGGCTTAGGATTCGTACCAAGCGGAGCCGGTTGCTTTGTCTTTGCAAGCCAAGTTGTGCATCGTGCTATCAGGCGTCCTTTAGATGCAAGTGAATGTTGCGAGGCTGACAGATCAAGCGACTGCGCGCAGGTGCGTGGGAAGCTCCATATTTGGACCACTCCTTCCTTGTCCTGGTGGTACCAACTAGCCTTTGGGACTTTGAGTTAGTAAGGTGCTAAGGCCACTCGGTGGCACTGTGGCTACTTTGTTGAGCGGGGATAGAACGTTTTGGTATGTTCTTTTATTTCATTTTGGAACTAATTTTAGGTCTTGTCTTTCATATAACCAATTTCAGACCTCCGCGTGCGGCGGGGACATGAGAAAGCAGATCCTCAAAAAAAAAAAAAAAAATATATATATATAAACTGTTGCCAGTGCCGCAAGGGGCATTCACGCAGTTACAGTGAATGGGACAATTAAACTGCCCCATGGAGAATGCTGTTTCAGTCCCTTAGAGGGGACAACATTTACGAGGTAACATGGACAAGTTTTCAAAGCTGGGGGCCAGAACACTAGGTTTATGAGGGCCAACTTGTGCTGTTGGGCGACTTTTGCAGACAGAGGCCAAGGCATACTGAGCTATAATTGTGGCGTATTTCACCTTATGCAAATAGAAGCACTGATTAGCCAATAGATGGGCTTGTTGTAGGCAGTGCTCCTTTTGTAGGAAATATAGGGATGCAATGACTGTGCTGAATATGTAATGTAACTGGCGCCCATGTATAGCGTTTCAATACCTCTGCATTCAGATAGACGTTACATTTGTATAAGTAATATGTAATTCTATGCGCGTTAGATTAACGCTATGAATGAGCGGATCGGTCAGGCTTTTCAGGGAGCGGAATACCTAGTAAATGCGCAGTGTGACGGTCTGAATGCCATAGTCATTGCCTGAGCAAGCTGGGTAGCCCGGCAGATTAGTTTTAACTCTTAAACAATCCCTGAAGCTTGCTCAGGGCTCCCTCAGCTCTGTTGGTGTCTTTTATATTGGCCAGGCCCTTCTGGAACACTTCACTGCTGTGTCCGGGACCAGGTAGAAGGTGTACTCATCGCTTTCCGGACCCCTGCTAAGAAAAGAGTTAAAGCTTAAGTGTTGAGGTTGATATAATGTTCCCTGGCCTTTCTGAAGGGCTCCATAGGGTAGGATGACCCAGCTGCAAGGAGCAGCTAGGGTAGTTTACGTGTGCATCATCGACCATGAAGCCAAGTATGCATCGCGGGGTTGTGCTCACACTAAACTGGGCCAAGATCACACAAAGCATAGGATGAGAGGGCGGTGTCAGTCATATATGGCGATTTATGAGAATATGCCAGAGGTAGCGACTATGACATCACAGACTTGATTTCATTTTGCGTTGCGGGGAGTCTGCCCTGGCAGTAACCGGACAGGGTGCCCTGGGTGGGGCAAAACAATATATCAGTTTGGGGTTGATTATTGGTGCGTTAAACCAATTTGTACGGCCAGGGTGCCACAAAGTGGGAAGGCCACTTGGGGGCAGTGTTCCTCACTTTGGCTGCACATGTATGAATAATGTCTTCATTCACTAATACCAATAATGGGCATCGCTCCATCCTTCTCAGCAAGGTAGACCAAAGCGGTTTGATATGTCCTTTGACTTTGATGAGCGATTCATTCAATGCTTTTCTTTCAAAGAACTATTCTCGCCAAATTTTAATTCAGTAGTTTGGATGGCACCTATGTTGGCACATTAAATTTACACTGCCTCTGGGATAAGCCAAAGTCTCTGCCTAACCACCTAAGGGGTGGGCAGGTGTCAGCCTAAGCGTGTGCTCCCTTCTCCCGACTAGAGAGGTGGGTTCGGCCAGGCGTAGGTGCATACCCCAGCCAACCAGAAACTCCATTTACAACATTGGTAGAGAATGCCTAGGAGTGGTTTGCAGTCCATTCGCAACCGCCCCACAGGGCGAATGTTTTAGGCCACAAGGTTTGTGGAGGGCTCTTGTGTGGGAGCCTGGTGAGGAGCTACGGTCAGGCTAGGATGTCTCGTGCTGACCTAGTGAGTTATGTAATCCCTGTGATGTCATGAGGTTTGGTGGCACAGGATAATAGGGGCAGATGGTACTAAGTCTCTCTTGTATGGACGATACGAAGGCTAATCAAAAAATGGTGTGGGAGCCTGGTGAAGAGCTAAGGTCAGGCTAGGATGTCTCGTGCTTTCACCGCACTGTTGAGTCCCAGTCACGAGCGGATTCCAGCAGGGTCAGCTGGCGGTGGGTCAGGAAGGCCAAGGCATCAGTAGCACTGAGCGGCTTACAGTCTGAGGCGGTATCCTATTAGTGACTAGGGTGAGGCAGTGGATAGTGTTGCAAGCATGCGCTCAGAGATGGGTCCTTCGATACCTATTATTAACCTTAAGCTCGTCAGTGTACAAGCCAAGGAATGGCGGCATGCCCCCCGGGTGCTGGGGATGGTTTGTTGGTGGGCAGCTTGTCATGTTTGCCGCAAGCTTGCACTTGCTGCGGTTTCCGCAGAGTTGGGGGCAGGTTAGCATCCCCACCTGGTTTCCGCAGGGTTGATGTGTCTTCGGTCAGTATGATCAAGTAGAGCCATTATCGATTGGCGTAGCTGGACATAGAAATGCCAGGCTGGAATCCAAGGGATTATAGAGCAAGTGTTCCGTGTTCTGAGCCTAGTATATGCAGGCGTGAGTGAGAATGGTAGCCGCCAGTCCAATCTTGCATCACTCTAAATTCAGGAGAATAGGCATTTGTTTAAGTGTGAAATAGGCCCCACACAGAGCTCAGAGGGACCATTCACCTAGGCTAACCGGGACTGTGCAAATTAGTATGAGCTGGGTCGCACGCTGGGACCAAAAACCCCCCTTCACCAAGCTGCTGGGCATTATGCCGCCAGGGTCGTTGAAGGACAGGCAAGGGCATTAATGGGCCATATTTAGCAACAGGGTCAGCTGCGGGGTAGACTGTCAGTTGTCACTCCACGAAAGGGTGCGGTGGTGCTAATAGTGGGCACAAACATTACCCTTCCAAACCAGATGTGACACCATTAGGAGGTTCACTAGGGTTTAGCAATCAAGAAGGTTGGTGCAAACTGGCCAACTGGGCGCAGTAAGTGCATCCTAGAACAAAGGGTAGGCTCCATGTTGCTCCGTTAAGCTCTAATGCCCCGCCTGGAGAGCGGGACCAGCCAGGCGGGTTGGGGACGCTGGAGCCAACATAGGGTGCTGCTGTCCCAACAATTGGGGAAACAAGGTATGGGGGGGTGCCTAGTTGCTCCCAGCACATTAAGGTGGGCACAAACCGGGATGTTACCCATTTAATGTCGCAGCTGCACACGGGGTTAGCAGTTAAGCAAAAGGGAAGTCCCCTCAGCAGGAGCTGAACAGGTGTAATTCTGTAAGTTAAGCAAGCCAAAGGGTCCAGTGCAAATACCTGGGCAACTGCATCAGAGTAGGGGCACCTTGCTCGATGGGCAGGTTTTGGGTTGCTTCAAGTTAGCACAATATTCTCCTCCCTGACAGCCCCAGCAGATAGGCTGGTTGTGGAAACGGTCATCTAGCAAGGGTGACGCTGTCCCACAACTTTGTGGAAAATGGTGTTATAGCACTTTAAATACGGGAGGATTGAAACTAAAGGTTGCAGGAGGGGAGCCTACATTAGCCCCAAGGGTAACGTCAGGCACCATATTGCAGACAGTGCGCACTGTATTAATGCAGACATGTTAACTAAGCTGTTATGCCTAGGGGGGTTTCACCACAGAGGGAACTGAGCAGGCGAAATTCCCATAAGGAATAAGGGATGCATGGCAAGGGCAGGAGGGCACCCTCGATCATTGGCACATACTTCCAGTTATGACCATGCCCATGCGTCATGATTTAGAAAGCAGAGGGACGGTGCAAACGTTAAGCACATTTCTCCTCGCCCGAATAGCCAAAGTAGGCAGGCGGGGTGGGGATCGGTTACCTAACCAGTGGGCTGCTGTCCCATAGATGGGGACACAGGTGTTCAGGCACACACGGTGCTAGTAGGATGGCAGCTAGGTGAGATCAGCAAATAGATGGGGCAATGTGAGCCATGGTGTCTGAACGCGGCCCGCCCAGAGTTGGCACGGGGCTTGGTCATGTGAGGCAGTGGAACGTTCCCTGAGGAGGGGGATTAGTTCTTGGCACAGGTTCACAGGCCAGAAGGGCCTTTGGTTTCATCAGATACTAGCTGATCCAGGCTAACGTCAAGGTCTATTGTGATATTGATGGGGCCCATCTATCACCAGTAGGGAGGGATCCCTTTCCTTTAGATTTGCAGGAGCCCTGGAAATGAGCTGTTTGGTGAGAAATGAGCTGTTTGGCGAGATCAGCAACTACATGGGTCAATGTAACTCTGGCGGTCCGAGATGATCCCCCGCAGAGGTGGCACAGAGCTAAGTCAGAGGAGGCCGTTGAACATCCCTGTAAGAGTGAACAGTTCATGGCGTAAGTCCTGGACCAGAGACTAGATGATCCAGGCTAATGTTAAAGGCTACTTTGCTAAAGATGGGGTCCATTGCCACCATGCCATCCAGGCGTACGCCTAGGTTAGGTTGACTAACTTGGGGTGCAATTGTAACAGGTGGGCATGGATACTTTCCACTGGACATGCACGAAGCCTTAGAAAGTAGGTTGCAGGTCGGAAATGAGCTGTTTTGGTGGGGGGCTCTCGCGGCGACGGGAGCCGCCTCCAGAGCTGTGGCGGAGTTACAGGGTGATCTGGAAGCAGACTGGTAAAGTAAGGGTACCTCTGCGGCAGACCGGTACAGTAAGGGTACCTCTGCGCGGCACAGTAGGGGTGCCAGAGCCAAAGACCAGGAGCCTCAGGGCAGGTTCCTGGAAAACCGCGACGGCGCCCCGTTAGTCCTTCGGGCGGTTGGGGGCCTGACCAACCGGGGGTTTGCCCTGCTACGCTCCGCCCTGAAAAGGGCGTGAGTAGAACAGACCAACGTGTCACGTGATCCGGAAGAGGATCATCAAAGGTAGCACTGACGGGGTGCCCCACAGTGCTGGCTCACCAGGCGGGCGGGGGCAGCATAGGTTGGTACAGCTGCCCCGCCCTTGGATCGCCCGTAAGATAACCCACATATTGCATACTCCTGTATGGAATAAACCTGCAACAATATTTTCCCACTACAAAGTTGTCTTGTGTATTTATTCATTCTTGCATGCTCAGACGGAGGGTGGGAGAAGTTGCCGATAATGGCACTATGCGGCTGTCCGCGGCCCCCACAGGGGGCCACCTCAGCAGGGCGGCCCTTTAGTGCCATTTTGGCACTGCCCACCCACTCTAGTCTTTGGAGGGGTTCTGTGGAGCCCTCTAGCTAGGTCGCCTCTGTGACGTCCTTCCGGTGCGACAAGGGGGGGGGAGGGCATATATGCCTCCTCTGCCCCTCCTGGCGGTCTCTGTTCGCCAGCCACGCCGTCTCCCACCCCACCTCTTACCCGGTGTCCTGGCTGGTGGACAGGGTACTCTGAATGCTTTAATGTTTTCCTTTTGTGTTGCAGGCGGAGTTACAGGGCGATCTGGAAGCAGACTGGTACAGTAAGGGTACCTCTGCGGCAGACCGGTACAGTAAGGGTACCTCTGCGCGGCACAGTGGGGGTGCCAGAGCCAAAGACCAGGAGCCTCAGGGCAGGTTCCTGGAAAACCGCTGACGGCGCCCCGTTAGTCCTTCGGGCGGTTGGGGGCCTGACCAACCGGGGGTTTGCCCTGCTACGCTCCGCCCTGAAAAGGGCGTGAGTAGAACAGACCAACGTGTCACGTGATCCGGAAGAGGATCATCAAAGGTAGCACTGACGGGGTGCCCCACAGTGCTGGCTCACCAGGCGGGCGGGGGCAGCATAGGTTGGTACAGCTGCCCCGCCCTTGGATCGCCCGTAAGATAACCCACATATTGCATACTCCTGTATGGAATAAACCTGCAGCAATATTTTCCCACTACAAAGTTGTCTTGTGTATTTATTCATTCTTGCATGCTCAGACGGGGGGTGGGAGAAGTTGCCGATAATGGCACTATGCTCTCGATGACTTTAAGGAGCGGTTGCCTTGCTGCTCACCATGGCTATTCAGTCCTGTCTCCTTTATACAACGCACAATTCTGTCCCTCCTGATCCCCTCACTCCCCCCTCCACCCCCTTTCCTCCCCCTCACCCCCCTTATCTACAACGGCCCCTCCTCCAGGCACCTAATTGTTACATCTCAGTACAGGTTCTGTTCTCGCCAAATCACGAGCACCTTGAGCGTCACTGCTCTGGCCAGTAGCCCCCCTTCTAGGTGAGTCCATATACAGCCTAGACTATTTACTCCATGGCTGGGATAGAAGGGACACATGCTTAGGATACTCCTGCGGGGGCACACCACCCCTCAACCCCGCCGGATAGTCCCTTTTAAAGGGCATATTTACAAACGGTACTGCCATTTAGAGATTCACTTCCTGCATGATTGTTTAAGGACTGGATATTTTTGTACCAATTTGGACCTATTTTCCACACTTCGAATCTACACAAATGTTTTGTTTCTCGCATTATCAACTACCTTTTTAAGATGTCCTGCTACAGTGCTCGACCCGACCTTGGGTACCCGACTTCCTGATTGTATGTCACTGTGGTTGCTTAACCTTGTTTATATTTGTTTTTTTCCCTCCAGGTGATTCCAGAAGATATATATATATATATTTTTTTTCCGTTTAACGCAGGACAACTACACTAGTCCAAACGGTACCTGACAGACATTTATTCACACCGTCCCTACTAGAGTAGACGAGGATCTTATGGTCCTGATGAAATGCCAAGATCCCCTGGATGATAAAAGGCATGAAACATGTTGACCCCCCTCACTTTACACACATAATCTAGAGCTCGAGAGGGTGTAATCCCCCCTCTTTAGCCACGGCTCTATAGTCTTCTGTTTTTAGTATAGCATAGGAACCCAGCTAATAAAAATATTCTGTGGTACTCCGATAGCTATTTTTAATTCACACTCACTCCCTCCCATCTCTACTCTTGACACATATGCCCCACTACTACTTCACATTGGCATAAAGGAAGACCTCCGGCAAAGAGCCCCCTCGCCGGGCCCATTGGGCATTGCAGTGCCAGCCCAACGAGGAGCTGCTCGATGATGAAGCATGACACCTCTCGGGGAGTGTGAGGCCTAATTGGAGCTACTCCACCTTTATCATCTTTTCCCCTTGTGGACACCTGGTAACATATCCCCCTCCCCCCACCGTCTCCCTCCCCTTTAGGAACTGCATACCCTTGCTTTTGCTATTGGCAATATTGAATGTCAGTGTTGACGAATACCACGGCTGCTTAGTCTTAATCCCACCTTATGCCTCTTTCATCCACTACTACAAACTCCCTAACTCTTTATCTCACACTTGCAGGTCCTTTTTAGGGCTCACCTCATACACAGCATGTATGAGGTGCACTGTTGTTTGTTAGGTGTTGCATGAGACAACAAATGCGCAGGAGCTTGTGAGACATTTTGTTGACTTAAAGGGGTCCTGGAGCCCCCCCATTGCTTACCATTCGTTGGCTTCAATGTCACTCTATTTTGCTGGGTGCTGTGTTCATTTTCTCTTCGTTTCTCCCTTTCATGGAGTATAGACCAAGTATTAATTGCTTTTGTAGGATTCATGGCCTTCTGCTGCTCGCGCTGGTATTGAGGTACTTTTCATTACCTTCTTCCCATGTTGTCAATGTTGTAGCTTGTTCCCCATTCCCAATAGTTTTCCATCATTGTTGCTGCCCCTCCCGCATTATTCCTTGCCCATTCATTACTTGCCCATTATGGGCTGCACCATTTTTGTTACTTCCCCCGTCTCACCCACCTCCTGTTGTTGCCTAACCCATGACATCCACATCCACCTTGCCACTTTCCTTCCCATCTGTTGTTGTCTGCCCTGTCCCAGCCACTCCCTCCCACCTCCCACCCATTGTTGCTTGCCCTAACACATACCAACACTCTTGCCACACACAAAAAAAATGACAAAGCCAAATAGCTCTTGTGCTGCTTTATCAATGTGTTTTTAGCAATGTTGTACAGCAACGTGAGTGCTGTGTAGCATGGCTTAAAGTAAAAAACAAAAAGCGCATTGACCGCATCATAACACTTTTTAAAAATGTTTTAAGCCATGCTGCACAGCACTCACACTGTGATTCGCCTTCTCGTCTCTTGGTATGTTTTTTTATTTTATGAGGTGAGTGCGTATTTAGTTTTGGATGTCTAGAATGTCTTTAATTCTTGCTTTTTCCTAACCAGTATTTTCAGTGTCTCGGTCTGTGGTAAATTATTATAAGTCTGTGTAAACCTCTCTCCGTCTTGTTTCAGTAAAGTCTGTACTTCAGCGGCTTTACAGTTAATGTGGGTTGAGCCCCTGATCACGATACACTTGACATATGCTTTTCCTGCTGCCCATAGAGTTTCTGCTGTGGAGAGTTATCCCTCGCTATTTTGTAGCTAAGTCTCTAGAAAGGAGCATCATTGTGTTTTGCCCTTGGATAACTCATCGCTGGCCCAGCCAGTTCTACATCTTGTAATCTGGTTAAGTTATGGTCTGATATGTTGTTCAGGAGAATTGAAGTATCTGTATTTAGATATTTGCTGGATATCAGGAATTAATAACTCTGAGTGATCTAGTGTTGTATACACATGATATGAATGTGTAGTCTTGTCACATGTACTACTTCAGAGGTACCATCCCTGTGATTGTAGCCATTTGCAGTTGGTCGCAAAATGCGACCTCTGTAATCATATTAATTAGACAGTTGGTTCTGCGACCCCCTGCAAGTCCATGTTATGTGAACTGACCTATTAGTGCATAGGTTGCTTTGCAAAATCTTATTTGATTCTCAAAATGTCAATGCATGCTTTGTAACCTCTATTTGGGAATCAAATACTATTTTTGTAATGCAATTCTTTATTGAACACCATGTCTATAATTTCTGCATTTATAAATCAATTTATTACAAATAATACAACCAGTCGGTTGGAGGAAAGTGCATTCCCCATATTCCTGCATGTTTAGGTTATATAGTTCATTTCATAACCAATAATTATCCACTAACTCCTCCCTCTCCATTTCCTATGCATGTCTCTCTCCACCTCTCTCTCCCACAGACACTATCCTCTTTCAAGCTCATCTTAAAGTCTGTTATAGCGAGTCACCCGATGAGAAGTGTCAGGATATTTTTTAGAATTTGACCATCTGATCATTTAGCCCGTAAGTTACCTCTTCATAGCTTGCAATAGCATGCATATCTTTCAGCTACACATTACAATAGAATAACTTCTAAGTTTCCCATAGTCTTAGGATTCCAAGTTTAGCTGTGCAAGCCATCTCTGTCTGTTATAACCAAGGTCACAGGAATTATACTGCCGCATTTTTTGCATAATTATAGATCTGCCGCATTTGCCACATAATCCACCATCTGTTGCATAAGTTGCAGATTTTAACAAAAAATGTGGCTTCTGGCTCAAAAGGTTCAAAAGTTATTAAAAATGCAGCAACACGCGCTGCAGTGAAAGGCCCTTTCCAAAACTTGACTAGTCACCTTGCTGGTTGCTTATTGCTACATTTGAGTGTTAAACTGGAACAAATGAGGTGCAACCAATGCCAGGACACTGTTAACAAATATAACAAGCATTGGCATAGCCAATAGGTCTCGCTTTTGGGACCTTATAAGTATTTAGTTATGCAGCGCAATATCCTTGGTGCAACAACATTAACTGTTGCATGGTTAAACACTTATAAGGTCCCAAAGGCGAGACCTGTTGGCTATGCCAATGCTTGTTCAGTATTATATTCAAACCATAGTTGCTGCTTATTTATTTTATGCAACTAACAACCATTGACAAAGCCAATAGTCCTGACTTGTAGGTATGATGTTACTTGTTGTATCATATATCTAGATGAAATAACAGAAACAGCAAAATACAAGTCGGACGGCACACTATGGTAAGCACAGATTTTTAGCGTAAGTGTTTTTAAGCCACGCCCTAATTACATTGGCCACGCCCCTTTGAGAGACCCTCCAGTTTTTTCATCCCACTTAAAGCCCTGCTTAGAACCATCTACAGCACAAAGAGGAGGCAATGAGAGACCAGACAGAGGTCACCAGTCCAGAGAGAACTGCTGGGAGCAGCCACACTGTAATGTTAGCAGCACAAGAAGAACCTTCTAGGTATAATAATACTGTAACATAATAATAATGAGTGAATATGGAGTTGCTATTTAGTTCAGGGTTTCTTCTAATAACGGCTAAGGCTGTGTAGAGGGACATGTCTGGGAACATACAGGGCACTCCTCTGAGAACTCTCGGGCACATTCATCACAAGGGGCGCAGCCATCTTGAATCTTTAGGGATCAATCAAGAAAGGCAATTCTGTGAGAAACCTAGGGACACCTTTCTAGTGCTCGCAGGAAGGTACTGTGGGAAACATCAGTGAACCAGCTTCAATCCTGCCAGGGTGTTACCGTGGGAAACCACGGGGCACCATCTCCAACGCACACAGGCCTCAGGGCACCCTCTCCACTGCTGACCGGCCCTACTGTGCAAAACCTCAGGGCACATTCCCCACTGCTGATGAGTCCTCCCGAGAGAAACCTCAGGGCACCTTCCCCACTGCTGACCGGCACTACTGTGAGAAACCTCAGGGCACCTTCTCCACTGCTACCCGGCCTTACTGTGAGAAACTCAGTCAGGACACCTTCTCCAGTGCAGACAGGCCTTGCTCTGTTCACTTCAGGGCACCCTGTCCAGTGCTAAACATTGAGAAACCGCTGGGCCCTTCTCCAGTGCTAACAGCCCCTGCTGTAAGAAACCAGGCCTTTCTCCAGTACTGAGAGGAAGGTGCTGTGAGAAACATCTGCATGGACAGGCATTGTTCTGGTGTACCTCTGAGCATCTGCACCAGCATAGGGCACTGCTGGGAGAAACCGTTCGGCTTTGGGCATCCTCACTAACGCATGGCACTGTGACGAGAGGAAACTCAGGTCGCCTTTGCCAATACAGACAGACCCCTGCTTTTCACAATAGAGCCTTTGCAGTGCTTGGGCCTCACCTGCCTTGGCGCATCATGCATAGACCACATCTACAACAGACCCTTCGACCACCTGTCATTATCACGCGCCTGCATTTACATGCCGCAGGCAGGACACCAATCTGGAGACTTGGCGTGCTGCCCGCCACCCGCCACCGGGTGTCCTTATTGGCTGTTATGTACCAGAGGAGCGCGCGCGCTGCGCCATCACTGCCTGTTCCTTATAATCTGTACTTGTCGTGGGTTCGTCGCTGGCACGACACCTGGTAGTGAGTTAATACCGGTTACAGTTTCATCGGTGTCTTCGGGTGACTCACTCGCTGACGCAGAGCATGGCAGCAGCAGTCATCGTGTCCTATGCAGATGCGCTCTGCACTGTTATTATGCTGCCAGGGAGGAAGAAAGAACGACTATTTAGCTGGCCTACGAGGTGGGGGTGTGCGCGGGAGCGTGACGGGACTCCCGAGCCCAGTTGGAGCCCGCTGGCGTGGGTGTGCTTGCAGGTGACTCCTCTTCCTTTTGGGCGAATGGGTGAGGGGGGGCATGGAATGTGGTTTGAGTGGACGGGACACCACAAAGCCACGTCCTGCCAAGAGGAAATGTTTACCGCAAGGAGGTGCAGTGTAATGCTTTATCGCTGGGCTATCACACATAAAACTAGTTTTGGGCGCAGCTCTGTTCCTGGTGACGAGCGTGGGGAAGCCCTTGTGGCTGGGACCAATCCCAGTGCGGCTCGGCAGTGACGTCTGAGGAATCCCTCGAGGCTGGACCAATACCAGCGCGGCTCGGCGATGACGTTTTCGGAATCTGTGCGCTGAAACGCTAGGCGCGAGAGCGCGCGCGCGCCACAGCGAGACATCTGGTTTTAATTATCGCGCCCGTGTCAGGGCACGATAATTGAAACCACATGGCGCCCGTGCGGGTAACCGCAGGGAAAAGGCCATGACGCACGAGCGTCTGGTCAGCTTTTTCAAACCCCCTACATAAAGTCTTCGCCAGAGCAGCGCTTGCGCGCTACTCTAGGCTCGACCTAAAAATGACAAAAAAATGACAATACTATTATAAATTGTGCTGCATTATGCCACATAATTTGACTTTACTTGTTGCATAATTTGGCACTCACCTGCCGCATTATTTCAGTGTCCTGGTTATAATTGACTGTGAGTAGAGAAGTGATGTTTAATAGTGCAATCTGCATTCTTAAGGCTTCTGCCTTTAATGTGTCCCATACCTCTGTTCAATAATTGTCATTCTATACCAAGTATCTCCAACAGCAAGATGAGTTGGTCATTTTTGCTATGTATAGTTCATAAGAAGACCTATGCTACCTGTGCAAGATCTTAAAATAGCTCAATTTTAGTTGCGCCTCTCTCAAACCCTTATCATGCATACACAACAAGTTGTCCCAGTCTTCTTGTGTATATTCTACTAATATAATTTTCGACCACCAAGTTCTAATGTCTTGTGACGTGGAGATTCAAAATGTCCAATCTATTATTATTTTGCATAAGCTGGATGCCATACCTTTATAGGCCCGCCATGTTTGTATGTATGTTAGGATGGGTGATATTGTATGTCTGATGATGTTCTTCCCAATGAATGTGTTGTGCAATGCAGATGTTGCCAGTTTTGCCACCATTTTCTTTGTGGCCAATGGAATTTATGACAGATCTGTAAGCTTTTGTATTCGCCCCCTTTGGTTAAATCGGTAAGGCTATGTATTCCTTTACTCTTCTATAGTTCCTATGTTATTCCGTCAATCAGTATGCTTCCATTTTGCCAAAACGGCACTCCCCTACATAGCCTGCTGTTTACTCTCACGAGCAATGTGCCATGCCTGAACTTGTGCTTGCACAGAGGAGTTCCCATTGTCTTTACCTTTTTTGGTTTGTACTTCTAGCTGATTCAAGCCCTATGTAGATCGGGTCAAAGCTTGCTCAATACGTGTCCAGAGTGGTATATCCGCCCATGTCAGTAATAATTATTTTAGTTGTGATTGCTGATCTGCAGTCCAGTATCTCTCTGTGTGGTTGTTTTAGGCAATCACCAGTGTGTCTGCATTCAGGTTTATATAGAGTACTACAGAATTTTTCAAAATTAGTTTGCAATGTCTTTTGGATTAGTGAGCAATCTGTCTCTATTGTCTTTAATGGCCAGGATTGTGTTCGGTGTTTCCAGTTTGTTTCACTGTAGCATTAAACGTTGACCTGCCTTCTACCATCCTTGGTACGATTTTTAGTTCTCAGCTAGACAGCGCATGTGCTGTCTTGAAAACCATCAATCAATCAATCAATCACGGCATTTATAGAGCGCGCTACTCACCCGGGAGGGTCTCAAGGCGCTGGGGGAGGGGGTAAGTTACTGCTCGAACAGCCAGGTCTTGAGCTGCTTCCTGAAGGAGAGATGGTCCTGGGTTCGCCGAAGGTGAGTGGGGAGGGAGTTCCAGGTCTTGGCTGCCAGGTAGGAGAAGGATCTTCCTCCGGCGGTGGTTCTGCGGATGCGTGGTACGGTGGCGAGGGCGTGGCTGGTTGATCGTAGCTGGCGTGTGGGCGTGTAGAAGGTCATGCGGTCGTTGAGGTACTTTGGGCCCAGGTCGTGGAGGGCCTTGTGTGCGTGGGTGAGGAGTCTGAACGTTATTCTCTTGCTGACGGGGAGCCAGTGCAGGTCTTTCAGGTGTCCGGTGATGTGGCTGTGTCGGGGGATGTCCAGGATGAGTCGTGCGGAGGCGTTCTGGATGCGCTGGAGTCTTTTTGAAGTTTGGCTGTGGTTCCGGCGTAGAGGGTGTTCCCATAGTCCAGTCGGCTGGTGACGAGTGCCTGGGTGACGGTCTTCCTGGTTTCAGTGGGGATCCATCTGAAGATCTTGCGGAGCATGCGCAGGAGTGTTGAAGCATGAAGATGAGACGGCGTTGACTTGTCTGGTCATCGACAGGGAGGAGTCCAGGATGAAGCCCAGGTTGCGTGCGTGGTCCGTTGGCTTGGGCGCGGTGCCCAGGGCCGGGGGCCACCAGGAGTCGTCCCAGGCGGAGGGTGATGAGCCCAGGATGAGGACTTCCGTCTTGTCTGAGTTCAGTTTAAGGCGGCTGTTCCTCATCCAGTCGGCGACGTCTCTCATCCCGTCGTGTAGGTTGGCTCTGGCGGTGGTGGGGTCGTTGGTGAGGGAGAGGATCAGCTGGGTGTCGTCGGCGTAGGAGATGATGTTGAGGTTGTGTCGGCGTGCGATGGCTGCGAGGGGGCTCATGTAGACGTTGAAGAGGGTTGGGCTGAGTGAGGATCCCTGTGGAACGCCGCAGATGACTTCGGTGGCTTCGGATCTGAACGGGGGAGGCGGACTCTCTGGGTTCTTCCGGCGAGGAACGAGATGATCCATTCCAGTGCTTTCTCTCGGATTCCGATGTTGCTGAGGCGCTTCACTAGGGTGCGGTGGCAGACGGTGTCGAACGCCGCGGAGAGGTCCAAGAGGATGAGGGCAGCTGTTTCCCCGTTGTCGGTTAGGGTTCTGATGTCGTCGGTGGCTGCGATAAGGGCGGTCTCGGTGCTGTGGTTGGCCCGAAACCCGGACTGCGAGGGGTCGAGGATCCATTCGTCTCGAGGAAGGCGGCAAGCTGTCTGTTGACGGTCTTCTCGATGACTTTGGCCGGAAATGGAAGGAGCGAGATGGGACGGTAGTTCTTAAGGTCGGTGGGGTCCGCCGATGGTTTCTTCAGGAGGGCGGTAAGCTCGGCGTGCTTCCAGCTCTCCGGGAAGGTGGCGGTGTGGAAGGAGGAGTTGATGATGTCCCGGAGATGGGGTGCGATGGTGGCGTCGGCTTTGTTGAAGACGTGGTGTGGGCAGGGGTCGGTTGGTGATCCGGAGTGGATGGAGTTCATCGTGCGGGTGGTGTCTTCGGTGCTGATCGGGGTCCAGTTGCAGAGGGTGGTGGTGGCGGGCGTTGGTTCGGCGGTAGGGTGCGTTGTTTGTGCGTCGAAGCTGTTATGTATGTCGGTGATCTTGCGGTGGAAGAACGCGGAGAGTGAGTTGCAGAGGTCTTGCGAGGGGGTGATGTCGTTGTTTCCGGCGCTGGGGTTGGAGAACTCTTTGACGATGCTGAAAAGTTCCTTGCTGTCATGGGCGTTGTTGTCCAGTCGTTCTTTGAGTGCCGACTTC
Organism: Calotriton arnoldi; assembly: GCA_963921515.1. NCBI lineage: Eukaryota > Metazoa > Chordata > Amphibia > Caudata > Salamandridae > Calotriton > Calotriton arnoldi. The sequence goes on along the minus strand of CAWUFW010007739.1, from coordinate 336,491 downwards.
TTGGTGGCACATATCAGCTGGTGGTGTTTGCGGGTGGCGTGCTTGAGGGCGGTCCTGTTGTCTGTGGTCTGGTCGAGTCGCCAGGTTTTCTCGAGAGTGCGGCAGTTCTTCTTGGATTCCTTGAGTTCGTTGGTGAACCAAGGGGTTTTCTTGCTTCCGGGTCTGCTGGGAGGGTTTTTAGTGGTGCGAGGTCGTCGGCGCAGGCGGTCAGCCACTTGGCGAGGTTGCTGGCTGCTTCGTTTGGGTCCATTGTGTTGGTGGGTGTGTTCTGGCTGAGGGAGGCGGTGAGCTGCTCGGCGGTGATCTTGCTCCAGCTCCGGCGGGGAGCCTGTTGCGGGTGGTGGTGGGTCGTAGTCTTTCTGAAGCTGAAGTGGACGCAGCTGTGGTCGGTCCAGTGGAGTCCGGTGGCGTGGCTGAAGGAGATGTGCTTGCTGGACGAGAAGACGGGGTCAAGCGTGTGGCCGGCGTAGTGGGTGGGCGTGTTCACCAGTTGCTTGAGTCCGAGGTTGGCGAGGTTGTCCAGCAGGGCGGTGGTGTTTCTGTCGTTGTTGTTCTCCAGGTGGAAGTTGAGGTCCCCTAGGAGGATGTAGTCGGCGGAGGGCATGGCGTGCGGGCTGATGCTGAATAGTGTGCGTGGTCCCGGGGGTCTGTAGATGAGGGTGCCTCGGAGGGTGGTCTTGGGGTCAGTGTGTATCTGGAAGTGTAGGTGTTCGGCGGCGGTGAAGGTCTCGTCGGAGTTAGTCGAGATGCGGATGGTGTTCTTGTGTACGATGGCGATGCCTCCTCCCGTCTGGTTGACGCGGTCCCTCCGGGTGATCTTGTATCCGTCCGGGATGGCTATGGCGATGTCGGGCGCTGAGGAGGCGTTCATCCAGGTTTCGGTGAGGAAGGCGATGTCCGGTGCTGTTGCGTCGAGCAGGTCCCAGAGTTCCACGGCGTGCCTGTGGACGGAGCGGGTGTTCAGCAGGATGCATTTCAGGTGGTTGCTGCTGGTGCTCGACTTGGCGGAGGTGGTGCACGTCCGGGGGCAGGTGAATCGGCAGGTTTGGCAGGTGAAGGGTCCGTGGGTGCGTCTCGGTGAGGCTCGGTAGCAGGCAGGGTTCCGGCCGGCATTGAGTGCGGTGAGTGTGGCGGCGTCGTAGGTCCGTCGAGTGGTGATGCATCGGTGGGATCCAGGGGTTCTGGTGCTGGGCGCGGTCCAGTCGCGGACGGGCGCAGACGGGCTTGCCTTGGCGCGCCTTCGGCGCGCCAGCGCCGCGGCCGCGCAGCGGCCGCCATTTATGGGGAGGTGGGAGGGAGGAGCAGCTGGGAGGCGGGAGGCAGGGGCAGCGAATGGGCGGTCAGGGGGCGGGGCCGCAGGGGACGCAGCGGCGGGGAATGGCGAGAGGCAGCGGGGGAACAGAAAGGAAAACAGGGGAGAAAGCAGACAAAATCACGGGCACAGCGACAATGGGGCAGCGAGGGGCACAAAAAGGAAAACAGGGGAGAAAGCAGACAAAATCACGGGCACAGCGACAATGGGGCAGCGAGGGGCACAAAAAGGAAAACAGGGGAGAAAGCAGACAAAATCACGGGCACAGCGACAATGGGGCAGCGAGGGGCACAAAAAGGAAAACAGGGGAGAGAGCAGACAAAATCACGGGCACAGCGACAATGGGGCAGCGAGGGGCACAAAAAGGAAAACAGGGGAGAAAGCAGACAAAATCACGGGCACAGCGACAATGGGGCAGCGAGGGCACAAAAAGGAAAACAGGGGAGAAAGCAGACAAAATCACGGGCACAGCGACAATGGGGCAGCGAGGGGCACAAAAGGAAAACAGGGGAGAGAGCAGACAAAATCACGGGCACAGCGACAATGGGGCAGCGAGGGGCACAAAAAGGAAAACAGGGGAGAAAGCAGACAGAATCACGGGCACAACGACAATGGGGCAGCGAGGGGCACAGAAAGGAAAAGGGGAGAGAGCAGACAAAATCACGGGCACAGCGACAATGGGGCAGCGAGGGGCACAAAAAGGAAAACAGGGGAGAAAGCAGACAAAATCACGGGCACAGCGACAATGGGGCAGCGAGGGGCACAAAAGGAAAACAGGGGAGAAAGCAGACAGAATCACGGGCACAACGACAATGGGGCAGCGAGGGGCACAGAAAGGAAAAGGGGAGAGAGCAGACAAAATCACGGGCACAGCGACAATGGGGCAGCGAGGGGCACAAAAAGGAAAACAGGGGAGAAAGCAGACAGAATCACGGGCACAACGACAATGGGGCAGCGAGGGGCACAGAAAGGAAAAGGGGAGAGAGCAGACAAAATCACGGGCACAGCGACAATGGGGCAGCGAGGGGCACAAAAAGGAAAACAGGGGAGAAAGCAGACAAAATCACGGGCACAGCGACAATGGGGCAGCGAGGGGCACAAAAAGGAAAACAGGGGAGAGAGCAGACAAAATCACGGGCACAGCGACAATGGGGCAGCGAGGGGCACAAAAAGGAAAACAGGGGAGAAAGCAGACAGAATCACGGGCACAACGACAATGGGGCAGCGAGGGGCACAGAAAGGAAAAGGGGAGAGAGCAGACAAAATCACGGGCACAGCGACAATGGGGCAGCGAGGGGCACAAAAAGGAAAACAGGGGAGAAAGCAGACAGAATCACGGGCACAACGACAATGGGGCAGCGAGGGGCACAGAAAGGAAAAGGGGAGAGAGCAGACAAAATCACGGGCACAGCGACAATGGGGCAGCGAGGGGCACAAAAAGGAAAACAGGGAGAAAGCAGACAAAATCACGGGCACAGCGACAATGGGGCAGCGAGGGGCACAAAAAGGAAAACAGGGGAGAGAGCAGACAAAATCACGGGCACAGCGACAATGGGGCAGCGAGGGGCACAAAAAGGAAAACAGGGGAGAAAGCAGACAGAATCACGGGCACAACGACAATGGGGCAGCGAGGGCACAGAAAGGAAAAGGGGAGACAAGCAGAAAAAAACGGGCACCGGGGCCACAAGCGGAGGGCGATTTTACCTGCAGAAGCAGCGGGCAGACAACACAGGCAGAGCTGTGTGGTGGGGGAGCGACCTACCTGGCAAGGTCAAGGGTCGCTCTCCTCACCGCGCAGCGGCCGCCATTTATGGGGAGGTGGGAGGGAGGAGCAGCTGGGAGGCGGGAGGCAGGGGCAGCGAATGGGCGGTCAGGGGGCGGGGCCGCAGGGACGCAGCGGCGGGAATGGCGAGAGGCAGCGGGGGCACAGAAAGGAAAACAGGGGAGAAAGCAGACAAAATCACGGGCACAGCGACAATGGGGCAGCGAGGGGCACAAAAAGGAAAACAGGGGAGAAAGCAGACAAAATCACGGGCACAGCGACAATGGGGCAGCGAGGGGCACAAAAAGGAAAACAGGGGAGAAAGCAGACAAAATCACGGGCACAGCGACAATGGGGCAGCGAGGGGCACAAAAAGGAAAACAGGGAGAGAGCAGACAAAATCACGGGCACAGCGACAATGGGGCAGCGAGGGGCACAAAAAGGAAAACAGGGGAGAAAGCAGACAAAATCACGGGCACAGCGACAATGGGGCAGCGAGGGGCACAAAAAGGAAAACAGGGGAGAAAGCAGACAAAATCACGGGCCCAGCGACAATGGGGCAGCGAGGGGCACAAAAAGGAAAACAGGGAGAGAGCAGACAAAATCACGGGCACAGCGACAATGGGGCAGCGAGGGGCACAAAAAGGAAAACAGGGGAGAAAGCAGACAGAATCACGGGCACAACGACAATGGGGCAGCGAGGGGCACAGAAAGGAAAAGGGGAGAGAGCAGACAAAATCACGGGCACAGCGACAATGGGGCAGCGAGGGGCACAAAAAGGAAAACAGGGGAGAAAGCAGACAAAATCACGGGCACAGCGACAATGGGGCAGCGAGGGGCACAAAAAGGAAAACAGGGGAGAAAGCAGACAGAATCACGGGCACAACGACAATGGGGCAGCGAGGGGCACAGAAAGGAAAAGGGAGAGAGCAGACAAAATCACGGGCACAGCGACAATGGGGCAGCGAGGGGCACAAAAAGGAAAACAGGGGAGAAAGCAGACAGAATCACGGGCACAACGACAATGGGGCAGCGAGGGGCACAGAAAGGAAAAGGGGAGAGAGCAGACAAAATCACGGGCACAGCGACAATGGGGCAGCGAGGGGCACAAAAAGGAAAACAGGGAGAAAGCAGACAAAATCACGGGCACAGCGACAATGGGGCAGCGAGGGGCACAAAAAGGAAAACAGGGGAGAGAGCAGACAAAATCACGGGCACAGCGACAATGGGGCAGCGAGGGGCACAAAAAGGAAAACAGGGAGAAAGCAGACAGAATCACGGGCACAACGACAATGGGGCAGCGAGGGGCACAGAAAGGAAAAGGGGAGAGAGCAGACAAAATCACGGGCACAGCGACAATGGGCACAGCGAAAAGACATGTTGTATTCAATATGTGGGCTTCAGCCTGCCCATGGGCTTCCCATTTTCTGGGTCCATCATCGCTCTCACATTCTTTCTCCCCAATTGTCCATGGCATACATGCATCATTCCTCTTCCTGTGTTTAGCATTCCGCAAGAGCATGGACCAATTACTACTATTCATCCACTGCTCCCATTTTCGGAACTGTTTTAGGAACTAATTTTTTCTTTGTTTTTGAGCACTTCACAGGAGCACTCTTGTTTTCACTTGCTCCGAGCTCTGTTTCTGTAAACTGGCCTTTAAATTTTGTTCTTATCTCTCCGCATTTGCTATGTATTCAAAGACCGAGATAACATTTTCAGACGCTGTTTTCCAAACTTTTGCTTCATGCATTTACTTCCTAAAGTATAACTTTATAAAACAGAAAAAGTTTGCCACACATGTCTTTTGTCGCCGTACGCAAGTAATATTTTAGAGAAATAAATGGTGCACATACTTGTATTTCGTGTTATATTTAGTTTTGTACCTTATGTGTAACCGCGGAACCTAATTAAACAAGTACACGTCTCAGACAGAACTTAACTTGCTTCTTGCTCTCCCGACCGGAGGTGGAGTTCATGCAATTCAAACCTCAGTTTGAGATAAAATTTTGTGTGGGTCAAGCCTCCTTTTGTGACAGCTTATGAGCATCAAATTTCATTCTGTTTCTAAGCTTATTGGTGAATTATAAACAGATGCAGCAGAAGTGTTAAGGAAGTTGAGTGCTGCTAGTTATTTCCTTACTTGCACATACACCCACCCCCTTCCCATCTTTTTATTGTTGCTTCCCCAATCGTCGAGTCACCCTCTCGTTTTGCTATAGTGTTTTCTTCACCATGTTTATAGCACAAGAAAAGATTGTTTATTGCATTATAGAGATTGACAGATATTTAATTCATGCAGCATGTGGAGTACCTTGAGGACCGTGCAAAGTACATTCATGTTGTCTTTTTTCTTTTTCCACTCTCGGAGTGTACTCCGAGAGGCACGCTGAGATAAACAAACAGACCAGCAGTCCAAGTCCCATTATGCTGCAGCGAAAGTCTAATCTGTGTACAGAGTATAGCGGGAACCTGCATGTAGTTGAATGCGATGTGTGTCTTTCTAATTTACCTCATTGAGCATTGTTTGCTTGCTATTTTCTGACATTTATTTTATTTTATTACTTTGTAGTTTGCCACAGAGCAAATTCGATCCAATGGTACTGGAGTGCTTTACGTGATGATCGGATAAATTATACAATGACACATTAAGTTTTAAAGCTGATCCTGCTTAGATTGAGGTATTTTTTATTGTTTTTACCTTTACTGTTGCTTCCTCCCACCCTATTCGATCGTAGCTTGCCCGCCTCCCCATCTGCTCCTGATTTTCTGCTTGACCTGTCCACCCACAACCTCCCTTGTTGCTGCTGCTATTATTTTTTTTTTTTATCTTACAGTTTTCCATAGCATGAACCGGTCACTCATCACACACAAAAAAGCATTATGACGTGGCCAGATCTGGCCGCATCATAGTACTTTTTTCAGTGACTTTCTCCCATGCTGAACAGCAGATGTGCTGCTAGACAACATGGCTAAAAGACATTCACATTGACAAGGCCAATAGCTCGTAATGTGCCGAGACCTATTGGCTTTGCCAATGCTTGTTTATATAGTTTGTACTCGTTCTGCAGAATTAGTTTCATCATTGTATTTTAATTCAGTTGATATTTGCTTTAACAGTTATATAATGTTTAAAAGAAACAGGGTTATAAAGGTTCTTCACAAATTAGGTGTTTTGTTTTATAGCACTCAATACATTTTGAGATAGCAATCGTTTTTGTGTATGGGAAGCTTGTGCTATTTCTGTCTGTGCTCTATTCTCTATTCTTAATACTTTAATGAGGAAAGGTGGTGTGGATGCATACACCACTAAATATCTATTGTGCTATGCTTTCTTCGGGTTTAGATCCAAACCTCTGCTTGAAATGTCCCAAACTACTATTGAACTATGCTGCAATATTCACTTCTAAACTTTTAGCTGCTTATATTACTTGGGGAAAACAGCCTTTTATTGTATCCAAAGGGAGGGACTTGGACTGTGCTGGACTTAACCTTCTTTTGTGTGGCAGTCCCCCAGATTTTGCCTTCTTTTACTGAACCCGTTTTTGCTGGTGCTAGCACTCTGCACATTTCCCCCTACCAAACAGTGCTAAAGTGCTTGTACTCGCCCTTTAAACATGGTAAAATTGACAAATTCCTATTTTGTGAATTTAATTCACTTTTAAGTCCCTAGTATATGGTACTACATGCACCTAGTGCCTGTGAAATAAATGCTAAAAGCAGACTTCAGGACTCATTGTGCCACCTACTAAAGTTGCACTGTATAATATGTCTCTAGGCCTGGCCTGGTAGCCAGTATATGCAGTATTAAATTGCCACTTCTATTGGGCAAAATAAACTTTTTGCCAAGCCTAAAACTTATTTTTAGTACATATAAGTCACCCCTAAGGTAGACCCTAAATGCCAAGGGGGAGGTTACATAACATTTAAAGAGAAGGACATGCATATTTAAAGTTGTACATCGCCTAGCAGTGAAAACTCTCCAAAGTCGTTTTTTACTGTACCAAGTCTGGCATTCCCATAGAAAAACACTGAGTTACTTTATAACAACTTATGAAGATTATTTTCAGTTTGGGAGCAGATAGGAAAATTATTCAGGAACTCATATTAATAGTAATTTAAATTCCAACTTAATGGTAAATTCGGATTTTATAGTACTATTTAAGAAAATGGCACTTATAGAACATTGTCATTTGCATGCCTAAGCCAAATGTGCCTTTCGGCCACTGTCCAGTGTCATTTGACTGTAGAATGCCTCCCTGCTGAGATGTGGATTGCTATGAGGCAGTGGACAAACGGCTTGGATGTGGCACGGTGTTTTTCCTGCTTGAGTAGGATGGCCTGAGGAGCTCTGCCCAGACCCTTCCTGAGCTTCAAAAGATGCCTACTTTTTTACTGGCCAATGTAGCTCACACCTAGACTGCCTTCTGTTAGATTTCTAGTCAGTTTTGCTCCAAACCCAGTGGCAGATAGGAGCTGTAGCTGAATTGGTTTAGAGTGACCACAAGGGAGGGTCTGGCCAGTTCAAAAGCCATACCTCTGGGTAGACACAGGGAGCAATGACCAGGGGAAGAAAGGTTCTGCCATGCTGTATTTACGACAATGGGGGTAGCTTGCAGTAAAACACACAGGAAGTGCTGAAAAAGTGGGTAGTGTCACCCCTGAGAACCTTTACTCCAATGGATAGGGAGGGGCAATGAGCTTCCCCCAAACACAAGCTGGCACTGAACATAAATGTGCTATCCCTAGTGTTCTCCTCTGAACACTCCTAGACCTGTGAGGAAGCAGAAGAAGGATTTACTTGCTGTCTGAAGAAAGACTGGACCTACTTGCCTTGAGCCCAGGACCCCAAGGTTCAGTTGGTTTGCTTCCTGTTTGAGCTACAGGGACACAACTAGCTTCCAAAGGACTTTTCTGAAACTACCCCGCTGACCAGTTCCAACTGAACCTTCCCTGGACCCTGCTTCTAGCCTCTGCAGGAGTGAGTCTTGACCTCCAAATTATATCCGCATGATCCTAGAGCCTTGTCTGGTGTAAAAGTTACTCCTTTTGAGGTTTCCTGAAACCTGGGACTTGGAAACATTTTGCCAACTTTCTGTTCTGAGAAATGACAGGAGACAGGGATTAACCTACTAAGCTGATTCTACTAAGGTGTATCATTGCTGGACCACAGATTCAGGTTGCTCCCCCTATGTTTTTCTCTGCAGTAGCAAATCCAGTCCAGTGGGACTTCAAGGAGAAGGTGTCCTCTTTGCCACAGACCACACCCTTGCCCCATTGAAATAATAAAAAACGTGACTAAGTCCAAAAGCAGAAAATGTCATGTGTTTCATAGAGGGCCTATTGTAATTTTCCCTATGTTAGCCTCACTGTGCATGACACAGGCCACATTAGCTTTGCACACATTACTACATAATCACGTTTGCTTCTGTGCTACATTATATTTTCACACAGAACCTGCAGTTGTTTTCACATTCTGATCTTTCCTAGGATTTAGTCTGAACAGTAGACAAGGTCAGACAACAATGTCCCTTGTTATTTTGTTCTGATCAGGCACTCGCACGTAGACACAACACAGAAATGCAGCTGTTCTTTATGAACATGTGAACCTTATCATATAGGTATCCACATCACTGAATCACACAGAGAGAGACCGATATTTCCTGAGAGAAGATCACTGCTGTATCTGAGATGTAATACATTCATCTGTGTATGCTAAGGTACGGGGTCCACTACTAATCCCAGATATCTTTGCTGTATAATCAGTTTGCTTCTGTAAAAGGGGACGGGGTTAGCCATTCTGTCTTATAATATGACAGGGCTTTTCATAATATATGGTATATTGACAATCCTGATGGTACTTTTGTTTGGCAGTTGCTTTCTAATTGTGGCACACATACTGCAATTTCAGAGAGAAATAGATAAAAAAACATTTCAAACTTCCTTTGTGTCTCTTTCATATCTTATTGTGGGCGACTACCAGTGTGTGAACGAAATGGAATGTCCTGTCACTGCGATCTCTGAGGGGGTCGAGGGTGTTGTGTTCTGGGGTGTCAATTCACTTGTTCCTCTGGTTATGAGTAGGAGGGCAAGTGAGACACTAAAGCTAGTCGGACTCAGGCTCATGGTACTGCGGTGGTAAGGAGACTCAGTCCCTAACTACTGATACTGACCTTCTATGGTCTCAAGCATAGTTCTGTTCCTGAGCAGAATCGCTGCAAAAAAATCTTCAGAGGAAGAAGGCACAAAAAGTATCTGGCCAGTGAGGGACCTTCACGCATGTGAAATTCAAATTTCTCCTGCTTGAAGCTTTCCCTTCAAAAGTCAGTGACTTCACCGAGACCTCATCTAGCGGCTGTCCTATGACATGGAGCCATTGCTGGTCATAGCCAGCCGCCTTGTCCCACTGAGGATTTTTGACTTCCATTACAGAGACTGAGTCCAAAAATAAAACTTTTCACTGGGAAGAATCTGATCCCTGTAAAAACCCGCACTCCATCACAGTCTGCCTTAAACCTCACCCGTGTTCTGGTCAAGTGTAACCAGATGACCAGGATTAGCTCTAAATGCTTTTGGCTCTCTGTTTAACATTAAAGTTTATAAATTCACAGCTCTGTTTCAACGTATGGCTTTTTGTCATTTTGGTGTCATTTTATTTATTAATATATTCTCTATTTTAAAAAAAAAAAAAAATTCTTGTGTTGTGTTGTATTTTCACTTTATTACTGTTTAAGTCCTGCAAAAACACTTTACACATTGTCTCTAAGTTAAACATGACTGCTGTTGTGCGAAATTACTAGAGGGTTGAGCACAAGATTATTTAGTCACTTTTGTGGTTCACGCTGACAAGGATTATTATTTGAGGCAGGTTCTGTCAATGAAAGTGGTATTTCTGGTAGCTAAGTAAACTGGCTGAAATGTTATTCCTAAAATTGCTTTTGCTATGGACAGAGCTTAGAAGGTTGTGTTACCTGTTTTTTTCCCCTATTCTAACTCTCAACATGAGGTATTTATTGGATGTAAAGCAGCGGTGGCCGGCGTAGGTAAGCGTGGTGGGGTGGTGGGGTGGTGGGGAAAGGCAGGGCTCGGCAGGGGGGAAGCCGACAGACGCCGGAATAGGTATTATTTATTTATTTAATTATACCTATTCTGCCATCTGGCGACTTCCCCCCCTCCCACCCCGCCCCCGCTGTACCCCACCGCCCACCGCGTTTACCTGTGCCGGCAGACGCTGATCCCACCCTTTTTATTGGTTGAATCATTTAGTTGCGTCCTTTGTGCAAACAAATCAGGCTCTGAAAGTTTCCTCTATTACCATTAATATAAGGATTAAGGGCCAGATGTACAACCATTCTGTTTTGCGAGTCGCAAATTGGGATTTTTTGCGACTCACAATTTGCGACTCACAAAGTGGAATGTACTAATGTGTCTTAGACACATTTAGCGATTCCCAATGGGGTCGCAAAATGACCTGCCTCACCAATATTCATGAGGCAGGTCGCAATTTGTGACCCATTGGGACCACTGCCTGCTCTTAAAAAATATTTTTACATACATTCACAAAGGGGAAGGGGTCCCCGATTTTTGTGACTGGTTTACCACCTACTTGAAGTAGGTGGTAACTGTGATTATTTTGCGTCTGCATGTGCGGTCGCAAAACAATCGTACATACCAGTGTGATGTGTTATTAGGAAGGGATGCCCTTGGCACGCACCTTCCTAATAGCGACTTGCAAACCCTATTTTGCGAGTCTTGCGCGTAATAGTTTACAGACTCACAAAATAGGGTTTGTACATACTACAACACTTTTTAACGGTCGCAAACAGCCTGATTTTTCATTCTGACTGCTAAAAGCAGTCGTAGATCTGGCCCCATGTGTACTATTTTTTGGGACTACGCCTTAGAATTCCGAAAGGAATCCAAGGAGGTCCACTAGAGGATTTGCCACTTCATGGGCTATGGTTTGGTGACTCCTTTGTTTTTGAGCTGCAGGGCTGCTACCTTGGCTTCTCCCAATACTTTTGTTCATGTTTAAAGGTTTCTGAATTTGAGGAATGATGGGAGCTTTTGGGTAGGGCTTCTCTACACCATCCTGTTCAGAATTGTTTTTGCACTGAACCATTGTGCACCACAGTGTATGTTTTTGCAACAGTCTCAATGTTGGGAAGGCTTTGGTATGCCTTACAAGTAATGACTGAGATGAAGTATGTGGAGGGACTGTCCAAATTACTCCTACTCATCCTCCTCTAGTTATTGCAAAAATGGTGCTCACTCAACCTTGGCTAAGCCGGCTTTCATTGATTCCTTGGTCCATCAGGAGGGTGCTTGGAATAACAGCCTCTTTACAGTTTTGGGATTGGTGGGGTCTTACTTTCAGAGAAGGTTTTTCCTGTCTCAAGGTGGGATTCACCTCACAGGTAATAACTGGGCTGAAGATGAGTAGGGCTAGGAGTAATAAAGATCGTTGGTAAGTGGTCAAAACATTATTTGCCAGATGTGTACTGGATGATGTTATTCGACCACAGGACCTACTCAGTAAGTTGACAGTAGTAATGAAATGTTTAGGTTCTCTACAATAATCCTGCTTTCCGCATGCATGTAATTCAGCAATGCAATTTGCCCATTACAATTCCATAAACAATGAGAAAAACTATGGATGACCATGTCTATGTTCACTTGCAAATTAAATGGTTAATTTTAAATAAGCCACCATGTCTTAGTCTACTAGCAATGACAAGCTGTTGGCATGTTCCTGAGAAAGATCTGCGAGAAAGAAGAATATTGGGTCAGTCCGTTGCTGTGCAGACGACTACATTAGCAGGCTCCTTGAGACGGAAGACAACTGCAGTATTGTAAATAAATGATAATTCAGAATTCCCCCGAGAAGTTTTTTAGAAACTGATTTATATAGGTGCACTTTTAAGCACTATTTCTGTGATTCTGGGACCACAAATTGTGTTCTTATAGACATTTAATTATAAGATGTTGTCTTTTTTTTTACTTTGTGTTCGTGTAGGACATTACTCTTGCAAGTGTGTATAACATGCCATCATTAGGAGCTGTAGAGTTGAGGTTGAAAGCAGTGTGAGGTGCTCACAGTGCTTGTTAGTGGGTCAGAAAGGTGTTCAGAATGGGAAACATCCTTTACAACGCGGATGTTACAACGCGTTGCCATTACAATGCAGTTGTAAGTACGCAACTACCATTACATCGCAATGCCATTACAACGCATGGCATTACAATGCATATGCTTTTACCACGCATGCCTTTACAACAAATTTCGTTGTAAAGGCATGAATGGTAAAGGCATATGTGTTTTACATGTAAGTATAAGGTAAGTATAGGGTTTAGGGTGGGTTTGGGTTTTGGGCTATAGGGATTTTAGATTTTGGGGTGTCAAGGTTAATTTTAGGGTTCAGGGTGGATTTTGGTTTTGGGGTGCCAAGGGTAATTTTATGTTTTAGGGTGGGTATGGGTTTTGGGGTAGCAAGGGTAATTTTAGGGTTCAGGGTGGATTTGGGTTTTGGGGGGCTAAGAGTAATTTTAGGGTTCAGGGTGGGTATGGGTTTTGGGGTGCCAGTGGTAATTTTAGGGTTCAGGGTGGGTATGGGTTTTGGGGTGCAAGGGTTAATTTTAGGGTTCAGGTGTGTTTGGGTATTGGAGTTCCAGGGGTAATTTTAGGGTTCAGGGTGTGTTGGGTTTTGGGGTGCAAGGGTTAATTTTGGGGTTCAGGGTGGGTTTGGGTTTTGGGGTGCCAGTGGTAATTTTAGGGTTCAGGGTGTGTTTGGGTTTTTGGCGTGCCAGGGGTAATTTTAGGGTTCAGGGTGTGTTTGGGTGTTGGGGCGCAAGGGTTCATTTTGGGGTTCACAGTGGGTATGGGTTTTGCGGTGCCAGGGGTAATTTTAGTATTCAGGGTGGGTTTGGGTTTTGGGGTCCCAGGGGTAACTTTAGGGTTCAGGGTGAGTTTGGGCTTTGGGGTTCAACAGTTCATTTTGGGTGTCAGGGTGGGCATGGGTTTTGGGGTGCCAGGGGTAATTTTAGGGTTCAGGGTGTGTTTGGGTTTTGGGGTGGAAAGGGTAATTTTAGGATTTTAGGGGTATGGGTATTGGGGTGGTAAGGGTAAGTTTAGGATTTTCGGGGGGTATGGGTACTGGGGTAGTAGGGGTAATATTAGGGTTTTAGGGGTATGGGTGTTGGGGTAGTAAGGGTAATTTTAGAGTTTTAGGGGTAAGAAATATATATAAATATATATATATATATAAATATATATATATATATATATATATTACCTACTGGCGGTCGCCAGTAGGTAGTTATAGTTAGGACCTTGTTTCTATTCAAAAAGCGTTTGTTCTTTTGCCATTATCTTTGGCGCCGTTTGACGAATCTTCACGAAATTTTCAAAACTAATGACCAGCTCAGGTCTGCTCCTGTCTTGCAAGTTTGGGGTGGTTCATCAAGCGGGGGCTGAGAAAAAAGGGGGGTCCCAAAACACATTTTCTCCATGTTAATTTCCATAGGAAACTTTAGACAGAGCTAAAGCCCAAACTGCTGAACGGAATTACACCAAATTTGGCATAAAGGTAGGTCTTGGTCTAGAAAGCATGCTTTTTTTAAAAATGGTGTAAATCCGTTCAGTAGTTGCTGAGAATTTAAAAAAATATCGATATCTGAGCACAGAGGAGGATTCACGAATCCTCCCGAGCACGAGCTTAATTGTAATTGGCTGCCAAAACTCCAAACCATAATGTGTTGGCAGCCATCTAGTGACTCGGTAACCGAGTCACAAGAAAACAGTAAAATAAAGGTTAAAAAACAAGAAAAGGGGGCAGGGTTGAAACACCCTGTCCCCCTAGGCCTGCTCAGGGGGTCCCACAAGGACCCCTAGGGCCAAAAAAAGCATTTAAAAAAAAAAATTATAATAAGTCGAATTCGCGCTGGGTGCGGGAATCAGGTGAGAAAATAAAAAAAAACAAAGCGCAGACTCCCGCACTTTGTTTCTTTAAGCCCCCAGGTGGGCCAGGTCCCGGGGCAATGTGCAATTATGAAGCAGGGGCCCTCGGGGGCCCCCACGCACTGGGGACCGCCACCACCTTGGGGCTAAAATAATTAAATAGCATGGGGGGGCTCCTGCCCTCCACGCTGCCCCGGGGACCAGCACCTCCCCAGGGCATTTTTACATTTTGTGTGGAGGGACCTCGCGGGCCCCCCCAAGCCCCAGGGAGCACCACCTTCCCGGGGAAACATAAATTAGAATACGGGGGGCCCCGGGGACCACCACCTCCCCGGGGCTTTAAACTTGTTGGGGGGGCCATGCGGCCCTCCTCCTGGAGCCCTCGATGGCCCAGGTGACCGCCACCCCCCAGGGCGGGCTCTTGCAATGTACCGGGGTGCCCACCCCGGAACATTGCCGTTTGCTATGGCAGGGCGGGAGCATAGCATACATAGGAAACACTGCTTTGCTTCGTTGAAGCAAGAGCAGGAAATATGCTCTCGCTTCAATGAAGCAAAGCAGAATTGCTTTTGGGCAAGGGGAGCTGCATGTTAGCAGCTCCCCTTGCTCAAAAGCAATGCCGGCTCCCGCAGGAGGCGGGGAGCCGGCAGAGACTGTGGGGGCATTGGGGCTCCCCCGAAGGTCCCCAACTTGAGGGTCGGCCCCGGGGGATGGGGTCTCCGGGGCCAGAAGTGGCCCGGTAGGGGGGCCACTCGGCCCCCCTCCTCTTTTATTTACTTCAGAAAAACAAATAAAAAACAGAAGGCCGGCCCCTGGAGATGGGGTCCCCGGGGCCATAATTGGCCTTAGGAGGGGGGCCAGGCAGCCCCCTCCCCCCAAAAAATCCATGCTGGCCAGGCCCCTGGGGATGGGGTTCCCAGGGCCAGAAGTGGCCTTAGGAGGGGGGCCATGCGGCCCCCCTCCATAATTTTTTTTTTAATAAAAAATTTGGCAAGCCCCGGGGGATGGGGTCCCCGGGGCGAATACCAAATAATGAAAGTGGGGTGTTTTTTTTTCTTTCGAGTTTGGAGTCACAAACCCCACGCAGCTCTCAGCACGGCCCCCCGTGTAACGTCACGTTGGATTCGCGAATTCACCTCAAATAAATTATTTAGTAGTATATAATTTAGAAGGTAGTGTTGTATTTGTGAAGTTGTTTTAAAGAGGTACTGTGATTGAAGTTAATGACAAGATTACAATTAATAGAGTTGTTAAAAATATATAAAATGAAAAGTTAATAGTTAAACTTGAAAAGTGTGTTGTGTTGTAGTACATTGAATTCATGCTTTACAGATTCGCGTCGGGTGCGCAAATCCCCCAAAAATGTAAAAAAAATATGTATGTGTAAAAAAAAATTATATTCACTATTGTGTTATAGGGTGGCTCTAAAAAGAGCCCTTGTTTTCATTATGACTTTGTTGTAGCTACATGTGAGTGCGGATGCACAGCTTTAGGTTGTTGAGAAAGACTCTTTTCCCATGATCTGTGAAGTGTACTCCATCACTTCTGTAGATGTCATCCATACTCTGGGACCTGCTCGACTCGTCCTCCCCGGATGTCGCCTTCCTGACCGAAACCTGGATGAACGCCTCCTCGGCCCCGGACATCGCCATAGCCATCCCGGATGGCTACAAGATCACCCGCAGGGACCGCACCAACGGAGTTGGAGGTGGAATCGCCATCGTCCACAAGAACACCATCAAGGTCTCGGCCAGCACCAACGATGCCCTCAGCACCGCCGAACACCTGCACTTCCAGATCCACACGGACCCCAACACCACCCTCAGAGGAACTCTCATCTACAGGCCCCCCGGCCCCCGGCCCCAGTTCAGCGACTCCATCGCCGACTTCGTCAGCACGCACGCCCTGGCCTCCACAGACTACATCCTCCTCGGAGACCTGAACTTCCACCTCGAGAACAACAATGACACCAACTCCACCACCCTGATCGACAACCTCGCCAACCTCGGACTCAGACAACTCGTCACAACGCCCACCCACTCCGCTGGTCACACGCTCGACCCCATCTTCTCCGCAAGCTCGCATGTCACCTTCAGCCACACCACCGAACTCCACTGGACCGACCATCGCTGCATCCACTTTACCTTCCGGAAACCCACCACGCACCACCGCACTCAACCGACCCCCCCACCGCAGCTGGAGCAAAGTCACCGAAGACCAGCTAAACACCACCCTCGCCCAAAGCCCACCCCCCAACCCCACCGACACCGCCGCCCGCAACCTCAGGCGATGGATCGACGACTGCACCAACACCCTCGCCCCGTTCAAGAAACCCTCCAACAGGCACACCGACAAGAAAGCCAGCTGGTTCACCGCGGACCTCCAGGCCTCCAAGCAAACCTGCCGGAAACTTGAGGAGAAATGGCACCGCGTACAGACACCGGACAGCCTCTCAGCGCACAAGAATGCCATCCGCAGCCACCACCACCTCATCAGGTCCGCCAAGAGGGCCTCCTTCAAAGACCGCCTCGACAGCAATGCACACAACAGCAAAGAGCTCTTAAACATCGTGAAGGAACTCTCCAACCCCAGGTCCAGCACCAATGACATCCCGCCATTGCAAGACCTGTGCGACTCCCTCGCCACCTTCTACCACCGTAAGATCGCAGAAATCCATGACAGCTTCAACAACCAGACCGCCCCGGCAGCCACCGACGCCTCAGACCACACGCCCACCCTCCACCTCGACCCCCTGCTCACCTGGACCAACGTGAACTATGACGACACCATCAAAACCATGAACACCATCCACTCCGGCTCTCCGTCAGACCCATGCCCGCACCATATCTTCAACAAAGCCAGCACCTCCATCGCACCCCATCTCCGCAAAGTCATTAACATCCCCTTCGAGACCGCGACCTTCCCGGAGAGTTGGAAGCATGCCGAGATCAACGCCTTACTGAAGAAACCCAAGGCGGACCCGACAGACCTCAAGAATTTCCGGCCCATCTCCCTGCTCCCATTCCCGGCGAAGGTCATCGAGAAGATCGCCAACGGACAACTTACCCTCTACCTCGAGGAGCACAACATCCTGGACACATCCCAGTCCGGGTTCCGCAGCGGCCACAGTACTGAAACCGCCCTCATCGCCGCCACCGACGACATCAGGATCCTGCGGGACAACGGTGAAACCGCGGCCCTCATCTTCCTGGACCTCTCAGCCGCCTTCGACACTGTCTGCCACTGCACCCTACGCACACGCCTCCACGACGCAGGGATCCGAGACAAAACTCTGGAATGGACCACCTCCTTCCTCTCCGGCAGAACCCAGCACGTCCGCCTCCCCCCTTTCCAGTCCGAAGCCTCCAAGATCATCTGCGGCGTGCCCCAAGGCTCATCCCTCAGCCCGACTCTGTTGAACATCTACATGGCGACGCTCGCGCACGTCGCCCGACTGCACAACCTCAACATCATCTCCTATGCCGACGATACCCAGCTGATCCTCTCCCTCACCAAGGACCCCCTTACCGCCAAATCCAACCTCCATGAAGGAATGAAGGCCGTCCCCGAATGGATGAAGACCAGCCGACTGAAACTGAACTCGGACAAGACGGACGTCCTCATCCTCGGCTCCAACCCCTCAGCCTGGGACGACTCCTGGTGGCCGACCGCATTAGGAGCCGCCCCGACACCCACCGACCACGCACGCAACCTGGGGGTCATCCTCGACTCAACACTCTCCATGACCAAGCAAGTCAACGCCGTCTCCTCCTCCTGCTTCAACACGCTCCGCATGCTCCGCAAGATCTTCAGATGGATCCCCACCGAAACAAGAAGAACAGTCACCCAAGCCCTCGTCAGCAGCAGGCTGGACTACGGAAACGCCCTCTACGCCGGAGCTCCGGCCAAACTCCTGAAACGACTGCAGCGCATACAGAACGCCTCTGCACGCTTGATCCTCAACGCTCCTCACCACAGCCACATCACTCCCCACCTAAGGGACCTACACTGGCTCCCCGTCGACAAGAGGATCATCTTCAAGCTCCTCCCCCACGCTCACAAAGCACTCCACAACACCGGACCGGCCTACCTCAACAGGCGACTCACCCTCTACACCCCGAACCGCCAGCTCCGCTCAGCCGACCTCGCCGCCATCCCACGCATCAGAAGAACAACCACCGGCGGCAGATCCTTCTTCCACCTCGCCGCCAAGACTTGGAACACCCTCCCCTGCTCCTACGTCAGACCCAGGACCTGCTAACCTTCAGGAGGCTACTCAAGACCTGGCTGTTCGAGCAGTAGCAGCACCCCCTCCTCCCCCCAGCGCCTTGAGACCCTCACGGGTGAGTAGCGCGCTTTAAAAATGTCTTGATTAATTGATTGATTGATTGATATCAAAACGTAGATTGTTGTTATATATGGAACCCATCCTATGGTCTCTGAGGTAAGCAGAAACAGCTTTATTGACATTCTTCCTAGCTTTTTCAATCTGTGGACAGAATTGTGTTGACCACTTCCATTTCTGTCTCTGGCATATATTAGAGTATACAAAGACAGTTTGGGGGAAAAGCAACATCAATTGTGCAAAGGTATCCTTCATGAGCATTTCCAGTCCTACCCCAGCCAATGTGCCTATGTCATTGCCACCACAGTGCACAATCATGAGGTCAGGAGGTTGGAGATGCAACAAGGTTTTAACCGAAGGCATCAATTGGTGCCAATTTAATCCTCTCTGTGCAATCCATCTAATATCCACATTTTGCAAAGCTAGGTCTTTGTCAATACCCCTGCGTTCAGCATACCTTTTGCAACAGAAAACATAGCTGTGCCCAACAATCCATACTGTATGCATCTTGAAGGGATGTCTGGAAGTAATGAAAAAGATGTCTGTAGCTGAGGTAGTCAGTTGGTAGAATGAGTGATATCTAAAATGGAGGACAAGATGCTGTTTTTTGAAAAGCAGAGAATTGATTGGCTGTTTAAGAACATTGTACACTGAAAAATAGGGTGCATGTTACTTTCTTTAAAAAGTATGTTTGTTATTGGTCAGTAAAAAATGTTTGAAAGGTACAGTAGATAGGATAAGGTCATATTTTGCAAACGTCAACCACACCTGCTGTTTGCATTTGCAACCTTGTGTGCTGAACTTGAAAATATGGTGAACTTGTGACCTGTTAGTTCAGTTGAATGTTCCATGAACTGTTACAATGGAAACTGGCATTAAGCAGAATGGGGGAAGGGTTGAATGTTATCTGTTGTTTTAAAATATGGAATTGTAATTTATATATAAGTGATATGTTATTAAAGTAAGATTTCCCAAGTCAGTACTATGTTTAGAAGTGGTGTGTTCTTATTAAATAGTGGTATTTTTATTTGTAATATATTTTTGAACTCTTGTATGGATTCGCGGCTCCATCGCGTTGGTGCACGGTGGAGTCGCGATTCCCCAAAAAATTCCAGAACCAGTTTGGGCACTTTTAGAAGTCAGTTGGTAAGGGTTAATATGTCTAACCAATAGAAATGTGTTTTACAATTTGAAATAATGTAGGAAGCAATGTGATTTGTTACTTACATGTATTTGTGTGGAGAAAGAGAGGGAAAGTTTGCCATTACTGGTTTTTCCTTGCTGAGAGTGGTGCATTACATTGATTGTGTGCATAAGAATTTTTTTTATAAGTTTGTGATATTTCATATTCTACAAATCAATTTGGAAGGCGAGTTATACATTTGTGAGGTGTATTATGTAATAGCTTTATTTTTAATCTTTAAAAATTATTCAAGAACTGTGATGTTTGAAATATATTATTAAATGTAGAGATGTGTATTGTAGTTTGTTTTATTGTAGTTAAATGTTGTTTGAAATAGATTCTTTATAGTAATATGTGTATATTGGAAGATGGATTAGTGATTATGGTAGTTTATTTATTGTGTGGATATGTACATTTGTTGTATACCACATAATTTTATGTGTTGCTTCAAATTGGAACTGCAGGCTGTCAAGTTTTAAGGTGTGCATGGACTTGTGTCTGAAGTATGTTTTTATTTGTATATGTATTTTCATATGTCATATATTTGAAGGTGCATGATGTATGATAAAGAGTTGTTGTTGCTTTTCATGTGGTAGGCTCAAGACTGTGAGTAGTAGTAGAATGGTGAAGATGTAGCATAAAAGTGTGGTTTAAAAGATGTTGACATAAGGTATTAGTGGTTAGGCTTTTTTTTAAGTCTCTAGAGAGGTACAGTTGAAATATGCCACATAATTTGTGTTTGAAATTGTAAGTTTGTTGTCTAAATTTTTGAGGTGTGGATAGTGTTGTGGTAGAGACATATGCATGTATGCTTTTAGGAGTATGGTGAGACTTTTAGCAGAGATATGTGAAGGGTTCCTGCTTTGTATTTGGCTAGGTGTAACATTATAAGTAGTTGCAGAATGGTGAAGCTGGAGCTCAAAACTGAGGTTTAAAACATGTTGCCAGAGGAATTAGTGATTAGGGTATTTTCTATTAGTCTGGGGAAAGGTACACTTGAAATACACTGCAGGAATATAGGTGTGTCTTTCAAATGTAAAGTTCAGTCTATTTGTTTAACTCTTTTATATATGATGATAATTTCAAAAGGTAGACATATATGCATGTATGGTTTTAGGAATAAGGTGAGATTTATAACAGACTCATGTGTAGGTTTGATGCTTTATTTTCGGTACGCTCAACACCCTGATTAGTTACAGAAATGTGAAACTGCAGTACAAAAGTGTACACCATGTAATAGACCTCACTTTTGTGCTGTAATTTCAGTATTCTGCTACTACTCAGGATGTTGTACTCCTCCAATCACTCAGGCACTACCACAGTACTACTGCAATCACTATCTTTATTTATTTATTTTATTTTTTAGAGTTTTATATAGCGCGAACTAGACCTGAAGATATCGGGTATCAGAGCACTTTACATAGCACCAGTTTCGTTACATGAGAACACATTAATTTTTTTGTTAGGCACGGGGAGATTAAGTGATTTGCCCAGAATCACAGGATGTTGAGCGTCGTTGCCGAGACTCGAACCCGGTTTCCCAGCGTTGACCTCGACCGCTCTAGCCGTAAGGCTACATCCTCTCCCTTCTTTTCACTGCTGCAATTACTGAGGCACTACCACAATACTACTGTAATCACCTAAGCAGTAGTGATGCACTTATAAAATCACCAAGGCACTTTCTATGTACTCCTGTAGCCCCCCAGATATTACCCTGAGCTCGTGCAATCATCCAGGCACTTCCTATGTACTTATGTAATCCCCCAGACATTACCCCTGCACTCATGCCATCACTAATGTTTTAGCTATACACTGATTCAATCACCCAGGCACTATCCTTGCACTCCTTCAATCACCCTGTCAGGATCTATACACTCCTCCAATTAGTTAGGCAGTACCCATGCACTTATAAAATCCCCCAGACAGTTCCTATGTACTCCTGTAATCCCCCAGATATCACCCCTCAACTCATGCAATCACCCAGAGATTACCTATGTACTTTTCTAATCATCTAGACATTACCTCTGCACTCATGCAATCACCAATGCATTAGCTATACACTAGTTCAAACATCCAAGGACTACTCTTGCACTCCTTCAATGACCGTGTTAGGATGTATGCACTGCTTTAATCACTTTACCAGTACCCATGCAGTTATAAAATCATGCAGGTACTACCTTTACACTCCTCCAATCACTGAGGCACTACCACAATACTGCTGTAATCACCTAGGCAGTAGTGATGTACTTATAAAATCACTGAGGTACTTTCTATGTACTCCTGTAGTTCCCCAGATATTACCCCTGAACTCATGCAATCATCAAGGCACTTCCTATGTACTTTTGTAATCCCCCAGACATTACCATTGCATTCATGCAATCACTAATGCTTTAGCTATACACTGATTCAATCAATCAGGCACTTTCCTTGCACTCTTTCAATCACCATGTCAGGATCTATACACTCCTCCAGTCAATTAGGCAGTGCCCATGCACTTATAAAATCACCCAGGCAGTTCCTATGTACTCCTGTAATCCCCCAGATTTTACCCCTCAAATCATGCAATCACCCAGACATAACCTATGTAGTCCACTAATCACTAATCCCGGCCACTACCCATACACTTATATAATCATCCAGGCAGTACCTTTGCACTCTTCCAATCATGCTGCCACTATCTCTGTAATTATGTAACCACTCAGCCAGTGCCCATGCAGTTTTAAAATCACACAGGCACTACCTTTACACTCCTACAATCACTGAGGTACTACCACAATACTACTCTTATCACCTAGGCAGTAGCGATGTACTTATAAAATCACTGAGGCCCTTTCTATGTACTCCTGTAGTCCCCCAGATAGTACCCCTGAACTCATGCAATCACCTAGGAATTACTTATGTACTCCTGTAATCCCCCAGACATTACCTTTGCACTCATGCAATCACAAGTGCATTAGCTATACACTGGTTCAACCACCCAGGCACTACCCTTGCAGCCCTCCATTAACCGTATCACGATCTATGCACTCCTCCAATCACTTTCCCAGTACCTATCCAGTTATAAAATCACTCAAGCACTACTTATGCACTTATGCAATCCCCCAGGCACTACCCTAGTACTCCTCCAATCACCCAGGCAGTATCTTTGTTCTCATGCAATCACCCAGGCACTATCCCTGCAGTCCTTCAATCACGCAGCCACTACCCCTGCAGTCCTTCGATCACACAGCCACTACCCATGTACTTATACAATCATCCAGGCAGTACCTTTGCACTCTTTGAATCACAGTGGCCCTATCCTTGTAATTATGTAACCACTAAGCCAGTGCCCATGCAGTTTTAAAATCACCCAGGTACTACCTTTACAATTGTCCAATCACTCAGACACTACCATAGTACTACTCCAATGACCCAGGCAGTACCCATGCAGTTATAAAATCACCCAGGCACTTCCTATGTACTTTTGTAATGCCCCAGACATTACCCCTGCATTCATGCAATCACTAATGCTTTAGCTATACACTTATTGAATCACCCAGGCACTATCCTTGTACCCCTCCAATCACCCTGTCAGGATCTATACACTTCTCCAATCACCTAAGCAGTACCCATGCACTTATAAAATCACCCAGGCAGTTCCTATGTACTTCCGTAATCCCCCTGATATTACCCCTCAACTCGTGCAATCATCCAGACATATCCTATGTAGTCCTCTAATCTCTCAGACATTACCTCTGCACTCATGCAATCACCAATGCATTAGCTATACACTAGTTCAATCACCCAGGCACTACCCTTGCACTCCTTCAATCACCGTATCAGGATCTATGCACTTCTCAAATCACTTTGCCAGTACCCATCCAGTTATAAAATCATCCAGGCACCACCTTTACACTCCTCCAATCACTAAGGCACTACCACAATACTACTGTAATCACCTAGGCAGTAACGATGTACTTATAAAATCACTGAGGCACTTTCTATGTACTCCTGTAGTCCTCCAGATATTACCCCTGAACTCATGCAATCACCCAGGAATTACCTATGTACTCCTCTAATCCCCCAGACATTACCTTTGCACTCATGCAATTGCCAATGCATTAGCTATACACTGGTTCAATCACCCACGCACTACCCTAGTACTCCTCCAATCACCCAGGCAGTATCTTTGTTCTCATGCAATCACCTAGGCACCCCTGCACTCCTTCAATTACCCAGCCACTATCCCTGCAGTCCATTTATCACCCAGCCACTACCCATACACTTATATAATCATCCAGGCAGTACCTTTGCACCCTTCCAATTACGCTGGCACTATCTCTGTAATTATGTAACCACTCAGCCAGTGCCCATGCAGTTTTAAAATCACCCAGGCACTACCTTTACAATCATTGAATCACTCAGACACTACCATAGTACTACTTGAATCACCCAGGCAGTACCCATGCAGTTATAAAATCACCCAGGTACTTCCTATGTACTTCTGTACTCCCCCAGACATTACCCCTGCATTCATGCAATCACTAATGCATTAGCTATACACTGATTGAATCACCCAGGCACTATCCTTGCACTCCTCCGATCACCCTGTCAGGATCTATACACTTCTTTAATCACTTAGGCAGTATCCATGCACTTATAAAATCATCCAGACAGTTCCTATGTACTCCTGTAATTCCCCAGATATCACCCCTCAAGTCATGCAATCACCCAGACATAACCTATGTAGTCCTCTAATCACTAATCCCAGCCACTACCCATACACTTATATAATCATCCAGGCAGTACCTTTGCACTCTTCCAATCATGCTGGCACTATCTCTGTAATTATGCAACTACTCAGCCAGTGCCCATGCAGTTTTAAAATCACCCAGGCGCTACCTTTACACTCCTCCAATCACTGAGGCACTACCACAATACTACTGTAATCACCTAGGTAGTAGTGGTGCACTTATAAAATCACCAAAGCACTTTCTATGTACTCCTGTAGTCCTCCAGATATTACTCGTGAACTCATACAATCACCCAGGAATTACCTATGTACTCCTCTAATCCCCCAGACATTGTCTTTGCACTCATGCAATCACCAATGCATTAGCTATACACTGGTTTAATCACCCAGGCACTACCCTTGCTTTCCTCCAATAACTGTGTCAGGAACTATGCACTCCTCCAATCACTTACCCAGTACCCATGCACTTATAAAATCACTCAAGCACTACTTATGCACTTATGCAATCACCCAGACACTACCTTAGTACTCCCCCAATCACCCAGGCAGTGTCTTTGTTCTCATGCAGTCACCCAGGCACTGCCCCTGGACTCCTTCTATCATGCAGCCACTATCCCTGCAGTCCTTTGATCACACAGCCACTACCCATGTACTTATATAATCATCCAGGCACTACCTTTGCACTCTTCGAATCACGGTGGCACTATCCTTGTAATTATGTAACCACTAAACCAGTGTCCATCAGTTTTAAAATCACCCAGGCACAACCCTTACAATTGTCCAATCACTCAGACACTACCATAGTACTACTCTAATTACCCAGGCAGTACCCATGCATTATAAAATCACCCAAGCACTTCCTATGTACTCCTGTAATCCCCCAGATATCACCCCTCAACTTATGCAATCACCCAGACATTACCTTTGTACTTTTCTAATCATCTAGACATTACCTCTGCACTCATGCAATAACCAATGCATTAGCTATACACTAGTTCAATCACCCAGGCACTACCCTTGCACTCCTCCAATCACTGTATCAGGATCTATGCAGTCCTCCAATCACATTGCCAGTACCCATTCAGTTATAAAATCACCCAGGCACTGCCTTTACACTCCTCCAATCACTGAGGCTCTACCACAATACTACTGTAATCATCTAGACAGTAGAGATATACTTATAAAATCACTGAGGTACGTTCTATGTACTCCTGTAGTCCCCCAGATATTATCCCTGAACTCATGCAATCACCCAGGCACTTCCTATGTTCTTCTTTAATCCCCTAGACATTTCCCCCGCACTCATGCAATCACTAATGCTTTAGCTGTACACTGATTCAATCACTGAGGCACTATCCTTGCACTCCTCCAATCCCTTTGGAGGGATCTATGCACTCCTCCAATCACTTAGGGAGTACCCATGCACTTATAATAACACTCAGGTACTACCTATGCACTTATGCAATCACCCAGGCACTACTCTAGTACTCCTCCAATCACCCAGGCAGTACCTTTGGTCTCATGCAATCACCCAGGCACTACAGACTGCACTTTAGATTTGATTTGGGTAGCAGAAGAGAAATCCTTTAGGTGTGCTCTGTGATTCTGTTGTATAGGTTGTGATAGCTTCTAATTGTAGGAATTGTGTAGTGTCTGACATAGCTTTGCAATGCAATTAAAAATATTTGTTTATTTATACATGAGAATATTTGTATATAATTATTTTAATAATATTAAATTATTTAACAAAAGTTTTTAAACTTTTCTTTGTTTTTAGATATTCACCATTATTAGTAATAAAGATTGAGAATGTCAAGAAAAGATCAAAAGAAAAAAAAAGATAAAAAACAGTATTATTTAAAGGAAAGAGAAAAGAAGAAATTAGATGAAGTTCAACATGTGACATTGAAGAAAAAGACTTCTGGTAAGAGAACTAAAGAATTTGTTAAAAGAGTTATAAAGAATGTAATGAATTTTCAAAATGGGGAAAGGAAAAAGAAAAGTAGTACAACCATTCAGAAGGAAACGAAAAAGGACATATTAATGAAAAATCAGGTTATGGGAAAACAATCTATGTTGAAAGAAGGATGAAACAATATAAAGACATTAGAAAGAGAATGTATAAAAGTAGAGTACTACAACATTTATTGAAAGATTGCAAAAAATATTTTAAAAATCAGCATTTTACAAGAAAAAATAACAGATTGAAAGTGTAGTCGAAAAGACTTTTGAATTGAAAAGAAGATTGTTTATATTAGTATTGAAGAGAATGAAAACATTGAGTAAAACAATGCATTTTATGAAGGAGAAAAGTAAAAAAAAATAGACTGGTGAATAGAACTAACTTTTGCAAAACAAATTCGGGTGAATGGAAGCACATTTCTAGTACTGAACATTTTTATAATGAAGAAAGCTATTTTCAACAAAATACATTAGTTCATGCAGTTGATACCAGTGGTTGTTGTTATGAAGTTAAAAACGGTTGTCCAATTGAAAAAGAAAAGATGGTTCCTAGAAATGTGGAAGAAGTAATAGCTGAAGAAGTTCAAGGGAGATGTACACACGCTCCAGTGTATAAGTGGGATTGTAGTAGTATTTGTAGTATACAACAGGAATCTATTGATATTTTATGAAATTTCTTACAAGATTATGGTAAAAAAAGTGTTAAACAGAAGATTAAGATATTGCAAGGACTAGATCCTTGTAAAGTGAGAAAATATACTAACTTGCAGGGTCATTCTCTGGCTTGTCTTTCTAGAAAAGTGTGTCAAAGTACTTTTCATCATTTAAGAATGTTAGCAGTACATCATTCAGAAAAGCGGAAGTTAGTAAGAAGATTGTACTATGTCAAAAGTCCTGCATTATCTTTAAGTGAAATAAACAGAGCTCTTTTGCATGGTTCAGTATTGGATGTAAAAAAGTTTCTGATGATATACAGTTTTGTTTCTTTGGTCTTCAAGAGGAGTGTAGAGAAAGTGAGAATTTCATAAGTGTAGGTGTGAAGAAGAGGTGGAAGATAGTACTACTGAGAAGTTTGCAGAATAAATTACAAAGTTTAAGGTAGTTTCTTGTGAAAAACCAAACTATGTTTGTATTTGTTGTTGACGTACTCACTATAGAAGTCAAACTAGGAATGTTGATGTGTATTTAAAAAGTGAAAAGGAAAACAATGATAAGTGGGAGCAATTTGGTGCTTATTTGTTGGTGGAAGGTTGTTTTGAGTTGGGTAGTGATCAACGTATTTGTAAATATTGTTACAACAAATTTGAAGAGATCAAAATGCCAGCTAGAGCTGTACATAATAACCTAGAGTTGGTAGCTATTCCTCTGGAACTGGTAGATTTAAATATGTATGAGTCCATTCTTATTCAATCTGTGCACCTGTTTCAGGCTATAGTTCGTATGGAGCCTAAAACAGGTAAGCTGCCTCCAACAGATTTACAAAGAGGTTTAAAAGGAAGAGTTGTGTATTTACCTTTAGATTTTAAGACAAATATTGAAACTGTTGGTATAGAGAGAGAGGAAAGTGAACCTGTAGTTATTCTAGTTAATGGTGTACCAACAAAGAGTCGGAAAATATGGCAAGAGTTAGTAGATGTCACCAAACTTCAAAAGGCTACGTTATATCTTATACAAAACAATATTTATAATAAAAATGTATATGTGGAAGAACAAGAAATATCTTTAGAAGATGATAGAGAAATTTCAGCTGGCCAAATCGAAAAAGTGGACAACTCCAGGAGTGAAGAAATTTACGAACATTACAGTATACATCCTCTATATTCAAAAGAAGTGATTGGAAACACTATTGAATTATTCCAAATGAAGAAAGCGAAGGGAACTCCCATGAGTGTTTGGTAACCCTGGGCAAAGCACTACGCTACGCTCGCGTAGTTTGCGAAGTTTGCGCTACTTCGCACAAAGCAAATTGCACGTAGCACAGTGCAAACACGCGTAGCGTAGCGTAGCGTAGTGCAGCGGTCATGTTTGCTTGCTCGCGGTCCTCAACGCCAAGTTGGCGACCGCGAGCAAGCAAAATGACATCCCGGCGAGACTTTTTCTCGTTCGCGATCAGCAACATCAAGTTGCCGATCGCGAGCGTGGAAAATAAACCTCCCGGCGAGATTCTCAACTTGGGGAGGTCAGGTTTCTCACTGCGAGTGGTCGTGTATGCTCGCGACCGCTCGCGATGAGAAACTACCAGTCCGCGTTGAGAAAGCTGCCGCTCAAGTAAAAATCTACTCGAGCGGCAGTAAAAGACAGCTCGCACTGTGCAAGATGCCGTTTTCAATGATTGCACAGTGCGGACAAGCATCCGGCACTGTGCAATCATTGCGAACAGTGCACTACGCAGTTCGCGTAGTGCTACGCGTAGCTCGCGTAGTGCGAACTGCACTTTGCATAGCTTCGCGTAGCGCTACTTCGCGAACTACGCCCAGGCTTAGTGTTTGGGAAAAAAGTTTAGAAGCTCGTTGCTTTCCACAGCTCTTTCCCACTGGGAAAGGTGGATGTTATGATGAACGACCAGTACAGATTCCAGCTTCAGAATATCGTACGACAAGATTGTACTCAGAAGATCCAAGATTTCGACGGTGTATTCCATATTTATTTCATCTTCTGTTTGAAAGTGACTTGTCTGGACTTTCATATGCAGTGAACCACATATTAAAAACAGGAGTTCATCTTACACATGTTTCTGCAAAGGAATTCTTGGACAAAGTTCAACAAACAGATGATCATTTAGAATCTCAGTTAATAAATTTGATGGCGTGTCAACGTGGTACTAATGAGTATTGGTATCATCGTCATGGAGAACTTAAATGTATGTTAAGAAACTTAGGAACCCCTACATGGTTTGTTACGCTTTGCTGTGCTGAGTACGCATGGGACGATTTACCTGAATTTTGACGAGAAGCAAATTCAAATGTAAAAAGCATTGATTTGAAGATAGCTGGAGAAATGTGTTTGTTGGATCCTGTAAATGTGTGCAGATATTTTAATCATAGGTTTCAAGCTATGATGTCTTTTATCTGCAATAAAAAAAATCCACCTCTTGGAGAAGTAACTGATTTCTTTTGGAGAAAGGAGTACCAAGCTCCTCATATACACATGTTATTAAGGATCAAGAATGCACCTAAATTTGGAACCGATTCTTATGAAACTGTTTTGTCTTTCATTGAAGACTATGTTACCTGTGCCATTCCAAAGAAAGGAGAAAACAGCTTAAGACAACAAGTTTTACGGTTTCAAAGTCATCGATGTGGAAAGTATTGTCAACGGAAATACAGATCAAAGGGAAAATTTTATACAAAATGTCGTTTTGGATTCCCACGTCCAGTAATTTCAAAAGGAAGAGTCAACAGTTTCATGTCAGCATTAAGACATACTATAACTCGAAAATCTACGAAGAATACTTACAACATAAAAAGAAGTGAAGATTCAAAGTATATTAATGACTACAATCCAGTGATTTTGACAATGTGGAATGCAAACATGGATATCCAGTATGTTGCAGATAATTCAATTGCTGTTGCTCGTTATGTTACATCATATATAACTAAATCTGAAAAGACAGAGTTGAAAGAAATGTGGGAAGAAATTTCACAAGAGAAGACTCTTAGTAACAAATTGTACAGCTTTAGTTTGAAGATGCTTTCCCATCAAGAGATTGGATTCTATGAATGTTCGGATCGGTTGACATCTACAAGTTTATATTCAAAGTCAAGAGGAATCATTTAGGTAAGTCTAGGTCTTGCTGCAACACGAAATCGAGTTTTGAAATCTCTACAAGACATTGAATACTTAGCTTTGAATGAGCCGGAAAGTACAGATATTGTTAAAACAAATATGTTGGATACGTACTATCCCAAAAGGAGTCCACATCTGGAAAACATATGTCTCTATGAAGTACTACAACATTATAGTTTTAAGCTGAAAAGTTACAGAAAATATAAATGAAGAAAAATATGCTGTAATATGATGTGATGGATGTTTGGTAAAACATGACAAAGGACATCTTATTAATCACAGGAAACTCAGTTGTGACACTCCAGATAAAAGGGAATTGTTCTATTTAGCACTTCTGCAACTCTTCAAGCCTTGGCGTACTGAAATGGAATTACTTGGAGATTTTGACTGCTATGAAGATTCTTTTAATGCATGTAAAGATAGCATTGAATGTACAATTTTTCCAAATTATCTACAAATGTTGAATGAAGAGATTGAACAAGAAACTACTATTGCAGCTGAAATAGATAGACAGTTCTCAAGATAGTCAAAGTTCTGCTCCACTAAGTCAAGATCCACTAGGACAACCAATTCTTGAAAATGAAGCAGCAATAGTCATGAATGAAGTAGAAACAGCAATGCAACAAGCACAACAGGAAATTATTGCGTTGGGAAACTTAGAGGAAAAACTAAATATTGAACAAAAAGAAATATATCAGCAAGTGACACAACAGATACAGCATGGTTTACTGCATGAAAAAAGAATTCCAATGCACATCATTTAATACTATTCAAATGTACATCAGTGGGCAAGCTGGAACAGTAAAAGTTTCTTAATTAATTTTTGACCAGTTATCTACACAAAACCACTGAATCACATTTATCTTGTGTTGTAACCGCTCCAACTGGATTAGCAGCACACAACATTAAAGGGATTACATTACATCGATTACTCGTGCTACCAGTTGAACATGAAAATAAGTTGGAATATCAAAAGCTATCTGGAGAAGCTTGTTATGAAGTCTCAAGAGTACTGAAGAAAATGAAACTTCTAATCATTGATGAGGTGAGCGTGGTCTCAAATTTAATGCTTGCCTTTGTACATTTAAGAATGCAACAGATTTTAAAAACAGATTATGATGTTTTATTTGGAGGAAAACATGTAATTGTATTCGGCGATCTACTACAACTTACTCCTGTGAAAGGACAACTAGTTTTTAAAACACTTGTCCATGAAGACACTAGGAAATCTTTGGGAAGTATTGGAAATGTGAACATTTGGTCTCATTTTGAATATAAAGAACTTATTAAGAATATGCAACAAGCAAGTGATGAACATTATGGAAACATTCTTCAGGATATAAGAATTGATGTTTTGACAAAACATGGTAAAGAAACTTTACAAAGTCGGTTACTAACGAATTTGTTTCCAAATGGAAACATTGCACCTGAAATAATGTACAAAAAAATTGGAGAAAAGAAGTCTATTGTTTGCCTAATGCCAACACTGCAAGAGTGTTCTACATGCAATCATTAACTTTTGAAACTGGAAAAACAGCCAATAGTGAAAATGGAAGCCATTGATAAAATGAAACACGAAGGGGTTACTATTCTTCTCTCAGAGAAATTACAGTCAAAATTGGATTCTTTGGAGAAGTCTGTATCTAAGACTGGTGGTTTAGAAAATACTTTATATGTATGTGTAAACTGTCGGGTAATTTTACGGCGTAATTTGGATGTAGAAAAAGGTTTAGTAAATGGAGCAATGGGAAAAGTTGTTGATTTTGTTAATTATCAGAACAGAGATGGAATTGAATTTTTGAAGATTAAATTTGATCAGATTGAAGAGGTTAAACAGATTGGACATTGTGCTGTTCATTTTTGCTTGTAAAAGACTTGTATGTTCGTAGAAAACAGTTTCCTCTTTCTTTAGCATATGCAGTAACCATTCATAAATCTCAAGGTTTAAGTGTAGACAGTGGTTTGGTAAATATTGGAAGTACAGTGTTTAAAGAAGGCATGGCATATGTTGCATTGTCTCGAGTAAGAACATTATCTGGTTTGTATTTGATTGATTTTGATGAGAAAAAGGTTAGTGCTGATGCAAATTGTGGAAGAGAGTATAATTGGTTAAGAAGACTGTATGCTCCTAACTTAGGTGAATATCCCGTATATGAAAAACGTGTAGTATGTCCAAAACGAAAATATGGCAAACATTCTAGAGAATGATGACGCTGCAAAGAAAATGAAAATGGACCCTGTTGATGATATTGTAGGATACCAGTTAGAAAATAGTTCAGGTATCAACTGCTATGCTAATGTAATTGTGAATGTTGTGTTTTATCTATAAGATCTTCATCATCAAATTATGGAAAATCGAGAAAAAAGATTCTGTTCTTTATTACATTATATTTTTTAAAAGTTGGTAACTGATAGAACTAAAATCCATACTGCTTCTGGCATACGGCATCTTTTGGATATATGTACTGGTTCATTGCAATTTACACTTAATGTACAACAAGATGCACAAGAATTTCTTATGTTTATGCTTCCAGTATTGGAAGATGAAGGAATAGAAATTGAAAATTTGTTTGGACTAAGTTACAGATGGGATCATATATGTGAAGGGTGTTCATTTTCTTCTACCACTGAAATAGACACTGAATGATTCATATATTTGATGATACCAGATTGCAAAACAGTGGGGCATATTAGCAAGACCGGCGATAAAATTATCGCCGTTTTAGTGGCAGGAAACTGCCGCTAAAACGGCGATAATGGGCTTGCTAATATGCGTTATAGAATTCCAATAGAAGCCCAGGTTAGATGTCCTGCACATCTAACCTGGGCTTCTATTGGAATTCTATAACGCATATTAGCAAGCCCATTATCGCCGGCTTTAGCGGCAGTTTCCTGCCGCTAAAACGACGATAATTTTATCGCCGGTCTTGCTAATATGCCCCAGTGTCTTTTAACAAATTAGTAAAAACTGCTAATCAAGATATGAAATGTTCTCATTGCAAATCACAAATCTTGTCAACATTATTTATAGACAGATTTGGACAATATGTCATTTTAATGCAACAATGTTGTAGAGCAGATGGAAGAAAATTGGAAACCAAAATTAAGAATTTTGTGACAAGTCAAGTATCAATTTCAGGAAGAACTTTTAAAGCATTGGCTATTATTTTTCATGATGGACCTACTACAACATCTGGACACTATACTGTGTATTTAAAGTGCAATAAAGGATGGACTCATTGTAATGATGCCCATTTGGAATTCAAATGTTGGTTGCTTTACGAATTACCAAATTCATATCTGATATTTTTGATGCCAAAGTTTGAAAACATCATTCGGCCTATTGGGAAGATGTGAACACAAATTAACAAGTTTATTTTTGATATTTTCAATGCAAATGGTTTTGGAAATATTATTCGGCCTATTGGGAAGCTGTGATCAATTACTGTTTGGATTATTGTTTGTGCTAATTCTTACTGCATTTGCAAAACTTTGTTTGAAAGAAGTAGTTTATATATTTGATCTTTATATTATACATGTAAATGAGAGTGTATATTTTACAAAATGTACTAGAGAGAAGTAAAAGATTTAATGAAGTTGAAGAATGTAATTTACAAACTGTAGATAGGTAAACAGATAATTGTACTTGTTGTAAATATTTTCAACGCCGATTTGTTTTTTTTTTACAATCTCACTGATTGTATTTTTTCCCCGCTGTTGTATGATGATCTACATTGAAATCACTGTGTATGGTGAAATTCAGTAGAATCTGAGAACAGCAAAGAAGGGAAACTGAATATGTTATGTAATTCTAAAATTATGTTGTGTTCTTAAAACTATAATATTATATGCAATAACACTTTTTCTTCTTTTTTTACAGAAGGTAATACTAAAGTTTGAAAAGATTTTAAATTCAGTTTACAACAAAACTACTGTAAAATAGTTCCACTGAGTTTTGTATCTTCTTTAATAAAAAGGTAAGATGAAATAATGTAATAAGCATGATAATATGAACTACTGTTTATAGTGACTTTTACTGCACTCATCCATTTTTTCAAACACTACCCATGCAGTCATCTATACAGTTAGACACTGTTCCCATACTCCTCCAAACACCCATGCACTATCTATGCACTTCTGCAATCACGTAGCTAGTACCCATACACTTATAATATCACCCAGACACTACCTATGTACTCTTTCAATCATCCAGGCACTATCTCTACACTCATGCAATCAGCTAGACATTACCGATACACTCTTCCAATCACCCAGGTATTACCTATATACTTCTCCAATCCTCTACACATTACCCCTACACTCCTACAATTACCCAGGCATTACCTGCCCATTCCTCTAATCCTCAGACATTACACTTGCACTCTTTCAATCACTGAGGCAATACCCATGCACTCCTCCAATCACGCAGACATTACTCCTGCACTCATTGAATCACCCAGGCACTACCCATGCACTCATGCAATCACTCAGGCACTACCCATGCACTATTCCAATTACCCAGGCACTACCCATGCACTTATGGAATCACCCAGGCATTACCCATGTACTCCTTCAATGATTTAGGCAGTACCCATGCACTCCTCCAATAACCCAGACATTACCCCTGCACTCATGCAATCATGCAGGCACAACCCATGCACTTCTTCAATCACTCAGGCAGTACCCATACACTCCTCCAATCAACCAGGCACTACCGATGCAGTGTTGCAATCACCCAGGTATTACCCATGTACTTCTTCAATCACTCAGGCATTACCCATGTACTCCTTCAATAACTGAGGCAGTACCCATGCACTCCTCCAATCACCCAGTCATTACCACTGCACTTATGCAATTACCCAGAAATTAACCATGCACTTTTTCAATCACCCAAGCAGTACCCATGCACTCCTCCAATCACTCAGGCACTACCCATGCACTCATGCAATCACCCAGGCATTACCCAACCACTCCTTCAATCATTCAGGCAGTACTCATGCACTCCTCCAATCACCCAGACATTACACCTGCACTCATGCAATCACCCATGCATTACACATGCACTCTTTCAATCACTCAGGCAGTTCCCATGCACTCCTGCAATCACCCAGGCACTACCCATGCACTTATGCAATCACCCAGGCATTACCTATGCACTCTTTCAATCACTCAGACAGTACCCATGCACTCCTCCAATCACCCAGACATTACTCCTGCACTCATGGAATCACCTAGGCACTACCCATGCACTCTTTCAATCACTCAGGCAGTATCCATGTACTCCTCCAATCACCCAGAGATTACCCCTGCACTTGTGCAATTACCCAGACATTACCCATGCACTTTTTCAATCACTCAGGCAGTACCCATGCAGTCCTCCAATCACTCAGGCACTACCTATGCACTCATGCAATCACCCAGGCATTACCTATCCACTCCTTCTATCATTCAGGCAGTACCCATGCACTATTCCAATCACCCAGACATTACACCTGCACTCATGCAATCACCCAGGCATTGCACATGCACTCTTTCAATCACCCAAGCACTACCCATGCACTTATGCAATCACCTAGGCATTACCTATGCACTATTTCAATCACTCAGACAGTACCCATCCACTCCTCCAATCACCCAGACATTACTCCTACACTCATGGAATCACCCAGGCACTTCCCATGCACTCCTTCAATCACTCAGGCAGTATCCATGCACTCATCCAATTACTCAGGCACTTGCCATGCACTCATGCAATCACCCAGGCATTACCCATCCACTCCTTCAATCACTCAGGCAGTACCCATGCACTTCTCCAATCACCCAGACATTACACCTGCACTCGTACAATGACCCAGGCATTACACATGCACTCCTTCAATCACTCAGGCAGTAACCATGCACTCCTCCAATCCCCCAGGCACTACCCATACACTCATGCAATCACCCAGGTGTTACCCATACACTCCTTCAATCATTCAGGCAGTACCCATGCACTCCTCCAATCACGCAGACATTACACCTGCACTCGTGAAATCACCCAGGCATTACCCCTGCACTCATGCAATCACACAGGCATTACCCATGCACTCCTTCAATCACTCAGTCACTACCCCTGCAATCATGCAATCACCCAGGTACTACCTATGCACTCATGGAATAACCCAGCACTACCCTTGTACTCCTTCAGTCATCCAGGCACTATCCATGCACTCCTCCAATCACCCAGCCACTACCCATGCACTTATAAAATCATCCAGACACTACCTATGCACTTGTCTAATCACTCAGGCACTACCCATGCACTCCTCCATTCATCCAGACATTACCCCTCCATTCATGCAATCACCCAGGCACTACCCATGCACTAATGCAATCAGTCAGGCACTACCCATGCAGTCATTCATGCACTCAGGCACTTCTGTAGCACTCATGCAATCACCCAAGCACTACCCATGCAGTTTTGCAATCATCCAGGCACTACTCCTGCACTCATGTAATCACCCTGGAACTACTCATGCACTCGTCCAATCACTCAAGAACTTCACATGCAGTCCTACGTGCACCCAGGCACTACCCATGCACCCAGGCATTGCCCATGCACTCCTTCAATCACCCAGACATTACCCCTGCACTCATGCAATCACCCAGGTACTACCCCTGCAGTCATGCAACCACCCAGGCACTACCTATGTACTCATGGAATAACCTAGGCAGTACCCTTGCACTCCTCCAATCACCCAGCGACTACCCATGCACTCGTTAATCACTCTGGCAGTACCCATGAACTCCTCCATTCACCCAGACTTTACCCCTGCATTCATGCAATCACCCTGGCACTACCCATGCACTCACTCAGTCACTACCCATACAGTCATAAATGCACTCAGGCACTTCTACAGCACTCATGCAATCACCCAAGCACTACCCATGCAGTCTTCCAATCATCAGGCACTACTCCTGCACTCATGCAATCACCCACGTACTACTCATGCACTCCTCCAATCACCCAGGAATTACCCATGCAATCCTACATGCACCCACGCACTACCCATGAATTCCTCCATGCACCCAAGGCATTACCCATGCACTCGTTCAATCACTCAGGGACTACTGCTGCACTCATTCATTACCTCAAACACTATGCATGCACTCATCCAATGAGTCAGGCAATACTGCTGCACTCATTCATTCACTGAGATAGTACTTATTCACTCATACAATGACTCAGACATTACCCTAGCAGTCATTCATAGAACACATGCAAGTTTGTCTATTTTTAACCAATTAGGCGGTTCTAAAAAGAACCATTTTTTTCTTCTTTTTTTTTTTTTTTGTATTTTTCGAACTCTTTTTTGAATTTTTGGGGTGTTTTTTTATAAAAAATTAAAAAAAAACAGAACCAACAGTGAACATGTTCAAAAACTTATGCAATTATGAACTCATTGCATAGGGAAAAAAAAATAACACTGGTGGTTCCTAATAGCAACCAGGATGGCATCCAGTGATTGCTCACCATAACAAAGATTTTTTTTACATTTGACACAATGCTGCTCCACTCTAGCGAAGTCAGGGATGAAAATGGGTGTGCCAGATGATGTTGAAGCAGATGACATGCTAGGGCCAGCAGCGTTGTTGTCAGTTGCCTGCCTTTCATGTTCCCTTCGAAGCTGTTCCCTAGCAAGACGTTGA
Source organism: Calotriton arnoldi (assembly GCA_963921515.1). NCBI lineage: Eukaryota > Metazoa > Chordata > Amphibia > Caudata > Salamandridae > Calotriton > Calotriton arnoldi. The sequence continues at coordinate 298,766 of CAWUFW010007739.1, read as the reverse complement.
GGATGCATTGTCTGAAGATGTTTCAACATCGATAACGTCCCGCACAAATATTTCTTCTCCGAACCTCGTGAGAGCACATTCTGACAAATAGTGCAGGTGACTTTTCGGGCATTCACCTTTTTCTCCCCAGGTGGAATGGAGAAAAATGCCCACACGATACTTTCGTATCTTTTCTTCATGGGTTCCTCCAGATCTTCTTCCTCTTTAGCTGGAACTTGCTGAGGTTGATTGCTAGCTGCCATTTTTAGATGACTTAAAAAAACACCCAAAAAAGGCAAACCAGAGGAGCAGAAGACAACAAGTGTGTCTGCTGAGATGCCCTTGAAGGAACGAAAAAAATGGGTGAGGTCCTTCAAGTTCTAGAATGAAAAGGTTCTTAACCAATGAAATTGTTTCTTTTGAAGTCACATGGGCTTCGCGCACCCGGCGCGATTTCCGGAAAATATATTTAAGAATAATATATCTTTATTACAAATACAAATATATGATTTTTATAATTAGTTTAAATAATCTCTTGCTATAATATACATATTAAACTTACATACATATACTTTTAAAACATAAAAAGTTTACGGTGGATTCGCGCACCTGATGCGACCCCCGGAAATACGTACGTGACGTTACACGGAGCCGAGATCCGCGCACCCATCACATACCAAACGAGCATCCTACACGACTTATCCAATATGGAGGCAAAATTCTTGGATTCGCGCACCCACCGAGACAGGTACACAATCGGTATGCGAATCCACTTAAAAAAAAAAAAAAATGTATATTTATATTTTAGAAAAGAGAAAACATTACATTATTTTTATAACAAATAAAAAACTAAGAAAAAGTATTTTTGGGACATTATAGTTAGAAATTAGCATTTAAAAAACCTTTGAAATTCACTGAAAAAAATACAGGTTTAAGGGACGTTAGTTAGTTGGACATTTCACTCGTACAAAACCAGAGAAATTCGGCCGTTATAGTTAGTTGAGCTAACTATAACTCGCGCCCCCGCAATGCACTGCTGATGATGTCACATTATACATCATTCATGACATGGTCAGTGACATCACTGATGACATCACTGATGACATCTCAAATGACAATGTCCAACTAACTATAACGTCCCTTAAACCTGTGTTTTTTTCAGTGAATATATATATTTCGCACAATAAAATCACCTAAAAGAATTCCCGTGAGTGCTGTCCTTCTTTTGGATTGACTGGGACTGGGATTGTTCACCGTTGTGGCAGTATATATATATATATATATATATATATATATATATATATTTAGATATAGATATATATATATATATATATATATATATATATATATATATATATATATATAATTTCCTGCATGGTCCCATTGTTTGACCATTTGGGCGCGTTTCGAGTACGGCCGGACCAGGCCATTACCAACCGCCAAACACTTTTCCCAAAAGGAAATCCTCTCCGCACTCACAGTTCCATTATTATCATAAGGTAATAATCATGCCAATGCCTCCAATGCGGTTCCACGGTGCTTTTATTTAATCATAAAGAGTCAGCACACCACTACGCGTTTCGATCTCAGCCGAGATCTTGTTCACGGGGATACAAAAAACACAGAACAAGTCGCCATTACTGCCATATATACCCATGTGACATCACTGCCCGTGATCAACCCAAGTGCAGTCTGGTATTCGTAGTTCCAATCATTTGTATATTCTGTATTTTTTGGAAAACCACTCATTATTTACAATTAAAAATGTTTCCGCAATGCATGTATATATTATGGCCCTCCATTACATTAATTATTTCTCAATCTCCATCAAAACTAATTCAGGTTGTCTTTTACCACAGTTTGCTCGTGATAAACATCCATTTAAAATTTTGTCTGGCCATTCACATTATAAATATCAACGTGTAACACCACCCCCAAATGTAAGTGACAAAATTATTACAACAAAAGATTAATATTGTAACACAAAATAATGTATAACTTTAAATTTAGATTTCACACGGCCACCCCTAGGATCGAACCCTTATTCCATCCACTACTCTGGGGCGTCTCGCTACCATGAGCTACTATAGACCTTCTAGTTGGATACCTCATTTTGTGGCATGTGCGTTTCGTTCCTTTTAAGTTGCACAGTTATATATCCCTCCAGTGGGCCTACTGAGCTACTATAACCATTCTAATTGGTTATCTCATTTTATGGCCTGTGTGTTACGTTAATTTTTTCCTTGCACATTTATATATCCCTCCAGTGGGACTACTCCTCTTATATATACCAAATTCATTAATACATGAGTGATGTTATATGTTTTACGAGCCTGAAAGACCTATTATTTGTTGTGTAATCATTACTACATGTATCTCTGCAATGCATATCTAATCTAATTTACTAAACCAAGGGAACAAAGGGATTAGTTAAGTGTCATCCTTGATAAGAAATACCATTGCGATCACATAACAATTAAAAATTACAGTTAAAAACATAGAAAGGGAGGCATCCTGTTCAGAAATTCTTATGAAAACATAGCAAAATACGTAATCCAAGAAAAATCAAAGTGTGTTTTTCTAAAAAGGAAATCATTATCACAAATGCCCTAGCTATGCCTGCCTCACAATGGGGTGGTGGGAACGCAGTATGGCATGGAACACCAACAATGACCTACATGTTAACAAAATAGTTAAATCGCTGCGTTATATTGATGACTTGATTATAATCTGGGATGGCTCGAAACAGGAATTTGCTGAATATTTCAACATCCTGAACAACACTCCCACTGATCTAAAATTCACGTACACCATCAGCAACAACAGGGTGGTGTTTCTAGATACTGAGGTCTATATCAGTAATAATGAAGTCCATACAACACTACACCGGAAGGCAACTGCCACCAACTCTGTATTACAGGCAGAGAGTTTTCATAACCCAAGTTGGATCAATAACATACCATATGGCGAATTTCTCAGGGCACGAAGGATTTGCTCTGAAGATTCAGAATGGCAGAGGAATAGCGAGCTAATTGTAGAAAGATTTAGAAGAAGAAACTATAACAAAAAACTGGTCCTATCATGCAAACAAAAAACATCAAACTTGACACGTACAGAATTAATTGCAGAAAAACAACTACCCACGAATGTGGAGAATGACTCTCAAAAAATTAGGCTGATAACTACCTACTCAACATAAAACAAACAGATTCAACATACTCTTCGCAAGAACTGGAACATACTTAAATCTGATCCAACAGGGTGACGGCCCTGAGGTAACGTTCCGTAGAGCCACAAACTTGAAGGACCATCTTGTACATAGTCACTTTAGAAACAAATCTAAACAAACAACTTGGTTAAAAGTGACTGGATTCTTCAAATGTACACAATGCAAAGTATGTGCAATAGCTAAAAATACGAAAGAAGTTGAGATGGCAAATAAAAAACCTGGGAAATTAAGCAATTTATAAACTGCAAAAGCCAATATGTGATCTATATGGTGGAGTGTCCGTGCCACTTGAGATACGTGGGTAGCACGATTTGTGATTTAAAGAAAAGAATACTTGAACACGTGAGGGCCACAGTAAATCTTTATAGAAGTAATGCCATAGCTAGGCATATGGAGAAGGAACATAATGGAAATTGGAAACTAATGACTTTCTTTGCATTGGAACAAGTGGAACTGCAGGCAAGAGGCGGGGATCAGGAGCGAATCCTACGCCAAAAGGAGTCCCGATACATTTTGAATTTTCGAACTCTGACCCCGTGGGGGCTAAACCAGGACGAAGAGTTACATTCACATTTGTGATAATGATTTCCTTTTTAAAAAAACACACTTTGATTTTTCTTGGATTACGTATTTTGCTATGTTTTCATAAGAATTTCTGAACAGGATGCCTCCCTTTCTATGTTTTTAACTGTAATTTTTAATTGTTATGTGATCGCAATGGTATTTCTTATCAAGGATGACACTTAACTAATCCCTTTGTTCCCTTGGTTTAGTAAATTAGATTAGATATGCATTGCAGAGATACATGTAGTAATGATTACACAACAAATAATAGGTCTTTCAGGCTCGTAAAACATATAACATCACTCATGTATTAAGGAATTTGGTATATATAAGAGGAGTAGTCCCACTGGAGGGATATATAAATGTGCAAGGAAAAAATTAACGTAACACACAGGCCATAAAATGAGATAACCAATTAGAATGGTTATAGTAGCTCAGTAGGCCCACTGGAGGGATATATAACTGTGCAACTTAAAAGGAACGAAACGCACATGCCACAAAAATGAGGTATCCAACTAGAAGGTCTATAGTAGCTCACGGTAGCGAGACGCCCCAGAGTAGTGGTTGGAATAAGGGTTCGATCCTAGGGTTGGCCATGTGAAATTAAAAGTTATACATTATTTTGTGTTACAATATTAATCTTTTGTTGTAATAATTTTGTCACTTACATTTGGGGGTGGTGTTACACGTTGATATTTATAATGTGAATGGCCAGACAAAATTTTAAATGGATGTTTATCACGAGCAAACTGTGGTAAAAGACAACCTGAATTAGTTTTGATGGAAAATGAGAAATAATTAATGTAATGGAGGGCCATAATATATACATGCATTGCGGAAACATTTTTAATTGTAAATAATGAGTGGTTTTCCAAAAAATACAGAATATACAAATGATTGGAACTACGAATACCAGACTGCACTTGGGTTGATCACGGGCAGTGATGTCACATGGGTATATATGGCAGTAATGGCGACTTGTTCTGTGTTTTTTGTATCCCCGTGAACAAGATCTCGGCTGAGATCGAAACGCGTAGGGGTGTGCTGACTCTTTATGATTAAATAAAAGCACTGTGGAACCGCATTGGAGGCATTGGCATGATTATTACCTTATGATAATAATGAAACTGTGAGTGCGGAGAGGATTTCCTTTTGGGAAAAGTGTTTGGCGATATATATATATATATATATATATATATATATATTATCTACTGGCGGTCGCCAGTAGATAGTTATAGTTACAACCTATTATCCATAGGAAATCCGCGACATTCTATTTGAAATAACGTTGGCGCCGGTTGACGAATCTTCGTGAAAGTTTCCAACTTGTTGGGGCGCTCCGCTCCGCTCCTACCCTGAAAGTCTCGGGGTGATACGTGAAGCGGGGGCTGAGAAAAAGGGGGTCCCAAAACGCGTTTTCCCCATTCATTTTTCCATAGGAACCTTTAGTCGCAGCTACAGCCCGAACTGCTGAACGGAATTACACCAAATTTGGCAAAGAGGTAGTCCTTGGTTCAGACTGGTGCCTTTTGCTTAAATGGTGTAAATCCGTTCAGTAGTTCCTGAGAAAATCAAAAGTAAAAGTACATATATATCTATGGGCGCGTCGGATACGCGTACCCTCAGCGCACCCTGCGCGCACCGTCCCGATCACGAGCTGCATGCTAATTGGCTGTCAGCTGGCTGTCAACATTCCGATTCAGGAAGTGTTGGCAGCTATTTTGTCCCTCGGTAGAACCGAGGGACAGAAACAAGTGCGCAAAGCGCAAAAAGGGGGCAGGGTAGAAACACCCTGACCCCCTAGGTCTGCTCAGGGGGTCCCACAAGGACCCCTGGGCAGAAAGATTTTTTTTTAAATCGGCGGGATGCGCTTAGGGTGCGCGTATCCCGCCGAGAAAAAAAAGAAACAAGTGTGCAAAACGCACAAAGGGGGCAGGGTAGAAACACCCTAACCCCTAGGCCTGCTCAGGGGTCCCACAAGGACCCCTGGGCAAAAAAAGCATTTAAAAAAAAAAATCGGCAGGATGCGCTCAGGGTGCGCGAATCCTGCCGAGAAAATCGAAGCGCGGTCTCCCGCGCTTCGATTGTATTTGCCCCCGGGTGGCCCAAGTCCCGGGGGCATGGTGGGGGTTTAATTTTATGTGTGGGGGCCTCAAAGGCCCCCAAGCCCCGGGGACCGCCACCCCCGGGGCTTTCTTTTTAAAAATGGTGCGGGAGGGCTCTGAGCCTCCCGCAGCCCCGGGACCACCACCTCCCGGGGCTTTTTTTTTAAAATTAAACAACCTGTGTGGGGGCTCCAGCCCCCACACGCCCCGGGACCGCCACCTCCCGGAGCACTAACAAATTAATATGGGGGTCCGTTACGGACCCCAGAGCCCCGGGGACCACCACCTCCCCGGGGCTGTGTACTGAATGGGAGGGGGGCCGCGCGGCCCCCTCCTGGAGCCCTTGATGGCCCTGGGGACCACCACCCCCAGGGCCGGCTCCTGCAGTGTCCCGGGGTGCCTACCCCCGGGACACTGTAGTTTGCTATGGCAGGGACGGGAGCCTCACGGCTCCCGTCCTGTCATTGCAAACTTGCTTCGATATTGGAAGAGAGAGCAGGAAACCTGCTCTCTCTTCCAATATCCAAAGCGATTGCTTTTCCACATGGGGAGCAGCATGTCAGCTGCTCCCCATGTGGAACAGCAATGCCGGCTCCCAAGGGACGTGGGGAGCCGGCGGGACTGTGGGGCGTTTGGGGACCCCCCACAGTCCCCAACGAGAGGGCCAGCCCCGGGGATGGGGTCCCCGGGGCAAGTAGTGGCCCGGGAGGGGGCCACGCGGCCCCCTCCCCAAAAAGAGCAAACATTTTTTTAAAAAAAGGAAAGGCCGGCTCCGGGGATGGGGTCCCCGGGGCCTTAAAATGGCCAGAGGAGGGGGCCACGCTGCCCCCTCAAAAAAATAAATATAGAGGCCATGCCCCGGGGGATGGGGTCCCCGGGGCCAATACAGGCCAAGGGAAGGGGGCCACGCGGCCCCCTTCCCGTTTTTTTTTTTTAAAGGTAATTTAAAAAAGGGGTAAGGCCCTGGGGGATGGGGTCCCCAGGGCCCAAAAAAGAAAAAGGAAGGGGGCCACACAGCCCCCTTCAGGGAGAATTATTATTTTTTTTTTTAAAACGATCGGGCCCGCAGGCCCCGCCCCTTCCTTCACCACTCTGCAAACGCGCCCCTGGCGCGTTTGCAGAGGGGAACGAATTCCCCTTGAATACTGGGGGTCCCTGAGGGCCAACTAGCCCACCAGGTACCTCCAGTATGCGCCAGGGGCTGCCTTGCAGAGAGGTGTACAGAGGCCACGCCCTTTTACACCTCTCTGCAACGCAGCTCTGTGGCGCTTTTGGAGGTATATGGTGGGCTAGTTGGACTCCGGGGACCCTCAGGATTCAAGGGGACTTAATCCCCCAACTTAAAACGCGCCACGGGCGCGTTTGCACAGTGGTGAAGGGAGGGGTGGGGCTTCAGGTGACATGTGTGCAAACAGGCCCGTGGCGCGTTTTAAGATGGGGAATTAAATCCCCTTCAATCCTGAGGGTCCCTGGGGCCAACTAGCCCAACAGGTACATCCAGAAAGCGCCACAGAGCTGCGTTGCAGAGAGGTGTAAAGGGGTGTGGCCTCTCTACACGTCTCTGCAACGCAGCCCCTGGCGCATATTGGAGGTTCCTGGTGGGCTAGTTGGCCCCTAGGGACCCTCAGGATTCATGGGGACTTAATCCCAAACTTAAAACGCGCAACGGGGCGCGTTTGCACAGATGTCACCTGAGGCCCCGCCCCTCCCTTCACCATTGTGCAAATATTCCTCTAAAATCAGCCGAAATATGAATTCCGATTTACTCACCTGTTATCAGGAGAGACCTCAGTGCTGCATCTTTCAGCCCAGTACTGGTCCTGAAAAGTAATTTTAACCGTACTTACCGGTAACTTGAATTTCCTTCATAGGCTAACATTGACTGGTTTCACTTGGAAATTCTTCTAAGTGTGGAGTTTTGGAACTTTAAAATATTCCTCTAAAATCAGCCGAAATACGAATTCCGATTTACTCACCTGTTATCAGGAGAGACCTCAGTGCTGCATCTTTCAGCCCAGTACTGGTCCTGAAAAGTAATTTTAACCGTACTTACCGGTAACTTGAATTTCCTTCATAGGCTAACATTGACTGGTTTCACTTGGAAATTCTTCTAAGTGTGGAGTTTTGGAACTTTAAAATATTCCTCTAAAATCAGCCGAAATACGAATTCCGATTTACTCACCTGTTATCAGGAGAGACCTCAGTGCTGCATCTTTCAGCCCAGTACTAATCCTCAAAAGTAATTTTAGCCGTACTTACCAGTAACTTGAATTTCCTTGCATAGGATATCATTGCCTGCTTTTTGCTGAAAAAGTTTCTAAGTGTTGATTTTTGGAACTTTAAAATATTCCTCTAAAATCAGCCGAAATCCGAATTCTGATTTACTCACCTGTTATCAGGAGAGACCTCAGTGCTGCATCTTTCAGCCCAGTACTGGTCCTGAAAAGTAATTTTAACCGTACTTACCGGTAACTTGAATTTCCTTCATAGGCTAACATTGACTGGTTTCACTTGGAAATTCTTCTAAGTGTGGAGTTTTGGAACTTTATAATATTCCTCTAAAATCAACCAAAGTACGAATTCCAATTTACTCACCTGTTATCAGGAGAGAACCCAGTGCTGCATCTTTTAGCCCAGCACTGACCCTGAAAAGTAATTTTAACCGTACTTACCAGTAACTTATATTTTCTAACATAGGAATCCATTGTCTGGTTTTCAGCAGAAAACTTTCAGTGTCGATTTTCACAAACTACAAATATTCCTTAAAAATCGCCTGTATGACTTAAACGCATTCATTCAACTGTTTACAGGAGATGCACCAGTGCTGGATCCAGGATCCAACACTGAGTAAGATAAAGTAACGATAACAGTTTTTACCTGCTAAGTGAATTTCCTTCCATAGGATAACATTGGTGATTCTATGAGAAAAAGTTTCTAAGTGTCAACTTTTAAAATACAATAATATTCCTTAAAAATCACGACTGTAACCAAAACGCTTTTACTCAACTGTTTACAGGAGATGTACCAGGACTGAATCTAGGATCCAGTCCTGTGGTTACAAAAGTAATCCATAAAGTAACTAATTGCATTTAACTAGAAATTCACATTGAGCTGAATGTTGCATTGTGTTTGAAAATGTGTTGCCCATTGCAACAACTGTAACTACTGTACTTAAAAGTCTATTGCCTATCTGCAAAGTATTTAAACTAAAGTAATTCATTCTGAGAAAGTATTTTTTGTAATGTAATGTATAATGTAATTACAATGTAATTTAAAAAAATAAAATATGTAAAAAAAAATTGTTTCTAAAAATGTAGTAAATCAGTATGAAAAAATTAATATAACAATTAATACATTTAAAAATTGTCATTTACAAAACCTTTGAAATTCACTGAAAAAACCGTAGGTTTCAGGCATGTTATAGTTAGAAATTAGCATTTAAAAAACCTTTGAAATTCACTGAAAAAACCATAGGTTTCAGACACGTTATAGTTACAAATTAGCATTTAAAAACCTTTGAAATTCACTGAAAAAACCATAGGTTTCAGACACGTTATAGTTACAAATTAGCATTTAAAAACCTTTGAAATTCACTGAAAAAACCATAGGTTTTAGGGACAGTTTTAGTTACTTGGACATTGCACTCGTACAAAACCCGTGAAATTCCCCCGTTATAGTTAGTTCAGCTAACTATAACTCGCGCCCGCAATGCACTGCTGATGACGTCACATATTACATCACTCATGACATGGTCAGTGACATCACTGATGACATCACTGATGACATCTCAAATGACATCACTGATGACATCATCCACGTGATAATCTGATGCACCTCCTCACACCCTAATATAACCTTTGATTCACCCACTCTAAATTACAGACTGCCATTCGCAAAACCATAGACACTCCAACACCAATAACTACATACCCACTCACTGATTCTTAGGTCTACACACACACATCCACTCACTCACCCGTACAGTCACTCATAATTACGGTCACTCAGTACAGGACTATCATATGCACTCTTACTCCTATATAGACACTCAAACAACGCCACTCATCCATAGAGATACTCACACACCTAGTCAGTCATGCAAATAATTAAACACACTGCCATTTACTCACCTATACAGTTATACACACACCAGCTCACTTACTCATACAAATAGTAGCACATTGTTACGCTCTTATACAATCACAGATACAAGCACACACTCATCCATACAGCCACTATCACAATCACTCACTCTTGCTTATAGCTATTTATATACTCCAACACACATATATACTGCCTTTCACATATGTAGTTACTCACACATGTACCACTGGGACATACATTCACTCACTAACACACTCTTACACACACTTACCCACCCATACAGTCTATCACAGATGCACTCTTGAAACCATCCACCCAGTGAATCACCCACTCACACATCTATGCACAGAGTTGCACACACCCCTCCCACACAAACACTCAGGCACCCATACAGATACTCAGACAAGCATTCAATAACTCATATAGACACTCATTTAGCTATTCACAAACACATGCAGCCACTTACACAGCAACAGACAGACGGATACAGACATTCACCCAGTTTAGTCACTAACCCATGCATTCAGTAAGATACGTTAAATCACTCACTTATAGAGTCAGTCACGCACCTACTAAATCATCCATACAGACACTTACACACCCACTCATTCTTCAATACGTCTTTTCCTATATATATTAAAAATATTTAAACTTTACAGAAACACACAGTCACTGGATGATGTCATCAGTGATGTCATTTGAGATGTCATCAGTGATGTCATCAGTGATGTCACTGACCATGTCATGAGTGATGTAATATGTGACGTCATCAGCAGTGCATTGCGGGGCGCGAGTTATAGTTAGCTGAACTAACTATAACGGGGAATTTCACGGGTTTTGTACGAGTGCAATGTCCAAGTAACTAAAACTGTCCCTAAAACCTATGGTTTTTTCAGTGAATTTCAAAGGTTTTTTAAATGCTAATTTGTAACTATAACGTGTCTGAAACCTATGGTTTTTTCAGTGAATATATATATATTTACTTACCTTAAGCACTTTTACTAAGTGTATACTTTTACCACGCATGCCTTTGCATTGTAATGGCATGCGTGGTAAAGGTATATGCGTGGTAAAAGTTTGCGATGTAATAGCAACGCATTGTAACAACACTTGCGTTGTAACAAATATGTTGTAATTGCATGTGATGTAATTGCATGCCATGTACCGTCATATATTCGTACAGAATACATGCTAATTTAATCCTGGGGCTTTTTGCAGAGTGCGCAGAGCAATGGTCATGCACTCCAGTCTCAAATGTGTTTCTGTGAAAATGTGCATGAAGTATACAGGTGGCAAAATATTAACAAGGTGAAAGTAAAAGTCAATGTAGTGCTTACAAATAAGTGCTTTGTGCATTTGGGGAGTGCTAAAAGTGAAGGACATACGAGGAAGTGCATTCATGAGAGGATGCTGATGGGTAAAGAGATGAGACATGAGGATGGACGAGATGTGGAGAGAACATACCAAGAGTGATTGAGACACTCTGAAGACCACTACCCATCCCACAGGCCTCAGTAATGTTTAATTCACAGTCTTTTCATTTCAGAAATCCTTTTCAATATTAATTATTCACAACAAATTTGTTGTTATTTATCTTACACAGTTACCAACCACTGACAAAGCAAATAGTGCTGGCTGATATTTGGTGTATGTCTGTGGTGTTATATATCTGGGTGCAATAACACAAAGCTCAGAGAGGAAATAAATCGGTTGGTTGGCACCCTATGAAAATCACAGAAATGTACTTATGTGTTTAATCCCAAGAAATCTTGCTGACCCAGCTTTTTCTCTCCCATTATATCTGAAGACAGATACTTGCACTCTATATTTTGAGACAGTATGTAATCAACCATCAGTTTCAATAGAAAAACATATAATTGCGCTCCAACAAATTCACACGTTATTCTATGCACTGCATTTATATTATAACCAATCCTCAATGCTACATGGACCACAAGTTTAAGTATATTCCAGGTGTAAACTCATTAGCATGTACAATCTCCAAAACAACAGGGAAAGGAAAAATTAAGCTGGCATAAAATTAATGACAGTGACTACTGCTGCGCACCTCCTCTTGACCTGAGTGTTGTTACTGCAGGGCCTCAACAGCAAGTTAACTTTGACATTGCTTTGTTTTCTATTTGACAAAGAACAGCTTCCTATAGCTGTTCTTGGTATCGTAATGTGAGTTTGCTGCTATTTTAACTCTGAGCCAGGTTTGTGTACAGCCGCAGCCGGCACAGGTAAGCGTGGTGGGGCGGGGCGTGGCAGGGGGAGAAGCCGACAGACGACGGAATAGGTATTTATTTATTTATACCTACTCCATCGTCTGTCAACTTTCCCCCACTCCCACCCCACCCTGCCCAGCACCACCGCCTCACCGCGCTTACCTGTGCCGGCCGCCGCTGGTTGTGTAATATCTGCTATCCCCATTGTATCGTGTATCCTCTGCTCTTCGGCACTTTTTGGAACCAAAACTATCCCCGGGCAGGTACAGACAGAAGCAGATGATCTCTCCTCTGGCTGAGTTAGGGGATGCATGATTCAAATAGATGGCAAACTCATCTCTGGCTATTAATCACCCAGAACTTTTCTAATATTGTAGAGGGTCATTTCTCCACGAGCAGAGACAGACAGAAAGTGCAATCAATCAATCAATCAATCACGGCATTTATAGAGCGCGCTACTCACCCGGGAGGGTCTCAAGGCGCTGGGGGAGGGGGTAAGTTACTGCTCGAACAGCCAGGTCTTGAGCTGCTTCCTGAAGGCGAGATGGTCCTGGGTTCGCCGAAGGTGAGTGGGGAGGGAGTTCCAGGTCTTGGCCGCCAGGTAGGAGAAGGATCTTCCTCCGGCGGTGGTTCTGCGGATGCGTGGTACGGTGGCGGGGCGTGGCTGGTTGATCGTAGATGGCGTGTGGGCGTGTAGAAGGACATGCGGTCGTTGAGGTACTTTGGGCCCAGGTCGTGGAGGGCCTTGTGTGCGTGGGTGAGGAGTCTGAACGTGATTCTCTTGCTGACGGGGAGCCAGTGCAGGTCTTTCAGGTGTACGGTGATGTGGCTGTGTCGGGGGATGTCCAGGATGAGTCGTGCGGAGGCGTTCTGGATGCGCTGGAGTCTCTTTTGAAGTTTGGCTGTGGTTCCGGCGTAGAGGGTGTTCCCATAGTCCAGTCGGCTGGTGACGAGTGCCTGGGTGACGGTCTTCCTGGTTTCAGTGGGGATCCATCTGAAGATCTTGCGGAGCATGCGCAGGGTGTTGAAGCATGAAGATGAGACGGCGTTGACTTGTCTGGTCATCGATAGGGAGGAGTCCAGGATGAAGCCCAGGTTGCGTGCGTGGTCCGTTGGCTTGGGTGCGGTGCCCAGGGCCGGGGGCCACCAGGAGTCGTCCCAGGCGGAGGGTGATGAGCCCAGGATGAGGACTTCCGTCTTGTCTGAGTTCAGTTTAAGGCGGCTGTTCCTCATCCAGTCGGCGACGTCTCTCATCCCGTCGTGCAGGTTGGCTCTGGCGGTGGTGGGGTCGTTGGTGAGGGAGAGGATCAGCTGGGTGTCGTCGGCGTAGGAGATGATGTTGAGGTTGTGTCGGCGTGCGATGGCTGCGAGGGGGCTCATGTAGACGTTGAAGAGGGTCGGGCTGAGTGAGGATCCTTGTGGAACGCCGCAGATGACTTCGGTGGCTTCGGATCTGAACGGGGAGGCGGACTCTCTGGGTTCTTCCGGCGAGGAACGAGATGATCCATTCCAGTGCTTTCTCTCGGATTCCGATGTTGCTGAGGCGCTTCACTAGGGTGCGGTGGCAGACGGTGTCGAACGCCGCGGAGAGGTCCAGGAGGATGAGGGCAGCTGTTTCCCCGTTGTCGGTTAGGGTTCTGATGTCGTCGGTGGCTGCGATAAGGGCGGTCTCGGTGCTGTGGTTGGCCCGAAACCCGGACTGCGAGGGGTCGAGGGATCCATTCGTCTCGAGGAAGGCGGCAAGCTGTCTGTTGACGGTCTTCTCGATGACTTTGGCCGGAAACGGAAGGAGCGAGATGGGGCGGTAGTTCTTGAGGTCGGTGGGGTCCGCCGTTGGTTTCTTCAGGAGGGCGGTAAGCTCGGCGTGCTTCCAGCTCTCCGGGAAGGTGGCGGTGTGGAAGGAGGAGTTGATGATGTCCCGCAATAAACACAAAGGGCTTTTTAATCCATCTCGGTCGAAAGCCAGGTCGGAGGCTTTACACTGAGATCGTCAGTTTCAATTCCAACTGGCTGATTACATTACAGCCGGTCATTCTGGTTGGCTTCCAATGGGCCCCAGGAGGCTGTCGGCCAGTTGGAGACTGTAATCCCATAGGAAGGCGTTTCCGCCTTTGTTATTACCATGCTCGGTTGCCGACAGGCTTTTCATGTCGGGCTTTCCAACATGGAAAGCCTGTGGGATAGTTAGTTTGGGGGCCCCTAGCAAGGCCCACTTTTCCTTTCGGCCTCCGTTTGTGGCAGGCACCTTGAGGTGCCTGCCACGGGGTGCAGGGATTAATACAGCATCCCATTTCCCTATGGGAGCTTGTGTTATGGGCGGTTTATGGCCGTAACACATGCTCCCATAGGGGAATGTGGGAATGCGACCGCACCATGTGCGGTCACATCGTAATTAGACGGTCGTGACAGATATTAAAACCGGAAATAAAGTGTCATATTTTTTGTATAATGAATGTGTTACAGGGTCTTATTGACAAACATATACCTTGCACAGTAAGTTACAGAACAGGGCATGTTTGGTTAGATTCATGCAACCTTGTTGACATTTGACCAGTCTGCCATATACTTTTGTGTCCATGCTAATTAAAAAAGCAATACAATTATGTATTTTCTCCTTTTGACCTAAAATAAGAAGCATACAGGGAAATCCTTTTAAAATATCAATTTCTTCGTTGATTTTAAGAAATTGGATTATTATTTGGGGTGGATAACTGTCCATCTCAAGGAATATTCACAACTAGACAAAGAGTAAACCTTCAATGCACTAATTAACCTGAGCTCCACCCTCTGATAGCAGTGGTGCAGAGCAGATAGGCTTATCTTACGGCAATGTATGACATATTTATTCACTGCCAGAACAGTAGTGAAGCCAAAACACCAAGCAATAAAATTCTCAAACTGAGTTAAAAAAATAGAATAAAAGTTTGTAAGTAAAATGACACCAAAACAAGAATAATCCACTAAGGGGCACCAAAGCTATGAATGTGTAAAGATTAAAGAGACAATAGCATGGAAAAGGATTACGCACCAGTAATAGTCAATGGTCACAATAGAGTTTTACCTTGGGACTCAGTCTGTGAAATTGAAGTCAACATTCTTCAATGGGTCAAGCTGCCAGGCTGTATCTAACGATGTGTTCCATGATGGAGGTTATCTTATTGCACAGGCCTACTGATTTGCTCCTGTGGAGAATCTCCGAGTGGGAGAAACCTCTTTCTTGGGCGGATAGACAAGGTTTATTTGTTACGGTTCTCTAGAGGTCTGGAAATCCAAAATGTTTGTAAGTCCCAGCTTTTCAGAGTTCGTTTGACACGTGCAGTAAGAAACAGCCAAGGTTTCCAGGAACAGCACTTGGGAGTCAAGACTCTCTCCAGCAGAGGCCATCAACAGGTTCCAAGTCAGGTCCACTTGTGTTGCTGGGCACTTCAAGGATAAGTCAACTTGCAGCATGTTGTGGCCCTGTAGCTACACAGGTCAGCCAACTGACACTTGGAAGCTTATTACTATGTTGGTCGGAGTTTCCTCCTACCAACACTGTGGCAGAAACAGGACCGACCAACCTCCAGTTGGAGGTCCCGACCGCCTAATTACGATACGACCCCACATGGTCCGGTCGCATTCCCACATTCCCTTATGGGAGCATGTATTACGGCTGTAAACCGGCTGTAGCAAAAGCTCCTAGAGGGAAATTGGAGGTTGTGTTAAGCCCTGCACCCCGTGGCAGGCACCTTAAGGTGCCTGCCAAAAGGTGCAGGGATTATGGTGCCCCCTCGGCCCCCAACCGGAGGCTGCAAGGAAACGGCCAACCTGCTAGGGGCCCCAAACTCACTTTCCGACAGGCATTCCATGTTGGAAAGCCTGACATGGAAAGCCTGTTGGAAACTGAGTATCGTAATCCCGAAGACAGAAACGCATTCCTATGGGATTACGTGCGGGTCTCTGACATCCCGACGGGCTCCTTGAGCCCATCTGAAGCCAGCCGGAATGACCAGCCGGTTTCAGTTCCGACCTGCTCTATTGTAATCAGGCAGTCATAATTGAAACCAACAATCTTGGTCGTAAAGCCTCCAACCTAAGGTCAGAGGCTTTATGACCGAGATTGTAATAGGCCCCTTGGAGTCCACATTTTTGTCCTGGATACAAGGGGAAGCAGGGCCAGTCCTTCAAGGCTCTCTCTGGTTCCAGACAGCAGGTCCATTCCTCATCTCTTCTTCCACAGGTCCATAAAGTGTTCTAAAAAATGGTGTCTGGAGGTGCCATATTTATGTCTGGCACCACCTAGTGTATTGCTCCTGAGTCCTCCAAAAGCGAATGGCTAAAAGATCCCAGGGGTAACCCTATCCGCTTTAGAATTTTTTCCTGTTTGCCCTTCTGTAAACAATCCCACAGTGCCCCGTCACTCCTAAAATCCAAGATGAGGGGAATCCTTTTCTCTTTGTGCAGGGCCTGTGAGCCCACCCAGAGGTGTGACAAGGTTAATAAACACTCTCCTTCTCTAAACCAGTTCTGGTGGTAGCTTTTCTGCCACTGCATATGGATTAGGAGGACAAATGCAGGGGCCTTTCCAGGTGTCACCAAACATTTGCCTGTTACAGGGGACACCCCTTCGAAATAAATTAAGCTCCTGGGCCCACCTCACTGGTATTACTGCCAGGGGAAGAGAAAAACACAACCCGACACCCAATCCATTGTACCTGCCCTGGGATCAGTTTTCATACCATTCATCATGGCTAATTCCTGCTGTGCCACTGCTTATGAGCAAATGCAAGTTAGCCCCCGCAGCTTCAAACAGGAAAAAGTTAATGTTCTAAAATCTCCCTCACCCTAATATTCATTAAAAATATGACTTCACACCATTGAGTTGGGATTTAAATGACTATTAAAAATATTTTTTCATAATTTTTCTAGCTGACCTTAACCGGATATACCAACTTTTATATTTACTATTGCATCCCAGTGTTTCTCTTTGGGATAGCAAGAGCCTTCTTACAATGAAAATAGCTTTTGGGTGATAGTCACTATAAGGGCATGTTAACTTTAAATTTCTACTGTCGTTCTTTTAGATTCCATGCAACCTGCCTTGTGGGCTACAAGGCCTACATAGGGGTGACCTTTCGATATTTAAAAGGAATGCTTTTACCTGTCAAAAAAAGGTTATGTTGAAAGAATGCACAGTAGGTTTTACAGTACAGCAGTCAGGATACGTAGGGTAGGCCTGAAGACATGTTTGCACTGCCGCTGTAGTTGATGGCACTATAGGTACTGCAGTCCTACATTTCCAGTCCCTGTGTCCACTTTCTAGACAATATAGTAGGAACTTTCAGGCAAGTTATTTGTTCCAATGAGGAATAAGTCAAATTAATCATGTCTAAGAGGGCACTATAATAGCAGGGGTAAATTGCACAGAGCTCTAAAGCCAGCAAAGCAGGTATGGAAAAAATCTGGAGGGACAGCACACAAAATATGGCCATTTCCTATGATGATTATTAAAAGGAAGCGATACCAAAGGGGATGATGGACGGAGCGCTAGAGCAAATCAAACACTCACCCCCAGTCAACTGATCTGGGTTTAATCCATCATCATTCTTTAGCTCACTTCACCACCCCAGTTCAGACATGGCCATATGCAAATCAGTCTGACCCTGTGCCTCATGGGAACAGTCCAGCCCGAACTGCCAAGCCATGTCTTCCCTGGACCGGAAACAAGCTATCTTGAATCCAGTGGCAAAGTGAGCAAGGGACCCACGTCTGGGCATACCCTGCCAACTTAGGGCGAACAAAGCGATACCAAAGGGGAATTGGGGTGGCGGAGTGAGCTAAAGAATGATGATGGATTAAACCCAGATCAGTTGACTGGGGGTGAGTGCTTGCAATGTTCAACACTCCGTCCATCATCCCCTTTGGTTTTGCTATGTTCGCCCTAAGTTGGCAGGGTATGCCCAGACGTGGGTCCCTTGCTCACTTTGCCACTGCATTCAAGATAGCCTGGCTGATGACGGCTGTAAGCCAGAAACCGGTCCCAGGATGCTTGTTTCCGGTCCAGGGAAGACATGGCTTGGTAGTTCGGGCTGGACTGTTCCCATGAGGCACAGGGTCAGACTGATTTGCATATGGCCATGTCTGAACTGGGGTGGCGGAGTGAGCTAAAGAATGATGATGGATTAAACCCAGATCAGTTGACTGGGGGTGAGTGCTTGCAATGTTCAACACTCCGTCCATCATCCCCTTTGGTTTTGCTATGTTCGCCCTTAGTTGGCAGGGTATGCCCAGACGTGGGTCCCTTGCTCACTTTGCCACTGGATTCAAGATAGCCTGGCTGATGACGGCTGTAAGCCAGAAACCGGTCCCAGGATGCTTGTTTCCGGTCCAGGAAGACATGGCTTGGCAGTTCGGGCTGGACTGTTCCCATGAGGCACAGGGTCAGACTGATTTGCATATGGCCATGTCTGAACTGGGGTGGCGGAGTGAGCTAAAGAATGATGATGGATTAAACCCAGATCAGTTGACTGGGGGTGAGTGCTTGCAATGTTTAACACTCCGTCCATCATCCCCTTTGGTTTTGCTTATGTTCGCCCTAAGTTGGCAGGGTATGCCCAGACGTGGGTCCCTTGCTCACTTTGCCACTGGATTCAAGATAGCCTGGCTGATGACGGCTGCAAGCCAGAAACCGGTCCCAGGATGCTTGTTTCCGGTCCAGGGAAGACATGGCTTGGCAGTTCGGGCTGGACTGTTCCCATGAGGCACAGGGTCAGACTGATTTGCATATGGCCATGTCTGAACTGGGGTGGCGGAGTGAGCTAAAGAATGATGATGGATTAAACCCAGATCAGTTGACTGGGGGTGAGTGCTTGCAATGTTCAACACTCCGTCCATCATCCCCTTTGGTTTTGCGATTATTAAAAGGAAGCATGATCGTTACAAATGATTAGAGGGCATTTTACACAATTATCTTTTCACGTGCCAACTCTTGATTGTTTCAGAATAGTAAACATAAGCACATTATATTTTATTCTGGTGCAACCCAAGTGTCAAGTGGCTCTATATTATGAGAGGCCAGTCTTCACTTTTTAGTCTACATCGAACATTCTGGGACTTGTAGTTTCTCTTTTAAGATAGACAGTATGGCGGAAAAATGGAAGCACTCTTGGGGCTAAAAAGAGAAGACTAGCTGGCCTGGGAACACTAAAAGTGCTGTGTGGGAATCAATAGTGCAATAGTCATAAACCCACAGAAAATCAGGACTTTTTGACACTTGCAGCGCATGCTTCATTTTAACACTTAAAATTTACTGGCAGGGTTTATAGTTATAGACATAGGTATACTAGGCAGTTGCCTCAGGTGCCAAGTGAAGGACATGCCAAATTCAAGGGCAAAACTTTCAAATTAAAAAAACTAAAGGCGAAAAAATATTCTTAGCCTTAATATGTTATTTGGTTTTAGTGGTGGATACGCACTTTACTTGGTTTGGTTAGTGTGTCAGGTACCAGCAGCCAAACAAGGGTGCCACTGGTTACAGTACATGCTCCCCTTGTTCTATAGCATTTTGTATTTCACATTTTAAAAAAATTCAAAATGGGTAAGTAACACGACATGCCCATATTGGTTATGTGAACACAATATTTTTTCTAACAATGTGCAATAGTCTTTGTGTTTTCAAATATCTTTTTGTATGGGGATACCAAACATAACTGGTCCCGCATTGATATATCTCAGTCCCCACTTTTCAAAGGTTTCTGTTTAGCCACTGACCAGTTGAAATGACCTTTTATTTGTTAGAAGTTTACAGGATTCAACATGACATGGCATTCTGTTGGCTGGGTGGAGAAAGTATTTTCCTGTCAAATATCACCCTTCCCAGTTTTTTCCATAAACTTATACGGTGGGGATAGCATATATTACGGCTTCTGCATTGCTGTAATATTTGGTATCCCCTTCTTTTCAAATGTTACCTTTTAGCCACCAATCAACTCAACTTGCCTTTTACTCAATTGCAGACTATAGTCATTCCATAACATGTTACTTCTGGTTCCTTTGGGGCAAACCTCATATAATGCCTCATATGAGCTATAATATTTGGTATCCCCTACAATTCTCGGGTTAGAACTTACCAGTATTCAATTTGAAATGGCCTTTTGTTGACTGGGTGGACACAGTATTTTTCTGCCAAATAGCACCCTCCCCTGTGTTTTCCAACATCTTCTATTATGGGGATACCACATATTACAGCTGCTGCACTGCTGTAGTATATGTTATCCCCTACTGTTCAGGGTTACCTTTTAGTCACTGACCAATTTAAGTTGCCTTTTATTCGATAGCAGACTACAGTACCTTTTCACATTTTTGATTTCATTCCATAAGCTTTCACATCCTGTTCCTTTGGGGTATACGACATATAATGCCTCATATGAGCTATAATATTTGGTATACCCTATGTTTCTCACGTTAGAGCTTTCCAGGATCAGGATCAGTTTGACAAGGCCTTCTGGTGGCTGGGTGAAAATAGTATTTTTCTGCCAATAACCACCCTTCACTGTGTTTTCAAATATCTTCTGCTATTGAGATACCACACATTGCGTCTCCCGCATTGCTGTAATTTCTGGTATCCCCTACTTTTCAGGGTTACCTTTTAGCCACTGACTAATTCACGTTGCCTTTATTCACTAGCAGACTACAGTACCTTTTCACATTTTTTATTTCATTCCATAAGCTTTCACATCCGCTTCCATTAAAAAGCTACTAAAGGAGATGCAGTGCAGCCTGTCCTCCATAGATGCCTAAATAGACTCCCTCACAAGCAGAATGGACGTCATGAATTCCAAAATGGATAGAAAAAAGTGCTTGACAGAAGTGAAGCAGAAGATATCAGATATTGAAGATAGTGCCAGAAACAGTGTGCATAAACTCCTGAACATGGTTAATGCCCTCCAGGTGATCAAAGCAAGGATGAAGATTTGAAGGTCAAGTTGAGAAGAAACAACCTTTACATCCTTTGGTGCTGGAGTTAACCCACATGGGCTGACTTGAGCCGTATATAGAGGAGATGTTAGCAGCACTGTTCAGAGTGGAAAACTTCTCTACTCAATTTACAATAAAAAGGGTGCACCACTCACAAGCAGCATGGCCCCCGCGGGAAATGTTTACATCCATTGTACAGTGCTTCAGCTATCAAGGGAAAAGAAAGAACTAATGCATGATGGAAATCGCATCAATATTTTCTCAGAGTTCCCCTGGGTGGTGCAGGGTGCCAGACAAGAGTATCTTCCCGTTAAGAAAAAGCTACAAATGTTAGGCATTGGAGTTGCCATGCTGTACCATGTGCACCCTAGACAGAACGTGGACAGCAATGTCTGTATCTTCATTAGCCTGCAGCAGGCCATGACAGCACTGCAGAAAAAGAAGGCCTTCAGACAAGATCTAAATCAAGCCCTAAGTTTAATTGTTTATACATTTATGTTTGTAAAATAAGTCAGTATACAGTGAGTTAGTTTAATTTTTCAACTTACTTGTTAAGGTAGTTGGTACTTTTTTGCAGTTTTCCTCTTTGCTGTTGTTTTGGGAATCCACCATAGTGTCATTCTCTGGCAGGTTTTGTATTTCTTCCGTGAGAAGTAGTGAGATTTTGCTGTTCCTTTTATATTGTTTTGTTAATTAACTTAATATCTTTATTGGTTAGTTTGTGCACTGGTGTAGCATGTCTATCACTGGTACCACCAAACATCATGGTTCCCTGACCTGGCTGTTGAACAAGACCTTGCTAGGCCTGCGCCTCCACAAGAGATGCTGTATCCCATAGCAGCATGTTCACCAACAGAGATATACCCAATGCTGTCCACAATGGCAGCATGGTTGAAATTAGACAACAGAGTTGAGTTGACAACACCATACTTGCCAAAAATACCCCTCAAGCACCATCTCAATATGTCTCTCACAAGTGAGAGAAGGATGCTGGATGCTTGACACAATTGTGGCTTGTGAGCTTTTGGAGACAGCTTTCTGAGTAGCATTTCTGTATCGTTAGAGGACATTTTTTGGAGAGCAATGTCCCTTCAGCGCTAGAGATCTTCACATATTATTGGCTCTGATGGTATCATTTCCCACATATCATAGTCATATATATATATATATATGGTAGTGATTGTATATATTTATTTTATTGATGTTGTTATGTATTGAGTTATATTTTTGGGGCTTTATTTACATTTATTTGGTAATGTAATAATTATGATGCAACACAGCACAGCAAGACATATGGTGCATTCCTTTTCATTATTTGCGCTGGTGCACTTATGACTGCCTAGCACCAACTCAGATACCCCTGCACCATTGTGCAAAAGGCCTGTGTTGCAGGCAGGATTATTTTAGTGCAGGAAGGGACACCTTCCTGCACAAAAACAATCCTCTGAGGCTTTTTGCTCTTTCCATGTGTTTTACATTCTGCGCCACATGTAGAAAGAGGAAATAAATATATTTCTCCTTGTTACACCTCCCCTGGGAAGGCGTAGCATTTTGACGCATTACCAGGCCTACCACCCATGGTAAATCTGGAATGCACCCAAAGTCATGGGTGGGTGTGTAGGGACACCCATGCTCCACTCATGGAACGCCTCCTTGGGGCAGAGTAATGGAAGGCAGTGACATACAATCAAGAGCAAGAGACTGCGTGATATTCTGGCAATCAGAGACGCTCACGCTAAGGCGGCATCTTTTACTTAGGAATTTTTTACATTTTAACTAATCTATCTTTTTAAATCCTTCTTAAATTTGTGATTTGTGCAGGCATTTGTGAATATTGTGTACACTTTGGCATAGCTGGGTGAGATTTCGGCTCCTAGCTCACTTACCGAATCTCTAGCGGCGCTATCTTCCTTTCTCTGATAATAGCCCCGGTCCACCACAGCTTCTGCTGATTGAGTGGAGGGAGGACTACCAGCCGGATTCCTCACTTCTGGTTCGCCACACAGTGACCACCATTTTGGGAGGGACACGTCTAGTCTCCTCCCTGTCCCACATCATTTGGGTATTTAACCCGGGCATGCCACTGACGCGCGCAGCGGGCACACCGCAGGCACCCTAAGGCAAGCCCGTCTGCACCCGTCAGCGTCCCGGAGGTGGCAGACGCAGGCCATGCTGCCCGGCGCTCTGGTGAGTCAAGAAATATCATAAGCTACACTCATGAAGCACTACTGGACTCAGGCAACTTCCACAAATGTAGGAATATCGCAGCAAGCATGAACAACATAAATTCATTTGTTTGCTCTTATTGTAACTGGCTTCCGGTCAAGGGGTGGGGGGATGCGCAGTTGGGACCTGCCCAGAGGGAAACAACTACTAGCGCAGGCAGTCAGGGAAAGCAAGTCAAAGCGGCACTTCTCAATACACGCTCCCTCCAAAAGCACGAAGCACAAGTCCATGACTTTTTATTGGATGAGCTTCCTGACCTCATGTTCCTTACCGAAACTTGGCTTTCAGACTCGTCCAATCCTATGATTGCATCAGCCATTCCTGTTGGCTACAAAATATTGAGAATGGACAGGCAGTCAGGGACCGGAGGGGGAGTTGTCGTGGTCCACAAACAGGAACTAGTATGCTCCCCTATTCTACTTGACCAGGTGGAAGGCGCGGAGTGTCTAGGGTTTCGCTGCATGGTCTCACTGCACCAGTGCATCACTGGGATGCTTATTTACAGACCACCGGGCGCACCAGGAAATTTTATTAATTCTCTACATGAGTACATTACTTCACTTGCCCTAAGATATAAGCATCTTCTCATTCTAGGGGACCTGAACTTGCATTTTGACAAGCCCTTGGACCCCCATGTGATGGCCCTGTTAGAAATCACGGCAGCCTGCAATCTTATACCTTTCGTTTTGGGTCCTACCCACAAATTTGGACACACCTTAGACCAAATTGTCTGTGACTTACAGGTGGTGGTGGATCCTCCAATACAGCTAATTTGGTCAGACCACTTCCTGGTAAACGTTCGGATACCAGTCATAGGGAAGCTCAACCCATCAGGGGAGGCAAAGTCAGAGCTCACTTATAGAGCTCTCCATAAAATAGATTTACCTTCCCTTCAGTATACGCTCAACACCTCTGCCCCCTCTCTGGTGGGCAATCCCGAAATGGCCGCTTACTCTTTAGAAGAGAGGACAAACATTGAGGCAGTTGCTCCAATGACCAAACGCACCTCTAAGAGAACTGGCCATTTGGCACCGTGGTTCAATGAATCTCTGAGAACCAGCAAAAGTAAATGCAAAGGATTAGAAAGGAAATGGCGTAGGCAGTATCTTGTAGAGGACAGAAATATTTAGGTAGCTCTGAAAGCACACTACAAACTGACAAGGATGGCCAAAATGAGTTATTTGGAAAGTAGAATTGCAAATACTAACAATAGAGGCAAGGAAATCTTTAAAATTGTTAAATCTTTCATGGCCCCGAAAGCAGAGAACAAAGAAGCACCGCCATCAGCTGATTGGGCAAAGCAGGTGGCCCGCTCCTTTCATGATAAAATAAAGACGATCCAACAATCATTTTCCATGGAGGTGGAAGAAGTCACATCCTTCCCTTACTCTCAGGTGGGATGCGTCTTTCCACCCTCCTCCTCGGGGGCACTCTCACAAAGGCCGCCACTGTCACAAATCCCCGCCATAAAACTTGAAGACTCACTTACATATCTCTTGGGTCTAAAGTCTGGATCACCTACATATGCGTGCCCTGCTAAACTGATAGCGGCACTAGCGGCTACCTTAAACGCGCCTGTCAATAAGGTACTCAACTCCTCGCTGGTAACGGGTGTCATGCCACCTATCTGGAAGAAGGCGAAAATCCTGCCTCTCCTAAAGAAACCAAACACGGACCCCAACACTCCCACTAACTATAGACCAATTTCTCTTCTCCCTGCTTTTGCCAAAGTAGTGGAGAAACATGCCAACAAAGTACTTATGGAGTACGTGGAGGTACAAAATCTCCTGCACCCCACGCAATCCGGATTTAGGGCTAACTACAGCACCGAGTCCGCCCTGCTGGAAGTGACTGAACACCTCAGAGATCAGCTGGATGGTGGGGGAAGAGCAATGCTTATCTTGCTAGATCTGTTGGCGGCATTTGATACAGTGCCTCATAGGATGCTCTTAGACAGATTAAACAACATGGGCATAGAAGGGAAAGCATTGGCATGGATTACATCCTTTTTGGAAAACAGGGAACAGATCATCTAGACCCCTCCATTTTCAGCCACAATGCCAAGCATAAAGGTGGGAGTCCCGCAGGGCTCCTCTCTAAGTCCTACTCTGTTCAACCTGTACATGTCACCACTAGCATCATTAGCAGAGGCACATGGCGCAAAAATAGTCTCTTATGCTGATGATACACTGCTGATTTTTACATGCAAGAAAGGGGAGGATTTCAACTTGGATGCAATTAGATCCTTCCTCACCTACTTTTTTAAATGGCCGAAGCAGAACCAGCTCAAGTGCAATCCCGACAAAACAGAGATCGTATTCCGCGGCCAACCAGTGGAGGACAATTGGAGTCGGTGGTGGCCTGCACATCTCTCTCCCCCCAGCACTGCCCAATCGACAGTGAAAAACCTGGGTATCTACATCGACATCAAGCTCTCAATGCAGTCCCAAGTTCAAGCCCTAGTGGGAACCTGTTTTGGAGTATTGCGGATGCTGAAGAAATTTCTGCCACTTCTCCCCCTGGATTCCAGGAGGACAGTGGTTCAGGCATTGATCACATCCAGACTGGACTATACTAATGTCCTCTATCTGGGACTGCCGGATTACCTTCTCCAGCGCCTCCAGGTAGTGCAAAATTCAGCAGCAAGGGCGATTCTCAAACTGAAACCCAGATCACATATGACCCCCCATCTGAAGTCCCTACACTGGCTCCCAGTAAGGGAAAGGATAAACTTTTAGGCTCTGGTTATTTTTTTCAAAGCCTTCCATGGCACAGGCGCCGCCTAAATTAGAAAACGAGCCAGCCGTTACGTTCCTACCAGGACCCTCAGATCGTCATCCGCCGACCTGGCCTGCATCCCCAAAGCTCGTCTGGCATGCAGAGTCTGCAGATCTTTCGGCTTCCTGGGAACCAACACCTGGAATAAACTGCCAGCAGCTCTGAGAGC
The DNA here is from genome assembly GCA_963921515.1 of Calotriton arnoldi. Classification (NCBI taxonomy): domain Eukaryota; kingdom Metazoa; phylum Chordata; class Amphibia; order Caudata; family Salamandridae; genus Calotriton; species Calotriton arnoldi. The sequence goes on along the minus strand of CAWUFW010007739.1, from coordinate 272,429 downwards.
ATTAACAGTTCTCTCCCACTTTAAAAAACAGCTGAAAACATGGCTATTTAAAAACGAAGCCCTGGCAGGGTATGCACATGTGAACTGTCAGCGCCAGGACACTCCTGATGGAGTAGCTGTGCGCTATATAAATACTGGTCAGTCAGTCATTCATTCATTCCAAATTTATCAAGCCACACAGGCCACGCAAGCTGACCTTCCGTGGCTTGGTAAATCTCATTCCAGGTTTTGCATCACCCTGTGTCCCCTTGCGTGGCACAAGGGTAACGCAAAACCTTTGATAAATATGCCCCTTAATTTACACGTCCTGGGTACATGTAGTACCATATACTAGGGACTTACATATAAATTAAATGTACCAATCAGGTGTAAGCCAATTGTATCATGTTTTAAGGAGAAATCACTTCAACACTGGTTGGCGGTAGTAAAGTGCACAAAGTCCTAATGCCAAAAAAAACGAATTATGAAAATATAATGGGTAAAAGTAAAAAGTTTGTGAGTGACCCTGCAGAGAAGGTCAGGTCCACAGGTACTTTAAGTGAGAGAGGACTTCAGTAAAGTCATTAAGTGGCTAACCATAAATGCTTTCTGAATGCAGAAGGGCAAAGGTCTAGCAGAGAACCAGATTTAATTCTCAAAACTAGTATGGTTAGAATCTCAATGTCAATTGGATGAAATACTGATGTAATGTAACATAGGTCAGATCAAGCTTTGAATCCCCTTTAAAAAGCATCTTTTTCAACCCCACTTCTGATGCCATTGATTTTTTTAGCCACGTGTTCAGTTGATTGCAGAGCACCTTTGAAGGAGCTTGTAAGAAATTGGGTTACTGGATGGGGCAGGGGGGTGAATTACTTCTGAAGCAACATAACAATTCTTCTCAGGGTGATGTCACAAGCAAACCCTAAATAAACCTGTGCTCAACCCTTGAATAGATGGCACAGAGCAGTCAGGCTTATTTCAGAGGCAATGTGTAAAGTATTTGTGCAAGACTTCAAACAGTAACAGAGTGAAATCACTCCGCAAAAGGATCCCATAACACTTTAGAAAACTAGAGTAATTTTTAATAACTAAAACAAGACCAAAACAACAAATCTAATCAATAGAACTGGAGATATGCACGTTTTAAGATTCAGTAAAAACAGTGTCAAAAAGTGCCAACTGTAGATATCTGGTTGCACCAGACTTGGACAAAGTCACAAGTTCAGGCCATCCGCGATGGATCGTGGGCAGGCTACAGGGACCCAGTTAGGCCCGTTGAACAAAGTACCTCAAATCCTGGTTTGTGCAGCCTTGCGCAGTTCCGAATCGAAGATGCGTCACCCAGTTGAAGCGTCGGTTCTGAGCTGCAGCAAGGCTGTGGTGTGAGATCCTGTGCCGTCATCTACAATCCCATTGAAAAGGGCTTTCAATGCAAAGTCCAGCTTCAAGGATAAGTCGCACAGTCGGGGCAGTGCGTTGGTTCTGAGGAGCTGGGAGGCTGCGATGCTGAGCTCAGCATCGTATTCAAGCCTGCCGTCGATGAGGGATGTGAATCCCTGCACCGAGGATGCATCACATATTGGCAGTTCCAATGCGGCAATGGGCTGAGATGCAATGAAGGTCTTTGCAAGAGTACTGATTCATGCATCAGTGGTGAAACATTGGTTCTGCTCTGAGTTGCACAGTGAAGCAGTGGAGATGCATCCATACCACTGGATCCACAGAGGCTGGCAGAGCACCTTAGGCACACTTCCAAGGGTCCAGGACTGGAGTGGCACCACTTGACTCACAGTCATCACAGTCCAGGTGCTGAGTTCAAGATTACTGGAGCCTTCTGTCCCTGAGGCTCATGTCAGGAGGCAAGCCCACTAAACCTTAGAGTCACTTTGATGTCCTGGGTTCAACAGATGCAGATCCAGTCCTTCTCATTCAGGCAAGAGGGCAGCAGGCAGCAGGTCAGCACAGCGGGTACTAGTTCTTCTTCCTGGCAGAGTATCGACAGGTCCAGAAATGTACTGAAGTGTTGGTGTCTGAGATCTGGGATTTATATCCAGTTGTGCCTTTGAAGTGAGAAGGAGCTTCTAGAGGTTTCCCTTTGAAGTCACCAGGCATACTGACTTCCCTGGCCCCAGACTAACTACAGAGGTATAGAGCCCTTTGTTTGGAGTCAGGACATAGCCCTCCCATCCTGCCAGTGATGGCCTATCCAGGCACACCTAAGCTCTCTATTGTGGTTGGCTGTCTAGGTGAAACACACAAAACCCATCTGTCAGCTACATCCAGTCATATGACCTTGAGACATGTTTCAGTCACTTCATGGCTAAGGCAGGAAAATGGCAGCATTCTAAAAGTGGCATTTTCAAAAGTGTAACTTAAAATCCGACTTCAACACAAGTTAGGATTTTTCAGCTTATTAAATGTAATAAAGTAACTCCAATGCTATCCTGTTGGAGATACCTTTGCAGTAGTGAAAAATGAATTTAAGAGTTTTTCACTACCAGGAAATGTAAAACTTTGAAGTAAATGTCCTACTTTTTAAACACATTGTTCCCTGCCCTCTCGGCTGTCCACGGCTTGCGCTAGGGGTGTGTTATATGTATTAAAAAGGAAGGTGTGGGCCTGGAAAAAGGTTTAGTTTGCCAGGTCGAAATGGCAGTTTAAATCAGCACACACAGGCTGTGATGACAGGCCTTAGACATGATCAAAGACCTACTTAAATGGTTGTCACAATCAGTGATGCAGGTGTACTAGTAGCACATAATTTACAGACCCTGGACACAGATAGTACTACCTTATTAGGTACTTATAAGTTACTTAAATATGCCAATTGGGGATAAGCCAATGTGATCATGTTTTAAGGAGTGAGCACATGCACGTTAGCACTGGTTAGCAGTGGTAAAGTGCGCAGAGTCCTAAGGCCGGTAAAAATGAGATCAGCAAAAAATGAAGGAGGAAGGCAAAAAGTTTGGGGGAAGACCACCCGATAGCTGACATGTCTAACAGAGCTTGTCACTTTGTAAGTCCTCAAGAGGTACACTAGGGTAGAAGTTTAATGGTAGATGGGGTAGAAATTTGACCCATCTACCATTTGGGATAATGTTTGATTTTTCCAAACCAAGAAATATGTATGCTTTATAAGAATGTCAGATGCATCTGTCTGAGTCATTATTAGGACACACTTTCTAGTACAAGGATCACCACAAAAATAGTAGTAACTGCCTACGTAAAATACAAATCTGGCACACAAGAATACATACTTACATGTTACACACTAAGCTTTGCGACAGGCACGTCAAAACTTAATGCTATTTTTTAAATTACTTTATTGTTTATTTAACATGAAAAATACAATGAATACATACTAAAGCATTTAGGTCACAATTTGGTACACAACGCATCATACTTCAAGATGTTAACAGCTTGTGGGGGGTCATGCCCTCTACTGGTAGTATGGGGGCAAGACCTGGTGAGAAGTTGATGCGATTTTATGATAAATGAAATCTGTAACTAGATTCTAACCATATATGTTATGTTAAGCAAGTTCATTAACCTTCATAGTTATCTAACCAATGTTATACCTGGGAATATGCTTACACAGTGATCTCCACAGATAAGTGCCTTATTGTGAGGAAATTTAAAATGTAGACTGCTTTTGACCCAAAAAGTACCGAAGTACACAGTTAATAAGTCAATTTCTTTGAATCTGATTTTGAATACATATATATATATATATATATATATATATATATATATATATATATATATATATTCACTGAAAAACCATAGGTTTTAGGGACAGTTATAGTTAGTTGGACATTGCACTCGTACAAAACCCGTGAAATTCCCCTGTTATAGTTAGTTCTGCTAACTATAACTCGCGCCCCGCAATGCACTGCTGATGACGTCACATATTACATCACTCATGACATGGTCAGTGACATCACTGATGACATCTCAAATGACATCACTGATGACATCACTGATGACATCATCCAGTGACGGTGTGTTTCTGTAAAGTTTAAATATGTTTAATATATATAGGGAAAGGCGTATTGAAGAATGAGTGGGTGTATAAGTGTCTGAATGGATGATTTAGTACGTGAGTGACTGACTCTACAAGTGAGTGATTAAACGTATCTTACTGAATGCATGGGTTAGTGACTAAACTGTGTGAATGTCTGTATCCGTCTGTTTGTTGGTGTGTAAGTGGATGCATGGATTTGCGAATAGCTACATGAGTGTCTATATGGGTTATTGATTGGTTCTCTGAGTATATGTATGGCTGCCTGAGTGTTTGTGTGGGTGGGGTGTGTGTGACTCTATACATAGATGTGTGAGTGGGTGATTCACTGGGTGCATGATTTCAAGAGTGTATCTGTGATGGACTGCTTGGGTGGGTGAGTGTGTGTATGGGTGTGTTAGTGAGTGAATGTATATCTCAGTGGTACATGTGCGAGTAACTACATATGTAAAAGGCAGTATATATGTGTGTTAGAGTATTTAAATGGCTATAAGTGAGAGTGTGTTATTGTGAGAGTGGCTGTATGGATGCGTGTGTGCTTGTATCAGTTATTGTATAAGAGCGTAAGAATGTGCTAGTATTTGTATGAGTAAGTGAGCTGGTGTGTGTATAACTGTATAGGTGAGTAAATGGGTGTGTGATTAATTTTTTGCATGACTGACTAGGTGTGTGAGTACCTCTATGGATGAGTGGCGGTGTGTGAGTGTTTATATAGGTGTATGAGTGCATATGATAGTCCTGTACTGAGTGACTGTAAGTATGAGTGACTGTACAGGTGAGTGAGTGGATGTGTGTGTAGACCTAAGAATCAGTGAGTGGGTATGTAGTTTTTGGTGTTGGAGTGTCTATGCTTTTGAGAATGGCAGTCTGTAATTTAGAGTGGGTGTATCAAAAGTTATATTAGGGTGTGAGAAGATGCATGAAATTATCACATGGATGATGTCATCAGTGATGTCATTTGAGATGTCATCAGTGATGTCACTGACCATGTCATGAGTGATGTAATATGTTACGTCATCAGCAGTGCATTGCGGGACGCGAGTTATAGTTAGCTGAACTAACTATAACAGGGGAATTTCACGGGTTTTGTACGAGTGCAATGTCCAACTAACTATAACTGTCCCTAAAACCTATGGTTTTTCAGTGAATTTCAAAGGTTTTTTAAATGCTAATTTCTAGCTATAACGTGTCTGAAACCTATAGTTTTTCAGTGAATTTCAAAGGTTTTTAAATGCTAATTTCTAACTATAACGTGCCTGAAACCTATGGTTTTTTCAGTGAATTTCAAAGGTTTTTAAATGCTAATTTCTAACTATAACATGCCTGAAACCTATGGTTTTTCAGTGAATTTCAAAGGTTTTTTAAATGCTAATTTCTAAATATAACGTGCCTGAAACCTATGATTTTTAAAGTGAATTTCAAAGGTTTTTAAATGCTAGTTTCTAACTATGCCAACAGAGGTAGGACATGTGAAGAAAGAAGAAAAAACGCACAGAAAGAAGCAAAAGATGTGCAGAAAGAACCAACAGAGGAGCAGAAAGAGGCCTTGTTGCAAAATCATCCTGTGCCCACAACTTTTTCAGACGGGTACTGGTGGTAACTGACTCTGACTAACCAGAGCCAGTGCGCGTTTGCACAGTGGTGAAGGGAGGGGGGGCCTGAGGTGACATGTGTGCAAACGCGCCTGTGGTGCATTTTAAGTTGCGGGATTAAGTCCCCTTGAATCCTGAGGGTCCCTGGGGCCCAACTAGCCCCCCAGGTACCTACAGTTAGGACCACAGAGCTGAGTTGCAGAGAGGCGTTCCGAGGCCACGCACCTTTTTCACCTCTCTGCAACGCAACTCTGTTGTGCTTACTGAAGGTACCTGGTGGGCTAGTTGGCCCCCAGGATTCAAAGGGAATTAACTCCCCAACTTAAAACGCACCACAGGGCGTGTTTGCGCACATGTCACCTGAGGCCCGCCCCTCCCTTCACCACTGTGTAAGCGCGCCCCGTGGCGCGTTTTAAGTTGGGGATTAGGTCACCTTGAATCCTGAGAGTCCCTGGGGCCCAACTAGCCCACCAGGTACTTCCAGTAAGCACCACAGGCCTGCGTTGCAATGCCTGTAACAAATTGTGCAGTTGTGTTTAGGTAGTGAAGAGGGTCGTGCTGGGGGTAGTGTTTTAGGGTTTAGGGTAGTGCAGTGGTGTTTGTGTAGTGTAGGGGGTCATGCTGGGGGTAGATTTAGGGTTTAGGGTAGTACAGTGGTGTTTGGGTAGTGTAGGGGGTCGTGCTGGGGTTAGTGTTTTAGGGTTTTAGGGTTTAGGGTAGTGCAGTGGTGTTTGGGTAGTGTAGGGGATACTGCTGGGGGTAGTGTTTTAGGGTTTAGGGTAGTGCAATGGTGTTTGGGTAGTGTAGGGGGTACTGCTGGGGGTAGTGTTTTAGGGTTTAGGGTAGTGCAGTGGTGTTTGGGTAGCGTAGGGGTACTGCTGGGGGTAGTGTTTTATGGTTTAGGGTAGTGCAGTGGTGTTTGGGTAGTGTAGGGGTTCGTGCTGGGGTAGTTTTTAGGGTTTAGGGTAGTGCAGTGGTGTTTGTGTAGTGTAGGAGGTCGTGTTTTAGGGTTTAGGGTAGTGCAGTGGTCTTTGGGTAGTGTAGGGAGTCGTGCGGGGGGTATTGTTTTAGAGTTTAGGGTAGTGCAGTGGTCTTTGGTTAGTGTAGGGGGTTGTGCGGGGGTAGTGTTTTAGGGATTAGGGTAGTGCATTGGTATTTGGGTAGTGTAGGGGGTCATGCGGGGGTAGTGTTTTAGGGTTTAGGGCAGTGCAGTGGTGTTTAGGTAGTGTAGGGGGTCGTGCTGGGGGAGTGTTTTAGGGTTTAGGGCAGTGCAGTGGTGTTCGGGTAGTGTAGGGGGTCGTGCTGGGGGAGTGTTTTAGGGTTTAGGGCAGTGCAGTGGTGTTCGGGTAGTGTAGGGGGTCGTGCTGGGGGAGTATTTTAGGGTTTAGGGTAGTGCAGTGGTGTTCGGGTAGTGTAGCGGGTCATGCTGGGGGTAGTGTTCTAGGGTTTAGGGCAGTGCAGTGGTGTTCGGGTAGTGTAGGGGGTCGTGCTGGGGGAGTATTTTAGGGTTTAGGGTAGTGCTGTGGTGTTCGGGTAGTGTAGGGGGTAATGCTGGGGGTAGTGTTTCAGGGTTTAGGGCAGTGCAGTGGTGTTCGGGCAGTGTAGGGGGTCGTGCAGGGGGTGGTGTTTCAGGGTTTAGGGCAGTGAGGGGTGTTCGGGCAGTGTAGGGGGTCGTGCAGGGGTGGTGTTTCAGGGTTTAGGGCAGTGGTGTTCGGGCAGTGTAGGGGGTCATGCTGGGGGGGGTGTTTCAGGGTTTGGGGCAGTGCAGTGGTGTTCGAGCACTAAAGGGGTCATGCTGGGGGTGGTGTTTCAGGGTTTAGGGCATTGCAGTGGTGTTCGGGCAGTGTAGGTGGCGGTGCAGGGGGTGGTGTTTCAGGGTTTAGGGCAGTGCAGTGGTGTTCGGGCAGTGTAGGGGGTCATGCAGGGGGTGGTGTTTCAGGGTTTAGGGCAGTGCAGTGGTGTTCGGGCAGTGTAGGGGGCGGTGCAGGGGGTGGTGTTTCAGGGTTTAGGGCAGTACAGTGGTGTTCGGGCATTGTAGGGGGTGGTGCTGGGGCTGGTGTTTCAGGGTTTAGGGCAGTGCAGTGGTGTTCGGGCAGTGTAGGGGGTCGTGCTGGGGCTGGTGTTTCAGGGTTTAGGGCAGTGCAGTGGTGTTCGGGCAGTGTAGGGGGTCGTGCTGGGGCTGGTGTTTCAGGGTTTAGGGCAGTGCAGTGGTGTTCGGGCAGTGTAGGGTGTCATGCTGGGGCTGGTGTTTCAGGGTTTAGGGCAGTGCAGTGGTGTTCGGGCAGTGTAGGGGGTCTTGCTGGGGCTGGTGTTTCAGAGTCTAGGGCAATGCAGTGGTGTTCGGGCAGTGTAGGGGGTCTTGCTGGGGCTGGTGTTTCAGGGTTTAGGGCAGTACAGTGGTGTTCGGGCATTGTAGGGGGTGGTGCTGGGGCTGGTGTTTCAGGGTTTAGGGCAGTGCAGTGGTGTTAGGGCAGTGTAGGGGTTCGTGCTGGGGCTGGTGTTTCAGGGTTTAGGGCAGTGCAGTGGTTTTCGGGCAGTGTAGGGGGTCGTGCTGGGGCTGGTGTTTCAGGGTTTAGGGCAGTGCAGTGGTGTTCGGGCAGTGTAGGGGTCTTGCTGGGGCTGGTGTTTCAGAGTCTAGGGCAATGCAGTGGTGTTCGGGCAGTGTAGGGGGTCTTGCTGGGGCTGGTGTTTCAGGGTTTAGGGCAGTGCAGTGGTGTTCGGGCAGTGTAGGGGTCGTGCTGGGGGTGGTGTTTCAGGGTTTAGGGCAGAGCAATGGTGCTCAGGCAGTGTAGGGGGTTGTGCTGAGGGTGATGTTTCTGGGTTTAGGGCAGTGCAGTGGTGTTAGGGCAGTGTAGGGGGTCGTGCTGGGGGTGGTGTTTCAGGGTTTAGGGCAGTGCAGTGGTGTTCCGGCAGTGTAGGGGGTCGTGCAGGGGGTGGTGTTTCAGGGTTTAGTGCAGTGGTGTTCGGGCAGTGTAGGGGGTCGTGCTGGGGTGGTGTTTCAGGGTTTAGGGCAGTGCAGTGGTGTTCGGGCAGTGTAGGGTGTCGTGCTGAGGGGTGGTGTTTCAGGGTTTAGGGCAGTGCAGTAGTGTTTGGGCAGTGTAGGGGGTCATGCAGGGGGTGGTGTTTCAGGGTTTAGGGCAGTGCAGTGGTGTTCGGCCAGTGTAGGTAGTCTTGCTGGGGGTGGTGTTTCAGGGTTTAGGGCAGTGCAGTAGTTTTCAGGCAGTGTAGGCGGTCGTGCTGGGGCTGGTGTTTCTGGGTTTAGGGCAGTGCAGTGGTGTTCGGGCAGTGTACGGGATTGTGCTGGGGCTGGTGTTTCAGGGTTTAGGGCAGTGCAGTGGTGTGCGGGCAGTGTACGGGTTGTGCTGGGGCTGGTGTTTCAGGGTTTAGGGCAGTGCAGTGGTGTTCGGGCAGTGTAGGGGGTCGTGCTGGGGGTGGTGTTTCAGGGTTTAGGGTAGTGCAGTGGTGTTTGTGTAGTGTAGGGGTCATGCTGGGGGTAGATTTAGGGTTTAGGGTAGTACAGTGGTGTTTGGGTAGTGTAGGGGGTCGTGCTGGGGTTAGTGTTTTAGGGTTTTAGGGTTTAGGGTAGTGCAGTGGTGTTTGGGTAGTGTAGGGGATACTGCTGGGGGTAGTGTTTTAGGGTTTAGGGTAGTGCAATGGTGTTTGGGTAGTGTAGGGGGTACTGCTGGGGGTAGTGTTTTAGGGTTTAGGGTAGTGCAGTGGTGTTTGGGTAGCGTAGGGGGTACTGCTGGGGGTAGTGTTTTATGGTTTAGGGTAGTGCAGTGGTGTTTGGGTAGTGTAGGGGTTCGTGCTGGGGTAGTTTTTTAGGGTTTAGGGTAGTGCAGTGGTGTTTGTGTAGTGTAGGAGGTCGTGTTTTAGGGTTTAGGGTAGTGCAGTGGTCTTTGGGTAGTGTAGGGAGTCGTGCGGGGGTATTGTTTTAGAGTTTAGGGTAGTGCAGTGGTCTTTGGTTAGTGTAGGGGTTGTGCGGGGGTAGTGTTTTAGGGATTAGGGTAGTGCATTGGTATTTGGGTAGTGTAGGGGTCATGCGGGGGGTAGTGTTTTAGGGTTTAGGGCAGTGCAGTGGTGTTTAGGTAGTGTAGGGGGTCGTGCTGGGGGAGTGTTTTAGGGTTTAGGGCAGTGCAGTGGTGTTCGGGTAGTGTAGGGGGTCGTGCTGGGGGAGTGTTTTAGGGTTTAGGGCAGTGCAGTGGTGTTCGGGTAGTGTAGGGGGTCGTGCTGGGGGAGTATTTTAGGGTTTAGGGTAGTGCAGTGGTGTTCGGGTAGTGTAGCGGGTCATGCTGGGGGTAGTGTTCTAGGGTTTAGGGCAGTGCAGTGGTGTTCGGGTAGTGTAGGGGGTCGTGCTGGGGGGAGTATTTTAGGGTTTAGGGTAGTGCTGTGGTGTTCGGGTAGTGTAGGGGGTAATGCTGGGGGTAGTGTTTCAGGGTTTAGGGCAGTGCAGTGGTGTTCAGGCAGTGTAGGGGTCGTGCAGGGGGTGGTGTTTCAGGGTTTAGGGCAGTGAGGGGTGTTCGGGCAGTGTAGGGGGTCGTGCAGGGGTGGTGTTTCAGGGTTTAGGGCAGTGGTGTTCGGGCAGTGTAGGGGGTCATGCTGGGGGGGGTGTTTCAGGGTTTGGGGCAGTGCAGTGGTGTTCGAGCACTAAAGGGGGTCATGCTGGGGGTGGTGTTTCAGGGTTTAGGGCATTGCAGTGGTGTTCGGGCAGTGTAGGTGGCGGTGCAGGGGGTGGTGTTTCAGGGTTTAGGGCAGTGCAGTGGTGTTCGGGCAGTGTAGGGGGTCATGCTGGGGGTGGTGTTTCAGGGTTTAGGGCAGTGCTGTGGTGTTCGGGCAGTGTAGGGGGCGGTGCAGGGGGTGGTGTTTCAGGGTTTAGGGCAGTACAGTGGTGTTCGGGCATTGTAGGGGGTGGTGCTGGGGCTGGTGTTTCAGGGTTTAGGGCAGTGCAGTGGTGTTCGGGCAGTGTAGGGGGTCGTGCTGGGGCTGGTGTTTCAGGGTTTAGGGCAGTGCAGTGGTGTTCGGGCAGTGTAGGGGGTCGTGCTGGGGCTGGTGTTTCAGGGTTTAGGGCAGTGCAGTGGTGTTCGGGCAGTGTAGGGTGTCATGCTGGGGCTGGTGTTTCAGGGTTTAGGGCAGTGCAGTGGTGTTCGGGCAGTGTAGGGGTCTTGCTGGGGCTGGTGTTTCAGAGTCTAGGGCAATGCAGTGGTGTTCGGGCAGTGTAGGGGGTCTTGCTGGGGCTGGTGTTTCAGGGTTTAGGGCAGTACAGTGGTGTTCGGGCATTGTAGGGGGTGGTGCTGGGGCTGGTGTTTCAGGGTTTAGGGCAGTGCAGTGGTGTTAGGGCAGTGTAGGGGTTCGTGCTGGGGCTGGTGTTTCAGGGTTTAGGGCAGTGCAGTGGTTTTCGGGCAGTGTAGGGGGTCGTGCTGGGGCTGGTGTTTCAGGGTTTAGGGCAGTGCAGTGGTGTTCGGGCAGTGTAGGGGGTCTTGCTGGGGCTGGTGTTTCAGAGTCTAGGGCAATGCAGTGGTGTTCGGGCAGTGTAGGGGTCTTGCTGGGGCTGGTGTTTCAGGGTTTAGGGCAGTGCAGTGGTGTTCGGGCAGTGTAGGGGGTCGTGCTGGGGGTGGTGTTTCAGGGTTTAGGGCAGAGCAATGGTGCTCAGGCAGTGTAGGGGGTTGTGCTGAGGGTGATGTTTCTGGGTTTAGGGCAGTGCAGTGGTGTTAGGGCAGTGTAGGGGGTCGTGCTGGGGGTGGTGTTTCAGGGTTTAGGGCAGTGCAGTGGTGTTCCGGCAGTGTAGGGGGTCGTGCAGGGGTGGTGTTTCAGGGTTTAGTGCAGTGGTGTTCGGGCAGTGTAGGGGGTCGTGCTGGGGTGGTGTTTCAGGGTTTAGGGCAGTGCAGTGGTGTTCGGGCAGTGTAGGGTGTCGTGCTGAGGGGTGGTGTTTCAGGGTTTAGGGCAGTGCAGTAGTGTTTGGGCAGTGTAGGGGGTCATGCAGGGGTGGTGTTTCAGGGTTTAGGGCAGTGCAGTGGTGTTCGGCCAGTGTAGGTAGTCTTGCTGGGGGTGGTGTTTCAGGGTTTAGGGCAGTGCAGTAGTTTTCAGGCAGTGTAGGCGGTCGTGCTGGGGCTGGTGTTTCTGGGTTTAGGGCAGTGCAGTGGTGTTCGGGCAGTGTACGGGATTGTGCTGGGGCTGGTGTTTCAGGGTTTAGGGCAGTGCAGTGGTGTGCGGGCAGTGTACGGGTTGTGCTGGGGCTGGTGTTTCAGGGTTTAGGGCAGTGCAGTGGTGTTCGGGCAGTGTAGGGGGTCGTGCTGGGGGTGGTGTTTCAGGGTTTAGGGCAGTGCAGTGGTGTTCGGGCAGTGTAGGGGGTCGTGCTGGGGCTGGTGTTTCAGGGTTTAGGGCAGTGCAGTGGTGTTCGGGCAGTGTAGGGGGTCGTGCTGGGGCTAGTGTTTCAGGGTTTAGGGCAGAGCAGTGGTGTTCGGGCGGTGTAGGGCGATGTGCTGGGGTGGTGTTTCAGGGTTTAGGGCAGTTCAGTGGTGTTCGGGCAGTGTAGGGGGTCTTGCTGGGGGTGGTGTTTCAGGGTTTAGGGCAGTGCAGTGGTGTTCGGGCAGTGTAGGGGGTCTTGCTGGGGGTGGTGTTTCAGGGTTTAGGGCAGTGGTGTTCGGGCAGTGTAGGGGGTCTTGCTGGGGGTGATGTTTCAGGGTTTAGGGCAGTGCAGTGGTGTTCAGGCAGTGTAGGGGGTCTTGCTGGGGGTAGTGTTTCAGGGTTTAGGGCGGTGCAGTGGTGTTCGTTCAGTGTAGGGGGTCATGCTGGGGGTGGTGTTTCAGGGTTTAGGGCAGTGCAGTAGTGTTCGGGCAGTGTAGGGGGTCATGCTGGGGGTGGGGTTTCAGGGTTTAGGGCAGTACAGTGGTGTTCGGGCAGTGTAGGGGGTCGTGCAGGGGGTGGTGTTTCAGGGTTTAGGGCAGTGCAGTGGTGTTCGGGCAGTGTAGGGGGTCGTGCTGGGGCTGGTGTTTCAGGGTTTAGGGCAGTGCAGTGGTGTTCGGGCAGTGTAGGGGTCTTGCTGGGGGTGGTGTTTCAGGGTTTAGGGCAGTGGTGTTCGGGCAGTGTAGGGGGTCTTGCTGGGGGTGATGTTTCAGGGTTTAGGGCAGTGCAGTGGTGTTCGGGCAGTGTAGGGGGTCTTGCTGGGGGTAGTGTTTCAGGGTTTAGGGCAGTGCAGTGGTGTTCGTGCAGTATAGGGGGTCGTGCTGGGGATGGTGTTTCTGGGTTTAGGGCAGTGCAGTAGTGTTCGAGCAGTGTAGGGGGTTGTGCAGGGAGTGGTGTTTCAGAGTTTAGGGCAGTGCAGTGGTGTTCGGGCAGTGTAGGGGGTCACGCTGGGGGTGTTGGTTTAGGGCAGTGCAGTGGTGTTCGGGCAGTGTAGGGGGTCATGCACGGGGTGTTGTTTCAGGGTTTAGGGCAGTGCAGTGGTGTTCGGGCAGTGTAGGGTCTTGTGCTGGGGCTGGTGTTTCAGGGTTCAGGGCAGTGCAGTGGTGTTCAGGCAGTGTAGGGGGTCGTGCTGAGGCTGGTGTTTCACGGTTTAGGGCAGTGCAGTGGTGTTCGGGCAGTGTAGGGGGTCGTGCTGGGGCTGGTGTTTCAGGGTTTAGGGCAGTGCAGTGGTGTTCTGGCAGTGTAGGCGGTCGTGCTGGGGCTAGTGTTTCAGGGTTTAGGGCAGTGCAGTGGTGTTCGGGCAGTGTAGGGGGTCGTGCTGGGGCTGGTGTTTCAGGGTTTAGGGCAGTGCAGTGGTGCTCGGGCAGTGTAGGGGGTCGTGCTGGGGGTGATGTTTCAGAGTTTAGGGTAGTGCAGTGGTGTTCGGGCAGTGTAGGGGGTCGTGCAGGGGCTGGTGTTTCAAGGTTTAGGGCTGTGCAGTGGTGTTCGGGCAGTGTTGGGGGTCGTGCTGGGGCTGGTCTTTCAGGGTTTTGGGCAGAGCAGTGGTGTTCGGACAGTGTAGGGGGTCATGCTGGGGGTAGTGTTTCAGGGTTTAGGGCAGTGCAGTGGTGTTCGGGCAGTGTAGGGGGTCGTGCTGGGGGTGGTGTTTCAGGGTTTAGGTCAGTGGTGTTCGGGCAGTGTAGGGGGTCTTGCTGGGGGTGATGTTTCAGGGTTTAGGGCAGTGCAGTGGTGTTCGGGCAGTGTAGGGGGTCTTGCTGGGGGTAGTGTTTCAGGGTTTAGAACAGTGCAGTGGTGTTCGGGCAGTGTAGGGGGTCATGCTGGGGGTGGTGTTTCAGGGTTTAGGGCAGTGCAGTGGTGTTTGGGCAGTGTAGGGGGTCGTGAAGGGGGTGGTGTTTCAGGGTTTAGGGCAGTGCAGTGGTGTTCGGGCAGTGTAGGGGGTCGTGCTAGGGGTGGTGTTTCAGGGTTTAGGGCAGTGCAGTGGTGTTCGGGCAGTGTAGGGGGTCATGCAGGGGCTGGTGTTTCAGGGTTTAGGGCAGTGCAGTGGTGTTCGGGCAGTGTGGGGGTCGTGCTGGGGTTAGTGTTTTAGGGTTTAGGGTAGTGCAGTGGTGCTTGTGTAGTGTAGGGGGTCGTGCTGGGGGTAGTGTTTTAGGGTTTAGGGTAGTGCAGTGGTATTTGTGTAGTGTAGGGGGTCATGTTTTAGGGTAGTGCAGTGGTGTTTGGGTAGTGTAGGTTGTCGTGCTGGGGGTAGTGTTTTAGGATTTAGGTTAGTGCCGTGGTGTTTGGGTAGTGTAGGGGTTGTGCTGGGGGTAGTGTTTTAGGGTTTAGGGTAGTGCAGTGGTGTTTGTGTAGTGTAGGGGGTCGTGCTGGGGGTAGTGTTTTAGGGTAGTGCAGTGGTGCTCGGGCAGTGTAGGGGGTCGTGCTGGGGGTGATGTTTCAGAGTTTAGGGTAGTGCAGTGGTGTTCGGGCAGTGTAGGGGGTCGTGCAGGGGCTGGTGTTTCAAGGTTTAGGGCAGTGCAGTGGTGTTCGGGCAGTGTAGGGGGTCGTGCTGGGGCTGGTCTTTCAGGGTTTTGGGCAGAGCAGTGGTGTTCGGACAGTGTAGGGGGTCATGCTGGGGGTAGTGTTTCAGGGTTTAGGGCAGTGCAGTGGTGTTCGGGCAGTGTAGGGGGTCGTGCTGGGGGTGGTGTTTCAGGGTTTAGGTCAGTGGTGTTCGGGCAGTGTAGGGGTCTTGCTGGGGGTGATGTTTCAGGGTTTAGGGCAGTGCAGTGGTGTTCGGGCAGTGTAGGGGGTCTTGCTGGGGGTAGTGTTTCAGGGTTTAGAACAGTGCAGTGGTGTTCGGGCAGTGTAGGGGGTCATGCTGGGGGTGGTGTTTCAGGGTTTAGGGCAGTGCAGTGGTGTTTGGGCAGTGTAGGGGGTCGTGAAGGGGTGGTGTTTCAGGGTTTAGGGCAGTGCAGTGGTGTTCGGGCAGTGTAGGGGGTCGTGCTAGGGGTGGTGTTTCAGGGTTTAGGGCAGTGCAGTGGTGTTCGGGCAGTGTAGGGGGTCATGCAGGGGGCTGGTGTTTCAGGGTTTAGGGCAGTGCAGTGGTGTTCGGGCAGTGTAGGGGGTCATGCTGGGGGTAGTGTTTTAGGGTTTAGGGTAGTGCAGTGGTGCTTGTGTAGTGTAGGGGGTCGTGCTGGGGGTAGTGTTTTAGGGTTTAGGGTAGTGCAGTGGTATTTGTGTAGTGTAGGGGTCATGTTTTAGGGTAGTGCAGTGGTGTTTGGGTAGTGTAGGTTGTCGTGCTGGGGGTAGTGTTTTAGGATTTAGGTTAGTGCTGTGGTGTTTGGGTAGTGTAGGGGGTTGTGCTGGGGGTAGTGTTTTAGGGTTTAGGGTAGTGCAGTGGTGTTTGTGTGAGTGTAGGGGTCGTGCTGGGGGTAGTGTTTTAGGGTTTAGGGTAGTGCAGTGGTGCTTGTATAGTGTAGGGGGTCGTGCTGGGGGTAGGGTTTAGGGTAGTGCAGTGGTGTTTGTGTAGTGTAGGGGGTCATGTTTTAGGGTAGTGCAGTGGTGTTTGGGTAGTGTAGGGGTCGTGCTGGTGGTAGTGTTTTAGGATTTAGGTTAGTGCAGTGGTGTTTGGGTAGTGTAGGGGGTCGTGCTGGGGTAGTGTTTTAGGGTTTAGGATAGTGCAGTGGTGCTTGTGTAGTGCAGGGGGTCGTTCTGGGGGTAGTGTTTTAGGGCTTAAGGTAGTGCAGTGGTGTTTTTGTAGTGTAGGGGGGTCATGTTTTAAGATGCAATGCTCCAATACCTGACCAGTCTGCACTACATAAAACTACAAAAAACTAAAAATAAAAAGTGTTTTGCACACTTTTGTCATTGGGCTATATGTGGGCTACATCTGGGTAATATTTGTGCTACATTTGGGCTCTTTTTCACTGGTGGCCATCTTGGAAGACTTCTTTGTTATGAAGTTTCCTAATTTCTTCATTTACTGCAGTCTCCTCAGTAGGAAATGCTTTCAGTTTTTACTTTGATTCCATCAAGAAGGCATTCAGTTGTGTCTCACATCTGCCATAAATTCAGAATGTTAGCACTCTAGTTGCTCATTAGATCACTGGAGTAAAGCTACTGCTCACCAGGGAGTTAACTGGTGGTTGAATTGCTGCTGGTATTGAAAGTGATTGTTTCAGTCTGCATGTCAGAATTTTCTAATGAAATAGAAGAGGATTTGAGATCTCACTTAAAACATGCCTAATTTTTCTTTCTGCAGCACTAACCATAATTTCTATTTCAAAAGAACCCCTCATTTTGTTCCTTTTTAAATTAAATGTTTTAAGTGTTACCAGTTTATTCCAATCAAGATGGCTTCAGGTGTGCCATACTTTTGCCATAAGTAAGGCTGTTAGCACTCTAGTTGTTCTTTAGAACACTCTGGGAAGCTGCAGTAGAACACAAAGGCATCAACTGGCAGGCTGCTCCTGTTGAAATATAACAGGAAGATATTTGAGATCACACTTGAAACATGTCCTAATTTTTCTTTCTACAGCACTAACCATAATTTCTATGACAAAATGAACCCCATCATTTTGTTCCTTTTTAAATTAAATTGTTTAAGTGTTACCAGTTTATTCCAATCAAGATGGCTTCAGGTGTGCCATACTTTTGTCATAAGTAAGGCTGTTAGCACTCTAGTTGTTCTTTAGAACACTCTGGGAAGCTGCAGTAGAACACAAAGGAATCAACTGACAGTCTCTGCCCTTGTTGGATGTACATGTTTTACTGAGAATGTCAGACTTCATTCTCACATGAGTGAGAAAGATAATATGCTCTCATTTTAGCTTCTGGAGCACCTTCCAAACCTCCATGGGACAAGCATGAGAAAATAGTGTTCTCTCAAACATGATTCATGATATCCCAGCAGAAGGTTTTCACATGGTAAAATCACCTTAGAATACACCACAATTCCTAAAATTAGTATGGTACCATCAACAAATAAATTCTAATGTAACTAAAGCCTGTTATCACCCTTTATAGTTCTCCTTTTGGTGACCCTCAAAATCTTCTATTCACTACAATGCATTTCAATGAGGTACTATCATTTATATTGGTCCCAAGATGGCTGCCAGCAATTCCAGGATGAAGTGCTGACAGCCAATCAGATCTCACGATGACATGGGTGGTTAGGCTCCGCCCAGATATATATGTGAATTTACTTTTGATTTTCTCAGGAACTACTGAACGGATTTACACCATTTAAGCAAAAGGCACGACACTGAACCAAGGGCTACCTCTTTGCCAAATTTGGTGTAATTCCGTTCAGCAGTTCGGGCTGTAGCTGCGACTAAAGGTTCCTATGGAAAAATGAATGGGGAAAACGCGTTTTGGGACCCCCCTTTTTTCTCGGCCCCCGCTTGACGTATCACCCCGAGACTTTTCAGGATAGGAGCGGACCGGAGCGCCCCAACAAGTTGGAAACTTTCGCGAAGATTCGTCAACCGGCGCCAACGTTATTTCAAATAGAATGTCGCGGATTTCCTATGGATAATAGGTTTTAACTATAACTATCTACTGGCGACCACCAGTAGATAATATATATATATATATCTTTGTTGAATATCGACCCCTGCTTCTCTTATCTCTGAACTCTGCCCCTTGTGACTCCAGTGTTGCAGCCAAGGTTCCCAGATCCAGCATGATGTGCATGATATGTTGATCCAGCCCATTTATTTCTTTGAATTTTCAGATTTGTAGTCCTGTTTTGTATTGGGATAAACAAGACTACAAGTCCCAGAATTCAAAGAACAACCCTGAACTGGGGACATGGGAAACTTGGCAGGGCTCCTCCAGCCTGTTCCTTTACCACAATGTCAGCCCCAATTTATGGGATCCCTTGGTCATTTTTTTCCACACCCAGCACTAGTTAAAAGAAGAGCCTAACAGTGCCACAATGCAACTTGTTTCAGGTTGAATTAGAGGTGGGTAAGGCACAGAAAGCTCGAGGCAGGCTCAAGCCTGAAGCCTGGCTCTGGCTCAGCTGGAGGTCCTGTTGGAACCTTGAACCCATAACAAGCTGAGCTTTCAAATGGTTCTGCCTGCTATCCTCTGCTCAGCCGAGGATATGGCATTACAGTCAGAGCTGTCAATTTTGGAAATGGGTAACCATGTTCAACTCTCAACATTGGCTCAACATTCTGTGATTCTGGGCAAATCACTTAACCTACACATGCCCAAAAAATATGACCCTGTGTAATTTAACTGATGGTGATGTGAAATGCTCCAATGCCTTTGGGTTGGGTTGCGCTATATAAAAATTGCAGAAAAATGAAGAGAGGTAAAAACAAAGCCTTAACATAAAAGAAAATAAATACATACCCATTTAGGGTAAAACATAAACCAGTGAAACCAGAAAGCCTAGATAAATCATGGCTTCCCTGCTTGAATTGTGTGATCGTAACTATATATTTTATTTCACTTAAACTCTATTTTCTTCATAATGACATATTAAAGTACTTTCAAAAATGTGAGTTCAGAATACCAGCTCTACAAAAACCTACTCTGTTTGATTTAACAGACCATAATGTTGCATACAGTGTACACATGAAACCTGTCTTGCCTCTTAGTTCACTAATGGCACTGTCACCATTGTGGAGACAGGGGCAGGAATGGTTCTACAACCATTTTTTAAAACTATCAATTTTACTGAGTACTTCTCAGTGCAGGGCTATAATGTGACGTATTAATGCCAAAGCTTCCACATGCTAGAGAAATATCAATCAATCAATCAGGGTTTGTTAAAGCGCGACTACTCACCCGTAAGGGTCTCAAGGCGCTAGGGGTGGGGGGATGCAGGTTCCATCCATCAAGGAGGGGTCTGTCGAAGAGCCAGGTTTTGAGGTTTCTTGCGAAGATGGGGAGCGATGTTGTCTGTCTGAGGTGGAGCGGAAGGGCATTCCATGCTTTGGCCGCGAGGAAGGAGAAGGAGCGGCCTCCCGATCTGGTCTTTCTGGTGCGGGGGACCACGGCGTAGGAGAGCTGGGCTGATCGTAGGGTCCTTTGGGGTGCGTGGAATTTGAGTCGGCTGTTCAGGTATGCTGGTCCGGTGCCGTGGAGGGCCTTGTGTGCGTGGGTGAGCATCTTGAAGGTGATTCTCGCCTCGACAGGGAGCCAGTGGAGTGTGCGCAGGTGCTGGGAGATGTGGCAGTGTTTTGGCAGGTTGAGGACCAGTCTTGCGGCGGCGTTCTGGATGTTCTGTAGCTTGTGGGTGAGGTTTTTGTTTATTCCGGCGTCGAGTGCGTTGCCATAGTCGAGTCTGCTGGTGACCAGTGCGTGAGTGACGGTCTTTCGGTGTTCGAGGGGGATCCATTTGAAGGTCTTACGAAGGAGGCGAAGGGTGTGGAAGCAGGAAGACGAGACAGAGTTGATCTGGCGGTCCATTTTGAGCTCGGAGTCCAGGATGATTCCCAGGTTGCGTGCGTGGTCCGTGGGGGTTGGCGGGTTTCCGAGGGTGGGGGCCACCAGGTGTCGCTCCAGGCATCGGGGTTTGGGCCCATGATGAGTACTTCTGTTTTGTTGGTGTTTAGTTGTAGGCAGCTGTTTTTCATCCATTTGGCGACGGCTTCCATGCCTTCTCGAAAGTTGTGTCTGAATCTTGATCGTATTTTATCATGTTTTACACAATGTTTGTTGTATGATTTTCATCAGCTCTGAGTTCAATAGGGAGTCACAGTCATATAAGATATCACCACCGGGCACTTCTACATGCAAATATGTAAAACCTTTGCTGCTTCTGTTCCTCTATCTCTAAATATTTGTATACTTTTTATTATTAAAGAGCCAAAATATTTTCTTTTTCATTTTTCTCTCATGCTTTCTCTCTCATTCTTTTTCAGTCTTGTAAATATCCCTTGTTTCCCTCTTGTTTTTCAATATTTCCTTGATTTTTCTATTACTGTGATGGTTCCCCTCCCTTTTTATTATCTTTTCCGCTTGTTAATTTTGTTCCATTTCCTTAAACTAATCTTTCCTTTAGCATTCCAGATCGCAGATAATTTTTTTCTTTGTTTTACATTTAATTAATTTTTTGAGGCTGGCAGTGCAAATAATCAGATGTTACTGCAGGATAAACAAACAGAACAGTTAAACACTTTATTGAGACCTTTTCTAAGTGTCCCCATACACAGAGCAAGGGGTGCATTCCTAGCAGCACCTCTGCTCGGAGTGCTGCTGCTTCTGCCTGCTAAAGCCGCGTTTTTTCTCTCCTGAGGTGGGCGGGGCTGCTGTGGGCACGTCCGAGCTGTCCAATAGGCAAGACCTCCAAAGACTACCAAAGAGCAGGAAATACACGATCCCAAGTGGATACCAAATATTATACAACACCTTTAAGCAGTTAACTCGCCCTGCAGACTTGATAATGCCTTCTGGTGAACCTGCATTGCAGATTGGCAAATCCATTAATTTGAACTAGACTGTGCCCTTCTGGCACATGTAAAGCGCTCCCTCGGCTCCCACTCAGGCGGGATGGCATCTCCAATAACTATGGACTACTGTCATGGTGTGAAAAAGGCCGCTTTAATGAAACAGTTGCACAAAACGACAGTAAAAACCCAATTAACCTGGCTCTATGCCATACAGACTGCTCATAGCCTTGGCCACACTATACATTTCATTAACTAACCAAACCCCCCTCCCCCTTCCCATATCAAACCCCCTTTAAAACCAAACCAATCATAATCCACTCACACCCATCACTCATAACTCCCCACATCTGTCCGTCTTGCATTCACCACTGCTGTCCTCTCATTCCACAAATCCCCTTCCCCTCCACCCCAGAATTCAACTGGGTCTGAACATTGACCCGTGCTTTCTTTTCCGAACCTTTTTAATTGCTGGAAAAACCCGCCACACAACTGCTCATAAAGTGACAAAAACCCTCAACCTACCTCCCTGTCTCATGCACCAACCTCATTAAAGACTGCTGAAAAACAAAACCCAAAAAAGGGGGATGGGTGGGAGGAACAAATCTAACTCTAACCCTACCAACCAGGGAGTGCTAATTGAAAAATGGCACCTAAACCCCGTTAATCATCATCCAAAAGCCCTAACTAAACCACGCCCCTCACCCCCTAGCCAATCTCTAAGCCCTACGCTCTCGGACCCTACCACCTGCCCGAAATTTCTAGGAGGGTAGGGCTTCTGCCCACCCCCCGAACCATCATCGGGTGGGATGGCATCTCCAATAACAACAGACTACTGTCATTTCAATGACTAACCAAGAACCCCTTCCCCTACTCAAACCCCCCCTTAAAACCAACCCAATCAAAATCCACTCACACCCATCACTCATAACTCCCCGCATCCATCCATTTTGCATCCACCACTGCTGTCCTCTCATTCCACAAATCCCCTTCCCCTCCCCCCAGAATTCAACTGGGTCTGAACATTGACCTGTGCTTTCTTTTCTGAACCTTTTTAACTGCTGGAAAAAAGCCACCACCAGAAAAGCCCCCAGAGTTTTTCTGCCCCCCCCCTTTGAATAGAAACCAAACTTACATTCCTGTTGGCTAATGCACCATCCCCGCCAACATACTCCTGATCTGCACCAAGTACAATTCCACCCCGTAAACAAACAGATGCACCCCATCATCTGGAAAAAAACTCAGATGCCTCATATGTGATGTCGCTGTGTTCCAAAAAGAAAAACCCCTGCACCTTGCAAAACTTCCACAACTCCCTGTTCCTTTTTCGCCTCACTTTGTCGATGGCCCCGGCCTGTTTGCCCCCGCCATACTCTCTGTGCCATCAGCTCAGTGAATACCACTGTTGTGCCTGCCCACACTGTTTTAATCTCGAGCAAGTCCTGTTTCACAGTTTTTACTAAAGCCAAACCTTTCATCTTGACTATGTAATTTTCTCCTAGGTGCACCTATAAAGTGTCCGGGCAAGGGCTCCTTTTACCAAGTCCCTCAATTTGGGCAATAGCTCCTGCCACCACATGCCTCCTTTCCCAAACCATTTCAACTGTACTACCATATCAGGCAGACCCAGTTTTTCTTCTTCCTCGCCGAGACTCGGCATGCCTCGCTGCCCACTTCACAAAAGAATGCCCACAGATCCAAACCTCTATATGGCCTCCTAGTAGGCCTGCAATGCAACTTAGGAGAAAACAAACTCATGTTATTGGTCATCATGCAACCTCCACCCCAAACGGACATAGAGCCGATAACAGCTAGATCGCCAACGCCCTACCTGCTGAATCTCCCCCACCATCCAACCCCTGCCCTCGGCTTCTGTCGCCATCCCAATCCGGAAGGAATGCGTCCTGAAATCCTTCGCCAAATAGCCCAACAAACCCAATTCTTTCCTCAGGACCCCCAACACCTGCAAAGCTGAAAAACGCTCTCCATTCTCATGCAGAAAAATCTGTTCCCGCCCACCCCCTTATTCCCCCAACCTTTTCCAACAAGCACATGGGCAAATCGACACATCAGGGTATGCCTGCAATGTCACACAAAGGCCCTTGCCTGACTGATCCGTCTTGGACTTGGGAATCCAAACCTGCACTGCCCCCATGCATACGGACCTCATGCCAAAGCATTCCCCCGCACGTCACAGAGCCAACCACCTCCTTAACCTGGAAAAAACAGCCACACCATAATGACCAAAAAACAGAGCATCTCCCATGCATTTCCACACACACTTGGAAGCGCATCAATCACTTGGTTCAGAATGCCCAGTGTAATGGGCCATCTCAACCGATCACCCATCCCCCTCGAAAACCCCTCCGAGATGTGCGTCCCCATGTCCCCTGCCGATGGCTCATATCCCACCACAGTTTTCCAAAAAAGGCTATGCCCGCCAACTTACCTGCTCTCGTGACCGCTGACAAACCCTTGTCAATCTAGGACATGATAAAATTTACCACATCATCCCGTTGGGCTTGACCTCCATCCGAAATTCCCGGGGGGGACCGCCCCGACTGCAGAAACTCCTCCCATGCCAGCCCATAAGCTTTCCGCGTCGAGTCCGATAGCGAACTCAGGATCAGTTGCATCACGCGCCTTCGCCTGCGTCCCATCACAGTCTTCCTCTCGTCCGCCCCTGGGGCCAGCCCACGGAACTTCATCCACTGAAATCGAGAGAGAGCATTAGCAATTTAATTGTGTATACCTGGAATGTGTCTCGCCTTGAAAGTAACGTTGTGCTGCAAACATTGTAACACAAACACGCTCAACAACCTCCACAGTTTTGGCTCCTTCCCGGACTGCTGATTGACCATGTCCACAACCGCCATATTATCCACATTAAAAAGGACTGTCTTGTTCGCCAAGTAGCACCCCCACAAGCACACTGCCACCACAAGAGGAAAAAATTCCAGGAAAGCGATGCTACGCCCTCCCCGCTTCCACGCCTCCGGCCATTCCTCGGCACACCACCGCCCCTGCCAGAAAAGGCCAAAACCATGTCCTCCAGCAGCGTCTGAAAACATCTCCACCGACCACTCCATCTGCTCCCCAAGCCCCAACATTGGAATGCCATTGCACTCGTCCAGAAAAGTACGCCAAATCCTCAAAACCTCCCGGACCCCCACTGTGATTCTCACCCTGTGATGCAGCATTGAGGTCCCGGACAGTGCCCAGCCCAATCTCCTACAAAATGTCCTGCCAGACCTGACCTCCTTACATGCAAAATTTAGGTGCCCCAACAGGATCT
The DNA here is from genome assembly GCA_963921515.1 of Calotriton arnoldi. Classification (NCBI taxonomy): domain Eukaryota; kingdom Metazoa; phylum Chordata; class Amphibia; order Caudata; family Salamandridae; genus Calotriton; species Calotriton arnoldi. The sequence continues at coordinate 248,756 of CAWUFW010007739.1, read as the reverse complement.
GCACAGCCTTGACCTGCACTTTTGACCTGGCTAACACTGCATCCAAGAGCTCCAAACAACGTCTCTTTTTCTCATCAGGCAGACGAATCTCCATCTTGTCCGAATCCAGCTCCACACCCGAAAAGGCAATCACTTGAACAGGCCCTACCGTTTGGTACTTGTGGAATTGCAGTGATAAATCCTCTTTAATGGAAAAGACACATTTATCATTACAATTTTAAAAATGCCACTTTTAAAAAGTTGGCATTTTCCTGCTCTTTGCCCTGTATGTCTGCAGCCTGTCTCTGATTGCATGTCCAGGTTGGGTGACAGCTGGGCTTTGTGCATTACCTCTAGACAGCTACACACCATGGGAACTTAGCTGTGACTTGATGGGCCATCCTGGCAGGATGGGAGGGAGAAGCTGGGCACTGCCTCACTTACACCTGAATAGGCTGTGTCTTGTTCCCACAAAAAAGACTGCATACCCCTCCTGTAGTGTGTCTGGAGGCAGGACAGGAAGCAAGGATCTCTGTGCACTTTAAAGACCCTTCTTTGAAGTCTCCCCCACTTTAAGGGCACCACTGGCGATAAGAACTTGACCTCAGACCCTATTGCTTCAGTACACTTCGGGACTAGTGAATACTCTGCCAGGAAGGATGGCTGTGCTGCTGAAGGACTGCCACTCTACTGTACCGCTGCTCTGGAAGAACTACTTTCTTGCTGTGCTGGCATGCTACATGCTGCCCTCCTTGCCTGGGTGACAAGGACTGGACCTGCATCACTTAAACCTAGAACCCAGGGTGACTCCAAAGACTAGTTGGCTGGCTTCCTGGTCTGAAGTTTAAGGGATATAAAAGACTTCCCACCACCCTGCTTCTGCACCTAGACTCTGCCATCTGTGAGTCTGCCCAGTCAAGGACCCTTTGAAGTGGGCCTAAGGTGCTGCTCCAACAGACCAATGCATGGCTGCCGTTGCTGAGATTGTAGTCGACTCATTGCCATCTCTGCGTGGATCAGAGTCAACACCTAGCCTTCGGAACCACCGCTGTGCGAATCTTCTTCCCAGCACAAGGTCCTTGCATCCCCGTTGACGGTAGTCTCGAAGATGACGATGGGAATTTTGCACTGCTATGCCTGCTCTCATCAGAGCTGTCACATCATTGCTGCTGCACTCATTGGAGCCGATGCATCCTTGACGTCGACAGGATCCTCGACATCGACGCATCCCGGACTAAGGTACTTTTTGTTCAGGAGGCCAAGACTGGTCTCTGTAGCTGGCCTGCGGTCCATCGCAGTTGGCCTAAACATTTGACTTTGTCCCAGTCCAGCACAATCAGACGCTTTGTGCTTTTTGGTGCTACTTTCACTTAAATCTTTAAAATTCTATATCTCCGGTTTCCCTGATTGGATGTTTGTTGTTTTTGTCTTGGTTTATTTATTACATTAAGTCCAATGTTTCTAATCTGGTGTGGAATGTTTTTTGGGTGTTGTTTTCACTGTTTTTACTGTTTGAAGTACGGCACAAATACTTTACACATTGCCTTCAATTTGAGCCTGACTGCTCTGTGCCAAGCTACCAGGGGGTGAGCACATATTAATTTGAGGATCACAGGTGTCTTACCCTGAGTAGGCTTGTGGTCACTGCTTGACCAAGGCTCACACCCAAGGCAACCAGAAAAACAATTTCTAACAGCATATGACAATGAACACACATTTCCCTGTCTGGCACAGAATACATCGAGTCTGTCCAATCCTGATTTCTACCTTACTGCTTGCATTTAATGAATTGCTGGCCATTGGGATCCATACATGACATCAGTTCAGGACAAAGGCTGCAGCTTTGAGCAGTCTTTCCAGAGTGGATGTCAACTGTGTAGATAAATGTAATTCCAAGCCAAAACTCTGCATCAAATGTTTGATATGTTCTCTCAATTGAATGGGGACCTTAAATGAACACAATGTGCTCTTCAGGCTTTGTTCGCAGTATGAAATGTTCTGTTCCCAGATCTCCGTGGAGAACACAGAAATATAATGATGTGATGCAGCCCTCATGGATAACAGCAGTACACAGTGAACTACATCCTGATACTCACATATAGTACTTCAGCTTCACAGGTCTGTGTACAGCAGCAAATACATTTTTCTGAAAAGTTCATTTGCAAAAGAAATGAAATATACAGTATTTTAAATTTATGGTGAGCTCATGTGCCAAAGGAAAACGTATAAAAACAGACAATTTTACCCTTTCATTATTTCAACTGGTAGAAATATATATCACAAATCTGTACACTTAACTGGTTACAGATAGATATGTGTATATATACATATACATTTATATCCACATATATGTATATATACATTTATATCCACATATATGTATATATACATTTATATACATATATATATATATTTACACACATATATATATATATTATCTACTGGCGGTCGCCAGTAGATAGTTATAGTTAGGACCTTTATCCATAGAAAATCCGCAACATTCTATTTGAAATAACTCTTGCGCCGGTTGACGAATCTTCGCGAAAGCTTCCAACTTGTTGGGGCGCTCCGCTCCGCTCCTACCCTGAAAGTCTCGGGTTGATTCGTCAAGCGGTGGCCGAGAAAAAAGGGGGGTCCCAAAACGCGTTTTCTCCGTTTTCTCCATGTTAATTCCCATAGGAAATTTTAGCCACAACTACAGCCCGAACTGCTGAACGGAATTACACCAAATTTTGCAAAAAGGTAGCGCTTGGTTCAGAAAGCGACCTTTTTTTAAATGGTGTAAATCCGTTCAGTAGTTGCGGAGAAATTCCAAAAATAAGAGTGAAAAATCGATTTCCCATAGGAAACTTTATGCAAGGCTACAGCAAAAACTGCTTAACGGAATTACACCAAATTTGGCAAAAAGGTAGTGCTTGGTTCATAAAGCACCCTTTTTAAAAATGGTGTAAATCCGTTCAGTAGTTGCTGAGAAAATCCAAAATAAAAGTTTCGATATTTAGAGGCACGGAGGATCCGCGCATCCTCCCGACCACGAGCTGCATGCTAATTGGCTGTCAACACTCCAAATCAGGAAGTGTTGGCAGCCATCTTGTTCCTCTGTAGAACCGAGGAACAAGAAAGCAGTAAATAAAAGTGCGCAATACGCAAAAAGGGGGCAGGGTAGAAACACCCTGACCCCCTAGGCCTGCTCAGGGGGTCCTACAAGGACCCCTAGGGCCCCAATTATTATTTTTTTTTTTTAAAGCGGCAGGATGCGCTTACGGTGCGCGGATCCTGCCGGGAAAAAAAAAATGGCCCCCGGGTGGGACAAGGCCCGGGGGCATGGGAGGGTTAAGTTTTATGATGTGGGGGGCCTCTAAGGCCCCCCAAGCCCCGGGGACCGCCACCCCCCGGGGCTTTAATTAAAAAAATGATGCGGGAGGGCTCTTGACCCTCCCGCGGCCCCGGGGACCGCCACCCCCCGGGGCTTCTTTTTATTTTTTTAAAATAACCTATGTGGGGGGGCTTGAGCCCCCTCACACGCCCCGGGGACCACCACCTCCCCAGGGCGGCTCCCGTCCTGTCATAGCAAACTGCTTTGGCTATTGGAAGCGAGAGCAGGGAATATCCAAAGCAAATTGCTTTTCCACATGGGGAGCTGCATCTTAGCAGCTCCCCATGTGGAAAAGCAATGCCGGCGGGACTGTGGGGGGATTGGGGACCCCCCACAGTCCCCAACGGAGAGGGCCAGCCCCGGGGGATGGGGTCCCCGGAGCAAGTAGTGGCCCGGAAGGGGGACCACGCGGCCCCCTTCCCCAAAATTTAAATAAAAAAAAACAAAGGCCGGCCCCGGGGGATTGGGTCCCCGGGGCCATAAGTGGCCTGAGGAGGGGGGCAACGCAGCCCCCCTCCAAAACAATAAAAATAAAAAAAAAAGCCATGCCCCGGGGGATGGGGTCCCCGGGGCCGATTAAGGCCTCGGGAGGGGGGCCACGCGGCCCCCTTCCAAATTGTTTTTTTTTTTAAATAAATAGGGGGCAAGCCTTGGGGGATGGGGTCCCCAGGACCAATAAATTGGAAAAAGAAGGGGGGCCACACAGCCCCCTTCTTTCACCACTCTGCAAACGCGCCCCCTGGCGCGTTTGCAGATGGGGAACGAATTCCCCTTGAATACTGGGGGTCCCTGGGGGCCAACTAGCCCACCAGGAACCGCCAGTGTGCGCCAGGGGCTGCGTTGCAGAGAGGTGTTCTGAGGCCACGCCCTTTACACCTCTCTGCAACGCAGCTCTGTGGCTCATAATGGAGGGAGCTGGTGGGCTAGTTGCACCCCAGGGACCCTCAGGATTGAAGGGGAGTTAATCCCCCGACTTAAAACGCGCCACGGAGCGCGTTTGCACAGTGGTGAAGGGAGGGCGGGGCTTGGGATGACATGTGTGCAAACAGGCCCTGTGGCGTGTTTTAAGATGGGGAATTAAATCCCCTTCAATCCTGAGGGTCCCTGGGGGACAACTAGCCCACCAGGTACGTCCAGAAAGCACCACAGAGCTGCGTTGCAGAGAGGTGCAAAAGGGGCGTGGCCTCTGAACACCTCTCTGCAACGCAGCTCTCTGGCGCATACTGGAGGTACCTGGTGGGCTAGTTGGCCCCTAGGGACCCTCGGGATTGAGGAGGAATTAATTCTCCAACTTAAAACGCGCCACAGGAGCGTGTTTGCAGACATGTCACCTCAGGCCCCACCCCTTCCTTCACCATTGTGCAAATATTCCTCTAAAATCAGCCGAACTGCGAATTCCGATTTACTCACCTGTTATCAGGAGAGAACCCAGTGCTGCATCTTTTAGCCCAGCACTGACCCTGAAAAGTAATTCTAACCGTACTTACCAGTAACTTGAATTTCCTTCCATAGGCTAACATTGACTGGTTTCACTTGGAAATTCTTCTAAGTGTGGAGTTTTGGAACTTTATAATATTCCTCTAAAATCAGCCGAACTACGAATTCCGATTTACTCACCTGTTATGAGGAGAGAACCCAGTGCTGCATCTTTTAGCCCAGCACTGACCCTGAAAAGTAATTCTAACCGTACTTACCAGTAACTTGTATTTCCTTCCATAGGAATCCATTGTCTGGTTTTCAGCAGAAAAGTTTCAAAGTGTCGATTTTCACAAACTACAAATATTCCTTAAAAATCGCCTGTATGACTTAAACGCATTCTTTCAACTGTTTACAGGAGATGCACCAGTGCTGGATCCAGGATCCACCACTGAGTAAGAAAAAGTAACGATAACACTACTTACCTGCTAAGTGAATTTCCTGCCATAGGATAACATTGGTGATTCTATGTGAAAAAGTTTCTAAGTGTCAACTTTTAAAATACAATAATATTCCTTAAAAATCAGTACTGTAGCAAAACGCTTTTACTCAACTGTTTACAGGAGATGTCCCAGGACTGAATCTAGGATCCAGTCCTGTGGTTAGAAAAGTAATCCATAAAGTAACTAATTGCATTTAACTAGAAATTCACATTGAGCTCAATGTTGCATTGTGTTTGAAATTGTGTTGCCCATTGCAACAACTGTAACTACTGTACTTAAAAGTCTATTGCCTATTTGCAAAGAATTTAAACTAAAGTAATTCATTCTGAGAAAGTATATTTTGTAATGTAATGTATAATGTAATTACAATGTAATTTAAAAATAAATAGTTTAAAAAAATGTAGTAAATCAGTATCAAAAAAATAAAGATAACAATTAATACATTTAAAAATTGTCATTTACAAAACCTTGGAAATTCACTGGAAAAAACCATAGGTTTCAAACATGTTATAGTTAGGAATTAGCATTTAAAAACCTTTGAAATTCACTGAAAAAACCATAGGTTTCAGGCACGTTATAGTTAGAAATTAGCATTTAAAAAACCTTTGAAATTCACTGAAAAAACCATAGGTTTCAGGCACGTTATAGTTAGAAATTAGCATTTAAAAAACCTTTGAAATTCACTGAAAAAACCATAGGTTTCAGACATGTTATAGTTAGAAATTTGCATTTAAAAAACCTTTGAAATTCACTGAAAAAACCATAGGTTTTAGGGACAGTTATAGTTAGTTGGACATTGCACTCGTACAAAACCCGTGAAATTCCCCGTTATAGTTAGTTCAGCTAACTATAACTCGCGCCCCGCAATGCACTGCTGATGACGTCACATATTACATCACTCATGACATGGTCAGTGACATCACTGATGACATCACTGATGACATCTCAAATGACATCACTGATGACATCATCCATGTGATAATTTCATGCATCTTCTCACACCCTAATATAACTTTTGATACACCCACTGTAAATTACAGACTGCCATTCTCAAAACCATAGACACCAACACCAATAACTACATACCCACTCACTGATTCTTAGGTCTACACACACATCCACTCACTCACCCGTACAGTCACTCATACTTATGGTCACTCAGTACAGGACTATCATATGCACTCATACACCTACATAGACACTCACACACCGCCACTCATCCATAGAGGTACTCACACACCTAGTCAGTCATGCAAAAAATTAATCACACACCCATTTACTCACCTATACAGTTATACACACACCAGCTCACTTACTCATACAAATACTAGCACATTCTTACGCTCTTATACAATCACTGATACAAGCACACACTCATCCATACAGTCGCTCTCACAATCACAATCACACACTCTCGCTTATAGCTATTTATATACTCCAACACACATATATACTGCCTTTCACATATGTAGTTACTCACACATGTACCACTGAGATATACATTCACTCACTAACACACCCATACACACACTCCCCCACCCATACAGTCCATCACAGATGCACTCTTGAAACCATGCACCCAGTGAATCACCAACTGATACATCTATGTGCAGTCACACACACCCCATCCACACAAACACTCAGGCACCCATACAGATACTCAGACAACCAATCAATAACTCATAGACACTCATGTAGCTATTTACAAACCCATGCAGCCACTTACACTCCAACAGACAGACGGATAAAGACATTCACACAGTTTAGTCACTAACCCATGCATTTAGTAAGATACGTTTAATCACTCACTTATAGAGTCAGTCACGCACCTACTAAATCATCCATCCAGACACTTATACACCCACTCATTATTCAATACACCTTGGCATATATATTAAACATATTTAAACTTTATAGAAACACACAGTCACTGCATGATGTCATCAGTGATGTCATTTGAGATGTCATCAGTGATGTCACTGACCATGTCATGAGTGATGTAATATGTGACGTCATCAGCAGTGCATTGCGGGGCGCGAGTTATAGTTAGCTGAACTAACTATAACGGGGGAATTTCACTGGTTTTGTACGAGTGCAATGTCCAACTAACTATAACTGTCCCTAAAACCTATGGTTTTTTCAGTGAATATATATATACATATACATACATATACATACCAGCATATGTAGACACATATATATATACACATATATATGCATATCAATACTTATATATCTATATATATATACACACACACACATATGTATGTGTATGTATATACATATATATATATTCACTGAAAAAAACATAGGTTTCAGGGATGTTATAGTTAGAAATTAGCATTTAAAAAACCTATGAAATTCACTGAAAAAACCATAGGTTTCAGGGATGTTATAGTTAGAAATTAGCATTTAAAAAACCTTAGAAATTTACTGGAAAAAACCCTAGGTTTCAGTGACGTTATAGTTAGTTGGACATTTCACTCGTACAAAACCAGAGAAATCCGGTCATTATAGTTAGTTGAGCTAACTATAACTTGCACCCCGCAATGCACCACTGATGACGTCACATATTACATCATTCATGACATGGTCAGTGACATCACTGATGACATCTCAAATGACATCACTGATGCCATCACTGATGACATCATCCATGTGATAATCTGATGCACCTCCTCACACCCTAATATAATCTTTGATACACCCACTCTAAAATACAGACTACCATTTTCAAAACCATAGACACACCAATATCAGTTACTACATACCCACTCACTGATTCCTAGGTCTACACACATCCACTCATTCACCCATACAGTCACTCATACATGCAGTCACTCATCAATACAGCACTATCATATGCACTCATACACCTATACAGACACTCACACACTGCCAATCATCCATAGAGTTACTCACACAGCTAGCCAGTCATGCAAAGAATCAATCACACTCCCATTTACTCACCTATACAGTTATACACACACCACCTCACTTATTCATACAGATACTAACACATACTTACTCTCTTCTACAATCACTGACACAAGCATACACTCATCCATACAGCCACTCTCACAATCACTCATTCTCACATATAGTCATTTATATAGTCCAACACTCACATATACTGCCTTTCACATATGTAGTTACTCACCCATGTACCACTCAGACATCCATTAACTCACCAACACACCCATACACACACTCACCCACCCATACAGCCCTTCACAGATGCACTCTTGAACCATACACCTAGTGAATCACCCACTCACACATCTATGCACAGGGTCACACCCCCCACCCACCCACACAGACACTCAGGCACCCATACAGATACTCAGGCAACCAATCAATAACCCACATACACACTCATGTAGCTTCTCACCAACCCATGCAGTCACCAACTAAAAGACTGATACAGACATTCACACAGTTTAGTCACTAACCCATGCATTCAGTAAGACACGTTTAATCACTCACTTATACAGTCAGTCACGCACCTACTAAATCATCCATTCAGACACTTATACACCCACTCATTCTTCAATACACCTTGGCGTATATATATATATATATATATATAAAAACATATTTAAACTTTACAGAAACACACAGTCACTGGATGATGTCATCAGTGATGTCATCAGTGATGTCACTGACCATGTCATAAATGATGTCATCAGCAGTGCATTGCGGGGGCACGAGTTATAGTTAGCTCAACAAACTATAGCGGCCAAATTTCTCTGGTTTTGTACGAGTGAAATGCCCAACTAACTATAACGTCCCTGAAACCAAGGATTTTTTTCAGTGAATTTCAAAGGTTTTTTAAATGCTAATTTCTAACTATAACGTCTCTGAAACCTATGGTTTTTCAGTGAATTTCAAAGGTTTTTTAAATGCTAATTTCTAACTATAACGTTCCTGAAACCTATGTTTTTTTTCAGTGAATATATATATTTATACACAAATATATATATATATATGTATATATATATATATATATGCACACACACTCAAACACACAAATATATATATACATATATACATATTAGGTACTATTCATATTACATATTTATTTTGGGGTGATTAGCTTGAAAAAGCTATTCTCTACAAGGTGCAGTTCACAATGTGTATCGACTGGGACTAGAATGATTACGTTTTGTTTTCTTTTATGAATAAATGGTGGTTAAAACAAGGGACTATGGTGAGTGACTGTGAATTTACATGATGCTGTGGCAGCAGCTTTTACCGCATAATTACAGATTTGCTTTATTTGCATAATATGCAGATTTTAAAAAGAAGTTGGGTATCCTAAATTGCTAACAATAATATTGTCAGAGACTGCTGCATCATGCAGCGTAATTGGCCTTTACTTTTCTTGCTACTAATCCAGATACCCTTGCCACATAATTCTAGTAGCCCTGACAATATTAAAGCTCTGCAGAATGGCTTGGAGACTGTTATTATTAGGATGAAACCAACATTTAAACTGGAACCGTGAAATATTTGCCGTATTTCACAGTTCCCTATGAAGTATGTTTTTAACCAGTGCAATAAAAGCACTCAAACATGTGCAATATTTATATATTCATTCTTCACGTGCAACATCCTATATATATTCTCTGAGAGACTGTGCTCCGCCCCTGGTTCAGGAGCTTGGGATAGTTCATCTTTCTTGATTAATATGTTATTTAGAGAAACTGTACTAAATAAATGTGCATTCATACATTTATTACTACAATGCACAGGTCAAATTTGAGATTATTTCAACAGTACATTGACATTGTCATGAGAAAAATAGGTGTTACTGCCTCACAGATTGCATGTAACAATTGCTTGACACAAGGAAACAACTGGCCTAATAGTCATGAACTCTCTTCAATATGATTTTACCATGCCATATAAATTCAATGCCTTGCAACCTGGCTTTGGTTAAATAGATTTTGTTAAAAACAAATACATGTGAAACAATGCCATAGCATAAACCATATATGCACATGTGCAGAGTATAATATGCTATCTATTATAATTGTTGAGGGGGCACACTCAACAATGGTAACAAATAACATATTTTGCAGTGGTTTGCAAACATCTATTAGAATCCTGCAATCGCAAAGCAGGATATTATATTACACATGTTTCTTGTAAGGTTTTTTTATATTAAACACATGATTTCGTTATGCACATTTTATTTTCAGTCTGCACTTACACAGCTTAGAAAGTGAGCTTTGCGAATTCAACTGTCTCTTGCTACCAATATTTAGTGATAATACTTTCAAATATATGTAAATGAATATTGATTCATGAATAACAACGAACTGACCACAGAAAGTTTAAAAATACATCATCTGGTGTAGTTCTAGTGCACAATGAAATAAGGATAGTTGTCACTATTTGCAAAGAATAGTGATGCTGGACAAAATCTCCCTTTCTCCATGGCAATAAGTCCTATGTATACTACGTGTTTAATAAGATGCCCACTCACTCGCAAAATAAATGTTTATCCCTCTGACTCCTTCATCATTATAAGTCTATTCTACTTTGCTATAGATGTTCAATTATACAGAGTTACCATCTTGTAATGCATACAAAGGACATATCTTAAATTAAATTAAAAGATGAATCACACGCCATCCTTTCTCTATATAAACAATAAAGAACACATTATACCTGTATTCTGCTTTCTTCTATTTCAGCCCTAGTTGCATCATTGTCATCATGGGATATTGAGCCTAGCTGTGCACAGCTTTCAGATTGCTGTACCTTCTGCTTTGTCTCTGGTGTTTCCTAAAATTAAAGACAAAGTTATAATCTTGGTTAGGCAAAACAGTTTTTATAAACAACGCCTTTACCACGCAATGCCTATAACACACAACTAAGTAATTCTTACCATGCAGGCCTTTACCATGCATTATATATATATATATATATATATATATATATATATATATATATATATATATATCCCCCAAAGGTGACCTCCACTCCAGGGTCACAAATCGAGGCACAATCTGGAAAAGTAAGTTTCAAAATTTATTTGCCACACGATTACTATTTGGACAGACGCTTTTCGGCTGCACGCCTTCCTCAATGTCAGTGGGTTCAAAAAAACGAGCCATATTTAAAATACAATTCTTTGTAAACATAAAGAGAGGAAAGCTCAATTCATTCAAGACATAGAAAGAGAAAACGGCAATATTTGTTGTAGACTTAGTATCTCAGTGTGAATGTGGCGGCTATCTTAGGATGGTTCGAATTCATTCATTCCCCTCCACAATATCCATTTATTATTTCATAGATATCACAGATACTTGTTCAGTATATACGTTCGTTACATTGTTCTTAAAATATATACAATTCCCTTTCATTGTTATTACCAAAAATGAATTGCATGCCATGTTGTGCATTTCATACCTCCATTCACAATTGAGCCCTGAATGGGCTTTTCTATTCTCCTGGTTAAAATAAATGCAAAACATCATTCTCCAATCAGGCAACATTAACTCATTATCAGGTTTAAATCATTACAATATTCTTTTCATTATTTAGCCCTGAATGGGCATTGCCCATAATTCATATCATAAATAATTCATCATTAACAAGGGATTAAGCTACTTTTTTCATCTTTTTTTACCACATTTCAATATCACCTGCCCCTTCTCTGTATATGATCTTCTGTCATGAATCAAACCACAAAACCTCTTTCCTCTATTGAGCAAACGTTTTTTACCATATCTTGTGTTGTTTCCTATCTATTTCTTAGATATGAACCCAAAGCTCCTCTTCATTATTCAGGCCTCGTGGGATCTTTGTCTGCAACTCAACAATATATCGAGATTCCAACTTCCTTAATTTCATGGTTCTGTCCCCTCCTCTCTCTGCTTTTGGGACCTGATCCAAGCAGAAAAACTTTAAAAGGTTCTGGTTTGAGTTATGCTTCTCTTCGAAATGGCATGCCACTGGATATGTTAAATCATGATTTTTTATGGCATGCATGTGTTCAAGAATCCTTTTCTTTGTTGGGTGGATCGTACTCCCAACATAGTTCAAGTCACAGGGACAGTACACGGTGTAGTCGGAATTACAATTCATTAATTTTCCGATTCTACGTTTGGTTCGTCTACCCGGTACCTGAAACTCTTTTACTTTCTGGCTAATTCTGCAGGCTTTACAGCTCATGCAGGGATAAAATCCTGTAATCAGGTCCTTCTTTTTCGGTCCCTTGGTGAAATGACTTCTCACTATCTGATCTTTTAACACCAGACCTTTCCTGTATGTAGTGAGTGGACTCTGTGGAATCGTTGGCCCTATGATGTTGTCGGCTTTTAATACCCTCCAATTTATTTGAAAAATCTGAAACACTTCAGAGGAACCGGTCGTGTATTCAGTTATCATTCTAACCATTCCCTTTTCTTCTACTTTGGAACTTGGCTTTTCCCTAGTTGTTATCAGGAGATCCTTTCTCTGTATCTTTTCTACTTTTCTCACCGCATTCCTTAGGGTTTCCTGTCTGTATCCTCGATCTCTGAATCTATCTAATGCACCCTGACTCTCCTTTTGAAAGTCCCCATCTGTCGAGCAGTTTCGTCTTAATCTTATTAGCTCTCCGTAAGGGACCCCGCTAATAACACTCCTTGGGTGGAAACTATCAGCATGTAAAGAACTGTTCCCCGCCGTGGGCTTTCTATGCAGAGTTGTTTCTATTGTGTTTTCTTTGATATACACTAACAAAAAAAACAAAAAAAAACCAAATATATGTATATATATATATATATATATATATATATATGAAAAAAACACAGTTCGAAATTGCTGCGCACTCAGGCCATGATTAAAGGTATTTAATTCAAAATTTTACACAAACACCATTAAACTGACAAACGCTTTTAAGCCTCCTGGCCTTCGTCAATGTCAGTGAGTACATATAAAAAATCACTATTTAAACAAAAATGCATTTAATTGGTTCGCAGTAGAAGTGAAAAGAAATAGAAAAGGGAACTATAAGTCATGATGTTAGCCTAGAAATGGTGCCGGACATTTTAACACTATACAAATTGATTAGTTCATCAGTTCATCATTAGAGATTATCATATATAAGTACAAATACATTTCTAATTGGAATTTCGGAGCTAAAAAAATTTATATGTATAATACAATGTTAAACAAAGGTTAAATTCACTCAATAGTCAGCCCTTAAATTTCCCAATAAATTGAATTCAAATCAAATGGGCTAGCTCCTCCTATCCAACTATATGAAATATCACGTGTTAAGTGGCTCCCAGAATTGTGCTCTGTATGAGCTTTTGCACCCTGCCACAGTGGGCTACTAGGCAAACATTTCCAGACTAAATTGATGGTAAACTATGTATACAATGTATTAGTCATTGATCCTCATTTGATGTTTTTTGCTTGTACAATTACCTAGATGTTCTAGTGTCTACCCAATGAAGGACCATAGTTCTTCTTCAGAGTGACCTATGAAAATGACATCAAACGACGCAAACAGAATAAGTTTGCACGGGACCAACAAGATTATGAGAGCGGGAGAGTGTTAACTTTTGCGAAAAAATACAATGCACCACGCAAGGCTTTGCAAGAAACCAGGAATGTAGCTACCACCTCAACGAGCGAGTCAGAAGCAGAATTCTCAGAAAGTGAAACAACAAGGAGAACAGGGGGTGCTACCTCCAATATAGAACAACATTTTCCAGAGGAATAGCATCTAATCAAGGAGTCGTGGTGCAAGTTTCCGCAGAGGAGTCGCCCCCCAGAGCAAGGAGGTGCAAGACAAGGCGAGGGGGACAAAGGGGCAAATCAGACCTTCGAACTCCGGGTAACCAGGAGCAAGCGGGGCAACAAGAGGAAGTAACCAAATTGAATATAGTCAATCTCTCGGAAAGAAAATTAACAGCAACAGAAGACAGAATTTTACAGAAGGGATTGACGTTCTGCCCCACATCAGAATGGGACTATGCAACAACACGCATTGATCTTTACCAATATATTCGCAATTTTAAGCTTAAGAAAATATTCACCTTACATCCAGGACCAAGCGGTGAACAACAAAGACACACAATGAGGGACACAGATACTCTAACAGGAAGTGACCTGGAAACTCTTGCTACCATGCATGATCTCCACGAATCCCACAGAGCAGCACGTGCCGCAGTCATGGAGGATACCACTGTATTTCTAGAACAGTTAGGAGTTCATCAGGAGAGCGGAAGAAGTCAATTTAAACCAAAGTGCAAGTTTATTCCCCGGACACCGCATGACGCAATTGACTGATTCCATGAAGCCATAATTAAAGACTTGGATAAAGTAAGAACTTCTGGCATACAACCAAAAAACAGAAGGAAATAAAACCTCACAAGAATGCAATGGGAGGCAGTGAAATCTCTCAGGGATGATCCGAATGTGGTAATAAAACAATCCGACAATGCGGCAATGTCGTTGTAATGTCCAAAGACTCTTATAAGAAGGAAGTGTTGCGACTTCTAGGGGACCGCAATAGTTACACGCAAATTAAAAGAGAAGAATATAATAAAAGCGTGTTGGCTTTCTATGATCTATTGCAGGATTGGAAAACGAAGGGAATCCTGGAAGAAAATGAGTTGCAGTTCATGAAAATTGACTGTCCAGTTATACCAACGTTTTACCACCTGCCAAAGGTTCACAAGAGTATGAACAACCCCCCAGGCCGCCCAATTGTGTCCTCCAAAGGAAGCTTATTGGAGAAAGCTTCTATTTATGTTGATTCTTTTCTGTTCCCCATTGTAAAGGACCTAAGTTCATTTGTCTTAGATACTACTGACTTTATTCGCCAGATTCAGAGTATCACCTGGGAAAGTGACTTGCTGCTGATTACACTGGATATCACGAGCCTTTATACTAGTTTTTTACATACTCAAGGCTTGTTTGCTTTGGAATTTTTTCTCAAAATAAGAGCACTGAAGTTCCAAGCACATAATGCAATGTTGTTGCAGATTGTTTCTTTTTGTCTATTTAACAACATCTTTCTCTTTGCAGGTCAATTATACCTACAGACCCAGGGAACAGCCATGGGCACGTGCTTCGCCCACAGTTATGCAAATCTTTTTGTGGGCTGGTGGGAGAAGCACGTGGCCTGGGCTGAGGGGAATGAATTCTGGGTAGACAAAATAGCTTTGTGGACCAGATAAATAGACGATCTGTTCATTGTCTGGAGGGGTACTTGCACAGAAGCAGAGGATTACATCAGGATTTTGAACAATAATGAGTTTAATCTCAAGTTCACATGTAATATCAGTGAGAGAGAAGTCCCATTTTTAGATCTGCTGGTTTTTGTGGCTGACAATAAGCTGTGTACCAAGCTTTTTTGTAAGCCCACTGCAGGAAATACAGTTCTACATTCATGGAGTCAACATCCCCGAAATCTAATAAACAGCATTCCGTACTGGGAATTGTTGAGATTAAAACGGAACTGTTCCCACTTAAAAGACTATCAGGAGGCAGAACAAGAGTCCTTAAAGAGATTTAGTAGACAAGGCTACAACAACAGAATTTTGAGCGAGGCAGCAGAGAAATTTAGAACCAAGGACAGACAGGAGCTCTTAGTGTGTAAACAACTGATTGACAGGCAAACTGAGGATGACGACTCGAAAGTTAGATTGATCATGACTTTCTCTGCGGAGTCCCAACAAATCAGGGAAGTAATACAACAGAACTGAAAGGTCCTTCAAACTGATGGCATCATAGGGAACCTGATCTCAGATAGACCAGATATTACATTCAGGAAGAGTGCCTCTCTGAAGGACATTTTAGTCCAAAGTCACTTTCAAGATAAACCACGCAATAAACCCACGATTACAGGGTTTTTTCCTTGCACAACATGCAAAGCATGCAAAAATTGCAAGAAGGTGAAGGACTATAAGGTGCCAGGCAAAAAGAGAAGAGGTCATCAACAAATTGCTGAATTGCAATTCGAATTTCGTAGTGTACTGTCTGTCTTGTCCATGCGGACTACAGTACATTGGGAGTACGATACACCCAGCGAAAAACACATCCTAGAACACAAAAGAGCAATTACTAACCAAGATAAAACCTATCCTGTCGCAAGACACTTTTCACAGCTACATGAATCAAAAAGTGAAAATTTGACGTATTTTTGTATTGACCAAGTCACAGTATCAGAGAGAGGGGGTGATAGGGTCAAACATCTTAGACAACTAGAGGCTAAATACATAGTTGATCTATGAATACGGGCCCCGTGGGGGTTGAACTCCAAAGAGGAACTATGGTCCTTCATTGGGTAGACACTAGAACATCTAGGTAATTGTACAAGCAAAAAACATCAAATGAGGATCAATGACTAATACATTGTATACATAGTTTACCATCGATTTAGTCTGGAAATGTTTGCCTAGTAGCCCACTGTGGCAGGGTGCAAAAGTTCATAGAGAGCACAATTCTGGGAGCCACTTAACATGTGATAATTCATATAGTTGGATAGGAGGAGCTAGCCCATTTGATTTGAATTCAATTTAGTGGGAAATTTAAGGGCTGACTATTAAGTGAATTTAACATTTGTTTAACATTGTATTATACATATAATTTTTTTAGCTCCGAAATTCCAATTAGAAATGTGTTTGTACTTATATATGATAATCTCTAATGAGGAACTGATGAACTAATCAATTTGTATAGTGTTAAAATGTCCGACACCATTTCTAGGCTAGCGTCACAACTTATAGTTCCCTTTTCTATTTCTTTATATATTTTTTTCACTTCTACTGCGAACCAATTGAATGCATTTTTGTTTAAATAGTGATTTTTTATATGTACTCACTGACATTGACGAAGGCCAGGAGGCTGAAACGCGTTTGTCAGTTTGATCGTGTTTGTGTAAAATTTTGAATTAAATACCTTTAATCATGGCCTGAGTGCGCAGCAATTTCGAACTGAGTTTTTTTCATATTACACGAGTTCGTCCTCGCGGCTGCTGTACCCGCTGTGTTGAGAGCAGGGGAATTGGCGAACAACGTGGCAAAAAAAATATATATCTATATATATATGTATATTCACTGGAAAAAACCATAGGTTTCAGGGACTTTATAGTTAGAAATTAGCATTTAAAAAACCTTTGAAATTCACTGAAAAAACCATAGGTTTCAGGGACGTTATATTTAGAAATTAGCATTTAAAAAACCTTAGAAATTCACTGAAAAACCACAGGTTTCAGGAATGTTATAGTTAGTTGGACATTTCACTCGTACAAAACCAGAGAAATTCACCCGTTATAGTTAGTTCAGCTAACTATAACTCGTGCTCCCGCAATGCAATGCTGATGACGTCACATATTACATCATTCATGACATGGTCAGTGACATCACTGATGACATCACTGATGACATCACTGATGACATCTCAAATGACATCTCAAATGACATCACTGATGACATCATCCAGTGACTGTGTGTTTCTGTAAAGTTCAAATATGTTTTATATATATATGCCAAGGTTTATTGAAGAATGAGTAGGTGTATAAGTGTCCTAATGGATGATTTAGTAGGTGCATGACTGACTGTATAAGTGAGTGATTAAATGTGTCTTACTGAATGCATGGGTTAGTGACTAAACTGTGTGAAAGTCTGTATCAGTCTGTCAGTTGGTGTGTAAGCGGTTGCATGGGTTGGTGAGCAGCTACATGAGTGTCTATATGGGTTATTGATTGGTTGTCTGAGTATCTGTATGGGTGCCGGAGTGTCTGTGTGGGTGGGTGGGGGGTGTGCGACTCTGTGCATAGATGTGTGAGTGGGTGATTCACTGGGTGTATGGGTTCAAGAGTGCATCTGTGAAGGGCTGTATGGGCGGGTGAGTGTGTGTATGGGTGTGTTGGTTATTGAATGGATGTCTCAGTGGTACATGTGTGAGTAACTACATATGTAAAAGGCAGTATATGTGAGTGTTGGAGTATATAAATGACTATATGTGAGAGTGAGCGATTGTGAGAGTGTCTGTATGGATGAGTGTGTGCTTGTATCAGTGATTGTATAAGAGAGTAAGTATGTGTTAGTATCTGTATAAATAAGTGAGGTGGTGTGTGTATAACTGTATAGGTGAATAAACAGGAGTGTGATTGATTCTTTGCATGACTAACTAGGTGTGTGAGTAACTCTATGGATGAGTGGCGGTGTGTGAGTGTCTGTATAGGTATATGAGTGCATCTGATAGTGCTGTATTGATGAGTGACTGCATGTATGAGTGACTGTATGGGTGAATAAGTGGATGTGTGTATAGACCTAGGAATCAGTGAGTCGGTATGTAGTAACTGGTATTGGTGTACTTCCCTCCCTCCCCCTGTTTCAGAGCATAACGACTGTCTGCTCCGGCCTACGCCCCACCCTGTGTCGCTGTTGCAAGTGCCCCTTGGGTGTAGGGCTGAAGTAGACCTCTGCGTCTCCCACCAGGACCCTGTCCCTTGCTCCTTCAGCCTCTTCTGGGGCCGCAACGAAAGCGAACGACAGTGAAACTTGTCATAAAATACTGTTGTAGAAGATTGCAACCTTTCCAGTGGTACCAATACATTTATGTTGAAGTAAAAATGTACTTGATGGTTGTCCGCATCAGCACAGACTAGGCTGTGGATTCCCAGAAGCAGATTGAGCGAGTCCAGTCCGCAACTTGCAGTTTGCCACTCACCGAGAGCACAGGAGAAGACGCCAACCGCCGTGGCTCCGCTGCACCGCGAGGTACCGCTGAAGCACCCGGCCACCCCCCAGCTGATCCTCACACCGCGGGGGTTCCTGATTCCCGACGTCACCTCGGTCCCGTTCAATGTGTCGGGAGCAGAGCGGGAGTGACGTGCAGTGCGGCGCGGTGTGCAGTGAGCTGTGACCGGGGAGTAGAGAGATAAGAGCAGTCCCGCCAACAAGCCTCATCGCCTCATCGAGGTGCAGAACCACTACTGCGGAACCACCCTCCCGCTTGACAGCGTATGGTGGTGAGTCTTGCGGGTGTGTTGTGGGAGCAGTGGCAGAGGCAGCGGTAGCAGGGGTGAGGTCTGTACCAGGCCACGCCAGGACCGGGTCCAGGTCAGGTCCAGGATCAGGACCAGGACCAGGACCAAGCCTAAGGGAGTGCCAGGAGAAACACCAGGGGGAACAGCGACACCGGGACACTGGGAGCCGAGCAGCAGCAACATTAAGGCAGCATCAAGGCGCACAGTGAGACGCAGTCAGGAGCGTCAGGAGCCGAGGAGCTTTAAGAGCCTTAAGAGCTACAGAAAGTAGGACCAATGAAGAGCAAGCATAAGTCATACATAAGCCATACATAAGCCATATATCATATTGAATATCCCAACATATCCTGCCACGTGTACCTAACTGTTGGCCCGCTTCTGGCACGGGCGTGGACAAAGACTGGGATAGAGCTGGGCAAAGCCAAAACTAAGCCAGGGTTGGCTGGGACTAACTTAGGCCACAATAGGCAGCTGCTGCTGACCGATCGTCGACAGAAAAAAGAAAAAACCCAGCTAAATTAGAACTTGAAAATCAAAAGTCAAAAGTCAAAAAGCTAAACCCAGTCACTCACCCACGGAGGATGAGATTGGGCAAGGTCAGGCGGATGCCGAAGCAACCTCAAACAACTCAAAAGGCGAAGAAAACCCCTAGCGCCGATCAAGGGAACACAAAACAAAACAAAATCACAAACTACAACCCAAGGCAGACAAAAAAAGGAACATCAACAGCCGCACCAAGCCCACTAATCTCTCCAATTGCAACTATGAACAAGAACCAGGAAGGTAGAGGGACAACAGGAATAAACAAGGCCTTCTTCTTCCTGAAAAACCCAGGGGCCACACTCTTCTCGACTCCACGAGCTCTGCCAGGTCTGCCTGCCCCTCTAACCCCTCAGAAGGCAGATCACAACAAAGGACCAGCTATCGCTCTAAGTGTTTTAACTGCCCAGCCATCCTTGGGTCTAACAGCCCCTTCCGAGGACCAAACGACCTCAAGCGGCCAAAGCCCACATCAGGATGACAGAAAAGTAAATAAACAACAACATAAGGAAACCGAAGAGAACAAGCAGTTGAGAGAAACTACCCCGGCTCGGGCCGGCACAGGGGAAATTCCAGCATCAGCAACCAAGCTGGAGACATCAGCAGAGGGCAGTGGCAAACTGAAGGCAACAGCCACAACTCCTCTTGTCATAGATAGCAATTGGAGGAAGGAAGGAGAGAAGCAAGGAGAAAGCTCAACAAAACCAGAATTACAACGCAACCCCTAAAACTGTACTAATTTCCACCACAAAATTCACATCACCTAGCGCCCTAACAAAGTCACCAAGAATTGAACCAGTCGTCAAACAGGCATGGAGAACTGAAGCCCAGATACACAAGGCGCAAAGGACAAGCATAGCAGAAGCGAACGACTTGAATGACTCTGAAAATTCATGGCTGAAGTTCCTAAGCTCCACATCAAGCCCAACAGTTAACAAGGAGACTTCACAAGCCTCAAGCAAATCCAAATCCAAAACAGCAGCGGCCAATAAACCCCCCAAGTTTAACGAAGGGGAGCAGACCATCCAAAAGGATCACCAGGATAAAATACTGGATAAAATTGGAACAGTAACGACATCAACCCTGAACTCCAGCAATAGCCTACTATATCAAGAGCAAAATCTGGGAGCTGGTCACTTATCATACCAAAAGATTGTACACAGTGCCGCCATAACCCACCCGGAGCTTCTCACATCAGTAATAGAAACTCTCCAGTCATCCGCAAAGGCACTTAATTGGCAATCGGACAAACTGGACGTTCAAATAGACCTAATGAACACCATAGCCCACTATATTCCAGGGATAGACATTAAACTGGACAAACTCAATAAATTGATAACAACAGCTCAATCAAAATACACACTAGAACAAAGTCCCTGTTCCTGCGGCCCAATTATAGATAAGCTGAGCCTCCTTCCTAATCTTTTAGAACAAATTCTAGCACTCAGTCAATCAAGCCCGCCTCGTTTCAAGCACAAAGAACCTGACAACACACAACCAACCACTCTCAAACAGACGGACAAAGAAAAACAAACAGCGACAAACTCGGAAAAGGCAGGCCCCACGTCAAACTTACCTGTCTCATCTAAACAAACTATACCAACTAGACGACAAAAAAAACGTGAAAGGAAAGCAAGGAACAAACTATCAGCAGGGAACACGGAGCATGGGCTGAAAATGTTCCCTATATTCACCACATCCAGAAAAAAAGATTACACATTAAACACCACAAGATTGTCTGAGGACCCAATGGACACATCGACTGAGGCACCAAAAAGCAGTCCCTAGCTAAAACAGGAAGGGACGATCTAATCTTAAAGGAACAAAGTGACCACATCACGAACAGTATAGCAGAGTCCATACAAGACAGAAAGGACAAAGCAGTAAGCCCCAAGATGAGCGCGGGCCCTGCAACACAGAAAAAACAAACACCAAGCCCACAGAGCAGTACTCATACAGAGGGTGTCGTGAAAATAAGCGCTTGCAAAGGCAACATGGGTAACCACCAAAAAATTGAACACACGGACTGCCCACATAGCACTGAGACAAGGCAACAGGAAAAAAAAAAAGAAGGGCAAAACAAAAAACCCATGCCGCATGGGCTTAAACCCTGCACCAAACAGGAGAAGCGGATGGAAGGAACAACACGTACCTCACCCGGAAAAGAGATATTAAACCTTCAACAGCGCAAGACACAAAGTAAGGTGCGAGGGAACAAGGACCGATCCCAGTCTGAACACACAGGTAACAACCTAGAGGAAATGTCTAATACTACAAAAGCCCCGCAAGGCAACAACACTAAGAAACCCCCAGGTGGGACAGTCAAGAGCCCACTCTCCACCTCAGATATAAAGATTGTCCTACATCACGGAGGCTGAAGTGTAAATATAAACAACAAGGGAGAAGCTGCCCCCTGGGAAGGTGCACAGGCAATTCACACGAGGGAACCAACTCCCGAAAGTAACATCAACGGTGCAATTGGGAAAGAGAACAACCAGGCCAGTAGGCCACTGTTAACAATTACACTACAAAATGCTGAAACAAGCACTAAGTTGAATAGCGGAAAGCGTTCAATACAAACACCCATCATGACGGGACCACGCCATGAAGCCAGCTCCTACTGCAGGACAGACCACGAAGCCAGTGCCGGCAGCTGGACAAGGAAGGATGAACAGCACCTCCAACAACTGCTACTAACTCCGGAATACGAAACCCAGGGGTTGCACGACACACTAAATAGGGGCAACATACTCAAACTGTTTGCAAACATCCAAGGGCTACAACACCGAAACTCAGCCCATCTACTTTCAGTGGAATTTTGTAAGCTAGAACACAACAAGGCATTGGAACAAACTCTCACAACATGGCAAACGGAGGAGATCATTCAGCTAATAATGACCTTCAAGCAACAGTTCGACACATGGGGCATAAGACTCTCAAGACCGGCAAAACCACGCTACCCAGGCCCACTGAGGGAATCATCGGTGGTGGAGGGAAAAGCAGGCGCACGCCAGAGACAAAGGAACAGGTACACTCAGTACTTCGGAATGCAAGAGGGTACAGCCCACCACTGGCAAGACAAAGCGTGGACAACTCAGGAAGACGAGAAAATACTCAAGGCGCCGTAGATCACTGGAGGTGGCTTGCCGGCACGCTGAACAAGGAGAAAGACAATTGACCCTGCCACAAACAGCCAACGAACAACTGTCAAGACACCCTCCATTTAATATCATGGAACATAGCCGGCACCAGGAAATGGCTAGAAGACGGCTGGCCCCTTCGAAACTGGGCATCATGCGACATAATCACCTTACAGGAGACTTGGGCACGAGAGGAGCTGCTGCTTGTCGGGTACACACACTTCAGCACCCCAGCAGAAAAAAGCAGCAAGCATGGCCGCCCTAAAGGGGGGCTATCAGTCTACGTTGCGACAGACATCAACATCAGATCTGAGCAAATAGCCCCACACGGGCAAAATGTACAACTAATAAAACTGTCCTTTCCCGGCAGAGGGGCCCCCGTATTACTAGTAAACATCTATGTACACCCATACGCGAAAGAGAAGCAAGTCCAGATAAACCAGTTAATAACCACGATCAACGCCATACGAAATACCAACCCTTTCTGGGAAATCATCTTAACAGGTGATTTTAACTCAAACTTAATCTATACTCCAGAAGAGGACGACAAGCTAGCAGCAGACAATGAATTCTGGAACGTGAAACCCCAATACCAGCTCAAACCCGAGCGCCTCGACCCAGTAGGGCAACAACTGGTAACAACCTTGGAATACCTGGGCCTGCGGATCCTAAATGGTAGAACTCCAGAAGACTACCCTCCAAAGTACACTCATCTTGGAGGGACCACACTATCTAGGGTTGACTATACAGCAGTATCACTTCCACTACTGCCCTTTCTCCAACAGTTCTCAATTGAATTCACAACAAAAAGCGACCATTCATATCAGCACACCTATTTCAACTTAAAGCCTTCTAAACACCAAAATAGTAGGATAATTGTAGACAGCTCACTCTCAACCAACCTGAAACAACTGAAATGGTCAACAGACAACATTAAAGACCTTCAAGTAAAAGTTCAGAGTATGAAAATAGAAAGTGAAACTAGCGCACACAACCAGATTCAAAACTGGGAGAGTTTTACAGAAAAGTTAACAACAATTATGTCGGTCACACACAAAAAAGTTCGGACATCAAAATACAACAAGCCACTTTCAATGGAACTGGTTAAACTCAAGTTAGAAATAAGGAAAAACGCAAGGATACTTAAAAAAACAACTACATCACGCACAGACTGGGACCAAAGATGGTGTGTCTATGGTTTCGAAAATAGTAGTCTGTATTTTAGAGTGGGTGTATCAAAGGTTATATTAGGGTATGAGGATGTGCGTCAGATTATCACGTGGATGATGTCATCAGTGATGCCATTTGAGATGTCATTAGTGATGTCATCAGTGATGTCACTGACCATGTCATGAATGATGTAATATGTGACGTCATCAGCAGTGCATTGCGGGGGCGCGAGTTATAATTAGCTGAACTAACTATAACGACTGAATTTCTCTGGTTTTGTACGAGTGAAATGTCCAACTAACTATAACATCCCTGAAACCTGTGGTTTTTTCAGTGAATTTCTAAGGTTTTTTAAATGCTAATTTCTAACTATAATGTCCCTGAAACCTATGGTTTTTCAGTAAATATCAAAGTAGTATTGTCCTATTCATCATTAAAACTCTTTTCAAAGTTTACCTCTATGTACAATAAATTAAACCGAAAAACTGTTATGTAATGTAATGTATTTCACAAATTACACTGTTACTTTTTAAAGACTACAACATAATTTAACATTTACATAACATTTTATTTTCCCTTTTTGCTGTTCTCAGATTCCACTTAACTTCACTATACGCAGTGATGTCGATGTAGTATCATCATGAAACAGCTGGGGGAAAAGAAAATCAATTAACTAGATTGTTAAAAAAAAACAAATGAGTGTGCAACATTATTTTCAATATCTGGACCTATATGTGTTCCTCCTTACAATTTTTTTCATTACATCCTTCTTCTACAGGATGTCTTTTATTTAACTCAACAACATTTTCAAAATGTACACAAATTTACATCTCCTACAATATACATTACAAATATGTAAACTATTTTCATTTCAACGCAATTTCTCCAAATGCAATACCAACCAGTACAAATAGTCCCAACACTAGTTATAATTAGTAATAGTTTCCAGTGCTCTCTACTTTCTGTTCACATTTTCCCAATAGGCCGAATAATGTATTCAAAACTTAGGCTTCAAAAATATCAAATATGAATTTGGTAATTCCTAAGGCAATCTAGGTTTTATTTCCAAATGTGCATCATTGCAATATGTCCATCCTTTATTACACTTTAAATACACAGTATAGTGTCCAGATGTCGTAGTAGGTCCAACATGGAAAATAATAGCCACTGTTGTAAAAGTTCTTCCAGAAATAGATATTTGACTGGAAACAAAAATTTTAATTCTGGTTTCCAGTTTTCTTCCATTTGCTCTACAACGTTGTAGCATTAAAATCAGATATTTTCCATATCTTTCTATTCATAATGTAGATAACATCTCTGATTTACAATGAGAACATTTCATATCATGATTTGCTGCTTTTACTAGTTTGTTAAAAGCTACAGATTTGCAGTCAGGTATTGTTAAGTATATGAATCGTTCTGTGTTGACTACAGTGCTTGAAGTTAATGAACACTGTTCACATTTATGATCCCATTTGTAACTCAGTCCAAATAAGTTTTCAATCTGTATTCCTTCATCTTCTAATACTCCAAGCATAACCATCAGAAATTCGTGTGCATCTTGTTGTATATTAAGACTGAAGGTCAAAGAACCAGTACATATATCCAAGAGTTGGCGAATTCCACAGGCAGTATGGATTTTACTTCTGTCAGTTGTCAATTGTTGAAATACATTATAAAGTGCAGAACATAATCTTTTTTCCTGATTTCTCATAATTTCATGATGAAGATCTTGTAGGTAAAATACAACATTTAGAATAACATTACCATAGCAGTTGATACCTGAACTATTTTCCAATTAGTATCCCACAACGTCATCAAAACTTCCCATTTTCTGTTTCTTTACACCTTTTCCTTTCTCTTCGATTTTTTTATGCTTTTCAACCGCACTTGATTCTTTAACATATTTTCATTTTGAACACACAACACGTTTCTCATAAATGGGATATTCACCTAAATTTGGTGCATAAAGTCTTCTTAAATGATTATATTCTCTTACACAATTTACATCAGCACTAATCTTGTTGTCATCGAAATCAATCAAATACAAGCCAGACAATGTTCTAACTCGAGATAATGCAACATATGCCATTCCCTCTTTGAACACAATACTTCCAATATTTACCAAAGCACTGTCTGCACTTAAACCTTGAGATTTATGAATAGTTACTGCATATGCTAAAGACAAAGGAAACTGTTTTCTGCGAACATACAATTCTTTTACGAGCAAAAAACGTACAGCACAACGCCCAATCTGTCTAACCTCTGTAATCTGATCAAATTTTATTTTCAAGAATTCTATTCCATCTCTGTTCTGATATTTTACTTTCCCCATTGCTCCATTTACGCCGCAAAATTACCCGACAGTTTATACATACATCTAAAGTTTTTTCTAAGCCAGCAGTTTTAGATACAGACTTTTCCAAAGAGTGCAATTTCGTCTGTAGTTTCTCTGAAAGAAGAACGGTCGCTCCCTGATGCTCTATTTTATCAATAGCTTCAATGTGAACTATTTCTTGTTTTTTCAATTTCAGAAGCTCTTGATTAAATGTACAACACTCTTGCAGTGTAGGCATTAGGCAAACTATAGACTTCTTGTCTCCAATCTTCTTATACTTTACTTCAGCTGCTGTGTTTTCAGTTGTAAACAAGTTCCTTAGTATCCAACTTTCTAAAGCTTGTTTACCATGTTTCGTTAGGACACCAATTCTTATATCTTTCAGAATATTTCCATAATCATCATCAGTTGCTTGTCGCATATTCTTTATAAGTTCTTTATATTCAAAATGTAACTATATATTCATATTTCCAATACTTCCCAAACATTTCCTAGTGTCTTCATGCACAAGTGTTTTAAAAACTGGTTGTCCTTTTACAGGAGTTAGTTGTAGTAGATCTCCAAATACAATTACATGTTTTCCTCCAAACAGAACATCGTAATCTGTTTTTAAAACCTGTTGCATTCTCAAGTGTACAAAGACAAGCATTACGTTTGAGACCATGCTCACCTCATCAATGATTAGAAGTTTCATTTTCTTCACACTCTTGACACTTCCTAAGAAGCATCTCCAGACAACTTCTGATATTCTAATTTATTATCATGTTCAACTGGTAACATAAGTAATCTATGTAAAGTAATTCCTTTAATATTGTGTGCTGCTAATCCAGTCGAAGCTGTTACAACACAAGATAAATGTGAATCTGTAGTTTTTTGTAGATAACTGGTCAAAACTTTAATTTAAAAACTTTTACCTGTTCCAGCTTGACCACTGATGTACATAAGAACAGGTTTAATTGATGAACATATACATTCCTTTTTTTCATGCAACAAACCATGTTGTATCTATTCTGTCACTTGTAGATATATTTCGTTCTGTTCAATATTTAGTTGTTCTTCTAAGTTTTCCAATGTAGTATTCTCCTTTGTGCTTGTTGCATTGCAATTTCTACTTCATACATGGCTATTGCTGCTTCATTTTCGATTATTGGTTGTCCCAGTGGATCTTGACTAGCTGGACCAGAACTTTGACTATCTTGAGAACTGTTGTTAGCTATTTCAGCCACAATAGTTTTTTCTTGTTCAATTTCATCATTTAACATTTGTAGATATGTAGGGAAAATTGTACATGCAATGCTATCTTTACATGCATTAAAAGAATCTTCATAGCAGTCGAAATGTCCAAGTAATTCAGTTTCGCTATGCCATGGCTTGAACAGTTGCAGAAGTGCTAAATAGAGAAATTCTCTCTAATGTGGAGTTTTCTGTGGTTAATAAGATTTCCTTTGGCATGTTTTACTAAACAACCGTCACATCCAATTACTGCATATTTTCCTTGTTTTAAATTCTGTGTAACATTTCTTTTAAAGCTGTAATGTTGAAGTATTTCATACAGACATAGCTCTTCCAGATGTGGACTCCTTTTGGGATAGTATGTATCCAACATATTAGTTTTAAGAATTTCTGTACTTTCCGGTTCATTCACTGCTAAGTATTCAATTTCTTCTAATGTTTTCAACACTCTATTTCATGTACAGGCAAGTCCTAAACTTACCCAAATGATTCCTCATGACTTTGAATATAAACTGGAAGAGCACAAGCGATCCGAACATTCATAGGATCCAATTTCTCTGTGGGAAAGCATTTTCAAGCTAAAGCTGTACAATTTTTTGCTAAGGCTCTTCTCTTGTGAAATTTCTTCCCACATTTCTTTCATCTCTGTCTTTTCTGATTTCGTTATATATGATGTAACATAGTGTGCAACCGCGATTGAGTTATCTGCAACATATTGAATGTCCATGTTTGCATTCCACATTTTCAAAATAACTGGATTGTAGTCATTAATATACTTTGACTGTTCTGTTCTTTTTAAGTTGTACGTATTCTTCAGAGATTTCCGAGTTATTGTATGCCTTACAGAAGATATAAAAGAATTTACTCTTCCTTTAGAAATTACTGGACGTGGGAATCCAAACCGACACTTGGTATAACATTTTCCTTTAGACTTGTATTTTCGTCGACAGTACTTTCCACAACGGTGACTTTGGAAACGTAAAACTTGTTGTCTCAAGCTTTTTTCTCCTCTTTCTCTTGGAATGTCACAGGTAACATACTGTTCGATGAAAGACAATACTGTTTGATCAGTATCCGTTCCAAATTTCGGAGCATTTCTTATCCATAATAGCATGTGTATATGTGGAGCACCTCTCGCTTGATAATCTTTTTGCCCAAAAAAATCAATAACTTCTCCAAGAGGACAATTATTTTTGTTGCAGATAAAAGACATCATAGCTTGAAACCTATCATTAAAATACCTGCACACATTTACAGGATCCAATGAACACAGTTCTCCAGGGGTCTTCATTTCAATATTTTTTATATTGGATTTTGCTTCTCGTAGAAATTCAAGTAAATCTTCCCATGCATATTCCGCACAGCTAAGGGGCCGATTCCGATCTCGGCCGGTAGTGCTCCGAATCGGATTCGGCTTTACCGGATCCGATTCGGAGCCCTATTTCCCGACCGAACCGTACGCGCGTCCGGGCGAGCGAGTACGATGCGTATTCGCCGACCGACTCGTCCGGGCATCCCGACCGCTCCGACCGACTCGTTCCCGGGTCTAACCGCACCCGACTGACTCGCTCGGACTCGACTCGCACCGCGCAATGGAGACGTTCCCCGGCCGGGTAAGTACGATGCGCGCCGCGAGCAGTCCGACTGAGCCGCGCACTCCGGCTCCAAAGAGCAGTCGGAGCCGTACTTTGGGAGTCCGTGTCGGACCCCCCTGTACGCGTAGCCGTGCGAGTCGCACACAGGGGGGACCCATGGGTCCCCCCTACCTGTGCGTATACGGCGCGAATCGCTTCGCCGCGTACACGCTGTAGGGGGCGCACTTGTCCGCATCGCACCCATTGAGTCAATGGGAGCCCGCGTACGCGTTGTACGACCGGCTCCCATTGACTTCAATGGGAGTCCGACCGACTCGTGTCCGATGGCATACGTGCGCATCGTACTCGTTCGGTCGGACTGCACGGGTCCGATTCGGTCGGAAATCTCTCCGGGTCCGGCTCGGTCGGAGAGATTTCCGGCCCGAATCGGAATCGGCCCCTAAGTGTTACAAACCATGTTGGTGTACCTAAGTTTCTTAACATACACTTAAGTTCACCATGACGACGAAACCAAGACTCATTGGTTCCACGTTGACATGCCATCAAATTAATTAACTGTGCTTCTAAATTTTCATCTGTTCGTTGAACTTTGTCCATGAATTCTTTGGCTGAAACAAGTGATTGATGAACTCCCGTTTTAAGTATGTGGTTCACTGAATACGAAAGAGAAAACAAATCACTTTCAAACAAAAGGTGAAATATATATGGAATGCACTGTCGAAATCTAGGATCTTCAGAGTATAATCTTGTTGAACGATATTCTGAAGCTGGAATCCGTACAGGTCGCTCATCAAATCTTGTCCAGTGGGGAACAGCTGTGGAAAACAACGAACTTCTAAGCTTTTCTCCCATACACTCATTGGAGTTCCCTTTGCTTTATTCATTTAAAATAACTCAATGCTGTTTCCTATTACTTCTTTTGAATGTAGAGGACATATTGTGTAATGTTCATAAATCTCTTCACTCCTCGACTTGTCGACTTTCTCTATTTGACCACTTGAAATTTCTGATTCATCTTCTAAACTTATTACCTGTTCATCAACATTTAAAGTTTTATAATAAATATTGTTCTGTACAAGATATAACGTAGCCTTTTGAAGTTTATTAACATCTACAAACTCTTGCCATATTTTCCAACTCTTTGTTGGTACACTGTTTACTAGAATAACTACTGGCTCATTTTCCTCTCTGTCTCCACCAACAGTTTCAATATTTTTCTTAAAATCTAAAGGTAAGTACACAACTCTTCCTTTCAGACCTCTTTCTAAGTCTGTTGGTGGCAGTTTACCTGTTTTAGGCTCCATGCGAATTATAGCTTGAAACGGGTGAACAGATTGAATAAGAACTGACTCATATGTATTCAAATCTGCCAGCTCCTCTGGAATAGGTACTAATTCTAAGTTGTTATGTACTCCTCTAGCTGGCATTTTGTTCTCTTCTAATTTGTTATAACAATATTTACAAATACGTTGATCAGTACCCAACTCAAATCGACCTTCCACCAACAAGTAACCTCCAAATTGCTGCCACCTATCATTGTTCTCCTTTTCACATACAAATTAACATTCCTAGTTTGACTTTTATAATGAGTACGTCGACAACAAATACAAACATAGTTTGGTTTTTCAGAACACACTGTCTTAAACTTTCTAATTCCTTCTTCAAACTGATCAATGCTAATCTCTTTCCCATGTTCTTCAACATCTGCAGATATCAAGCTTTCAGTTTCTACACACTGCTGTTCTGAACCAAAAAAACGAAACTCAATTTCATCACACATTTTTTCTACATCTGATAAACAACCGTGTAAAAGAGCTGTGTTCAGTTCACTTAAACATAATGCAGGAGTCTTTACATAGTACACTTTCCTTACAAACTTCCGCATTCCTGAGTGGTGTACTCCTAACAATCTTAAGTGATGAAAAGTACTTTTACACACTTTTCTTGA
Organism: Calotriton arnoldi; assembly: GCA_963921515.1. Classification (NCBI taxonomy): domain Eukaryota; kingdom Metazoa; phylum Chordata; class Amphibia; order Caudata; family Salamandridae; genus Calotriton; species Calotriton arnoldi. The sequence goes on along the minus strand of CAWUFW010007739.1, from coordinate 217,513 downwards.
AAGACAAGCCAGAGAATGTCCATGCTTCTTAGTATATTTTCTTACATTACATGGATCTAGTCCTTGTAACAACCTAATCTTCTGTTTAACACTTTTCTGTGCATATTGTCGTAAAAGATTTCGCATTATGTCAATTGATTCCTGTAGAATACTGCAAATACTGCTACAATCCCCACTAGTACAAGTGTGTTTCCATTCACCACTGAAACTTTTACAAAAGTTACTTCTGTTAACAAGGCTTTTTCTTTTGCTTTTGTCTTTCAGAAACTTCATTACTTTATTTAAAGATTTCATTCTCTTTAAAATCAAAATAAATAATTTTTGTTTCAACTTAAAAGCAGTATCTACTACAGTTTCAATCTGCTGCTTCTTTTTGCAAGCTAGTAATCTTCTTTTATACTTCTTACAATCTTTCAATAAATTCTGAATTACTCTACTTCGAAAGAGTCGTTGTTGAACCTCTTGAAATTGTTTTTGTCTTCGTGTAACTTGTGTTTTTTCCTTATTTTTTTTTTTTTACCATTTGAAGTGACATTCTCCTTCTCCTTAGTTGAAAAACTCTTCTTTTTCCTTTCATTCCTATTGTTCTCTTATAATTTCTCCACAACTTTTTTAAGAAACTGTTTAGTGGTCTTACTTAAACAAACTTTATCCTTGGTAACATTCTCATTTGTTTCTAACACATTTTGTTTCTTTTTCTTTAAGTAGATCTCTTTTTTTGTTTCCTTCTCTTTTCATCTTTTCTTGCCATCTTGAATTTGTGATTCAAACAGAATAATTTTCTGAAAAACAAAGAACAGTTTCAATAGTTTCTTACATCTATTCAATATTTCAAAATAATTACATATGATTACTGATATTAACTACCAAGCAATTATTTACATTACTTTTTTCTTGATTTCAAATATCAAAACACTACTCATTCCACTTAAATATATAGTGTGTACTTCAACAATACCTTCCCAAACACTTATACAAAGTACCATAATCACTAATTCCTTTCCTATCATGTCTTTAACCTCATTCACCTCTTGCATCTTACTACTCAGCAACTACTAACAATGTTGGGCCTACCCAAATGCAAACCAGAAACCCTTTCCATGTCACAGTTGAAAGTCTCACCATATTACTGAAAGGATGCATGCATCTCCCTGTGTCTTTTCCTAGTGGCATCATACTTAAAACAAACATACAAACAGATCTATACCTGTGTTTTATAGTTATCAGATATTCCGATACATAACTCGTGTGAAAATACATGTTGAAGCATAGACATACCTCAGCAAAGTTAAACTGTTAAGACAAATCATCGAGCAATGTAAATTGGGGCGATGTGTAAGTTGCAACTGTGTGCGGTTTTTTTCTATAGCATAGAAGTCGATTACGACTTTCTCTGTGCTCGTCACATGTCCCCAGAAGGCCAGTAAGGGTCAACGCAGATGGGCCTCCATTACCTTCCTTTTACAAACAACGAGAGACCGGGAGAAAAGAGGAGGGGGGTCAAGGGAAGTGTCATTCCCAGTCTCTCAATCTGATGTAGGCAGCTTCAGCACGAGCAGGAAGCCTGACAGTTACCTTAACTTATATTCACGTGTGCTTCACCAGTGTGAGCCAACCCGTGCACCAAGTGTGCAGGCAACATTTTATTTTTTTCATCTCCCTGAAGTTAATAAAGCATGTCCCTGTTAAAGCCACCCCCCCCCAGTATTTTCCCACAAGGTTCAATCTGCAGAATACCATTTCTTGTACATTTCCCTGGCCGATTTTGGACCCCAATTCATCCCTGTACCTTAGTCACAAGGCCATGTAGTCCTTGCAACATGACACACTGCACTTGTGTAGCATTCAACCGATTGCGACTTTCTCTGTACTGTACAGATGGCACCAACAGGCCAGTGAAGGTGTAAGTGCTATTTTTCACGGTAGATGGGTCTCTGTTACCTTCCTTTTACAGACGACGGGAGAAGAACTGTTAGAGAGCAGGAGGAAGGAGGGGGAGGTCAAGGGACGTCTCATTCCCAGTCTCTCGATCTACCGCCCCTGTGATGTACGCAGCTTCAGCACGAGCAGGAAGCCTGACAATTACCTCAACTTATATTCATGTGTGCTTCACCAGTGTGAGCAAACCCGTGCATTAAGTGTGCAGGCAACATTTTATTTTTTTCATCTCCCTGAACTTAATAAAGCATATCCCTGTTAAACCCCCCCCAGTATTTTCCCACAAGGTTCAATCTCCAGAAGGCCATTTTTTTTTCTCCATTTCCAGAGCCCACTTTACACCCCAATTCATCCCTGTACCTTAGTCACAAGACCATGTAGTCCTTGCAACATGACACACTGCACTCGTGTAGCATTCAACTGATTGCGACTTTCTCTGTGCTGTACAGATGGCACCAACAGGCCAGTGAAGGTGTAAGTGCTATTTTTCACAGTAGATGGGCCTCTGTTAACTTCCTTTTACAAACGACGGGAGAAGAACCGTTAGAGAGCGGGAGGAAGGAGGGGGAGGTCAAGGGAAGTGTCATTCCCAGTTTTTCGATCTGCCGGCCCTGTAATATACGGAAATTAATCACGACTGGAAGCCTGACAACTACCTTCACTTATATTCATGTGTGCTTCACGACTGTGAGCAAACCCGTGCACCAACTGTCCTGGCAACATTTCATTTTTTTCTATCTCCCTGAAATTAATAAAACATGTGTCTTCTAAAACTCCCCCCCCCCCAATTATGTTTCGATTTTCGAACAAGGAACAATGTGCAAACTTGGGCCATTTCCTTTACGTTCCCCGAACCGATTTTGAACCCCAATTCATCCCAGGACCTCAGACACAAGACCATATAGTTCTTTCAACATGCCACACTACACTCATGTATCATTGAAACTTGTATTTGTTGAAATGTACAAATTAAAAACAAATTTAAAAAGAAAATGTTCAACGTATTTTTATTACTATTATTTGATACATCGAACTGTCCATAATTACTTTTAAAAATGTAAAAGGCAGGTGAGGCGTCATTGAGTGATTGCATAAGCTCTTTTGTACTACTGTAAGGCATTCTCTGACTATAACTAAACTGTGTTCCACATTACATAAATACATGCATACTTCTGTACTGAAAAAATTACTGTAACAGTACTGTCATGACTCTTAATTCAGCCATGATTAAAACTTAGTTGCGCACTGATCAAGATATTGAAGCATGGTGGTGCTAAATGTTTCCTATGTTTATTTCTATTTCTTGTATTTTGAACCATAGTTTATTCATATGTCTTGTATTCAGAATCATAGCAAGTGTTAGGTGTTTTCAGTCACGAGGATGCAAATGAGATGCTTTGGCAGTTAACAGTTTTCAACCTCTGCCAACGTGTGCACATGTCAAACAGTTAACACGTGTGAGGATGCAAATGAGAAACTTTAGCGGTTAACAGTTTTCAACCTTTGCCAACAGGTGCACATGTCAAACAGTCAAAACGTGAGCACATGTTAACCGAAAAACGTGATATATAGATGCGTGGGGCAGCACGTTGCTTCCATAGACTACTTGGTAACCAAAGACTATATAAACCACACCCAGCCCTTTGAGAATCGATTAGTCTCATTTTTGTGAGTCAGTAACCTGTGTCCAGTCTGCGATCCAGCTTCCCTTCTCCTGGGTCGGTTTCTTCTTCTGCGACAACAAATTAGGTTACGGACTTGTAAGTTGTTGGATTAAGGAATAGTAGATATGTATAATACGTGACTATTTATCCGAATGGTGGAATTAACCATTGTAATTGCTTCTTGTGTTCTAGGAAACAAGTAACTAAAAGTATTTCTTGAAAGAATAATATTTAGAAAAAGATTTATTATATCTGGATATCGAGACTTATCAAGATATCGAAACTTTAGGTATTTGTATAAAAGATGCTAAAAAGTTCAATGTGTGTTTGATATTCAGTTGTTACATTGTTTGTTCATTTGCATTTACGTCTAACATCACCAACTCCTGGTAACAACGAGACAGAATTCAGAAGACACAGTTCCCTTGCGAAACCCTACATTCCTGAGTCCCTGAGAAGAGAAATGTTGATGCAGTAAGACGCTTGATGACATTTCCTCATTTCTCTTTTTCTCTCTTCTCGTCCCCATTCCCTTCCCTCCCTTGGGAGACATAGTCTGACCGTATATATTCTACTACTTTCATTCTATTGCTCCTAAGAGGGGTTGGGGGCCTGTCGGCGCCAGGACTGAACAATCTGGAATACAGGGTAGTGGCCGTCATAACATACTGCCTCAAAGTTTCTATGAGTCACAGTGTATTGCCAGAATAATTGGAGAAATGCTTCCATTGTAAATCATTGAATGGATAAGTTCATAGATAGTACTTTAAAAAATTCATCTCTGCATACATAGTGCCTCAGTGAATGCCTTGAGAAACCCTACATTCCTGAGTCCCTGAGAAGAGAAACATTGACGCAGTAAGACGCTAGATGACATTTCGTCATTTCTCTTTTTCTCTCTTCTCGTCGCTATTCCCCTTCTCCCCTGGGGTGATATAGTGTGGCCGTGTATATTCTACTACTGTCATTCTGTTCCACCTCGGAGGGGTTGGGGGCCTGTCGACACCAGGACTGAACAATCTGCAATACAGGTTAGTGGCCGTCATAACAAACTGCCTCACAGTTTCTATGAGTCACAGTGTATTGCCAGAATAATTGGAAAAATGCTTCCATTGTACATCACTGAATGGATACGTTCATAGATAGTACTTCAAAAAATTAATCTCTGCATACATAGGGGCATATTATCAAAGAAGTGGCGGAGAGAGGCGCTAGCCTTCTTGGCTTAACGCCTCTCTCTGCCACTTCGGAAACGCGAAGCTGCACCATATTAACAAAGATATGGTGCAGCCTTGCGTTTCCCCCTGCCATGGCGCTAAGTTTCACAACTTAGTACCAACGCAGGAACCCTTGCACCAGAGTGCAAGGGTGTCTGCGAGCAGGGAGGTGTGTTTATATACAGGAAGGTGTCCCTTCCTGCACATAAACAAACCTAAAATGCCAGTTTGTAACTTACGTGTGTGCTGCTTCATGCAGCACACATGTAAGTTACAAAACGGCATTTTGAAAAAAGGTTTGTTTATGTACAGGAAGGGACACCTTCCTGTACATAAACAAACCATGGCATTTTGCTTTTTCCATGTGTGCTGCACAAGGCAGCGCAGATGGAAAAAGCAAAACGAGGAGAAATAAAGCATTTCTCCTCGTTTCGCCAAATTAAGACCAGGGTTTTCCTCGTCTTAATTTTGGTGCTGCCTTCTATTAACGCTGCCCTTGTTAATAAGGGGGCAGCGTCAAAATCAATGGGTGTTGTGGTGGAACGCCCACCACAACACCCACTGCACACCCCTTTCACGCTAAACACAGCGTGAAAGGGGGCCTTATTAACAAGGCAGCGTTAAGGCATGTTAAGTGGCTTAACGCTGCCTTGTTAATAAGGCGAGGCCCCTATCGCCACCACAATGTCACTGAAAGTGATGATATGATGGCGATAGGGGCTTGTTAATATTCCCCATAGTGCCTCGTGAATGCTTCAGTGCAAAAGTACTCCCTCGCTCATTTCATAACTGCATAAGTAATCCATGATTGATTTAATTTGTGTGGTAGTAGTGCCTACTTGATTCTATGACTGCATGGCTCCTGCCTAAGTAAGTATATCAGTAAAAAGATAATACCTACCTGTTTACAACACTGCATAGAAACTGCCTGAGTAAAAAGATGACTTTGAGAGTAATTTCTGGGTCATTGTGGGAGTGCATGGGTAGTACCTGAGGGAATCAATGAGTGCTTTCGTACTTCCTCACTTATTAATTAAGTGCCAGAATACAAACGGGGGAATTGCATAATTCTGTTGGTAATGTCTGATTGATTGATCTCTGTATAGCACAGCCTCCGTGATTGAATAAAACATTACCCCGTTCATACATTTAACTACCTTGAAACTACTTTTATTCATTAATTAGATTCCTTGGTTTTGCATTTTGCTGTCAGAATGAAGATAAGTAAGTTTTCGTAACGGAGAACCACACTTTGTTCAGTTCAATATTCTTTAGTTTGTACACAAGTTAAATTAAACGGAAATTCTAACTTTCCACCCCTAATTTAAACTGTTTTTTTAAACAAACTCCAGTAGCTGCTGTTAATCCCACGCTCAGTGTGCTTTTCAAAAGCAATTATCTTATTCCAAATAACCGCAAGTGCTGTGACCTACAAGCAGGCGTCCCGTACAGAGCAACTCTTTCACAACGTGTAACATGTTCCACCAATGTCTTTTGTCCTCCCCCACATGCGCTTGAAGATAGTTTGGTCTGGCCTTCCATTCCTACTTTGAAAACATACATTAATAGCGAACACTAACAGAAAACGCTACTGTTTCAACAACAAACGGCTCTCACATAACCTCGTGGGACCTTGAAATACCAGGTTGCTAAACCAGCAAGTGACATTGAGTCATTTCTTCTATGGAAATCTCCCACAATTTATACACCAAATATTTAATCACTCTGAAACTCAAGGCCTACCACATTTTTCTAAACTATCCGACTCCCGCCTTGTTATCTCTTTTCAGACTATTTTTATAGTAATACCGGATTTCATTCATTCTAATTTTGCAAGCGCATTTGGCGGGTCCCTTGGTACTCCTTCCTTGTTTCCGCAGTAATCGTTGTTTAGCTCCTACTACAAAATGGCTGCCCGTTCTCTGCTTCAACCCCATCCACGACAAATGCAGCTATGCCGTGAACGAATGCTACAACTTTTTGAATGCTTGCCATTGGCGATATTTGGCATCAGATATAGGCTGAATTTCTGCTACGTGTATTTCACCTGCGTGCAACCTGTCTTCTACTGTCTCCGGTGCCCCTTTGAATGCGACCTGCATGTCTGCCTCTCTACTACTTCACGCGATCCCCTGGATTATGAACTGTTGCTGCGACCATTGCTGGCTCATGACCAGGACTGCTCCGGAGATACACGCTTGATGGATGCGTTTAATAATGAAATAAGTGGAAGATGGAGTACATGCGCTCATACGGAGAGCCTCTTGCAGCAGACTATCATCGAATATCATGCAAGTTGCCCTGACATGGTCCTGCTTGCAGAAGATTACGATGACCATGTCTGTTCTTTCGACTTGCTGAATTGGATGGCGACCTTCTTTGCTTCGAGAGGTGCAGATGACCTTTTGGAACTCATTGCATATCACGGTGCTTCTGAGTTCTTGAGCTTCGATTAATCTCCATAAGTGCGCATGGTAACCTGATTTGATGAGCTCTTATTTCTACACTTCAAGAACACTTTTTTTTTTCTTTTTCTCATTTCGCTTTTCCTTCCTTTTTGGATTTTCAGACATTGACTTTCTTTACGAATTCCCCTTTATAGACTTGGTAACGCTCTCTTGATGTTTCCGCTCTGTTTGCCTGGTTGTTACAGAGCTAGTCAACAAAACGGGCAACTTGGCCGTTGGGGACTTTACTATCTATATCTAAAAGTTATGTAGTCTGCAGACAAACCTCTGAGATGTTCTATTTTATGATAACACTTCTTTTAAGCTGAGACAGAAACGTAACTCAAGATGGTCCTTTCTCTATTCTCTTTTTCTGATGACATCTCCCTTTATCAGATATCGATTCACTACTATACTGATTATAATTCTATCATACAGTTTCTTTTTTGTTGTGGCACATATACTGCACATTATGCCATGTACTTTAAAATAAATGTTTTAAAATGTTTCATGTCTCTGTCATATGCTACAAACACAATACTGAAAGTTAATTCCTTTCCCACCATGTCTTTAACGTCATTTGCCTGTTCCATGTTCACTACCCACCAACTACTAACAATCTTGGGCCTAACCAAATGCAAACCAGAAACCCTTTCCAGGTTACAGTTGACAGTCTCACCATATTACTAAAAGGATGCATGCATCTCCTGTGCCTTTTCGTAGTGGCATCATACTTAAAAGAAACATACAACTACATCTATACCTGTGTTTTATAGCTATCGCATCTTCTGATATATAACTCGTGTCAAAATACATGTTCAAGCATAGACATACCTCAGCAAAATTAAATGTTAACACTAATCGTCGAGCAATGTAAATTGGGGCGATATGTAAGTTGCAACTGTGTGAGGCTTTTTTATATAGCACAGAAATCGATTATGACTTTCTCTCTGCCTGTCAGATGCCCCCAGAAGCCCAGTGACGGTCAACGCAGATGGGCCCCTGTTACCTTCCTTTTACAAATGACGGGAGAAAAATGATTAGAGAGCAGGAAGAAGGAGGGGTGGGGGCTCAAGGGACGTGTCATTCCCACTCTCTCGATCTGCCGACCCTGTGATGTACGCAGGTTCAGCACGAGCAGGAAGCTTGACAATACCTTAACTTACATTCACGTGTGCTTCACAAATGTGCACAAACCAATGCACGATGTGTGCAAACAACATTTAATTTTTTTCATCTCACTGAAGTTAATAAAGCATGTCCGTGTTACAGCCCCCCCAGTATTTTCCCACAAGCTTCAATCTGCAGAAGGCCATTTCTTGTACATTACCCCGGCTGATTTTGGACCCCAATTCATCCCTGTACCTTAGACACAAGACCATGTAACCCTTGCAACATCACACACTGCACTCGTGTACCACTGAAACCGATTGCAACTTTCTCTGCGCTGTACAGATGCCACCAACAAGCCAGTGAAGGTCTAAGTGCTATTTTTCAGGGTACATGGGCCTCTCTTACCTTCCTTTTACAAACGACGGGAGACAAACCGTTAGAGAGCGGGAGGAAGGACGGGGGTCAAGGTACGTGTCATTCCCAAACTCTTGATCTGCCGGCCCTCTAATATACGATATACGATTCAGCACAGGGAAAGACCCTGACAATTCCCTCCATTTATATTCACAGGTACTTCACCAGTGTGAACAAATTCGTACACAAAATATGCTCTGAACATTTCCATTACTTTTTTATTTCTCACACATTCAGAAAAAATATCTCTTGTAAAGAAACGCCCCCCCCCCACCAGCATTTTCCGACTAGGCACAATCTACAAATATCCCTATTTCTCTTACATTGATCGGGCCGATTTTCGATATTAATTCAACCCTCTACCTTACTCGCAACAACACCATGCAGACCTTTCAACATAAGAGACTGTAATCCTCATTTCACGAAAACACTTAAATATATACGGCGCACTTCAAGAATACCTTCCCAAACACTCATACGAAGTACCATAATCACTAATTCCTTTACCACCAATGATTTCACCTCATCTGTCTTTTCATTCTTCACTACTCAGCAACTACTAACAGTGTTGACTCTATCCAAATGTAAAGCAGAAACCCTTTTCATATCACAGTTGAGAGTGTCACCATATCACTGAAAGCATGTGTACATGGAGCTGTATCTTTTCCTGATAGCACATACTTAAAAAGAAACATACAAATAGATACATACCACTGTTATATAGTTATCAAATCTTCCGATGCATAACACGTGTAAAAATACATATAGAAAGGGACGTGTCATTCTTAGTCTCTCGATCTGTCGGCCTTCTAATGTCTGCACATTCTGCACGGCCTGGGACTGTGACAGTTGCCTACACTTATATACAAATATAGCTCACCAGTGTCAAAAGTCCGAACACAACGTCTGCACGCAACATTTCTTTTTTTTAAATTTCCCTCAAGTTAATAAAACATGCCTCTTCTAACTCCCCCCCCACTATTTTTTGACAAGTAACAACGTGCAAACGTGCAACATTTTCTTTATGTTGCCCGAATCCATTTTGGAACACAAATTAACCCTGTACCTCACTTTCAAAACCATATACTCCTTTAAACATGACAAACTACACTTCTTCTTCCTCGAAAACTCCTAAATATATATGGGGTACTTGTTAAGCAACTACTCACACTCTATGCACATTTTGTAACAAATGTGAAACAGCACACTTCAGTAATACTGTGTTATTTCCCCCCAAAAATATTTTCAAACTTAAAAATATCGCCTCAAAGACTTAACCACTACTACACAATATATAACACACCTTATTAATTTGTAACTCACCTCTGTAGTTGGTATGCAGATTTCGAATTTCACAAACGCATGCAATATTTTCTTTCTCAGACAATAAATGCAATTCAAGACTCTCGTCAAGAATAGAACCATTATTGGCAACATTTCCCTCTCTTTCCGCACAGAAATACATGTACATAACAAATCAAAATCCTTCCTTCAATATTTCAAATTGCAAAACACATTCCTATTGGTTACTCATATTAACCCTCTCTAACTCTCTTCTAAAACGCCCCAAACTGGTTCTCTTATTTTGTGGATTGGACACTACCCCACACTGCTGCATCGCCATACAGCCCGAACCCTTACAACAATTCAGAAGCCTATTTCTAATAATACTACTGCAAATTTCAAAGAACACACTTCTTCTAGACATACTACTCATTTTGAAAAATTAACTTTAATAGCTTACCAGTTGTAATTAATTTTGCATTTCATATTTTAATACCACAGTTATTTCTACTCCCCCCCAATCACCTTTTCACCAATTTCCATACCAACAGTTTCTGCAACATTCAACGGAAGGCTGCAGGTCACAAGTTCACCAAATTTCATCCCAACAGTTTCTGCAACATTCAACGCCACGTGCAGGTCATAAGTTCACCATACTTCATCTTAACAGTTTCTGGAACATTCAACAGCAGGTGCAGGTCACAAGTTCACCATTTTTTTAAGTTCAGAACAGTACCTTCCAAATGCAAGTAGCAGGTGTGGTTGTGCTCCGCAAGTCTGATCATATCCTATGTAGTGTAAGTTTCAAACATTTTTTATTAACCAATCAGAAACATACGTTTTCACGAAAGTAACATGCACCCTAGTTTTCACTACACAATGTTCTTCATCACCCAATCAGTTATCGTTTTCTCAAAAAAAAGCTTCTTCTCCACCTTTCAACATATCTCTCATTGTACCAATGGACTACATGAGCTACAGACATCTTTTGATTCCTTCCAGCCATACCTTCAAAATGCTAGTATGGATCGTAGGACACAGCTATGTTTTCTGGTGCAAAAGGTATGCTGAACACAGACGTATTGACAAAGACCTAGGTTTACAAAATGTGGACATTAAATGGTTTGCACAGAAAGGATTTAAGTGGCATCAATTGTTGCCTTTGATTAAAACCTCTTTGCATCTCCAACCCCCTGACCTCATGATTGTGCACTGTGGTGGCAATGACCTAGGCACATTGACTGGGGTAGGTCTGGAAATGCTCATGAAGGATACCTTTGAACAATTGATGTTGCTTTTGCCTCAAACTGTCTTTGTATACTCTAAAATATGCCAAAGACAGAAGTGGAAATGGTCAAATCAATTCTGTCCTCAGATTGAGAAAGCTAGGAAGAATGCCAATAAAGCTGTGTCTGCATACCTCAGAGATCATAGAATGGGGTCCATCGACAACAACAACATGTGTTTTGATATGGATCATATCCACATAAGTGATGGAGTACACTTCACAGATCATGGAAACAGAGTTTTTCTCAACAACCTGAAGCTGTGCATCCGTACTTACATGTAGCTCCAACAAACTCACAATGAAAACAAGGGCTCTTTTTAGAGCCACCCTATAACTCAGAACTCAGCTGGGCCATTTTAGGCCCAGGGAACCGCATCCCCAGGAGCCTCGCCAAAATGTTTGGGAACCGGGCAAAGAGCCCCAATTCCCCGCACTCCCTGCCACCTCCCCACCTCCTGCGGCAGCCAGCATTCCTTTTCAACAAAGCCAGCTGCTCCATGCAAGCTCCCTTTGCCCAAAAGCAAATCTGCTTCGCTTCATAAAAGCGAGAGCAAATTTCCTCCTCTCGCTTCCATCAAGCGAAGCAAACGTTTGCTATGACAGAGCCAGAACTCTGCATAGATCCCGCCTTGCCATAGCAAACTACAATGTCCATGGCGTAGGCACCACGGCTCATTGTTGGAACCGGCCCTCGGAGATAACGATACCCAGGGCCATGGAAAGCTCCTCAAGGGAAATTGGACGATGCGCCTCCATCCAATTTAAAGCCAGCGAACATCGTACTTCCCGGAGCCGGCAGTCTGCAACAGACCCCACATTTTAATTCATGAATGCCCGAAGAAGTGGTGCCCCCGGGACAGTGTGGGGGAAGCTTCAACCCTCCACACTTAAATTTTACGTATACCTCCAAACACGTGCTGCTCCTCAGAGCGGAGAGGGAGGGAAGACACGTACCCCTCTCCCCATATCATTATATTTGCTCCAAGGAAGTGGAGGTCCCCGTGACAGAAGTAAACCCCGCATCATAACTAAACATTGCTCCCGGGAACTGGTCCACCCGGGGGCTTAATTAAATGAAGCACTCGACACCGCGCTTCGTTTTTCTTTTTCCCGCCGTGATTTCCAGTCCCTGCGCAAATCCCGCCGAAAACATATAAAAATGTTTCTTTACGTTCTGACTCCCTGTCACACCCCCTGAGCACCCTAGGAAGGTCACAGTGTTCCTACCCTACCCTCTTCTACTTTTTTTCCCCTTTTCCCCCTACTCGTTTCAACCGAGTCACAAAATGGCTGCCAAGGCTTCCTAGTTTGAAGTGTTGGCAGCAAATCCCAGGCAAGCTCGTGCTCGGAATGCCTCAGCCAATCAGATCTCACAATTCTCAAATATTGATATCTGTAAATCTTTAAATATCTCAAAAACTACTAAACGGATTTATACCATTTAAAGAAAAGCGTGCTTTCTGGACCAAGAGCTATCTCTCTGCCAAATTTGGTGTAATTCCGTTCAGCAGTTTGGGCTGTAGCCGTGTCTAAAGTTTCCTATGGAAATTAACATGGAGAAAACACGGTTTGGGACCCCCCATTTTTCTCGGCTCCCCCTTCACGTATCACCCCCAAACTTTCAAGACAGGAGCTGACCTGAATGAACAATTAGTTTTGAAATTTTGTGAAGATTCGTCAAACGGCGCCAAAGTTAGTGACAAAACAAAAAACGCTTTTCCTGTGGAAACTAGGTTCTAACTATAACTACCTACTGGCGACCGCCAGTAGGTAATATATATATATATATATATATATATATATTCACTGGTTTCAGGGACGTTATAGTTAGTTGGACATTTCACTCATACAAAATCAGAGAAATTCGGCCGTTATAGTTAGTTCAGCTAACTATAACTCGCGCCCCCGCAATGCACTGCTGATGACGTCACATATTACATCATTCATGACATGGTCAATGACATCACTGATGACATCACTGATGACATCTCAAATGACATCACTGATGACATCATCCACATGATAATCTGATGCACCTCCTCATACCCTAATATAACCTTTGATACACCCACTCTAAAATACAGACTACCATTTTCTAAACCATAGATACACCAATACCAGTTAGTACATACCCACTCACTAATTCCTAGGTCTTCGCACACATCCACTCATTCACCCATACAGTCATTCATACATGTATTCAACCATCAATACGGCACTATCATATGCACTCACTTATCTATACAGACACTCACACACCGCCACTCATCCATAGAGTTACTCACACACCTAGTCATTCATGCAAAAAATCAATCACACTCCCATTTACTCACCTATACAGATATACACACACCACCTCACTCATTCAAACATATACTAACACATACTTACACTCTTATACAATAACTAATACAAACACACACACTCATCCATACAGCCACTCTCACAATCACTCACTCTCATATATAGTCATTTATATACTCCAACACTCACATATACTGCCTTTCACATATGCAGTTACTCACACATGTACCACTGAGACATCCATTCACTCACCAACACACCCATACACACACTCACCCACCCATACTGCCCTCCACAGATGCACTCTTGAACCCATACACCCAGTGAATCACCCACTCACACATCTATGCACAGAGTCCACACCCCCACCCACCCACACAGACACTCAGGCACCCATACAGATACTCAGACAACCAATCAATAACCCATATAGACCCTCATTTAGCTACTCACCAACCCATGCAACCGCTTACACACCAACTGACAAACTAAACTGTGTGAATGTCTGTACCAGTCACTAACCCATACATTCAGTAAGACACATTTAATCACTCACTTATACAGTCAGTCACACACCTACTAAATCATCCATTCAGACACTTATACACCCACTCATTCTTCAATACACCTTGGCCTATATATATATAAAACATATTTAAACTTTACAGAAACACACAGTCACTGGATGATGTCATCAGTGATGGCATCAGTGATGTCATTTGAGATGTCATCAGTGATGTCAGCAGTGATGTCACTGACCATGTCATGAATGATGTAATATGTGACGTCATCAGCAGTGCATTGCGGGGGCGGGAGTTATTGTTAGCTGAACTAACTATAACGGCCGAATTTCTCTGGTTTTGTACGTGTGAAATGTCCAACTAACTAAAACGTCCCTGAAACCTGTGGTTTTTTCAGTGAATTTCTAAGGTTTTTTAAATGCTAATTTCAAACTATAACGTCCCTGATACCTATGGTTTTTTCAGTGAATTTCAAAGGTTTTTTAAATGCTAATTTATAACTATAACGTCCTTGAAACCTGTGGTTTTTGCAGTGAATTTCAAAGGTTTTTTAAACGCTAATTTCTAACTATGCCTACAGAGGTAGGACATGTGCAGACAGAGGAAGAAAGGCGCAGAAAGAAGCAAGAGAAATGCAGAAAGAGGCAACAGAAGTCCAGAAAGACGAAGAAAGGTGCAGAAAGAAGCAAGAGATGTGCACAAGGATCCAACAGAGGAGAAGAGGCCTTGTTGCAAAGTCATCCTGTGCCCCCAAATGTTTGCTGACGGGTACTGGTGGTAACTGACACTGACTAACCAGGCCCAGAGCCAGTGCTATGCTGAAAGACACTTAGAATACAGTGAAAACACCTACATACACTAGGGTACACTATGGGTTGGGGTACCCCTGTGATTGGCATGACCTCCCCTGTATGGCCCTAGTACATAATAGGGCAGGGGGATTAAAACTACCTCTAACTAAGAGGTGCAGAAGGAGGCAAGAGAAGTGCAGAAAGAGGCAACAGAAGTGCTGAAAGAGGCAAGAGAGGTGCAGAAAAAAGCAAGTGAAGTGCAGAAAGAGGCAAGTGAGGTACACAAAGAGACAACAGGGGTACAGAAAGAAGCAAGACAGGTGCAGAAAGAAGCATGGAAAGTGCAGAATGAAGCAACAGGGGTGCAGAAAGAGGCAAGGGAAGTGCAGAAAGAAGCAACAGAGGTGCAGAAAGAGGCAAGAGAACTGCAGAAAAAGGCAAGATAAGTGCAGAAAGAGGCAAAAGAGGTACATAAAGAGACAACAGGGGTGCAGAAAGAAGCAAGACAGGTGCAGAAAGAAGCATGGAAAGTGCAGAATGAAGCAACAGGGGTGCAGAAAGAGGCAAGAGAAGTGTAGAAAGGAGCAAGTGAGGTGCAGAAAGAGCCAGAAGAGGTGCAAAAAGAGGCAAGAGAGGTGCAGAAACAGGCAAGAGAATTGCTGAAAGAATCAACAGAGGTGTACAAAGAAGCAAGAAAAGTGCAGAAAGAGGCAAGTGAGATGCAAAAACAGGCAGGAAGGGTACAGAAAGAGGGAAGACGAGTGCAGAAAGAGACAACAGGGGTGCTGAAAGAAGCAAATGAGGAGCAGAAAGAGGCAACAGACGTGCAGGAAGAGGGAAGAGAGGTGCAGAAAAAGGCAAAAAAAAGTGCAGAAAGAGGCAAAAGAGGTACATAAAGAGACAACAGGGGTGCAGAAAGAAGCAAGACAGGTGCAGAAAGAAGCATGGAAAGTGCAGAATGAGGCAACAGGGGTACAGAAAGAGGCAAGAGAACTG
Organism: Calotriton arnoldi; assembly: GCA_963921515.1. Classification (NCBI taxonomy): domain Eukaryota; kingdom Metazoa; phylum Chordata; class Amphibia; order Caudata; family Salamandridae; genus Calotriton; species Calotriton arnoldi. Next base: position 201,536 of record CAWUFW010007739.1, on the reverse strand, counting down.
TAGAAAGGAGCAAGTGAGGTGCAGAAAGAGCCAACAGATGTGCAAAAAGAGGCAAGAGAGGTGCAGAAACAGGCAAGAGAAGTGCACAAAGAGGCAAGAGAATTGCTGAAAGAAGCAACAGAGGTGTAGAAAGAAGCAAGAAAAGTGCATAAAAAGGCAAGCAAGATGCAAAAACAGGCAGGAAAGGTACAGAAAGAGGGAAGACGAGTGCAGAAAGAGACAACAGGGGTGCAGAAAGAAGCAAATGAGGTGCAGAAAGAGGCAACAGACGTGCAGAAAGAGGGAAGAGAGGTGTAGAAAAAGGCAAGAAAAGTGCAGAAAGAGGCAAAAGAGGTACATAAAGAGACAACAGGGGTGCAGAAAGAAGCAAGACAGGTGCAGAAAGAAGCATGGAATGAGCAGAATGAAGCAACAGGGGTGCAGAAAGAGGCAGGAGAAGTGTAGAAAGGAGCAAGTGAGGTACAGAAAGAGCCAACAGAGGTCCAAAAAGAGGCAAGAGAGGTGCAGAAACAGGCAAGAGAAGTGCACAAAGAGGCAAGAGAATTGCTGAAAGAAGCAACAGAGGTGTAGAAAGAAGCAAGAAAAGTGCAGAAAAAGGCAAGTGAGATGCAAAAACAGGCAGGAAAGGTACAGAAAGAGGGAAGACGAGTGCAGAAAGAGGCAACAGGGGTGCAGAAAGAAGCAAATGAGGTGCAGAAAGAGGCAACAGACGTGCAGAAAGAGGGAAGAGAGGTGCATAAAAAGGCAAGAAAAGTGCAGAAAGAGGCAAAAGAGGTACAAAAAGAGACAACAGGGGTGCAGAAAGAGGCAAGAGAAGTGTAGAAAGGAGCAAGTGAGGTGCAGAAAGAGCCAATAGAGGTGCAAAAAGAGGCAGAGTGCAGACACAGGCAAGAGAAGTGCACAAATAGGCAAGAGAATTGCTGAAAGAAGCAACAGAGAAGTAGAAAGAAGCAAGAAAAGTGCAGAAAGAGGCAAGTGAGATGCAAAAACAGGCAGGAAAGTTACAGAAAGAGGGAAGACGAGTGCAGAAAGAGACAACAGAGGTGCAGAAAGAAGCAAATGAGGTGCAGAAAGAGGCAACAGACGTGCAGAAAGAGGGAAGAGAGGTGCAGAAAGTACAAGAGATTTGCAGAATGAGGTCAAGAGAAGTGCAGAAAAAGAAAGAAACGTGCAGAAAGAAGGAACAGAAATGCAGAAAGAGGCAAGAGAGGCGCAGAGGGAAGCAAGAGTGGCTTGCACACCATTAGTACCAATTTAACACCCACATTTAGCAATAAGTAACAGGTGACCATTCTAGGTTTGCAAAGGGCCTTCCACCACGCTGTAACACTTGTCGCTGCATTTTTGGTAACGTTTGACCCATTTCAGCTAGAAACAAGGCTTTTTTTATTCAAATATGCAGATTAGGGTGCAGATGATGAATTATGTGGCTAATGCAGAAAATATATTATTGTGCGAAAGTCGGTGCAGCCAAACAGTCACATAATTCCAGTGGCCCTGCTCATACCTCTGACTAGGTCCACAAGTGCTCCTCAGTGATTCCATCTTTTTTGTCTCACTGAGTTCATACTTGAGCTTCTATGGAAACGAGGAAGACTAAACCTGAGGTTACCACTCCACAACACAGACTACCATACCTCATAATTACTCTCCATAACACATAATCCCACTCTACATAATTCCTATACACTAAATACCACATACTTTCTATCCACATATTTTCACTGCACAACATATCACATAATTCCACTACACACAACGTACATCCACTCCACTCCAAAAAACATTAGTAAAAAACGTTTGCATTTACAACGCCAATAGCTCTAATTCTCGCAAATGCGAAACCTATTACATTGCAAACACTTCTTTAACTAGTAGTCGCGTTTGCAGAGTGGTGGAGAAAGGGTGCTGGGCCTCCGACCAGCGCTCAGGAATTCCGGTGCGTAGGGCTTACAGGAGGAACCAGTAGGGCTTCTTGGCCCCCAATGTCCCTTAGGAGTAAATTGGACTTCATCCCCCAACCCATAGTCTGCCAGGAGGCGCGTTTGCAGAATGGTAGAGAAAGGGGGGCATGGCCTCTGAAGACGTCTTAGCAATCCCACTGTGCGGGACTTACTGGAGGCAACAAGAGGGGTAGTTGGCACCCAAGGACATCCTTGGGGGCCAACTACCCCTCCTATTACCTCCAGTAAGTCCCACACAGCAGCATTGCTAAGTTCGAAGAGCAGACAACGCTCCCTTTTCCCACCACTCTACAAACGCGCTCCCATTGCACGCTCTTGGATGGGGATTGAAGTCCACTTTGCTGCTGGGAGTCCTTTAGGAGCCAACTAGCCTACCTCTTACCTCCAGTAAACCCCACACAGTGGGATTGCTGAGAGGTGGACAAAGGCCACGCCCCCTTTCTCCACCACTCTGCAAACGCGCCCCCTGGCATGTTCTAAGTTGGGGTATTAAGTCCCCTTGAATACTGAGGGTCCCTGGGGGCCAACTAGCCCACCAGGTCCCTCCAGTAAGCGCCAAACAGCTGGACTGCAGAGATGTGGTCCGAGGCCACGCCCCTTTTTACACCACTCTGCAGACGCGGCTTCTGGCGCACTGCTGCTTAGAGGATGAAGTCCACTTGTGTCCTGAGATCCTCAGGACACAAGAGGACCTCATCGCCAGTAGGTAGTAATAGTTAGGACCTCGTTTCTATTCAAATAGCGTTTTTTCTTTTGCCAATATCTTTTGCGCTGTTTGACGAATCTTCGTGAAATTTTCAAAACTAGTGGGGCGCTCCGGTCAGCTCCTGTCTTGAAAGGTTTGGGGTGATTCGTCAAGCGGGGGCCGAGAAAAAAGGGGGGTCCCAAAACATGTTTTCCCCATGTTAATTTCCATAGGAACTTTAGACAAAGCTACAGCCCAAACTGCTGAACAGAATTACACCAAATTTGGCAAAAAGGTAGGTCTTGGTTCAGAAAGAGTCCTTTTTGTTAAATGGTGTAAATCTGTTCAGTAGTTTCAGAGAAATTAGAAAAAGAAAAGTTTCGATATCTGAGCACCGAGGAGGGTTCGCAAACCCTCCCGGGCACGAGCTTCACTCTGATTGGCTGCCAACACTCCAAACCATGAAGTGTTGGCAGCCATTTTGTGACTCGGTAACCGAGTCACAAGAAAAGAGTAAAAAAAAGGTGAAAAACAAGAAAAGGGGGCAGGGTACAAACACCCTGACCCCCTAGGCCTGCCCAGGGGGTCCCACAAGGACCCCCAGGGCCCAAAAAAGCATTAAAAAAAAAAAAAAAATCAGCCGAATTCGCGTTGGGGTCGCAAATCTGGCTGAGAAAATAATTTTTTTTAAAAGCGCGGGCTCCCGCGCTTCATTTTTGAAAGCCCCGGGTGGGCCAGGTCCCTGGGGCACTCACCAATTAATTTGCGAGGGCCCATGGGGGCCCCCAGGGCTTATTTATTTGTATGCGGTGGGCACTGCGGCCCCCCGCAGCCCTGTGGCCCGCCACCTCCCCGGGGCTTTAAAAAAAAATGTGAGGGGGGTCCCAATCCCCCCCACACTGCCCTGGGGACCGCCACCTCCTTGGGGCTTTGAAAATGAAATGCGTGGGGGCATGCGGCCCCCCCACAGCCCCAGGGACTGCCACCTCCCCGGGGCTCTGTTTAAAAAAAAAAAAAAGAAAATGTGTGGGGGGGCAAGAGCCCCCCTACATGCCCCGGGGACCACCACCTCCCCAGGGTACATACTCAATTGCATGCGGGGGTCAGTAGCGGACCCCCGGGCCCCAGGGACCACCACCTCCCTGGGGCTTTGAAAATGTTGGGAGGGGGGCCGCGGGCCCCCCTCTAGGAGCCCTTGATGGCCCTGGGGACCGCCACCCCCCAGGAACGGCTCCTCCAATGTCCCGGGGTGCCCACCCCCGAGACATTGCCGTTTGCTATGGCATAGCAAACTCTGCTTTGCTTCACTGAAGCGAGAGCATGAAACCTGCTCTCGCTTCAATGAAGCAAAGCAGAATTGCTTTTGAGCAAGGGGAGCTGCATGTTAGCAGCTCCCCTTGCTCAAAAGCAATGCCAGCTCCCGCAGGAGGTGGGGAGCCGGCAGGACTGTGGGGGCATTGGGGCTCCCCCCATGGTCCCCAATAGTCAGGCCAGGTCCCGGGTGATGGGGTCCCCGGGGCCAGAAATGGCCCAGGGGAGGGGGGCCACGAGGCCCCCCTCCCCGCAAATATATATATATAAAAAAAAAAACAGGCGAGGCCCCGGGGGATTGCGTCCCCAGGGCCAATAGTGGCCCAGGGAAGGGGGGCCATGTGGCCCCCTTCCTGTTTTTCTTTTTTAAAAAAAAACAAAGAAAATGCTCAGGCCCCGGGGGATGGGGTCCCTGGGGCCAAAGTTGCCCAGGGAAGGGGGGCCATGCAGCCCCCCTCCCATAAAATAAGAATACAAAAAAAAAAGGAAAAAAAACGGCAACTCGTCAGAGGCCCCGCCCCCTCCATGCAGCACTCTGCAAACGCGCCCCCTGGCGCGTTCTAAGTTGGGGGATTAAGTCCCCTTGAATACTGAGGGTCCCTGGGGGCCAACTAGCCCACCAGGTACCTCCAGTAAGTGCCACAGAGCTGCATTGCAGAGAGGTGGTCCGAGGCCATGCCCCTTTTTACACCACTCTCCAAACGCGGCTTCTGGTGCACTGCTGGTGGGGCGATGAGGTCCTCTTGTATCCTGAGGACCTCAGGACACAAGTGGACTTCATCCTCTGAGCAGCAGTGCGCCAGAAGCCGAGTTTACATGTCATGTGATCAAGGCTCTTGAGGAGTCGAAACGCATAATGGCGGCAGAATAAAGCAGTAAACCTCACATACAAGTGGTCCGTGTCCGTGTGTTTTGGAGAGGATTGGGAGTAACGACGGCGATCGTGGTATATATATATATATATATATATATATATTTATATTACCGCTACGGTCCCATCGGCAGCTTGCCGAATTCCTAAGGCGCGTGCCTTTAAATCGTGAGGATGGGACTCACGTTTTACATATCAGCTCCCGCACATGCAGGGCACTCACGGGGTAACTTGTAATGCACTTTATTATATGCAGACGCGTTTCAGCCAGTAGCTTTCCTCAGTGCTTAAAGTGTAATTCCTTTTGCGCACAGCGTTCGGTTTTTAAATGGTAAATGCTTTCTCCTCATTGGTAATTTAGGGGTAGTGGCAAACAAGAAAGGACTGCAGAAAAAGTTCTTTGTACTGCGGCTGCCATACTAGTAGGGTAATGTGTCAATATTAATTGTTGTAATGCCATATCGACTTTAAAGCCACAATGGTTTTTATGTTGAAAAATAAAAGCACAAATCCTTGTCCTTACTTTCAAAGCATGTCACAAGGTATGGCAGTCCCTTCTTCTGTCTCAGCCCCACAAGGGCAGCCATACTGTTGTTGCACGTTGTGTACCCCTCGCCAGACCTCTGAATTTTACACCAAGATTGCTCCGCAGGCAGCAGTACAATTACTGCATGCCATGAGTTTGAATAACTCACAATCCTTTGATCAACGGAAGTGTCTTTCAGAGACGGTTTTGGCAGCTTGTTAATAAATTACAGCTCCGGTCCCATCAGCAGCTTGCCGAACTCCTAAGGCGGGTGCCTTTAAATCGTGAGGATGGGACTCACGTTTTACATATCAGCTCCAGCACATGCAGGGCACTCACGGGGTAATTTGTAATACACTTTATTAAAGGCAGACGCGTTTCAGCCAGTAGCTTTCCTCAGTGCTTAAAGTGTTATGTCCCGTATAGAGGCCCTAATGCAGACCCGTTCATACATGCCCTAAAACGGACGTATTCATATTTGCCCTAATATGGTCATATTCGTACTTGCCCTATTATGGTCATAGCCGCATATGCCCAATTATGGTCATAACTGTACATGTCCTATTATAGTCATTATTCCTTATATAGGCATGATCGTTCACCTACATTGGTCCTTGCTAGTATACAACGTGCTCTGAAGGCTGAACGTTATCTATCCTGTGGTTTTGAATACAGCAGGGTTTTTCCCAAACACAGGCCCACACTGTACTCATCAATTATGCATGGATCTCTAGGAATACACCACCTGCATAATATGTATGTACAAAGTTCACCCCTGACGTCTTCCTCATGTCTAACGACAGACCAATACAAACCATACTGAGGACCGAGACTCTTTAGGGTATAAATACACCACATATTGCCCCGGTAAGATAGAGGGAACCGAGACTTCCATGCTGACACACTGATCAGAGACGCTGAGGCTCCTGCATGCAGTCGCTCCAGCAGACAGCGGTCTAACACAGCCCTTGCGGGATGTCCAACTCGAGACTAGGACGGTGTCCCACACTCTCTCTATTCAGGTATGGGGGTTCGACTAAATCCAAGAACGATTCTTGGCTCTTAGGCTTTTAGAGCTACACATATGCTAGGTACACTGAGGTACATCTAGTTAGGCATCGTAGGAGTACGTGCACTTGCATAATGCTTTTATATTCATGTATGTATTCATGAATATTGCAATATTGTAGAACTGTTCTATCCCTTTGCTTTTATCGTACTGCTGATAATATATCTCTGCTATTGTCTGCTGGTTGCCGCAGCACATATATTTTACTCTAGAATAACAACTGTTCAATAAATACTTATTGAAACGCCCGACTGTTTTATTCTGTGTAACTCTCTGAGTCAAACCGAATAAGTAGGCACGAGTGACTGAGCGAAAGGTAGTACATTGTTTCCACGATTCTGAGGAATTTGGGTTGTCATGATCTAAGGTTGCCAGAAACAAATCTCTCACGAGAAGAGGAGATTCTAGTGGCACTGTGAGCTAGCTAATGCAAACCAGACTAACATATACGGTGGGGGTGTTCAGAGTTCGTTTGCCACCAAGCCCACAGTATATGTTATCCAAACATGCAGGTCCTGCAGGGGTACTATAGGAACTACACGACATGGCACCCAATGTTGGTTGGGTACTTATCTAACAGTAGAATCTGAGTAGTTCTGTCGTGCTATTCTCAAAGAACCTACTCACAAAACCCCAGAGACATCTGGAGTTGGTGGGCACAAACTCCGCCACAGCTGAGTAGTACGAGAATACTATTTATTGGCTGTTGGTTAATCAAGATTGAAGGACATTTAGTTCCTAAATTGTGCATAACACCTCATCTTAGTTCCCTTTGAACACTTCTTCCTCTAAACATGCCTGATAACGAGACAGAGGACCAAAGAGTTGTTTTGAATTTCTTAACAGGAGAAGACGATCCTGAGGATGCAATACAGATTGCACCAAATTTCAGAAGAACAGTCACCATAAGACTATTAGAAAATGGCATACCAGCCACGGGTGGCATGGTAGTTTTCGTGATTGAGGCACACGAATCAAACAAAACAGAGGTGTTCTATTCATGGGTTACATTCCCAGCAGCAAATGCTATTACAAATACATTTCACTACTATATAGAAGGAGATGCACCAGCGGAATATGCTCCGTTCGAGGACATAGAGATTCCACTCACTTATCAGGAAAATTTTTACTGGTTTAAAGGCGCCCTACCCCACGTACGACAAAGAGTAATATTAGGCCCGCTCGGAGGAGACGGCGCCACATGGCCAATACTAGCGGCTTACACACCGCATCCTGACATTGGAACAATGCCACAGCCAGACTTACTCGTACAACACAGAGATTTAATTAAAATCTACAGAAACCTGACACAATTCGTCATGAGGACTTTAAGAATCCAACCTGCACCAGCAGGTGCAGCAAACAGTACTCCAGTTCAGGGTACATGAAATAAAATTACTCCACAAACATTACACCCGGTAGTGGGCAAAATGCCAGCAAAACGCGAACAAATCCCATTCTGGATAGCTCAGAAAATAACTCAGCTTGAGGCGGTATTCCCGAATACTACCACCTATGAAAAACACAGAATTCTAACAATCTGCTTGCCCATGGGGATCACACCACAAGTAGAGGACTGCACCTCTTGGGGTTCAGTCTTCACTGCCATATATACCAGAACACATGGTATCCCGTCCATAGCAGTAATACCTGACGTATTGAGACAGATACAAAATGAGTACGGAGCAGAGCCTGCCCTTAACTTAGGGATGAAGTTACTAAATAACTTTGCCCAAGTATCAGCCATAATACTAGCTAACATTAAGGGGGAAGCAGCTTCAGTGGCGATCCGCCAACGCCTAAGGGAGTTCAGTCCAGAGGATCATCAACACGAACTACCCAAAATAATTGAAACTGCATATGCAGAATTAGGCAGACAGTCTAGGTGGGAAAGCATTAAAACCACAACTAGTGGGCAGTCCTGAAAAGGACACTACAAAGCAGACACCTACTTCTTCTAAAAAGAAGTGGGAAAATAAAAAACAACAAAAGTCTAAAGACAGCAGATCTCAATCCAGAGGTAGGCCTCCTCAACAGGAGCCCTCTGAAAGGAGGTATAACCTCAGGAATAGGGATAATATTAAAAAATCTGACAGGTATCAGGACACTGATACACGTTCCTCTCGTTTCTTTCAGGGTTCGTCAAGAAACTCCGAGAGGGAAGGACGGTCAGAACACAGACAAGAGGAGAGTACAAAGTCCAGAGACACGCAACGCGCTGCGGACTACGCACCTAAAAAAAAGGATAAACAAAAACAGAAACCTCAGTTCAAAAAGAAGAAGGTAGCAGGTCTCAAGATCAGACATGCCCAGAATTCTGAGGACACAGCTTCTGAACGGGGAATGGGCTCTGATGATGCTAGACAGCACGGCAGAAGTAACGATAGCTCGCCAGAACCTGAAGGAATTTCTGGTGACAGCAGAGTTGAGTGACTATATCACGGTGGAAACACCTGATACTCGGGTAAGTGTCCCACATAAGTTACATGAGATAACACTCCGGCTGGAGAGGGACAAGCCCAGGAAAATTAAAGGTCTCTTTTGGAAAAATCTGTCATCTGGTTATGACATTCTATTAGCAGAGCAAGACTGGCCGCCAGCATTCGTCATGGAGTGCCCTAGGGGACAAAACTGTAATTTTTCCAGCCTTTTCCGACCTCGTTCCCATACATCTTAAACATGCATATGCTCAGGAGTGGGCGGTTGCCCTAGCTCCAGCATTGTATAAATATCATGTTGGTTGGAATGAGGATTCAACCCACCACGTGATCCCGTTAAATGTTTCCCCAAATGCTCAAAGGCAATACCCTATAAAGCAGGAAGCTAAAAAACAAGTCAGGGAGATCCTAGATCAACTTGAATACCAGGGGGTGATAGAAAATTGCACTTCACCAATGAACAATCCTTTGTTTCCCGTATCAAAACCCGATAACACATATCATTTAGTTTTAGATTACCAACATTTAAACACTTGCACAAAGACATTTGCAGTTCAAAATGCACACAGTTCCGCATTAATGAATAACATTGTGCGCAAAAAATACAAAACAACGCTTGATATCTCAAATGGATTTTTCTGCCAAAATATAGCGCCTGAAAGCAGGTATCTGACTGCATTCAGTGCGTTAGGGTCCCAGCGACAATTTTGTCGACTAGCCCAAGGGTATAAAAATAGCCCCGGGGTATTTTCAGCAAGTGTAACAGAGTTACTCCAAAATTTGGATGAAGAAGCATTGTCCTATGTGGATGATATATATCTTTTTTTTTTTAAATTTACATTTTATAAATATATATGCGATACATAAGAACAAAAAATCAGAGTAATTCATTATGTCGCCCCCCACCCCCTCCCCAAACCCTTCGACACAACCAGTGTGTATTACAAGCAGTGAGAATTCAAAAATGAGAAAAACTATTTAACGATACATAAGCGTTGAGCCCTACGAGAACATATCTAGCTAAACAATCCTTGGGTTTGCAGAAAATAATTCAGATCCATAAGCACAGAAACAGGAAGAAAAAAAAAAGAAAAAAGAAAAGGAGAAGCAACAGTAAAAAACCTTCAGCGTGCCCTATGAGTTCATTATGCTAAGCCACCTGGTTAAGGGTTCCCATATCTCTGATCCTTTTCTTTTAGCCCGCCTGCCTTTTTTGGCATAGATGGCACTCTCTAATTTACAGGTAGCTATCAGCCGGGCCAACCATTGGGCAAACGTTGGAGGATTCAGATCTATCCAGTGGGAGGCAATACATATCCTGAGGATGGTCATAGCGACGAAAATGAAAGCTCCCCCATTCCTCCTATTAATCGTATCATGTAAACCCAACAGGATAGTGGCAGGGGTGAGTTGGATGTCTAATAGTAAAACTCCACCTAGAAACTGCTGCACTTTATCCAATAGAGGTTCTAACTTCGGGCAGGTAGCGAACATGTGCACCGAGTCTGCACTAAACTCGGAACATCTAGGGCACATTGTTCCTTTGCCAGTTCCCCACTTAGCAATCCTGCTGGGAGTTATATACAGGAAAAATCCTGTCTTATAAAATTGCGCCTGTAATTTGACTGACAGCAGATTGCTCTGAGTGAAACTTAGTGCAAGACAGAAGGTGTTAGGGGGGACGTTCAGTTTCTGCCGCCACTTTTCATCTATCTTTCCTAGGTCATCAGGCATTTGATTGTTTAATGTTGTGTAAATATATCCAATCCGTGGTGGGGCTAAGCCCTGCAATTTATCTATAAGATCAAGCTTTGCAAAACCTGCTAGCCCTCCCGATTAGCGGGTCAGGAAGTCTTTGATGGCATGATATAAAAAGGTCTGATTATTATTCAAATTGTAGTGGGCTTTGAGATCGCTAAAAGGCCGAACGCCTTCGGGAGTCACCAGGTCACCCAACTTTGATATACCAGCTTTATACCACTTTTGGAGGTACGTCTTTCCAAAGATAATTGGTAGATTAGTATTATTATAAATGGATGTATAGTGGTTTAATCTGCCCAATGCAAAGAGTCTGCGTATGTTGGCAAAGACCCTGTGCGCGTTCGTCAGAGTCTTAAATCTGACCCGCTTATAGTAGCCAAATTCCAATTGCCTCCAGAGACAACCCCGAGCCACTTCCCCAAGTAGTGATACATAGGGAGATGGAAGTCCCGTGGGGCTCAAGTCAGAGTGTTCATGTAATAATTCAGAGCAGTATTGCAGGACTGCTGCCCAATAGTACAATCTTAGATTAGGGAGAGCCCACCCACCTCTATCTCTAGGGAGAGAAAGCAGTTTGAAAGCCCTCCTCGGCTGTGAATAGGCCCAGATGAATTGGGAAAAAATGTGTTCAAACTTTTGGAGCATGCTGTTGTTAAACTGTAAAGGGATTGCCCTAAAAAAATTAAGTAATTTGGGGAAAAAAATCATTTTTAAAACATTACATCTCCGTACTATAGTCAAGTGTAAGTTGTTAATTATATTGAGTGTTTTCTTGGTATCAGCCGCTAACGGGATCACATTTTCCTTTACTATTGAGTCTATGTCAGCGACCATATTGACCCCTAAATATTTAGCTTTTTGGACTACTCTATTATCCACCCACTTTATTTTTTCATTTAAGATGATCTGTGTTTTTGTTTTATTGAGCGCATATCCAGATAACTTCCCAAACTCTTGGGCTTCTTGCTCCAGGGCCTTGATGGCGGCTTCGGGTTCTGGGGTCACTACAGCGAGGTCATCGGCATAAGCCATGATCTTAGTGTCCATACCGAACCTACTCACAGCCAAAATTTCGGGGTTGAGTTCGATTTTTTTGATAAGGGGGTCAATATATAAGGCGAAGAGCAGTGGGGAGCAAGGACACCCCTGTCTCGTCCCTCGTGAGATCTCTATTTGCTCCGTCAAGTGCCTGTTGATTGAAATTCTGGCTGTGGGATTCTGATATAAGGCTTGAAGAGCCTGCATTATCCTAGGACCAAAACATATCCGCCTCATGACGTCCCATAGGAATTGCCAGGAGACCCGATCGAAGGCTTTTTCAGCATTGAGTAGAATTAATGAGATCGGGTCTCCCGACACCCCAGCAGCGTCAAATAGAGTGATGGTCCGGCGGATGTGTTCTGTAGTGCCCTTTTTAGGAATGAACCCGTGCTGCCATTTGGAAACAAGAGACTCAATGCTTGTAGATAATCTGGATGCGATGATCTTAGAGAATATTTTAGAGTCAGTGTTTATAAGAGTTATTGGCCTGTCAGAAGACATCTCTAGTGGTGATTTGTCTTTTTTAAGAAATATTACAATTTTTGCTGTGGACCAAGAGGGAGGTGGAGAAGTTCCGTTAAAAATGGAAATTACCACTTCCGTAAAAAGATCTTTAATTTGCTGGGAGAAGATTTTATAGAACTCAACTGGAATGCAATCCATGCCAGCGGCTTTGCCATCCGGCAGGCTTGCGAGTGCAATTGCAATCTCTTCCCAAGTTGGAGGATTTTCGATTTGATCATAACTCTCCATACTGAGTTCAGCCACCGATATTGTCTCAAAGTATTCAGCAATTTCTATTTCTCTGATCTCTGGGGACCTGATATTCTCTTCTGTATAGAGTTTTTTATAAAATTCCCGGAAAGCCTCCTGTATCTTATCTGGGTCGTTGGTAATCCCTTCTGAGATAGTTTGAATTGAAGATATTACATTAGCGGTTGCCTGTTGTCTAGTAGAGATGGCTAGTTGATGGCCAATAAGTTCACTGCACTCATATAACTTCTCTCGAGCCGAGGCCCACTTTGCAGCCACTCTCTCCACAAATATAGTCCCGATCTCCGCTTTGGCAGCGACTACTGCCGTCTGTGTGGCTTCAATTTCTACTCCTAGCTGGACAGCCTGTGTTAGTTTCACTTCTGCTTTTATCATTTTGTCTTGCAGACATGTGACCTGAGCTTTCTCTCTTTTGTTCCTCCTAATGGAGAATTGCAGCGTCTCACCCCTAATGTCTGCCTTTAAGGTGTCCCATACAACCATTGTCGGGGCTGACCCGATATTTATATTCAAAAACTCTTGAATCCAGCCCTGCATGTATTCCAGGTAACGGTTGTCATATAGAAGCGCTTTTTCAAAACTCCAGCTTGAGCTTGCTCCTCTGTACCCCCGTCCCCCTAAATTTAAAATGAGTGGGTTGTGATCTGACATGAATCGGGGTGCGATATCAATAAAGCAGTCTTGGACCAGAGAAGAAGAAACCAAAAAGTAGTCGAGTCTTGCCAGAGAGAGATGGGGAACTGAGAAAACAGTAAAACCGTCTTGTTTGGGTTTTAAGTCGGCCCATACATCCTTTAAACCGTGAGTGTTCATTAGGTTGTGTATAGCCTGAAAAACCTTTGGTTTCCTGCCTCTATACTTCCAATGATCATCCATTTTCCAGGTGCTAGGCAGTTTAAGGTTTAAATCGCCACAAAGAATTATAGGGAGCGGCCAATGTGCTAATTCCCCATTCACCTAATTGATTATCCCTGGATCGTCTAGGTTGCTCCCGTAGATGGAGAATATTGTGAAGACAAAGTTTGGGGATAGAGAACATCCTGCGATCACCCACCTCCCAAGGGAGTCAGATTTTACTCTATTGATTTTTATAGAAAGTTTTTTCTGTGCTATGATCCCAACTCCTTTAACCCGAGCGCCCTGAGAAGTTGCCCCGATAACCTTGTACCCCAGTGAGTTCAACAGATGTTTCTGTGCTCCTTCGATATGCGTCTCCTGGAGGCAGACAATGTCGGCCCCCAGTGAACGTAACCCCGGTGCTACTTTTTGCCTTTTTGTGGAGTCATTTAGGCCACAGATGTTTACCGATACAATTCTAAGTTTATTCGTCATACTCATTTTCTACCCTTGATTGATTGACCCTGTCTACTAACCAAAGCTTTTTAACGGCAAACTTACACATTAAAAAGATAATACTTCTAAAATCATCAAAGCAATACATTTTTTTCCTCCCCCTTTCTCTCTTTCTATTCCCTTTCGTGCACTCTTGATTCGTCTTGTCAATTCTAATTCTCCTATGTTGTATTCTGGCACCCCCCCCTTTTCTGTCTCGATTTCCTCCTTACTCCCTGTTTCCATTGTATCAGCTGTGCTAGGTTTCCCATACCCCATTCCTGATTGCAAAACGCCCGTAGTTTAAAAAAAAACCACCACCTTTTCTCCCACTGCACACCTTTTGCACCCCCTTCCCTCCCTTGCCACCCCCCCAAAATACGAGCAGTCAGGAAAACCCTGAATGATGGTGAGCATGTGTGAGTTCCAATCGCCAAGCCACGTAGATCCTAAATACAAGTTGGCATATTTCTAAAGGTCTAACCGCCCTGCATACAGAATATAAAAAAAATCTTACCTTCATGGCCTTGCAACATAAAAATGGTAAGTGAGTACAAATGTGAAAAAAAGAAACAACAACAAAAGAAGAAAAACTGCTATAGCCACTACAAGGATTAACACATTGGCCTAAGATGAAAGTCTCAGTTTAGTTTGATCCTTTTCTCCCCGTAATATCTTTCAAATACTCTCCAGCCTTGATTTCCAACAAGAAGACCCGGGTGGACCCATCAAATATGACTTTCAGTCTGGCTGGATTCATTAGGTACACCTGGGCGCCTTGCTGTTGAAAAGGAGATATCAATTGGCGGAGTCTCCATCTGCGCTCTACGGTTGCGTGGCAAAAATCAGGCTTGGCAAAAATATTTACTCCATCAGCTTCTTTTTGGGAGTTCGGCCTAGCCTGATCATAAACCATCTGCCTCAAAAGAAAGTACCCAAAAAACCCGAAGAAAATCCTGGGTTTCTCGCTGCCAAAGCCGCTGCCATCTCGCCTCTGCTTTAGGTTGAAGGGAAAGCGATGTGCCCTTTGAACCTCTTGGTCACAGTTCCAGTTAGCCTGCGTGGGGAAGGCATCCCGAAGGAGTCTAACGATGAACCCTCTTGGGTCATCACCTTCAACACCTTCGGGGATCCCCAAAAGGCGTAGATTGTTCCTCCGTTGCCTATTTTCTTGTTCCTCCATTTTGGCCATTAGATCTGTTAGGCATGCCGCATGAGAGGCACCATGGTCTTTTATTTTGGCAACTTCTGACTCCAGAGTCTCTGTCCGTGTTTCAACCATTGAGACCCGATCGCCGATATCTGTGCAGACCTTATTCAGCTTCCTGATGCCACCTTGGAGCTTTTTGGCAGCCCCTTTAGCCGCACGGTTATCGGATCGAGCTACCTCTTGGAACTGCTTTATTGTGTTCAGTATGGAAGTTAAAGAGGGTTCTGTCAAATGTTCGGCAGTAGTCTTGGGGCTCTCCCCGTGATGAAGGTCAGAGGATCCCCCAAGGGGAAACGAGTTTAGGGAATCTGAGTAGTCCCATTTGAGCTGGCTACGCCTTTTGCTGCGTGTTTTTTTTCTTCTGCTGGATAGTTCCCATGGTAGCCGTGGGGTCAGATTCATTATCGTTTGATATGCTGCCTTCATTTGAACTGATGGTTTCATTTTCCATGCCAGACATGGAGCCGTCGGAGACAGAAAATAAATATTCACCAGCAGGGTCCGGGGTTTGGGGGGCTGTGGGCCCAGGGTTCTCTTCAAGATCAATATTGACCTCTTTTCCCCTGCCACCCTGGGGGTCCGTTCCTGTTTCCTCCATGGCGACAGCGATGACTGAGGCACAGGTAAGAGGTTCTGGGACCAAAGCTGGAGACTTTATGCCATCTGACCCAATATCACTCGAAACTGTCTGTGATACAATAAGGGTGTTAATCTGATACGCGCCTGTCTGCACTGGAGCCCCCTCCTCTTGGCTCGGTGTTAGTGGATTATTAAGATCAATCCCTGATGGTGAGTTTAGTTCCATGGTTGTGGAGGGTGCCTTAACAACAGGGGAGTGTTTACAAATGGAGGGCGATAAGCCCACTCCTGCCACGGCGCCCTCTTTCAATGTGCTGCCTCCCCCGGGTTTCCCCGCAGTCTTCTTTGTAACCCCCGGATCCCGTTTACCTTTAGGAAGGAGATCCGTTTTTTCCATGTCTCCTTGTATCAAGGCTGCTTTCGTTTTGAGGTTCTTCTGCCCCCGGGTGGCCATGCTCCACTCGCTTTGTTGTCTTGGTTTCTGCTTCCGCGACGCCAATCCTGTGGTTTTCACCAGTTCTGTCAGCACCGCAGGTTCCGCTCTCACCCAGTCGACCAGCGCTGATATGACCTCTATGAAGCAGCAGGTCAGCCGGACCGTGACTCGGATTTTTGGCGCCCTGCTGCACGGCACCCGTTCTAAGGCTCTGAATGCTTTGTTCACGGACATCAGCGTTGTAGGTCAGCTAGCCGACTACCGATGCTCCCAACGTGCAGTGTGCGGCGTGGCAATTGGAAAGGATGGTGCTCACACTAGCACCATCTCCTGCTCTCCGTGGATGATATTTATCTGACGGACGATGACTTACCGAGGCACTTGACCAGGGTGAGCACCATTATTATGGGATTCGCCTCTGAGGGCTACAAATTTAACTTTAAAAATCAAAGATTGCCCACCTCAGTGTCCTGTTTTTTGGATACGAGCTGTCAAGTGAGGGAAAAAGCCTGGCAGCTAACTTTTTAGAAAAGTGTGTGCTGCTCCAACCTCCAAAATCATTAAAGAATTTACAATCAATTCTGGTATCCCTAAATTTTGGTCGAACATGCATTTTGGATTACGTAGAAAGAGTAAAACCTTTCTACGACTTAATAAAACCGGATTTTTGAGTCAGACAATGGGCACAGGAACATACAAATATCCTGCGTTCCCTACAGGAAGACATGATAGCTTCAAAACATTTACAGACGCGTAAATGCACAGAACGTAGTGACCCGAGTAATAGCGGGTCAATGCGGGTACACTTATTTAACTTTTAATGAAGGTGAAACAGTACCAATCGCATACAAATCACACCTGTACACAAGCGTAGAAATGCGTTTCACTTCAACAGAAAAAATCCTGACAGCAGTGCAGACCGCTGTAGCAAGAGAAAGAGCTCTGGCTCAAGGTAAACACATAATTGTCATAACCCCAGTACCAGCTTTAGAAGCTGTTACAAAAGCTAGCATTCCAAATGCGAAAGCCTTACATCCCAGATGGATACAATGGGCTAATTCTCTTACTGCAACGGATGTTGAATACAGATTTGATCCAAGTTTAAAAACACAGGCATTCCTGCAATACGAACAAGAATATCCTCTACCAAATGAAATTTTGCCTTTAGATCAGTATGAATACACTATTTACACTGACGGTTCTGCCCAACCGGCCATAGGGAGTAAGGAAGCTTACAGCGCAGCGTGTGCAATCGTTAAAGGTCGCATGCGTGATGGCAAGTTCCATCCAAGCTGTACTAAAACGCAATCTCTAGGAGACTGCATGGCTCAGTTGGCAGAACTCAAAGCACTGATACTGGCACTTATAAATACAGATCACGAATTCCCCACACTCATTGTGTGTGATTCCTTTTACTGTGTACAGTCGTACAATGAATATCTACAACATTGGGAACAAAACGGGTTCAAAGATGCAAAAGGTGGCCCAATTAAGCATAAAATGCTATGGGAACAGGTAGTGGAGTTGAGAAACGAACTACCAAGGGCTCACGTGATACATACACAGAGTCATCAGCGTGATGGCGTTCACGTTGAAGGGAATTCATTGGCTGATGAAGCCGCAAAGGGGGCTGTTCGCACAGCCCCCGTAGCTGCATTTACTCGTTCAAAGACGAGGGTAGATGGCGAGATAATGGTAGCTGTCAATGCTTCACGCAAAGGCAGCACAGCAGTACCAAAGAAATTTCCACTCAAGTACTCCTACAAGTTAGATGCACAAAACATTCCATATGCTCAGATTCCTGGAGTGGGGGATAGAGTAATACCAAATATGGATCGTAGGTTAGGCTTAATTCTAGCAGCACACGAGGGTTTGGGTTCTGTGCATACAGGCGTTACAGCTACTATTTCTTTACTGAAACAGTGCTACTGGTGGCCAGGGTTAACCAAGCAGACCAAAGACTATGGGCCCGATTCTGATGCGGTTAGGAAATCTTCCCGATCAAATCGGTTTGGAAATGGTTTCCGACCAACTCGGATCGGGAGAGTCCTACTGACCGAGTATGATGCATCCGGATGCTTCCCGATACGATTTGGTTGGACTCCCATTGACTTCTATGGGAAGCCTAGGTTCCTAACCGCATCGTAATCTGGCACTCGGTTGGGAAGACATGTTCCTGATCCGATTGGGAAGGAGCAAATGCCATTAGGAGGCCTTCCTAACCGCATCGGAATCGGGCCCTAGGTGGGATTGCTTTCCTAACCGCATCGGAATCAGGCCCTTTGTCTTGAAATGCGACATCTGTCAGCAGATGAAAGGCTCCACAGTAGCATGCCCAGCACAGACACCATTGCTCAAATCAGACAAACCACTCGCATGTGTGTATTTGGACCACTGCGGACCCCTACAATCTGATGGCCCAAGAAATATATCATGGTTGCAGTGGATTACTGCTCTAGATTCCTATGGGTTTGGCCTCAGCGCTCGGCTGACGCTCGAACTGTTATAAAAGATTTGCAAGTCTTTATCGGCAGATACGCAGTTGGCACGTTACATTCTGACCGTGGTCCGGCGTTTAGCTCTCGAGCTTACAAAGAGGCCATGGAAAGAATGGGCGTAGCATTGCAGTACTCCTCTCCGTATCATCCTGAGGGAGATTCTGTTGTGGAGAGGAAAAACTGGGACTTATAGCAATCTTTAACAGCTAGGGTATTAGGCAAGGGCGGTAGATGGGTCGATCACCTTTATGGGGTACAGCGAACGATCAATAATCAGCCAAGAAGCTCTCTAGGAGGTGTCACTCCTTACGAGGTCCTATTTGGGACAAGAATGTGGGTACCTGATCTCGATTGTGAAGGCACAGTGGCGGATGAAAAACCATTTGATATCCATTATCGTTTGGCTGTTTTACAGGATCTAAATGAATCGAGGACACAACAAAGTAACGTGCTCCAGAAACAGGCTGCCACTGAGGAAGTCAAGGCAGTAACTGCAAGACCTGTCTGGATCCCAAAAGTCGGGGATCTGGTCAGAGAGAAGATTGCTGACAAGAAAGAATTTGGGCCATCCTACAGAAAGTCTGTACTGGTCCTAGCAATCCAAGGCACAAGAACTGTACTTCTGCCGCCTCTTGCCGAAAAAAAGGAGAAAAGATTTGTCTCAATTGACTTAATCAAACCACACTATGTGGCCGATACTAAACAGTAGGCCTCGTGGACTCCACAGTAGCAGACGCCCTCCTCTTGCTACAATCCAAGAAGTTCAAACAGAAAGACTCATCACGTTTGAAGAGCCACCTGTATGGAATGAAGGACTAAGCAACAATGCTATGGAACTCGTTCCACTTCAACAAGAAATTCATCTTCAAAATGAAAATGAACTTAACAACCAAGTTGCAATCAGACCGACTACAGACATCTACGTCATCATGCCTCATCAAGAGCAAAATCCGAATTCAACAAATTCCGATGCAATTCCAACAATTGATCGAACTGCTTCTGGCTATTTCATGAACTTTGATACGTTTTCACTGGACCCAAGTGAGCCAGAAACGACGCCAGCCAAAAAATCACTCACACAGAAACTCAATGACTTTTGAACTTTTTTAGAAAGACTTACCTGGTGTCACTTTGGATTGAACTATGGTATATCACTGGGAATTTATTTTTTCTTTTCTGGGTAGGCTTAATAATAACTTTTAGTATGCTTATTAATGGACGATACCTCCAGCAAATCTCTACAGCCCAAAGAGTCAATTTGATTTTAAAACCACACCAGTCTTCACATCGTGAACCAAGAGACTTGTCTTCAGTGAACATCACAGCAGTTCCTATACCGGACGGTATAGTATGGGACAAGATTGGTTATGATGTATTCGGTCCGACTGAACTTTTAAAGCTAAAACATGTATTTAAAATTTCTTTAAGTGATATCATTACCTCCAGTACATTTTCTGATGATTGGGACACTGATACTGTGAACAATTTCATGTCTGATTTAGAAAAAACTGCAGCATTTCCGAACAATGAAATGTTAGAAGGTACTTCAGATTATGATACATTGTACTGTTACCAGCAATATGGTCATCATTTCTTACACAAATCTATAACACCTAGAAATGTATTTGAGTACCACCAGTGGGAACACTGCCCAACAACAACAAAAGGTAGTTCGCAAGCATTTGCACAGAAATTCACATACTTCTCAGGGTTTAACACATCCGACCAGAAGTCATTTTATTATAAAGTGGAGAAAATTTCAGCTAAAAAAATTATGTTAACAAACACCAAACATATTTACTCTGCATCCTTTCTGAACCAGTTGTCTAAACAGGGTTTTGATCTATGGAAAGACACAATAGATTCAAAATCAATCTGGGGTTCTAGGGACTGGCAAGTCCAGGGAATAGAAGCACTTTTTAGAGCATGCATCATTCCGCAGCAGATGTTATTTCTGAATGAAACTGTGCAACAAACAACCTGTCTTGGTTTAGCCAAAGGCAAGGAAATAAACACACCGGGGTTTCCTACACCATCACAGATGGGTGGGGGGCAGAATTCAACTACACATGGGGTAAGATTAGATGACATTCTCCAGTACAACAGATCAGATCCTGATTGGACGAAATGGCTGATTTGGCCCATTGACACGAACACCTGTCAACAGAGATTTTTGAATACAACCGAAGGGTTTAGTATCCATAGGCCAGATACACGCTATGTACAGAGACAACACCCAGGGGTAGTGACATCCTATAGTGTTGGGAAGTTGTGCCTTGATTGACTAGAGACCTCAACACTCACAGAAGTAAAACATCACTTGACCTTACTCACACCTGATGTAGACCTTAGGGATTTCCTACTAGGTCCAAGGAAAACACGTCAGAAACGTTTCATATATGCTGGCTTTTTTGCCTATTATAATGAAAACTGGAAAATATCCCAACAAGAGGCCGCAGAAAGAATACGGGAAATAGACCGTATCAACTTAGAAAAGGCATTAGCTGTAGTGGATAATGGGTTAACTACTTTGACCTCCAGGATTTACTCCTTAGGCAACATTGTGTCTTCAGCAATCGACATATTAGAACAAGATCTGGCCTTGTTACAACACGGGCAATCTCAGCTACATTCTATTGTGATGCTAAGCTGGACGCTGCAATCTTTGCGTGCAGGCTATGTGCCCTGGCGTTTTATAAACACCACGTCTCTGTTTTCAGATTACAATCTAACTGATAAACAGACAGAAATGGCACAAAGGGGAGCCAAATATACAATGCTGCATATTGAGAAACTGGAAAGATTACCATTCACTGTAGCCGAATCACCATCAACAGAATGGCTAATTCATGGCCAAATCACTCTGCCGGTCACTACGTTTCAGTTTCAATATTGCCTTGAGCAAAGGCAGGCAGACAAATATGAAAAGATGGGTAAGGGATACATCAAGGAAACTTGGGAGTTACCATATATATATCGATGCCGGAATGGGGATCGAGAAGTGTATCTGAGTGGTACAAACTGCAAGAACGCTTTAAGCGGTTCTCTCATGTGTCAAGATATTTCTCTACACGGAGCCTGTAGCGGTTATGTAGCGAACTAATCTTGTCACATATCAGGGACCCCAGTGGCCAAGATCATGCCGGTTTTCCAGCTGTTCTCGAATGAGAGTTACTTAATGTTAAATGATTAAGGTTGCTGTGGGATGCTTCCGGGCGTCGCCTATCTGGTCACTGTTAACCCCAGGGTTACTTGCTGTATGCAAGTATTGCTTCCACCACTGAACACAGTTAGGGAGGCGCCGCTATGGCCTTCACTGAATGTTTCTTTCATACAATATGATACTCTGAGCAGATTGAAAGCCATGCTTTTACAGCAACCCGTGCCCTTAACCTCTGCTCGAGAAACCTATGAACTTCAAGTCGCAAGGACCTCGACTGAGATACAAGCTCTTATACGTACAAACTGCCCCTTTCATTTCGTAGAAATGGTGGGACGTATCTTCAATATGTCTGATACGAGCGGTATTGTACACCTATTTAAGACCATAGGGTCAGGACTGTTAAGCACCTTTCAGACAGTCCTCGGAGTAATCCCAAATTTTATACACTCCATATTGGGAAGCATATTTGGAGGATTCCCGCTTATCTTATTGCTGGTTGCAGGGGTCCTATTCATAATACTACTGCTACGCAATGGACGGCCCAATTCCTGAGGGAATGGCGAACACGCTCCTGGAGCGGACATACCGTGAACGCATGGTACAACTTCTGGGTATTCCTTGCCTGCGAGAACTCAATGCCTCCTGGTTTCTATCGTTTAGACCAGTCTGGGTAGACTGCATCTTACCTGTTCTTCGATGCCTGTTCTGTGGAGAAGAATGCACGTTGGATCTTTGTCTAACTTTTCCATCAGATGCGCCTCCGGACACGGATGCAATGCTGGACCCCATAAAGGTCCACGCTCTGCGTTGTCCTCAGCGGCTTCCGATTCTGATGAATGCATTCCTGGAGAATCCACAGGTGCCGTTTGCTCCTGCTGGGTTAGGTGACTCCTCCACAGGCACCCAGGTTACAACTGCTGCACAAGCTGCCGCAGCACCTACTGTTGGCAGTGCTACATTCCATCTATGTGCGATTGACGTTCTCTGTGAGGCATTGGATTTGTCGTCTGCAGCAGCTAACACCGATAATATTGTGCTTCCCAGCCAGGACTCTTAATCTTGAATTGGCTCATCATGTCCTGGGAAAGAATTCGGCTTCTTCACTCGTTTCAAAACAAACGATCTAAATTTGGAACATTTCCTAAAATTGACACTTTCACTTGAGAAAAGCATGGCCTTCTCCTGCTTATGGTAAAGCAACTTTTGTAGGGAAACAATATGGACTTTTTCAAGTGACAACTAGAAATAGCTGAATTTTAACATTTTCTTTTAAACACTTTTTAACGATTTTTAGAACCATGTTTTTACTTGCTTTTAAAAGTATTTTTAAATTGTCCAGATTTTAAGTATGGTCATTGTTATCCAATTCGGAAGAGGAGTGGGTGTTATGTCCCGTATAGAGGCCCTAATGTAGACCCGTTCATACATGCCCTAACATGGACGTATTCATATTTGCCCTAATATGGTCATATTCGTACTTGACCTATTATGGTCATAGCCGCATATGCCCAATTATGGTCATAACTGTACATGTCCTATTATAGTCATGATTCCTTATATAGGCATGATCTTTCACCTACATTGGTCCTTGCTAGTACACAATGTGCTCTGAGGGCTGAACATTATCTATCCTGTAGTTTTGAATACAGCAGGGTTTTTCCCAAACACAGGCCCACACTGTACTCATCAATTATGCATGGCTCTCTAGGAATACACCACCTGCATAATATGTATGTACAAAGTTCACCCCTGACGTCTTCCTCATGTCTAACGACAGACCAATACAAACCATACTGAGGACCGAGACTCTTTAGGGTATAAATTCCCCACATCTTGCCCCGGTAAGATAGAGGGAACCGAGACTTCCATGCTGACACACTGACCAGAGACGCTGAGGCTCCTGCATGCAGTCGCTCCAGCTGACAGCGGTCTAACACAGCCCTTGCGGGGTGTCCAACTCGAGACCAGGACGGTGTCCCACACTCTCTCTATTCAGGTATGGGGGTTCGACTAAATCCAAGAAGGATTCTTGGCTCTTAGGCTTTTAGACCTACACATATGCTAGGTACACTCAGGTATATCTAGTTAGGCATCGTAGGAGTACGCGCACTTGCATAATGCTTTTATATTCATATGTATTCATGATTATTGCAAAATGGTAGAACTGTTCTATCCCTTTGCTTTTATCGTACTGCTGATAATATATCTCTGCTATTGTCTGCTGGTTGCCACAGCACATATATTTTACACTAGAATAACAACTGTTCAATAAATACTTATTGAAACGCCCAACTGTTTTATTCTGTGTAACTCTCTGAGACAAACCGAATAAGTAGGCACGAGTGACTGAGCGAAAGGTAGTACATTGTTTCCACGATTCTGAGGAATTTGGGTTGTCATGATCTAAGGTTGCCAGAAACTAGTCTCTCCCCTAGAAGAGGAGATTCTAGTGGCACTGTGAGCTAGCTAATGCAAACCAGGCTAACATATACGGTGGGGGTGTTCAGAGTTCATCTGCCACCAAGCCCACAGTATATGTTATCCAAACGCGGAGGTCCTGCAGGGGTACTATAGGAACTACATGACAGGGACTCACGTTTTACATATCAGCTCCAGTACATGCAGGGCACTCACGGGGTAACTTGTAATACACTTTATTAAATGCAGACACGTTTCAGCCAGTAGCTTTCCTCAGTGCTTAAAGTGTAATTCCTTTTGCGCACAGCGTTCGGTTTTTAAATAGTAAAAGCTTTCTCCTCATTGGTAAATTAGGGGTAGTGGCAAACAAGAAAGGATTGCAGAAATGTTCTTTGTATTGCGGCTGCCATACTAGTAGGTTAATGTGTCAATATTAATTTTTGTAATGCCATATCGACTTTAATGCCACAATGGTTGTTATGTTGAAAAATAAAAGCACAAAACCTTGTCCTTACTTTCAAAGCATGTCACGCTGTATGTCAGTCCCTTCTTGTGTGTCTCATCCCCACATGGGCAGCCATACTGTCGTTGCGCGTTGTGTACCTGTGATCCCGCGATTCTCCCAGTGGGGATTCCAACATGGCGCCCGGGAAGAACCATCAGGAGCGCGAGGTGAGCGTTCCAGATGCCGCGCAGAACGGAATGTGCGGCCGTCGGGAAGAGGAGCAAGGAGAGCCAGAAAAGGACGCCGAGGAGGGAGAAGGGGCGTTCGCCATCTCGACAGAATAGCTGGACCGAGGAAGACTGCCACAGGTACCCTAGAATCGAGGAGAAGACGTCGGAAGAAGAGAAGACACAACGCGACCACACAAACCACCCAGAGCCAATGTGATAGAGTCTAGCCGACCCGGAGAAGAGGAGGGCGGTGAGACTTCCCCTGCCATGACCCAGGAGGGCCATGGCCTCAGGCAAGTACCCCTCATCTCCTATCTCACTGCGGGGTGGTGGAGACTGGGGTATTAGCTGCGCTACATGTGGGCTACACACTGAGATTTTTCACCCCTAGTCACTGGGAAACCCCGCACAATCCCTCCCTTCGGTGTAGGTGACGGTATAAACTTCCACAGAGATGCAGTACTGATCGATGTTATTTGTTTCTTTCTCCGAGGGTCACACACACAAGTTCCCCTACCTCCAGCGGTCCTGGCTAAGAAGACTAGAAAGGGGAAAAACGACTATACCACCGGTCCCAGATCCCAGTTGCAAACAAGGACCCTCTCCTGGGCATTCTTGGTTGATTTGACTATTAAAGTCTACAGCAACTCCCACTCCTGTCTAAGAGTCCTACATCAATAGGTGACCACAGTACCCCTCGCCAGGCCTCTAGATTTTACACCAAGATTGCTCCGCAGGCAGCAGTCCTATTACTGCATGCCATGAGTTTGAATAACTCACAATCCTTTGATCGACGGAAGTGTCTTTCACTGACGGTTCTGGCAGCTTATTAATAAATTACAGCTCCGGTCCCATCAGCAGCTTGCCGAACTCCTAAGGCGGGTGCCTTTAAATCGTGAGGATGGGACTCACGTTTTACATATCAGCTCCAGCACATGCAGGGCACTCACGGGGTAACTTGTAATACACTTTATTAAATGCAGACGCGTTTCAGCCAGTAGCTTTCCTCAGTGCTTAAAGTGTAATTCCTTTTGTGCACTGCGTTCGGTTTTTAAATGGTAGATGCTTCCTCCATTTGAGATGTCATCAGTGATGTCATCAGTGATGTCATTGACCATGTCATGAGTGATGTAATATGTGACGTCATCAGCAGTGCATTGCAGAAGCGCGAGTTATAGTTAGCTGAACTAACTATAACGGGGAATTTCTATGGTTTTGTACGAGTGAAATGTCCAACTAACTATAACTGTCCCTAAAACCTATGGTTTTTTCAGTGAATTTCTAAGGTTTTTTAAATGCTAATTTCTAACTATAACGTGCCTGAAACCTATGGTTTTTTCAGTGAATTTCAAAGGTTTTTTAAATGCTAATTTCTAACTATAACGTGTCTGAAACCTATGGTTTTTCAGTGAATTTCAAAGGTTTTTTAAATGCTAATTTCTAACTATAACGTGCCTGAAACCTATGGTTTTTAAGTGAATTTCAAAGGTTTTTTAAATGCTAGTTTCTAACTATACATACAGAGGTAGGACATGTGAAGAAAGAAGAAAAACGCACAGAAAGCAGCAAAAGAAATGCAGAAAGAAGCAACAGAAGTCCACAAAGACGAAGAAAAGAGCAGGAAGAAGCAAGACATTTGCAGAAAGAACCAACAGAGGAGCAGAAAGAGGCCTTGTTGCAAAATCATCCTGTGCCCACAACTTTTTCAGACGGGTACTGGTGGTAACTGACTCGGACTAACCAGGCCTAGAGCCAGTGCTATGCTAAAAGACACTCAGAATACAGTGAAAACACCTACATACACTAGGGAACACTATGCGTTAGGGTACCCCTGTGATTAGCATGACCTCCTCTGTAAGGCCCTAGTACATAATAGGGCAGGGGGATTAAAACTTCCTCTTAAAACGTGCCCCGGGGTGCGTTTGCACAGTGGTGAAGGGAGAGGGGGGCCTGAGGTGACATGTGTGCAAACAAGCCCTGTGGCCATTTTAAGTTGGGAGATTAGCCCACCAGGTACTTCCAGTATGCGCCACAGGCCTGCGTTGCAGAGAGGTGGTCTGAGCCCACGCCCCTTTTTACACCTCTCTGCAACGCAGCTCTGTGGCGCTTACTGGAGGTACCTGGTGGGCTAGTTGGACCCCAGGGACCCTCAGGATTCAAGGGGATTTAATCCCCCAACTTAAGACACGCCACAGGGCGTGTTTCACACATGTCACCTCAGGCCCCCCTCTCCCTTCACCACTGTGCAAACGCACCCCGGGGCGCGTTTTAAGTTGGGGGATAAAGTCCCCTTGAATCCTCAGGGTCCCTGGGGGCCTGAGGTGACATGTGTGCAAACAAGCCCTGTGGCCGTTTTAAGTTGGGAGATTAAGTCCCCTTGAATCCTGAGGGTCCCTGGGGTCCAACTAGCCCACCAGGTACCTCCAGTAAGCGCCACAGAGCTGCGTTGCAGAGAGGTGTAAAAAGGGGCGTGGCCTGCACCACCTCTCTGCAACGCAGTACTGTGGCGCGCACTGGAGGTACCTGGTGGGCTAGTTGGCCCCCAGGGACCCCCAGTATTCAAGGGGAATTAATGCCCCAATTTAAAACGTGCCACAGGGCGCATTTGCAGAGTGGTGAAGGAAGGGGGCGGGGCCTGAGGCCCGATCGCGTCTATTTTTGTGTGATTTTTTAGAAGGGGAGCTGTGTGGCCCCCCTTCTTTTTTCCTTTTTTGGGCCCTAGGGACCCCATCCCCAGAGCCTGACCCCTTTTTTTATAAAAAAAAAACTGAACGCGTGGCCCCCCTCCCGTGGCCAATTCCGGCCCCGGGGACCCCATCCCCCGGGGCATGGCCACATCTTAAAAAAAATTTAAGGAGGGCGGCTGCGTGGCTCCCCTCCTGAGGCCTCTATTGGCCCCGGGGACCCCATCCCCCGGGGCCGGCCTTTTTTTTTTTTTTTTTTAATTTTGGGGAGGGGGGCCGCATGGCCCCCCTCCAGGGCCACTACTAGCCCTGGGGACCCCATCCCCCGGGGCAGGCCCTATCCATTGGGGACCGTGGGGGAGCCCCAATGCCCCCATGGTCCCGCCGGCTCTTCGCGTCCTGCAGGAGTCGGCATTGCTTTTCCACATGGGGAGCTGCTAACATGCAGCTCCCCTTGTGGAAAAGCAATCTGCTTTAGATTTTGGAAGAAAGAGCAGGTTTCCTGCTCTCTCTTCCAAAATCCAAAGCAAGTTTGCTATGGCAGGACGGGAGGCACGAGGCTCCCGTCCTGCCATAGCAAACAGCAGTGTCCCGGGGTGGGCACCCCGGGACACTGCAGGAGCCGGCCCTGGGGGTGGCGGTCCCCAGGGCCATCACAGGCTCCAGGAGGGGGCTGCACTGCCCCCTCCTTCACTTGCACAGCCCGGGGAGGTGGTGGTCCCCGGGCCTCGGGGGTCCGTTACGGACCCCCAAATTTAAATATTAGTGCCCCGGCGAGGTGGCGGTCCCTGGGGCATGTGGGGGGGCTCGAGCCCCCCCCCACACAGGTATATTTGTTTTTTAAAAAAAGAATCCCCGGGAGGTGGCTGTCCCCGGGGCGTGTGGGGGGGCTCGGGCCCCCCCACACAGGTATATATATTTTTTTTTAAAAGAAGCCCCGGGGGTTGGCGGTCCCCGGGGCTGCAGGGGGGCAGTGTGCCCCCTCATGATTATAATTGATGAATGCCCTGGGGGTGGCGGTCCCCAGGGCTTGGGGGGGCCTTAGAGGCCCCCCAAACTCTAAAAAAACAAGCCCCGGGGGTGGCGGTCCCTGGGGCTGCAGGGGGGCTGTGTGCCCCCCACAAATATTGTTGCAAAGCCCCAGGGGTTGGCGGTCCCCGGGGCAGTGTGGGGGGATTGGGGCCCCCCCACACATTTTTTTACCGCCCCCGGGACCTGGCCCACGCGGGGGCTTCAATTAACCGAAGCGCGGGAGCCTGCGCTTCGTTTTTTTATATTTTCACGGCCGGATTCGCACACCTAGCGCGAATTCGGACGATTTTTTAAAAAAGAGAATGCTTTTTTGGGCCCTGGGGGTCCTTGTGGGACCCACTGAGCAGGCCTAGGGTGTCAGGGTGTTTCTACCCTGCCCCCTTTTCTTGTTTTGCGCCTTCGTTTTTCTGTTTTCTTGTGCCTCGGTTACCGAGGCACAAGATGGCTGCCAACACTTCCTGGTTTGGAGTGTTGACAGCCAATTAGCATGAAGCTCGGGAGGGTGCGCGGATCCACCGCGGCCATAGATATCGAAACTTTTATTTTTTGAATTTCTCAGGAACTACTGAACGGATTTACACCATTTAAAAAAAGGGCGCTTTCTGAACCAAGCACTACCTTTTTGCCAAATTTGGTGTAATTCCGTTCAGCAGTTTTGGCTATAACCGCGTCTAAAGTTTCCTGTGGGAAATTGATTTTTTGACCTCTATTTTTTTATTTTCTCCGCTACTACGGAACGGATTTACACCATTTAAAAAAAGGGGCGCTTTCTGAACCAAGCACTACCTTTTTGCCAAATTTGGTGTAATTCCGTTCAGCAGTTCGGGCTGTAGCCGTGTCTAAAGTTTCCTAAGGGAATTAACATGGAGAAAACACGTTTTGGGACCCCCCTTTTTTCTCGGCCCCTGCTTGCCGAATCACCCCGAAACTTTCAAGACAGGAGCTGACCAGAGCGCCCCACTAGTTTTGAAACTTTCGCGATGATTCGTCATCCGGCGCCAAAGTTATTGGGAAAACAAAAAACGGTTTTCCTATGGAAACTAGGTCCTAACTGTAACTATCTACTGGCGACCGCCAGTAGATAATGTATATATGTATATGTATATATATATATATATATATATATATCCAAGAACCTCGCCACTTCAATCTCCTCCGAGGAGAATAACAAGTGCAGACCCAAATTTCGTGCAGATTTTTTATTGCTCACACCACTCCGCCATAACGCGTTTCGGCAGTTCCCGGCCTTGATCACATGACAACGCTGGCTCAATAGATCGCCCTTTTTAAAGTGACAGTGCTCGTGATCCAAACAATGGAAATAAACAACATACTACGTTTATGCACAATTGCACACTTAAATAAAAGTATAAATACTGTTATAAAACAACCATTTTGTATTAAAATCACATACTATGGTAATTTTGTGTGCACATTGGCATTTTACGCAAACTTCAGAATTAATAATTGGCTCCAATGCATTTATCTTCTATTGTTTATTGCCCACTTCCACACTTGGTTTTGATAAAAACTTATCGTGCCCTCAGACCTATTGTCTGCCTCCCTACCATTACCAGTGTACATTTGCCCCGCTACATCAATGTTTTTAAACATTTACCTCCAGCATTGCTTTACTTAGAATGACTAGTGCACATGACACATTGCATTCTTGATATAAAGTGGCCTGGTCAGGCAGGTAATTAACAGTCTGAATACATCTATAATCTATCTGCATGTACCTGTCCATCCCCAAATTTGTAATGTTCTCTTTAATGTGCAAAATAGCAAATACAAAAAACAAAAGTGACTAAGTGCTCAAACCCTCTTTTGAACCAGAAGTAGGTTACAGTGCAAATGGAACTAAAGTGCTACATACTACATAGTAATTGTCCACAGTGGCAACAATTTTGACATAATGTCACGACGGCCTACCAGCAACAAATTCTAAAGTGCATAGAATACAGTACATATACAATGGGGTCCCAATAGTTAAAACACATAATAATACATTCATATACAAATTCAAATTTGGTTATCATAGAAAAGATATACGATCAAAAGCCACTGGCCTCTGGCCGAAACGCGTGGGTCGATTGTTTGTTTCCTGGTGCACTTGGCACTTTGCACGATTGATATGGAGAAAATAACAGAAAATTGAAATAAAAATGATGAACATCTTTAACCTGCCTTGACTCTGCTGTTGAGAGTGCTGCCTTTCTGTGACCCTCTGGGACTTTGGTTTGTACAACTGAGGGTACAACACAGAAAATCCCTTTCCATATATATATATATTTATAGTTAGGACCTAGTTTCCATAGGAAGAGCATTTTTTGTTTTGCCAATCACTTTGGTGTCGCTTACGAATATTCATGAATTTTTCAAAACTTATACTTTAGTTGGTTCAGCTGCTGTGTTGAAAGTTTTGGGTGATCTGTCAAGTGGGGGCCGAGAAAAAAGGCGAGTCCCAATATGAGCTTTCTCCATGCATTTTCGCAAAAGGATTTTGAACACTACTACAGCCTAAACCACTGAACGGAATAACACCAAATTTGGCAGAAACCTTGATGATGGTCCAGAAAGCATGCTTTTTGTGATTTGGTGTAAATTTTAACCCTGGGCGAAGTTCGCGTGCCACGCTACGCGAAGCTACGCGAAGACGCACCAAAATTCTGCGACGCTACGCTTTGCTACGCGAGCATGCGGAGTTGCTTGTTTCCGCATGCTCGCGTGCGCTCGCGTATGCTCGCGAGATGTTTTTGGACGTTTGGCAACGCGGATGACGAGGTCGCCAATGGGCGCGGCCATCTTGTTTTCCTATCTTCTGCATGGTTCTGGGGCCTGCTTTTCAATCCCTCTCCAATCTTTTCAATCCTTTGTTTTTTACACTGTTTTTCTGAACTTTTTTATTTATTATCTATCCCTCTCTGTCCCTAAGTCTATATTTTGCGTTTTATTTCTACTTTTACTGCTTTTTTTTTACTTTTCCACTGTTTTATATTACTTCCTTCTTTACTCTCCTACTTCTTCCCCTAACTTTATTTTTTCCTGCTAAATTTTCTTTTCCGCCCCCCGTCCACCCCAGAACCATGCCTAAGGGAAAGGGTACCGGTTCCAAGGACAAGGCGCCTGCGCAAAAGAGCCGCCTACCTTGCGGCAGACTGCGCCCGCCAGGGGTGCAGGCCCGGTCCCTTTTCGGCGAGGCGAAGGTGGCCATCCTTGTTTCTTTTGTGCAGCGCCACCTCCCCTTGACCTTGGCAGCAGGTGGCAGGCCTGGCTCTGGGTACGCTACCCAGGAGCGTCGCCGCCAGTGGGCGAGGGTGTGCCGGGCAATGATTCGCTGCTTTGGGGTCCGGCACACCCATAACCAGCTGACCCACCAGTGGTCAGACATATTGGACCAGGAACAGGACCTGCTGGACCTGCTAGGTGTCGAGGTCGTGGGGCTTGGTGAGTAGCTATTAATACTAGTAGTATTGTGTGTTCTCTAGACTGTGTTACTGTTATTGCAAATATCATTTTTTTCCTAAAAGCAAGAATGCTGCTGCTTACATTGCAGGTAAATTAAGATTAAGTTTAAAAATCTTCTGTGATTGTTATTCTTCTAGACACAAGTGCTCCGCGCTACTAATCTTACTTGTTGTTTGCAACTTTGCGCTCGCTTGGGCTGATTATGTAAGAGTTTACTTTAGAGAACTTAAGTTAGGTAATGTTAGAGAGACTCTAGTCCTTGCTTTGTCCTCCTGTCACTAAGATAGTGGTGGATAGGTAGTTTAGTTGGTAATTTTTAAGCGGTCTGCGTGACGCATCCTCCGTCACGTCACGTGCTGTTGAGTGCTGCTTACTCCAGTCCTTAGTAGAACCTTTTGTAGTTTGTTTAGTGAGGGAGTAATAGGCTCAACAGAACATCAGCAGCAACCAACCAACCAACAATTTGGTGTATGCAAAAATGTATGCATGTGTCCTCCATCTATGCATTTTTGAGGACTAAAATAAATGGAAATGCAGACTTAGTGAACAATTGTTGGCCCGTCTGAATAGGTGGGCTAGGTCAGGTGGTACTTAGGCATAGTATTCTGGAATCAGAATGGAACACTGGATTAGTGTTCATAAATATGATAACTAGACAGTCCACAAATTCCGCGATACTACCAGTCGATCAGATTGGATAGGTCAATTTTATTGCAATTGTTGTTTCCAAAAATGTTTTTTGGAGCGTTTTTAAAAATATTTTACTTGTTTCACACCAATCATCAATGTTTGTCTCTTTCTTTATTATATCTTACATTATCAGCACCCAGGGGCAAGAAGACGGGGTAGGAGTCGGTGGGAGCAGCTGGAGAACGCCAGGACCAGGACCGCTCCTCTACCCAGGGCTCTGCTGCTGGCCCCAGTAAGTCTTCCTGTTCTTAATATTAATAATTATCATTCCCTAACTTTTACTGCACCTTATTTTTTCCGAACTATCATTTCCGTTTCCTAATTCTATTTTTTACCAAATCTTCTTCGATCTAGACTATCTGTTTCTAAATTCTTGTTATCCCTGCCTCTAACTGCCTCTGCTATGACTCTCTGTAAAACTACTATTATTAGTCTGTCTGTAGCTAAGATTGCCCAGTTGGCCACTCTTTATTTAAAAGGTTTAACTAAAACTCAGATTCACCAATAGCTCTAGCCACTGAGTCCAGTCCTTTGGGTTGGCCTCTTCTAGTCTTCTTATTCTTGAGAGGCTGTTCGACAATTCCCACCAACATAATGGCCAACCAGATATTTTACTATTTTTGATAGGATAGGACATACTACTACTAGTAGTGTCTACTCTACTCTAGTACCTGATTTGTAGTTATGTATGTGGTATATGTATGTATTTTAACTTTTTATTCAATCTTGCTAGTGAAAAATAGGGGGAGGTGTATATGGAATCTAAAAAATGTGTAATGTTTTTTCTAGGCGTACCGACCACGACCACCAGTGC
This sequence comes from Calotriton arnoldi, assembly GCA_963921515.1. Classification (NCBI taxonomy): domain Eukaryota; kingdom Metazoa; phylum Chordata; class Amphibia; order Caudata; family Salamandridae; genus Calotriton; species Calotriton arnoldi. Next base: position 168,097 of record CAWUFW010007739.1, on the reverse strand, counting down.
CGGGGGCCAGTGGCGGGCCAGGCGACGCCAGCCAGGAGGGAGCAGTGGTTGCGGCAGCTGCCACAGGGGTGGGTGAACCAGCAGCAGTGGATTGGCGGTGGTAAGTTATACTTATATTCTTTACTTATTGACAATAGTTACACACTCGCTGCAAGGGTATTGTGTAAGTTGAGAGAGACTAAGTTGTTGTTGTGAACAACGGTTGAAGAAGACACCCTTTACTAAGCATTAGAGCAATAGCATTAGCGGCAGGAGTAGTTGAGTAACTAATGGCCTCTTCTATCTGACTTCAACTCAACTGTGAAAGTTTTATGGAGAAGACTAAGAGTCAGATCAGATGACCTTGATGGATGAGTTAAATGAAAAGGGAAAGAAGGATGGAAGGAGGAAGGACAGGCGAGATGTAATACATATGACTGGCAGAGAAGGATGCGTGGGATGCATGCAGCATAGGTGGCTGATAGGAATCAGATGCATGGGTGGTTGAAGGATGGGTGGAAGGTGAAATAAAAGAGGCAGGCCTGCCTGGGTGGGTGAAACTGTATGGGTGGATAGCAAGAATCCTCCGGGGTGTTTCATGGGTCAAACTCAAAGGCAAACAAAAAAGAAAGGACGCATGGGTGGTGGTTTAAAAAACAAAAATTGTTTGTTGTTGGTAAAACAAACTAAGGTTTGTTGAGAGATTAAGAAGAATGATAGACATGTTTACTTTGAATGGATGGATGCCTGGGTGATATTCATCATAGATAGCATAGGTGGAGACTGTCACTGGATGAAGAGTCTTTGAAGAGAATGTAAAAGAAAAAGAAACCGCGCCAGAGTAGCAAAGCCAAGGAGAATAGAACTAGAAGTTGTATTTTCAGAATACTCCCTTGACTCACAGTAGTTTGCAAGCACAGCATGTATATTGTGTATATATGTTGTTATCAAGCGCCTCCCTCCGACTTCGAGGCCCACTCCCTACTTATGTTATTTTATTTTTGACTGTGTCAGCCTGCCATGGGTGGGCTATCGGCTGCATGGTTACACAATCAATCAAAACAAAGTACCTCATGTCGTCCCATATATAAGCAATGATCATTTGGATCAGATATCATCTGCCTTGTTGTAGTATAGTAGTCAGGGCACGGTGAAAGTGAAATTGAGCAGTTGCCCTTGATGTAACAGAGTATGGCCAGTGCCACCCGTAATAGAAAAATACGATGATTGTGTAGTCAGCTTCCCCACCTGCAGACAGTATTAAATAAAACTAACGTGAGTCTGCATCACGACGAGTATGTTTGTCTTGGGCGCAAGCTGACTGAGCTGGCATGCCGGCTACAACAAGGTTATGTAATTTCGCTAAACAAGAGAGAAGAAGAAGACTGGTGTATTGTGAACTCAAGTCCATAGTGCTAGTATAATGCCTGAAACTCCCACAAATGTTAGAGGCCGAGGAAGTGGGAGGATAGATACATACCACAAATGTTATGTACTGTGCTTGCTAGTGCTATTGTGCCACTATGTGTAGAATAAATTTGTCTTACTGTTTTGGTAAGAGTATATTGTTACAATAGTCTTTTTTCTTCTTGATATAGCTACTCCTCCCCAACCGAAATCAAAACCGGACAGGAAGGAGTTGGCAGCCATGGCCCGGTGCCGGAAGCTGGAGGCCATCTGCAATGAATACCGGCGGCTGGTGGTTCTGGCGGAGGAGGAGGCGGCAGCAGCTGCAGCCTCCTCCAATGCCCCGGGCCCCAGCCAGGCCCAGGCCCCTCCAGGGGTACGGCGCTGCGGTCTGGCAGCCGCCCACCGCCGCACTTTATCCAGCACTTCTGCCCCCCCCTGTAGATGCAATTGTTGGGCATTCCAGTGCCGCATGCTCCTCCAAATGGCCCGCCTAGAGGAGCGGATAAATGTCCTGTAGAGGTGAGCCCGCCGATGAGACCCTGTTGAATTGCCCCTTTTTTATTCCTTTCTTTGGTGGGTGGGAATTGGGTGTTGGGGTTTATGGACATGGACAATTGGTTGGACTCTTTCGTTTTGGACATTGGTTGGTGTTAGGGAGAGGGGTGGGTCCGGTGCTGTTATGGGATTTTTTACATAGTTTATTTTTTTTAGGGGATTAAATTATATTTATACTTTACATACGATGTTAATGTTTTGTGGGGGGGTTACTGTTTTACGTCACACTGTTTCCTTGCTGCTGCAGGGCCACAGCCAGTGTTTGATTTAAATAATCTGCCGATTTTGTAAGACACAAACAGATATATGCGGTACCCCTCACTGAGTGACTTGTTCTACTAGTACTGTCAGTCTCTCCTCCTAGTCTATGCATTCTGCAACTGGACTCAAGGGGTGTGTGAATTAATGAATTAATTTCCATTATTAATGATGCCTCCCCCAAACTTTTTCTCTTACCTGTGATTGATGTTTAACTTAGGCACAGCGATGGCTGCATGGTGATGATGGTTTGGTTTCCCAACATGCCATGGTTGTGGTGGTAGTACTAGTAAACACTGGCAGTAGCATTTGCAAAAAAAGAAAATGAGACAGTCAGTCGCCTGAGAGAGACTCTGGGAGGAGTAGTAGAACGAAGTACAGTACAGTACACAAGAAGACTGCCAAACAATAATAATAATGCTGATTAGCAATGCTAAAGTAAAATAAAACATAATGGTGGTGGGGATAGCCTAGTACAACAAGTTACAAACTGTAGTTGTGTCGAGTCACTCGACACAAGCGTAACCTTTGGAGCTGTGTAGGAGGATGACGAATCCAATCGATGCCGGTAATTAATGATGATGGATTAGGTTCCTTTGGAAAAAAAATTGACTTGCAAATATACTGAGCATGGGTGGGCAAGCAGAAGAAGATCCTCGCCCTGCCTTGAAATTGAATTAGTGTTGCTTTCACCCCATCCGCCCCAGCAAGCATGTGATCAAATTATTGGTGTACATTTAATTTAGTCACACCTCAATATAAATCACACAGCCCGGGGGAAGAGGGTTAAGGTTTGATGAATGGTTGGGAAGGGGGATTTGGGGAAAGGTTTGACAAAGAAAAACACTACGCATGGACAAACAACAAAACACAATGGGGGATATTCTCCCGAACGTGCGATAATCAATGCCAAAATAGGTTAACGCAACTTCTCATATCGCGGGAAAATAACTCCGTGTTAACATCTCATTCTCAACACGGCGGTAACATGCGATAGTTTCCCGATAACGCGTCAAATGTCCGCGATACAAGTACCGCGACGGCGATAAAAAAGGAAACCCGAACGTGAAAAAAGTTGCAATGGGCCCAACCGCGATAGAAAAATCGGTGACAAGAAGCGCCAGGCTTGCAATTCCCACGTCAGGTGGGAAAAATCACCATAAAAGCTACAAATAAAATTTTAAAAAAAACATAACAACTGCGAAGCACAATGGAGGTAGCCGGAGCAAGTACAGAGGACAACCCGAACCCCACAAGCCCCACGGAGGACCAGCCAGGGACCTCGGGGTCAGGGAAGGGCAAGGAGAAGAAGAAGAGGAAGACACGGTTCAGTCTGCAGGAAAACAGGATCCTGATTACGGAGGTGGTAGAACACCATCAACAACTGTTCGTCATCACCACTGTGTCATTGGCAACTAAAAATACTATATGGCAGTCCATCCTGGACAAGGTGAATGCAGTCGGAGTGCTGAGGAGGACAATGGAAGAGCTCAAGAGGCGCTGGAATGATGTGAAGCGCAAAACCAAGCTGAAACTCGCAAACAACCACAAAGCAGCAATGCAGACTGGAGGTGGGAGTCCAGCGCCACAAGAGGAGCTGGATGAGATGGAGGAAATGGTGTCCACAGTCATCAGTGGGGAGACGGTGGCAGGAGTCGGGGGACCGGACACTGCTCAACATGACCTGACACAACAGCAACAGGGTGAGTAACCACCAGGGACTGGGGGACGGGGGAGATGGGCACAATGGCACACATGCACAATGAAGTATAGCACAATGCACAACCACAATGACTCTGGATCATGTCCCTGATCTCCTTGCCATACTGCAGCACACATAGAAACAGCAAGTAGTCCCTCGTCCACAATGTGCCCATAGGGGGCCCTCCCCACACATCACCAATCTCACAACAAACCCATGCACATGTGCTGAACCCAGCAAAGCTGCGGATCCGTGAGCCCCAATGACAATGCAAGTGACACTGCATGACGATGAGCATGTCTGCAGGCCACTCATCATTACATGTTGCACCCCACGACACCGAGGTGGCTGAGTGTGGTCCACATCCAGAAAGGAGCAGGTCACACACTGACACATCCACGTGCACAAACAACCCCTGACGGCAACAAGACATCTGCGGACAAACCATGCCCAAGAGTCCCAGCTCCCACCAAGAGCCCAATTTACCCAAGTATGCAACATCACAGCACTGCATAAGCACAGAAGTCAAAGGCACACTGCCTGAAAGGGAGAAGGCCAAGCAAAGTCTGAGCTGCAGGGGCGACTCTCCCACAATGCAGCACACACACAAGAATCAGAGCACATCCACATTGACAACAATGTGGAACAAACTGCAACACATTCACAACAGAACAGAGGACACAACTGCTGCTGCTTGTGTGTAGAAACTGGCCAATCACATTTGGCATAGCAGGAAACTGTGACATGATAATGGACAATTACAACCCCACATCCCTGATGGTGCACAAATTTCCACTGTCCCGCTTCAAATAGGCAGCTCCTCCTAAACAGTCACAATGTACATTGTCATGCAGTCTGTTTGGAAACTTGGCCAATGCGTGAACATACATGGAACACACTGTTAAACTGCATCTCCCCTTTACATTGCAGACTGAGAATCAACACCTCCTGCAGAGCAGACCCAACATCTCTTCACTGATGACAAAGAGGACCTCCACACCTTCGACACCGACACCCTCCAAGAGCTCATGGACACCCTCAGTACCCTACTCCCAGCAGCAGGGCAGCCCAGCTGCATCGAGGAGACCCCACCCCCTGCACAGACCACACAGCAGGAAGTACCCACCACCCCGGCTGTCTCCCAGGATCCCCATGACCAACACATGGCATTTCAACGCCGTGTGTTGGAGGGCCAGAAGGAGATGGCTGAGGAGGTGCGGGTGGGGTTTGACCTCAAAGGCAGCCAAACTAGATGCCATCCATGGGTGTCTACGTCCCATCAGGGACGACTTACAGTCCCTAATGGACACCCACAGTCCGCTCCATGGTCTCCAACGAGCCATGGCTGACATCGCTGGAATCATGACTCGGAGACAAGAACACCTGTCTAGTCAGAGTGGCTCCAGCGATCTCAGCCGGGAGTTGGGACACATGCGGAGGCTCATGGAGGACATGGTGCCGATGGATGCGGAAAGGATGGCTGCCATGGCTGCACATCAGCGACATGTAGCTGGGATCTTCCATGCCCTGCAGATCCTCATCATGGCATTGCTGCCACAAGGCCTGGCGCAGATGAATGCTGCTGCTCCTACACCATCCACACCTCTGCCCCTGATGTGTCAGTGCCCCACAGTGTGGCAGACATTCCACCTCCGGCACCTGATGTGTCACTCCCACACAGTGTGGATGACAAGCCACCTCTGGCCCCTGATGTGTCAGTGCCCCACAGTGCGGTAGACATTCCACCTCCGGCACCTGATGTGTCACTGCCACACAGTGCGGACGACAATTCACCTCCGGCCCCTGATGTGTCAGTGCCACACAGTGCTGCAGCCGAAACACCACCACCCACAGGTGAGGCACATCACACATCAGAGGACGATGATGTGGATGAGACTGCCATTGTGGTAATGAGGAAGCGGTAGCATCCATCTCCGCCATATGGCCTGTTTCAGCTTGGTTCGGCCCTTTGCATCATCACCTTCCACTGTCCCCCGATACACTCTGCGGCACTCACCTTGGACCTCGACATGGACTGCCATATTTTGTTTGGTTACCAAAGACACAGCAATCAGACTGTGGACTGAACTCTTCCCCTTCCGATGAATTTGTCCTTCCCTAATGGACTCTGGCTGGCCCTCCACGGGTCAGCAATGTAAAGTGGGGTTTGCATGGCCCTGTACTGCTCCAGCTGCAACACTCCACTGAATGTGAATAAAACATTTAAATTCACACAGATGTGTCATGTCTATGATCCTTCAAGTATAACAGTATGGATGAATGTAGGGTCACTGATTCCCCCTCACGTCCAATTAGCACATGTTGTGGGGCGTGGGTCACAGGGTGCAACATTGCCGATTGCGGTCCGGGTGGCGCAGACACTACAACGGAGACACATGCATTGGTTAATTCCTTGTCCAGGCCAGAACTGAACCACACCCAAAGCCCCGGGCTCATTGTTCACACCCCTACGCTGGACTGGCATACGCCAGCCCAGCCCACTCCGCTTACGCTCACAGGGGGTGACGACACAGCTACATGTCCCAGGTCTTCCCTGTAGTGATCTGCTGGTCACTGGTCTAGTTTTCAGCATGCCACAGCCACTCCCTGAGGGCTGGTTTACACCCACACCACACCCATCCAGCACAGGCATCACAGGACATGTGACCCTGCCAATAAAAGGGGCCCACCACAGAACATCCCCCACTGCCGGAGGTGACATGATGGCGTCCGCATCCACGGAACACAATCATAAAGGGTCCGTGACTTGCGTTGCCCTGAGTTGGTGGCACCCGATGGCCTGGGTCCAGCATGGGCCTACCACCATGTGGCGATGACTTGCGTTGCACTGAGTTAGGCCCACCTGAAGAGCTGAGCGGGTGTGCAGCCTGCGATGATGCGTTGGCCTCAATACGGCATCCAGCATATCAGGACTCGATTTGATTTGTGAGCCCTGCCGGACCGCAGTGTACGCGCAGGCAGCAGTCAGCACACACATGACTCTGCGGTGCGGTGCCGCAGGGTGCGCTGGGGGCCTGTGGTGCAGAATCCAGCCATCGGCTGAGGAAGTTGCACCGGCACGTGGAGGGCCCTCTTGGAGACACGCCGGTGGCGGCAGGTGAGCATTGAGGCCTGGGTGCGCAGGGGCGGGCAGTCATCGCTGGGCGGCAGACCGGTCTGGGGACCAGGGCTGGGGTGCAGCAGGCGCACAGGATCATGCAGGCACCACTGGTCACGGCATCAGCCTCGTGGCTGGGGGGGGCGCCGCCCTGGCAGACATGACCCTGCATGCGCTGACGAGATGTGCGCGGGTTGGCTTGGGACCTAGTCACCTCACCGCCAGTGTGAATACGGCCGTTGAATGTGGTCAGGCACGTGTGTGTAGGCCTATGGTCACGATATGGCAGACACAGAGACACACAGAGTAGTTACTGTGGTGGCCATACCGGAACTGGACCACGCCCAGGGCCCTAGGCTATTCATTCACGACATACGCCGGCCAAGGCCGCTCCACTCAGGCTTACAGGGGGGACCACATGGCTACATGTCCAAGGTCTTCCACACTGCCTGGGGTAACCTGTTTGCGTCCACTGTCCACTACACTGCAAACACCAGCAGAAGATGTCCACATAGACATGTCTGTGCTCTGCATACTGCAGTCTGTCCAGCACATCTCCACCACACTTGGCATTGTGTCCTTTCTTGTTGCTGGGTCACTTGCCTCCTTTGCACATTCTTGGTTCCCACCTCACCCCACATTCTGCAATTGTGTGGCAGAGGGGCTCTGCCTTCGTGGATGGTTTGTCTACATGTCTGGCCCCTGTTACCACGGTTACTTGTGTTGTCGTGTCCGGTAGTTGGACATGTTGGTTGGCATGTTGTATGTGATTATGTTACATGTGTTCTCCCACAGTTGTGTGTTGTGTGATTGTGGAGTTGAGGTGTGTGGTGTGTTCAGTTAGTACTTACCAATGAGCAGTGCATTGCCATAGGTGCCATTCCTGGAAGCGCTGGTTGATGATGGACTGTCGGAAGATGTATGTATCATGCACGCTGCCTGTGAAGTTGGCGACGACATTGGTGAACTGTCCCGGGTGGTCCACTATTGCCTGCACATTGATGGAATGCATGTGCATTCTGTAGCAGTAATTGTGTGCAGGGTCGGCAAGTGGCACAAGTGGTACATGTGTACAGTTAATTTCCCCCGACACGTGCGGTAAGGCAGCTATGGCGTAATTCCCTTGCATGGTCTCCAGCTGTTCATGCACAGCGTGGGGGAAGTGAAGGTGTAGGGGTATCAGGTGGATACAAACCGTGATGTTTACAGGTATGATGAATCCTGCATAATGAGACCGTAACAGATGTTTGTGTGGTCGTAAACTTCCTTTTCTTTCCTGCGGAGGTTACGGGCACATGGACTGCTGTTACAGTATATTTGGACTGGATTCATCATACCTGTATGCATTCCGGTTTGTCCAAGTGCAATACACTGTACCAAATTACGTTTGTGACTAGGAGGACACTTGACCATTGTCACCATTTCTCCAACAGGTTTCTGACTACTGATTTCGGGATATGGAATGGTATTGGGGAGTTCCCGCAGCATTTGCAGTTTATTGGATCCACACGTTGCCCTGGTGAAGTTCCCCGTTGGGAATGGAACGTGTTGGCTGAGCTTTTCTTCTTGTTGTTTATGTATTTGTAATAAAGTTCTGTTTTTCCACTACCGTTGACTACTGGACTTCATGACCTGGGGGAGGGTTCGGGGGTGGTTGCGGTGGGTGTTGTGGCCCTCTTGGGTCTCCAGGCTGCATGATCGTTGTCTCCATGGCATCTGTTGGTCTTCAGATGTGGCTCTAGGCTGGGCTCCCTTTCATACTGCAGGTTGTCATCCTGCTTAACACCAGTAAAAGGCAGGTGTTGTATCCCTGCTGCTAACGCGCCTTATCGCCTGTTTTCGGATTGCATCGCAGATCTGGCTGGTCGTTGAGAATATCGCGGAGTGGTGTTTTTGCACGGGAACGCCTACTCTGCATATCATTAGCGTTAGTTGTCGCTCTCATCCGTGGCGATGTTTTTTGTGACAACTATCGCTGGAAAACTGGCAATATCGGCAGTTTGCACCAGCTTGAGAATAGGGCGATAAATCTATCGCCACTTTTGCGGCGCTAAAGTGCCGATAAATCGGCGATAAGTTCTTGAGAATATGCCCCAATCTTGGCAGACGACCATCATATCCATAAATATGTAAATGTGAGAAAAGGAAATGCATGCATGATGATGATGACTTGATGGTTAATGATAAGTAGTACTTACTAACTAGACTAGTAGACAGTACAGGGCAACAGTATATTATTAATTATTATGCAATTTGCCTTGCCTGTCTGCCCTCAGAGAGACCCAAATTACATACATTTTTACTTCTGTTTTACCGGGGTTACTTTTTAAAGCAAGCAAAGAAAATGAAAAAGTAGCTGTAGGGATCAATTATAAGCAGAGAGCAAACAACAACAACACACATTATTAATGATTGAAGAGAAAAAATGAATCAAATTATTTAAAAGATGATGAATGTTGATACTAAAGTGTTACTGTATGTTATCCTGGTCAAATTGGGGAGTTGCATCTCGGCATTCCTCTTGGTCCTCCTGTCCACGCTGCGTCCGTCAAACTTGGGTGCCACTGCCTGCCTGGCGGATGTGGATTCGTAGGTGAGTGTGAGTTGTTTTTCCCAGTATAGCACAGGGTAAAGGCCGGCCTGTAAGTGTAGATGGAAAAACAAACGGGATTTTTAAAAATCAAGGTGAAAAAAAAGCATAAATTACGGAGGAGTGCAAACACTTTCAGAGCGGCATGGCTAAATCATGTCTACTCTGTTGTCTGTTTCCAGCATTAACCTACAACAGCAACAGGACAGAACAGGCCCACGGTGCCCACTAAACCTCCACTTAGCTTAGATTTTGACTGAGCCAGACAGAGCACACATGTCACATATACAGCAACATAGCATTTTCCAAAGTAGGTAACTAAATCAATGCCATGCACAGCTGTCAGTCATACCACCGCTACTACACTCGTGACTACTCGACTCCACCACTACACAGACATGTAGGTCTGCTGTGGTTGTTGTTGACTTGTTTACCTTTTATGCCACTCATGAAATGCCCTGAGTTATTCCATCAATCATCTCCGATCCTACTGAGTGACTGCGAAGATATTATGTCACTGTGGTCATCATCATGGTGTTGTCCAACTCAGTGTGCAGTGTACAGAGTGAGTCCAGATTCCATATTCAAAAATGCAATGGATCGGCCTGCAGTAGAAGTACAATTTTGTTATTAAACAACAAGAAGGGAAACATTGACTTGAGTTACTTTTAGTGTGTAGATTAAATAATAGTACATAATTAATTGACTTCATGCACAACAAACAACAACAACACAAACACCAATCACTCAGAGTCAGCGTCCAATGCATGCCATCATTCATTACCTGTTCCTTCTCCTCTTAAGTTAAGGGGCAGTCTCTCTCGGCTCGGAAAGGAGGATAGCTATAGTAGTCATCATGTTCCACTTCTTTTGGAGGGACTCAACGAGGCAACATTTTCTTTTTTCTTCTATTCTACATTCAATCATCATCTGGCTTGAGGGAAATGGATTTAGGGCGAGTCAGGAGGATGGAGGAGCAGGACTCGGAGGAGTGGACTTCAATGAAATGCAGACAGCTGCAACTGCAATATGGCAATAAAAAGACTAGAAGACGGTGGTGATGGATTTGTTGTGATTCGAAGTTTCTAACCAGAAAGACAGACACACACAAATAAAAGTAAATAAGGGAGGAAGAAAGTAAGAAGTTCAAGCCTAGTTGTCAGGGAAGTATAGCTTGTCCTCAAACTCTGGGGGTTCAACCAGAAGAAGGTAATCATCTAACACACTACTTCCGTCACCTAAGTCGCTGTCTTCATCTTCCTGCGTTGATTCATGTATTGTGTAATTCGGTGGTATAAAGTGCTGATTCATTTTGATCATGGTTAACCTCTCCACATTTTTGGGAGAGAGACTGGTCCTTTTCACTGTTACAATGGCACCAGCAGCACTGAAAACACGCTCAGAAGAGACACTTGTGACAGGGCAAGCCAGATAGTTTATCGCCAGCATGCTGAGGACTGGCCATTGGCACCTTTTCCCATACCAATACACCATCATCCAGATAGGCCTGGACCATCCGCTCAATGTTCAGGGGTGCTCCACTTTGCTTGGCCTCTTTTGTCTTTGCATCAGCACTGGACCTAGCAAGCCCTTGCTGTAAATACCAATCCTGTGCCGATTTTACTGGGGCTGATGTTCCGGTTCTTGCTGTTGTCGATAGTGTTGGTGACCGCTCTGAGCCAAACGCACTGCCCTCAGGCTCTGAAGTTGAACTTGACGCCGGATGCCCTGCTGCAGTACTTGTTGTGGGTTTGAGTAGGGGGCCTTTAATTACCAGCCGTTCATTTTTCAAGTCACTGGCTGCCTCAGCTATCCAAGTTTTGTACTGGGCAACATCCACTTCTGAAAAAGGAATTCATGTCTTACTGTTCAGTGCCAAATTTGTACTGTGGATCCAGAATTGTGGCACAAATGTAATGTTTTTCTGAAACAATGCGAGTTTGTACCCTTGTATTTTCAGCTAAGTGACGGGATAAGCTCTCCACCAACTCATATGCTTCATTTTTTTCCTCCACACCTGTGTACACTTCAGACACCTCCTTCAGCTGTTGCTCTAGCATGTGCAACAATGGGATAGCTTGACCCATAGTACAGTCCTCCTTGCTGACTTCACGTGTGAAGAGCTCGAAAGGAAGAAGAATCTCTGTCAGGCATTTAACTAGGCCCCATTGGTCCATCTGTAGGGTCATACCTTTCACAGTCGCATCCCTTATTCTTTGCATGACATACTCATTGATTGGTCTGTACTGATCAAATAGACGATCAAGCATGTAATAAGTTGAGTTCCAACGTGTTGGTACCTCTTGGATGAGTGCTTTGACTGGCATTCTATGCTCACGTTGAATGATCCTCAGCTGCTTCCGGGCTTTAAAAGAATGGCTGAAATGTGTGCATATTCTTCTGCAGGTGGTCAGTAAGTTGCTGACTCGAGCTTCTTTTTTCAGAAAGTCTTGAACAATAATGTTAATGCAGTGCGCCAAACACAGGACCCTGAAATAGGCACCATCCTCCATGGCCTTAACTATATTACTGCCATTATCCGTGGCAACAAATCCAATGTTAAGCCCTCTTGGGCGCAGCCATTCAAAGACCTTGCTGTTAATGTTTGCAGCAGTATGAGATTTCTCAATGGCGAACATGGCTACAGTTGCATGTTTCCGAGTAGCATTAAAAATCTCAGCAGTGTCAACAGCACCTGCTTCAGATATCTTTTCTCTAACCCCCACAAAAGAGATCCAGTGTGCAGTGATGCACATGTAATCAGTGGCTTGGCAACTGGTCCACATGTCTGTTGTCAGATGGATAATGTGAACAGCACTCTGCTGCAAAGCTTGTCCAAGCAATTCCAGCACATTGTGATGTAGTGCTGGAACAGCAACTCTGGTGAAATAGGACCATCTGGGAACCTTCCATTTTGGGCAGATGGCTGTCACAAATTCAAGGAAACCCACCCCTTCCACAAAAGAAAAAGGGAGAAGGTCCAGCACTAACATTTTAGCCAGCTTCGCATTGTACAAGCGTGCCGTTGGGTGGTTGCGTTTGTACTGCCCCTCCGACCTAAGCATGCTGACAATGGTAGGCTGGATTATTTTCCTTTGTGGTGCAGCTGATGCAGGTGACTACTTGAACCCAGTTAGGCTCAACAACGCACTTTTTTTCATTGCAGTACTCTGTTGCCTTGGTGTCTCAGCCTGACTCTTACTACGGTGCCACTGAGATGTTGCTGAGGATGTGGGCGGTACCACTACACTGCTGGGGACAGGGCTACTTTGTGTACCAGAGAAAATGTCTCCCTCTTGTTCACCTTCCACCGCAATCATATCTTCTTCTACTTCTTCATCCACACCAACAGCAATGGGTGCAGTTTTACTTTTTAGGCCTTTAAGGTGTTCCTCCCACTGGATCAAGTGGTGTTTTTTCAGATGGGTTGTTTGGCCTCCGGTACCATAGTTTGTACCAAGCTTACCCCGACTAACACTATGTCGACAAATTGAGCATATAGCAACGTTCTCCTCCTTTCTGCTAACCGAAAAGAAGTTCCAAACTGGGGAGGTGAACTTTCTTGCACTACTGGAGGTGCCACTTGCAATGCAGGATGAACTGGAGGGTGTGCCTCGAATTTGACTCTGTGCAGTACCACTAACTACTGAGGTGGTGGTTGTGCTGGATGTAGGTACCTGCCGGGCCTTTGCAAATGCAAATATGGAAGCTGGAGGTGGTGTTGGTGTTACCTGTCTTGGTGGTATCCGTGCCACATCCCTCACAGCAATTTGGGATAGGGTAATAATGTCGGTCTCCATCTCCACTGGGCGGGGATTGATGTTCATGATGACTGGCTCGTCATCATCCCCCTCTTCTACATCTACCTCCATAACTCTAAGGCTTTCTGGAACCTTCCTTTTCCCAAGCCTTGTCTTGTGGCGTGCCTCACTCTCAGACTGAGCTAGTGGCTTCCAAGTGGCATCTAGATCATCAGAAGGGGTGCTTGAAGAAGAAGTTGATGGACTAACCCTCCTTTTCCTTGCTGGGGATCTGGAAGACGATGGATCTTCAGAAAGAGTGGCTTGCTCTTCTTCGTCTGCAGGAAGCTCGATTTCCTCAACTGCCCCTACTTCAGGAGAAACAACTACTATTGTGGGCTGTTGTTGCAGCGGTTGTTGCGGCTGTTGTTGTGGCTGTTGTTGCGGCTGTTGTTGCGGCTGTTGTTGCGGCTGTTGCTGCGGCTGTTGTTCTGACTGTTGTTCCGGCTGTTTGCCCACTTATCTGCTGAGTTTCTGCCTGCGTTGATTGGGTACTACTTTGCGATAATGACATTTCAACATCACTGCTCTTTGGCGTTTGCGCAAGTAGACTGGCTACCTCTGCGACACTCATGGGCTTGGGCCTAGGTTGGTGGGATGGGCCCGCTGATGCGGAGGTGCTGCTCCCAGCTGGTACCCGGGCACCGCTGATGCAGGCGTAATTGTTTGTTTCCCAAAAAACTTATTGGCCGGCACACCAGTCTTGGTAAGTGGCAGTGCCACTTCCTTCTTCTGTTCCTTCTTCTCACTGGCAACTTTCTTGGTACTGGAGGACCTGGTACCTTTCTTTTGGGGCATCTTCTTTCTTCCGATGTCAGCAGGACGCAGGTGCACAAGTTGCAGAGATGTCTGTGGTCACACGTGGACGTGACGTGGTGCGCAGCTGGACTTCTGTCTGGCAGTACAACGGGTGATGATGACGCCTCCTCCTCTGTCTTTTTGTGCACCTAAAAGCAAAGAAGCCAGGAGAAGAACATCAGGGAAATGTTGCATTTGTTGTTGTGGTTCAATTACTTCTAGTACAAACAAACAAATATAATATATAACTTAGTGTGTGGTGGTCACACTTTAGTGTTATATTATTACATTTTATTAACTCAGTTTAAGTTATAAAAAAAACATAACAGTGTAGCCATTTGTGAGACTTTGACAACAAGGGCTTTCATCGTATACTGTGTACACTCAGGAAGGATAGGAAAGAAGAAGAATAAAAACAAAAATACAAATGTAATGGAAGTGGAACCTGTTTGGCATTAATTTGCTCATCACGTCATTTAGGGAGCTGCAGCTGGCAAAGGGGATGGAAGCAGTAAGCCAAGAGGAACAAAGGAAAGACATGCAGGCCTATATGGCAAAAGCAGCACACTACTAAACTACTACCACAAAATGGCCACCAGCCACATGGTCACTCACAGTCACAACAAGCAGGAGGCCTGGAAAACAATGAACTCAAGCAGGCCTATATGGCCAGACAAAGGAGGCATGCTAAACAACACAGCTTTAATGCAAACATGCAAAAACGAAAATCCACAGAGCTAAAGAAGGTTGGAAAGTTACGCAACAACCACACCACACACAAACACACATCCAACAAAGGCATTTATTTAACACACACCAGACAAGTGAAATACCCCCCAAAAAACACATTTTGCAATTCAATCCAATGCCATCTATGCCCTAAATGATGTTTAAATTCAATAAATACCACAGAGACAGTTGTTTCATGCACACATGAGTAGCTCTGGGCCTACTGGATGAAAGGCATATTGGCAGACAAGGCCACAAGCTTGCAGGCCTATGGCAAAAGCACACTGGCTGGCTCTACAAAATGGCCGCCAGCCACATGGCCGGGCCACCCACAACAAGATAGGGAAGACAGACAATGCAGGCCTATGGCAAAAGCACACTGCCTGGCTTCAAAATGGCTGCCAGCCACATGGCCAGGCCCACAACAACAAGAAAGGGAAGACAAACAATGCAGGCCTATGGGAAAAGCACACTGCCTGGCTTCAAAATGGCCACCAGCCACATGGCCAGGCCCACAACAACAAGAAGCCTAGGCCAAAACGAACAAAGGAAACACATGCAGGCCTATATGGCAAAAGCAGCGCACTTCTAAACTACCACCACAAAATGGTCACCAGCCACATGGTCACTCACAGTCACAACAAGCAGGAGGCCTGGAAAACAATGAACTGAAACAGGCCTATAATGGCCAGGCAAAGGAGGCATGCAAAACAACACAACTTTCATGCAATAAAATGCAAAAACGAAAATCCACAGGGCTAAACAAGGTGTGCAAGTTACACAACAACCACACCACACACACACACACAACAAAGGCATTTATTTAACACACCAAAAAAGTGAAATACCCCAAAAAAAACACATTTTGCAATTCAATACAATGCCATCCATGCCCTAAATGATGTTTAAATTCAACAGACACCACAGAAACAGTTGTTTCATGCACCCATGACTAGCTCTGGGCCTACTGGCTACCCACAATAAAAAAAATTGTAAATGATGAAAAGTACAAAATTGTAGTTGCAGCAACTGCAATGCCCCAATCAAACAAACAACACCAACTTACTTGTAAAATCTCAAATCCAAAAGTCCTCAAATCCAAAAGTCCTCAAATCCAAAAGTCCTCAAATCCAATGATGTATGATGCAGCAGACACAAAGGATGATCCTTCCAGCTTCAAATCCAAATGAAAAGTGAACAGGACATGGACAAAGCACTGGGAGGAGCCTGCTGGACAGGAACATGAAGTTGGAGACTATGGGGCACTTCCTTCCTCTCCAAAAAAAAGTAAAAAAAGAAAAAGGACCCCTTGCACAAAAAAGTACAGCCAAATGTCAATCTGAGGAGTTTTTTCATCCAAATCATCATTTTCGAGAAGGTTTTATGCTGCTCGAGAGATATTCTTCTCCAGATTGCAAATTTTGCGTGTTCGGGATCGCGAGCTTCACCAAACTTCCGCCGGATGTCCGATGGCGCGTCCGAATGACGTGTTCGCGATCGCACACTCTCACGGAATCGCGCGGCCGGCTACCAAAATCTTGTGGCGCACGCGAACGGATAGGAAAACTCGTCGGCGAACGCAGGGATCCCGGTAAGTCACTACTGCGCGCACGAAAACGCATTTTTAAAGCGCGAACAAGGGAAAAACTCCGCTACGCCGCGGATCGCGGAGTTTTTGGTAACTCCGCGTTCTACGCGGAACGCGGAGTTGCCAAAAATCCGCAAACTCCACGAGCGGAGCGGATTTTACCGCCCAGGCTTAGTAAATTTGTTTAGTAGTTTTAGAGATATTAAAGGGCAAAAAATTTAGATATATCGGGCCGTGGATCCTTACAGTGGACTCGCAAATCCACATGGCAAAGAAAGACTGTGATTGTCTGGAGGCAACCTCACAGAAAAGTCGCAGCCAACATTTTGTTTGTTGTATCAGCTGGGAGTGGGAAAATGAGAGCGCAATAACACATAAGGGGTCGTTCTGGATACGGGTATCCTGACCCCATAGGACACATACAGGGGTCCATTAAATGTCCCTCATGGGCACAAAATTGTCCAATTTTTTTTGTCTGATCCGCATATTCACACATGAGTCTCAGCACCACTCACTGTGTAAATTCTCAGATCCAGAAAAAAGATCGTCAAATCTAGAAATAAAATGAAAAAAATAGAACACCCACTGCATCCAACCCCATGTTGCGCACTGCCAAAGGCTGTGCACAGCTTGTGTTTGGGTGCATGCGGCCAGCCGTGCACAGTGCTGGTTATATTTACATGTGTACTAAAAAAACATAGTAATTCACTGAAAAAACAAAGGCTACAGGGACATTATAATTAGGTTCTGAATTTACTCGCACAAAACCATAGAAAATTTGCAGTTATAGTTATGCATATAGTTAAACTAATCGGAAGAAACTATAACTCGTGCCTTTAAGTAACTTAAGGCAACGAGTAATAGTTTCTTACATAAGTTTAACTATAACTGTATCTGCTGAATTTCTTTGATTTTATGCGAGTAAATTCAGAACCTAACTATAACGTCCCTGTAACCCTTGTTTTTTTCAGTGAATCTATCTATCTATCTATCTATCTATCTATCTATCTATCCATCTATCTATCTATCTATCTATAAAAAGTGCCCTGGTGGATCTTGTTGTGCATGGAAAGTTTTGGGCGATCTGTGAAGTGGGAGGCTAAGTAAAAAGGGGTCAAAATAAGTATGTTTCCCAAGTTAATTCCCATTGGACCTTTAGTCGAACCTGCAATCCGAAGCACTGGATGGAATTACACCAAATTTGGCAGAAAGGAAGATTTGGTTACACATGTCACGCTTTCAGGTATTTGGTGTAAATCCGTTCAGTATTTGTTGAGAAATTTAAGAAAATAAAGATAGTGATATCTGTGGCCACGGGTCCTTCGCGATTAATCACGAAAAATGATGAGCATGTGCAGGGGAATGCAGCGCTCTGATTGGCTGTCAACACTTAAACCAGGAAGAGTTGGCAGCCATCTTGGGACTTGGCTTCAGGTAGGAATATCCTTACCCCCAAGTCTTGGTCTTGGCGTTCCCCTGGAAATCCGCCAAGGCATAGAAGCATTTTAAAAAAAACAAATAGCAGCAAACTCTGCTCCCGCTTGTTTTCAAAAGGGCCCCCGGGTGGGCCAGGTCCTGGGGAATTTTTTTAAGAAAAAGGAGGGTGGTGCACGGGGCCACCCTCGTAAGGCTAGATGAGCCCCAGGGAACCCCACCTCCCTGGGGCTTTATTAATAAAAAAGGAGGAGGCGCACAAGGCTCTCATCCATGGGTTCCATAAGCCCTGTGGACCACCACCTCCCTGGGCAATCACACAATATTGGGGGGCCACGTGAATCCACCTGAACCCCAGGGCCCACCATCTCCCAGGGCTAAATAATGCAAAATGGTGAACCCACGGACACCCCAGCTCCCAGGTACCACCACCTCCTTGGGGCAGCCTGTGCACAAGAAAGGAGGGAGACCGCACGGCCCTGGTGCTTATACATGGCCCTGGGGAACACCCCCCCAGGACCAACTCCTTCTATGTCCCGGGGTGCCCACCCCTGGGACGTAGCTGTTTGCTTATGCTTGGTGGGAGCTTTGACAGCTCCCGCCAAGCATAAGTAAACACTCTGGTTCCAGCGGGCGGGAGCAGTCAAAGTGCTCCTGCCTGCTGGAAGCGGAAGTTTTATCTCTTTCCCTGCCCACAGAAAGGAGGGCAGTGAAAGAGATGAAAAAGATTGCTCCAGCATGGAGGGAGATGCCTTTCCTGCAGCTCTAACCGTGCAGCAGCAGTGCCTGCTCCAAGAGGAGGTAGGAAGCTGGCTGGGACCACGGGGTCTTGAGGCTCCCTCCGCTGTCCCGGGGAAGAGCAGAGGAGGCAAAATTAAATGTCAGAAACGAGCAGAAAGGGGCAAAATAAAGGTCAGAAAGAGGCAAGATAAAGGTGACAAATAAGCAGAAAGAGGCAGAATAAAGGTCAAAAAGGAGCAGCAAAAGGCAGAATAAAGGTGAGAAACGAGCAGAAGACGGCAGAATAAAGTTCAGGAACTTGCAGAAAGATGCAGAATAAAGGTTGTCAGCAAAAGAAAGAGGCAAGGAAAAGGTGAGAAATGAGCAGAAAGAGGCAGAATAAAGGTCAGAAATGAGCAGAAAGAGGCAGAATAAAGATCAGCAAAGAACAGAAAGAGGCTAAATAAAGGTGAGAAACGAGCAGCAAGAGGCAGAATAGAGGTCAGAAACCAGCAGAAAGAGGCAGAGTAGAGGTCAGAAACCAGCAGCAAGAGGCAGAATAGAGTTCAGAAATGAGCAGCAAAGAGGCAGAATAAAGGCCAGAAGCAAGAAGAAAGAGGCAAAATAGAGGTCAGAAGCAAGCAGAAAAAAGCTGAATAAAGGTAAGAAATGAGCAAAAAGAGGCAAAATAGAGGTCAGAAACAAGCAGCAAGAGGCAGAATAAAGGTCAGAAATTAGCAGAAAGGCAAAATAAAGGTCAGAAATGAGTACAAAGAGGCAGAAGAAAAGTCAGAAGGGAGCAAAAATAGTAGAATAAAGATCAGAAATAGGCAGAAAAGGGCAAAATAGAGGTCAGAACCAACAGCAAGAGGCAAAATAAAGGTCGGAAATGAGTAGAAAGAGGCAGAATAAATGTCAGAGACAAGCAGAAAGAGGCAAAATAAAAGTCACAAATGAACAGAAAGAGACAGAATAAAAGTCAGAAGGGAGCAGAAATAGCAGATAAAGATCGGAAATAAGCAGAAAGGGGCAAAATAGAGGTCAGAAGCCAGCAGCAAGAGGCAAAATAAATGTGAGAAACAAGCAGAAAGAGGCAAAATGAAGGCCAGAAACCAGCAGCAAGAGGCAATAAAATGGTGCGAAACTAGCAGAAAGAGGCAAAATAAAGATAAGCAAAGAGCAGAAATAGACAAAATAAAGGTGAGAAATGAACACAAAGGGGTAAAATAAAGGTCAGAAACGAGCAGAAAGAGGCAGAATAAAAGTCAGAAGGGAGCAGAAAAAAACAGAATAAATATCAGAAATGAGCAGAGAGGGGCAAAATAGAGGTCAGAAACCAGCAGTATGAGGCCAAATAAATGCGAGAAACGAGCCGAAAGGCAAAATAAAGGTCAGAAACCAGCAGCAAGAGGCAAAATAATGGTGGGAAACAAGAAGAAAGAGGCAAAATAAAGGTCAGCAACAAGCAGAAAGAGACAAACTAAAGGTGAGAAATGAGCACAAAGAGGCAAAATAAAGGTCAGAAAGAGGCAAAATGGATGTCGGAAATGAGCAGCAAGAGGCAGAATAATGGTCAGCAATGAGCAGAAAGAGGCAAGATAAAAGAACACTGGCAAAAATCAAGCTTATTTTTTTTTTACTCAGAAAACACATATTGCCATAGTAATCCCTAATCCTCAAGGCAATTACTATGTGTTTGTATGTGCTCCATCTGAAAGAGCTGCATGGTATCACTCACAGTAAAGTTAGCCAGTGGCTGAAGGGGGAGAACCAACTGCCACATGCTGCACCATCCAATGGATGATGATGTCTACAAGTAAGTTTATTATGGAGATAATTTTAGTAAAATCAAATATTCTTTTCTAAAGCTGAACTAAAAACACAGGAAAGCCAATAGCTAAAGAGGTCTGATCCAAAATCCACTCTGTCTACATGCCTCTTTATATATATTATACATGTACTGATGGCAAGACCTTTTGAAACTTACAGCTAAGGTAGTGAGTTGAAATATTTATTCTCTGTCTATGACCAATTGATGATACACCAGGAAAAGTCAGACCTAAAAAGTGTAGGTTCAAGGCGGCCTGGTACCCATCAGTTGGAAGCAGCAAACTCATTCTGAAACAATACTCATAGGATGTAAAACAGCACGTTGCAGAATATGTAAAGCAGAACCAGTCTGGGTGGGTATTGGGTATTTAGAAGCAAATGCACCATGACGCTTTCATGGGGATAGATTTACGCAGCAGAAATCACTACTCATTTGAATATTTTAAATTGCTTGGTCCACTTCTTGCCTGTTTTCTTAGTTTGGATGAGAGGGCGAACCATTCAATTATGGACATTTGAAGAACTTGTATTAGTGTAAGTGGTCATTTTAGCAGTAACTTGACTATATTGTTATCCCTTTTAATTATGCGAGAGAAAGGATACATGCTTCTACCAGTTGTGTTTGAACAATTTTCAAAGTGGGGGTGCTCCCATTAATGTTACATCATTGACACCATAGGGATTGTGAAATGTCCAAGTGTCACAGAAGAGAAAGTGTAGTAAATGAGCCACGTCCATTCAGTAGAAGAGTTGCAAGAGTGTATTATATAGCTGGTGGTGCACTTTTTAGCCCTCTATCACAAATATATCACCATGGTGTGGTAGCACAATGTCACTTACAGACAGCACATTTTAAATGTAATTTGCCACAAAATTTGCATGGACCCGCAGCTTTACTAATAAAACTTTATAGGGCACAAACGATGGATTATGTGTGGGATTTCAGTGAATATTTATCATTAGCACATCACCACATAAAGTGCCTTTATTTGTTTGATCATATAAAAATCTTTGTTTCCATTACACTTCAAAATTACAAAACAAGTCTTTCATTTATGCCTTCCCAACTCCTAATATATTTTGAGATGTTTATACAGTTCATTCATAGGTATTTAAATGTTGCTGAGTGTTAGAAAAAGAAGACCTCCTACAGCCTTTCCTATCACACTTCCTGTACACCAATAAGTTAATCATGCCGTTCACATAGTTCGCTTTACAAAATCCTATCACTTTGTAGCCAGAGAATAATAAGTAAATGCCAATCCTTATGTTAAAATAACAAGCAACAATTGGTCAAAAGACCTAGACTGACATTTGTCCTCTGTCTTTGAACACAAAGTAAATGTAACTAGATAAAAACAAAAATTAAAGGCATCTTTATAGATCTTTCACCTTCTGAACTCGAGCATGGTTTGTTTTGAGGGTGCTTCTGCACCCCCCCCCCCCCGAACTCCTACTTCCATCACCTATGGCTGTCACATGGTTTGAAAGGGCACTCTTAGGCACAGACTTACTAAGGGCTCACATCTCCATTGCCGCACGTAAGGTGACACAAGGCAACGTAAGCCTTTAATTTAGATTTGTGAAGCCACTCAAAGTCACCTTGTATGGCTTGCGTTACTCTGGGCTGGGAAGCAGGCGCGGCCAGTGGTAGGAGTGCCGGTCGGGCGGTGACGTGGGGCGGGGGAGGGGCAGGGTGGGGGGTAGTAAACTACGGATTAAGGCCGAATACAGGTAAGTGAACATTTAAATAAATAAAACGAATTTCGTTGCGCGCACTGCATCGCATTTGGCGATGCAGCGCGCACAACGAAATGCAATAGGTCTCGCATTTGCGAGAGTTTAAGCTATTGGCATAGTAAATGACAATGCCTTTTATTTATGTTTTAAAAACCAACACATAAATAAGAGGCATTGTCATTTACAATGCCAATAGCTCAAATGCGAGACCTATTGCATTGCAAATGCTTGTTCTTTCTTGTTTGAGCAGAGTGCTGCACCAATTAATTTCCTGGGTGCCTGGTTTGCTTGTACCGAGGGCTGATGTGCTTTTCCTGTGTCTCCCTACCTTCAGCTGTGAAATCCATGCTACAGCTACATAGAGGAGAGTCGCCCTTCCCCTCTGACGAGACCACTGAGCCAGTATTTAAACATAGGTATGACCCCTCCAGGCCAGGTCCTGCGAGCAACCGGAAAGAAGGCTGAAAGCTGTAGGCGGTGGGGGGTTGGTGACAAACGTATTGTAATAAGATGTCACTTTACCTTAGAACCATCTTGGAAATTCACTGGGGAAAAAAAAGGTTAAAGAGGAGTTATACGTGAGATGGTAGTAAGATTTTAATTTACATTAAAAAAACTATAGAAATTCACTGAAAAACGCTACCATTTAAAAACAAACAAAAAATGAAATTCCTGTTTTACATAACTGAC
Organism: Calotriton arnoldi; assembly: GCA_963921515.1. Taxonomy (NCBI): domain Eukaryota; kingdom Metazoa; phylum Chordata; class Amphibia; order Caudata; family Salamandridae; genus Calotriton; species Calotriton arnoldi. The sequence goes on along the minus strand of CAWUFW010007739.1, from coordinate 145,156 downwards.
ATAAGTATAACTTGCACTTTCATTCTAACTCAGTCACCTCTACTCACACCTGTTCACATTCTCTTATATAAACACACTTTCTTGCGTGCGCAGGCGCGCACACACATTTGAGACATTTATATAATTTTTTACTTACCTTCAGTAGTCTGCAACACTTCTCAACATCATACACTACACATCCTCAGGCTTTCAACCTCTTGCTTTTTCACACTACCCTTTCCTAACTTGCCACCGGCTGGGATGAGGTCAGTGAGGCTTTTGATCCTATGACAAGATAGGTGGAGGTGAGATGAAAGCCTGATGGTGGTGTCGGGTCAGGCCATGCAGGTCTTAAGCCCAAAGAACCAGGAAATACCTTTGCAGGTGATCCAGCGTGACTAATATAATTTCTTTTCCTTTGGACATGACATCCAGGTTGAAACACTCTTTTAACAACTATACCAATATGACGGTGGGGCCCATAACACCGCATAAAACGTTCACTCACTCAAATATTCCCTGGATCCCATACACCTTCACCTAGGAGAAGAAGTTAATGACTGCTGGAAGAAACGGGATACATTTTTAAAGTCGACAAGATAATTTCTCAAACATCATACATAAGTAGTTTTAATCTTGTCGGTTTCTAAGACATCAAGGTATTCCGCTCTTTGGTCGATGGACCAACTAGTGAGAATAAGTTGATGGTGATCAAGACCAGCTCAATCACTTTAAACCTATTAAAACATTTGCATTTATTATTGAGCTAAAGAACCACAGACTCGTAGTTTTAATTACAATAAAGTTTATCTACTTGTTTAAAATGCATGAATAAGTTTCAGTTTATTAATCAGTTTAATACATTTAATATCATTATAAGGAATACATTTTAAAAGAATTCAATGCATACCCTTTTAGATGAAAAATAAAGTTCGTCACGGCAGATAAATTGCAGATCACAGCATAGAACTCCCAAAAACTGACTGACTGTCCCGCTAAACAGGCCTCCTCGACGGACCACCTATACAGGCTTCCCGCAACGTTCTCGTTCCTCCCCAGTCAGATTTAAAGTAAAAAGATTAATTATATTAAAAATAATGGCCTATGGAAAATAGCAGGAGCTTCTCCAGCGTCAGCGTCCAGTGCTCAAAAATTATGTATGAATAGCGCTCCTCCTACTTAAGAGTAGGTCCTCTTATACCCTATTACTAGCTTACTAAACAGAAATGTTTCAATCTTTGGGGGCGAGATTCACGCTAATTGGTCCATTGGAGGGGTGGCAAGCATCTCCTCATTGCCCTCCTTGCTCAAACCAGTTCCGAAAATGTTTATAATTTTGTCCTTTCACACGGTTTTAGGACATTACCAATCCGATTGACAGCTCCTCTTATGTATCTTCTTTTGTAACTTTATTTTAAACAGTTCATTGTTAATTCACAGCTGCATCTTTGGTTCTCACACATTCTCGCTGAGTCCTTCTTGGCACACGTTTTGGTGACAGGTCATGCTGACCTTGATCCTTTTCATTCTGGGCTCTACAAGCAATCACGTGATATGTTTCTGCAGCTTTTCTTCCGCTTGGAAGCCATTTTGCACTTGCGCATTAAGCCCATCTGCCTCGGCAGCCATTTTTACAGCACGGCCTAGCAGGCCCAAACGAACTATCATGAAAACAAACACAATAACAGTTAAGAATAAAGAAAATAAGCCTTTTCGTTTCCCACCCATCATTCTACGTACCTCATTTAGGTGTTACCTAGCAAAAGCGACATGTAAAGCTAAGTTTACTTACCATCCGCATTCTTTTGCCACAATACAATTTACTAAATAGCACAAATCATGCAGTATTATTCTAATTAGTACGCAAACCATTATGTTAATATTATTCCACTTTTACAATTGTAAGTAGGTTAGTTTGCACATAAATTGCAAGTTACCAAAAATGTCTATAAAAAGACATAAAAATGTTGATTAGTTGTCAAAACAATTAATAACGTTAATTATTAATATTAATATTAGGGGGTTCAAAAATTTCTTATTTACCTTGCTCCATCAACTCCCCTTTGGTGATTTTTAATATCACCACAAAAACCCATGTTACACAATTTTTCAGATAGCATTGTTTCCTGTCCATTTGCTTCTTGTTAGTTTTTCACATTTGTATCCCTTTCATCTTGTCTTTTTGTTCTCTCATACATGCTTTCTTTTAGTTCTTCCAGTTCTATTTCACCTATTTCTCGTTCTCTTTCTTTTATTTATCTTATTTTCTCTTTTTATTTTGTTTTGTCTTTTTCTCCTCTTGATACATATAATAATAAATTTTGCAAATAGCACCACTAAGATTACTACTGTTGCCGATATCAAAACTTTCCCTATAATAGAACTACCTATTTCAGTGAGCCATTTTGGTATTGAGGAAAAACTCTTACCAAGTTTCTCCCAGGCATTTTCAACCTCCAGTGGAACAAGTTCTTTGTGCAAATTTGTAATATTCTTTATATACTTTTGTATATTTTCACTTTTATCTGGAATGTAAGTGCAACAATGTTGGACTTTCAGCATTCCACAGACTCCTCCCTCTTTTGCCAAAAGAATGTCAAGGGCAAGTCGATTTTGCATCAGCATAGCTCTCATGGCAACCATCTCGGTATTTACCATCAAGAACCCTCCAGCAGTATTCGTTGATAAACGATCTACTACTGTGGACAATTTCCGAATTTTAAATGCATTCAAAGATATTTCCACTGCTGGTATCATTGCTCCAAAAATGTCACCCACTATTTCTGAAAAACTTTCCCTTTTTCTACGTGTGAATGTTTCACCCATTTCGTGTGTTCCTTTTTCTTCTCTTTCTACATGAAAAATCTTTTGAAAGACCCATGGTCTGGCAACCTGTAATAAGCTCTGTTTCCACAAATATAATAGATCCCTGGAAATATTGGATCTTTTCCTCCTTTGAATCCCCATCCTCCTAAAATGTTATAATTATCTCGGCAGTCACTGGAACCCACGAAATAGTTGTCATACCTAGCTCTATTTCTATTAATGCATAACTTTCCCTGTTGGGGCCAATCTAAAGTCATAGCTGCTTTTGTCTTTTTCTTATCATTACTTTCTCCTTCAAATGCCCAAAGGGGTGTTTTTGTCTCTTCTTCTATTACCTTTCTTTGAAATTTGACTCTTCTGCTTTCAACCATCTCTAAAAATACCTTTTCTTCCTTCTTTAACTCACAGGTAAGGTTGTGTTTTACTATATCATCTAATGTCAAAGCTTTATTTTCTAAGAAAAATTCACCAAGCATCCTTGCTTCTTTCACCTTGTTCAATTCAGAAATTATAGGAATCTTTGCAAAAATCTTATCTATGTCAGTATAATAATATTCTAATCTACCTGTTCTATAAAACAAACTAGCTAAAACACTACATGTTATTCCATACGTCAAAGGAAGGTGATGATAGGTCACACCTTCTGAAAAAGACGCAGGTAATTCCATACAAACATAACAATCTCTCACATCCATTGTTTCTACATATTCATATAATAACTTTGTGAAGACATTCTTTGAAAAATCAGTTATGGATCTATCTTTATGTATCTCTGCACTATCTATTAATGTTACTGTGTTCTGTACGTTAGCTTCCTTATCCTCCTTTGTGTTGTTCCCTAATATGGATGTTTCTTCTACAGCTAATCTAATTGGAATGGTGATTGCTAATATAAACCATACGAACATTAATAAACCTGTACAAAAGAAACACATTCTACACAATCTACGTAAAAACTCACATCTACATCTTCTATTCTCTGTGTCTACCATCTTGTTCTATTACCTAAATATATATATATATACAGAAAATGTGTCACCACACCTCAGAATGACGTTTCAGCCACTCTACTTTCTCACTTTGTCTCGTTTGGTACTCTCTTTAGTTCTTCTCAGAACTCTTTCTTGTCTTATTCGGTTTTTAGTGTCCAGTCCGGCAAAAACTTCTTTTTAATCTCTTCAAACTTGTTGCACTTCACTTTCACCCATTGGGTTGCAGCTTTGTTCTGGGTTCTCGTGAGTGATTTCTTCTTCTTTGATATCAGTCAATGCGATGTTTAGCCATTCAGGTGACTTATATTTCAAATTAGCTTTCTTTACTCTTTTCGTTTTCTGTAATTGTTTTCCACTTTGTTTTCCTTGTTCATTTTGACTTGTTATCTCGTTTACTTGTTCTGCATTATCTCTGTTTATGTTTATGATTTTGTATCTCAATCTTTTGACTTCGTGGGGCCAATTATCTCCTTTTCTCTGCCTTTTCGGTTCACTTTCTTTTTCTTCTCGTTCAGCTCTCCAAGTTCTTTTTCTTGGTCCTAGTCTCTGTTTTCTCTCTTCTTCACCTTCTTCTGATTCTGTTTCAGACCTTACTTCATTTCCTCTTATCTTGAATTTTATGATTTCACCTTCTTTGTCTAGCTCTGGTTCTTCTTGTGTCTTTTCTGTCCGGTCACTTGTTTCTATCCCTCCTCGAGCTTCTGGTCTGTATGCACAGTGCAATTTCTGTTGAATGCCAAGAGCTTCACATATCAGTTGAATTAGTTCGTTTTGAAAATGTGTTCCTCTATCTGTTTCAATCGTTACTGGAAAACCGTACCTTGGAATGAATTCTCCTAGCAAAAGCTTAGCTACTGTATTCCCATCATTCCTTCTGGTCGGGTAGGCTTCCACCCAACGAGAAAACAAACAAACGACCACAAGAACATACCTCAGTCTATTGCTTGGGGGCATTTCTATAAAATCCAGTTGCATTCTCGTGAAAGGACCTCCCTCTCGTCCTATTGTTTCTAGACTCACTACTGTCTTCCTTCCGGGGTTTATTTGTTGGCAGATAAGACATCTTTGACAAAGACTTTCAGCTATGGCTCTGAATTTTGGGTTATACCAGGTTTGTCTGAAAAGTCGGATCATCGCATCCCTTCCAATATGAGCTTGTCCATGGTACATCCGTGCCATGTCAAAAATCATGCTATCAGGCATAACTGGTCTTTCATCTCTACAAACCCAAACATCATCTTCCTCTCTTTTCCTGCATCCTGCTTTTATCCAGCTATCCTTTTCCTCATCATTTGCTGCTTCCTGTAACTGTCTCACCTCAGCCCATGTTTCGACAGGGTTAGTAAAAAGCAAAGGACATGAAACATGCTCTCTTTCTCTCCTTCTGTTCAATGAGACTACATTCTTAGCACAATACTGAGCTATCTCGTCGGCATACTTATTGCCCACGGTTATGTAGTCTTCCCCATTTTTGTGTGCAGTGCACTTTACCACCGCAATCTGTTTAGGCAGCTGTATCGCCTCAAGTAATTTTTTCACAAATTCCCCATTTCTAATTGGAGTTCCTGCAGACGTCAAGAAACCTCTTTGGGACCAGATCTGCCCAAAATCATGAACCACTCCGAAGCCATACTGGCTATCCGTGATCACTGTGATTCGAACATTCTTTCCCAGTTTGCATGCCTGAATTAGAGCAATTAGCTCAGCCACTTGGGCGGAACGTATCCCTCTTAAACAAGATGCTTCCATTACTGTAGCTACTGTACATACAGCATACGCCACACTCAAAACTCCTTCACTCGTTCTCAAACATGAGCCATCCACAAACATCACTTAATCTGATTCTTTCAAAGGTTCTTCTCTGATATCTGGCCTTGGTTTTGTACAATATTCAAGTACATTCAAGCAATCATGGTCAACTTCATCTTTGTCTATCACACTCTCTTCATCCGGCAATGATGTCGAAGGATTCACGCTTGTGCATCTGTCAATGGTTACATTGTCTGCACTTAAAATCACTTTTTCATACCTAGTCAGCCGACTATGTGTCATGTATTGAGTTTTGGTTCTTGTCAAGAGAATTTCGACTGAATGTGGAACATATACTCTCAGTGGGTATCCCATCACGATACCTTCACGTCGCTCCAGACTCACACAAATAGCAGCTACTGCTTTCAGACACCCAGGCAACCCTTTTGCTACCGGGTCTAAAACAGCTGAAAAATATGCAATAGGTCTTTTCATATTTCCATGTTTTTTCACTAGAACTGAAAGGGCGCACCCATCTCTCTCACTACAGTACAGCTCAAAACCTTTTTCATAGTCAGGCATTCCCAGTGCCGGTGCTTCACACAGTCTCGCTTTTAGTTCGCTGAATGCTTTCATTTCTTCATCATTCAATTCAAATGGATCTTCAACATCCTTCTTTGTCAATCGCTGTAATGGTTTCGCAATTAGTGAAAATCCACTTATCCACTGTCGACAATATCCTTCCATTCCCAGGAACATTCTTACCTCTCTTTGTGTCATTGGAGCTCTCATTCCTCGAATAATTTTTATTCTCTCAGTTGTTACCTTTCGCACTCCCTTTTCAATTTTATGACCTAGGTATTGAACTTCCTGTTGACAAAACTGTAATTTTGTTGGGGACACCTTATGTCCTCCTCCTGCTAAATGGTTCAACAAAGCAATTGTGTCGGTAACACATGCTTCTCTGGTTTTTGATGCCACTAACAGGTCATCAATATATTGAACCATCACAGATTTTTCAGGCATTTTTAAATCTTCCAACGATTTCTTTAAGATCTGATTAAAGATCGAGGGGCTTTCTGTATACCCCTGAGGAATTCGGCACCATGCCAAAATACGCTCTCCGAACCTGAACGCAAATAATGGCTGGCTATCTGGATGTAACGGGATAGAGAAAATGCATGGCACAAATCAATGACAGTGTACCATTCTGCCTCACGTGGAATCTGATACAGTATTACAGCAGGGTTTGGTACAATTGGACAACAAGGAACAACAATTTTATTTACCTTTCTTAAATCTTGCACTATCCTATATGTTCCATTTGGCTTTTTCAGTCCCATTATAGGCGAATTACATGGACTCCTCATTATTTCTTTCAAAATTCCTTATTCAATCATTTTATTTATTACGGGTGTTATTCCTTCAATGATTTCTGGCGTCAATTTATATTGTGGAGTATTTGGGTAGTTCGTTCCCTCTCTAACAGAAATTTTAACGGGGTCTACTCCTCTCATTAACCCAATATCTTCACCTGTAAAATCCCACACCTCCTGTTTCACTGTTTCTTTTAACTCAATTGGGATTTTCTCTACATCGAACATAGGAAACAAGTCATTCACTCCTGACTCTAAATCTGCCATTGTCATTTTATATGGTACATCTTCATCTGGTGTCTGAAATGCAATCCCATCCGGAGTACAATAGATGGTGCAATTCATTTTACAAAGCATATCGTGTCCAGGTAAATTTACAGGACTGCAATCACACACCACAAATCGGTGCATTTCTCTGAACGGTCCAACTTTTACCTCTACTAATTTGGTAAGAGGCGCCTTAATTTGCTGGTTTGAGACACCAACGACTTGGATATTTTCACCTGAGAGAGGAAGGTTTGGAATTTCCAATGATCTAACAGTAGAACGAGTAGCTCCAGTGTCCTCAAGGATTGTTACATTTGCACCATTCACTTCTCCATCCACAAATGGACCTGCCTGATCTACCTCTAGAGTTGCGCCAAGCACGCACTCTTCTTCCTCTCCTAGGCACCGTCATAAACTTTCATCCGATTCATTCCCATCCTGTCGTAACCAATACTGCGATATCGCAGCTGCACGCGGCAATTGTGTTACCTGCTCTCCTCCGTAGAATCCTGTCTCTGCACTGTATCTCTGTGGGTTTACACTCTTGAGAAGTGGTGGTTGTGGCACCTGACTCTGCTGAGTAACTACCTGCGGTTGCTGCAGCTGTTGGTAACTCACCTCACTCTGCACCTGTGGATTTAATGATTGATTTTCTGCATTAGCTTTTGCAGGAAATTTACACTCGTTTCTCCAATGCCCTAACTTCCCGCAGTTGTGGCATGGCCACTTTTTCTTTGCTTCTTCTATACTCATTTGGCCTTTGCCTTTACCTATATTTGGTTTGGATTTAGTTTGTCCTGTTGTCACACGCACACTCGACTCACCGGAAACCAGGAGAGGTGTCCCCACGTCTTCCGAGGATGTTAACCTTCCGGGAGCTGTCTGCAAGGCCTGGTCTTGGATGAAAAGGTGGTGGACCGGCATGGATCGGGAGGACGAGTGTTCCGACATTCGGCGAGAGGAACGCGCGGTCGGAAGGAACTACAGTTCCCATGAGGCAAAGCGGAAGTTCCGCAATTGCCTCATGGGAAAGAGCCACGTGACCCGGAAGCAGGAGGAGTTCAAAAGAACCTCCGGTGCCGGACTCGGGGCTGATTATTCTGAGTAATACAGCGCGCTGCGCTGCCGGCCTCGTTGGTGTTTCCTGGTACTGGTAAGGGTGCACATGCACCACTAGAAACAAGACTTGATAAGTATTCTAAGAAATACGCTTGACCAGCAGACTTTGGAATACCTTGGAGGCAATTGGGAACTGTTGGCCAGCCACGGGTTGGTGTGCTTGTACTTTAACCTGAGGGTTCATGTCCACAACCTGATTGCATTTTCGAATTACTAGCACCCATGAGTGCATTAGGTGTTTAGGAACTCAGACCGTATGGAACATACAATTGCGCACAATTCATATGGCATGATTTAAATATGAATCCAGAGACAGTTAACCAAAAGAAGTATTTTGGGTGATTGTTATTTGTATATTCTAACAGGGGGTTCAAGAGGCGGCCTTCTGCTCTTCCCCTGTGAGGCGGGCATGGTCAGTCCTGATGGTGTGTACGGTACCGCAATGAATGTTATATGTAATAGTTATGTGTGAGCCATCTATTGCTATAGTGAATTGGGGTGCTTATGGATCCTTCTGTTTTTTGGCCCCTTTCCTAGCGCAATCCCCTTTCACTGCAAACCAAACAATAAGGTTATCCCTACAGTCCTCCTTGGGAACGAGGACAGTTATTTTGTGTTACAGGTACGCATGGCTCAGTAGGTACCGAGAAGGCTACTTAGTTTAAGTCTGTACTTACCTGTGTTGTTTTTGCCTTACAGATCTCCCTCCCTGCAGTCCCCTTCCTTTCCTTCCCCCACTTGATCATCCCACTCACCTGTGCTATTATAGCATTCAGGGTTGGGACTGTCGAGAGGCGGACCCCTTTTTGGCATCGAACCGTTCCCGAGGAATCATCGAGCTGACAGAATAATCAGCCCACGTATCTTAATTCCTCCTGGGCGGATCGATACAAAGATGGCCACGTTAGAGGACGTCATGGGTGTCCTAGCAGGGCTACAGATTGAGCTAGCCGCCTCTCGGGCAGAAACCGATAACCTGAAACAGAAGATAGATCAGATGCAGCGAAACCCGTTTGACGTAGGCGTAGGGAGGTATACGGGGGGAGGTTTTACTAATCCTTCGGCACCCTTTTGCGTAGAGATGCCCACGCCTATCCCGCTTGCTGCACCAGAAAGGTTCTCTGGGGATCCCTGTAAGGTTCAGGTGTTCCTCACCCAAATACTATTACACTTTAATTGTAAGCCCAAGGCCTTTACTGCCAATCAAGCCCGGGTAGCGTTTGCCATTTCCTATTTAACAGGAGACGCGGCGCAATGGGCGGTTCCACTGGTTCGCCGAGATGACCCTTTACTGTACGATTGGTCGGCCTTCCGTACAGAGTTCGAGAGGGTGTTTGATCGTAGAGCTGCCGTCTTTACCGCGGACAGGGAATTTCTTGAACTAAAGCAAGGGAATAGGGAATTACTAGTGTACATCAACACCTTCCAAAGGTTGATAGCGGAAACCGACTGGCCCGAAGCTAAACAAGCTGTCTTGTTCTACCAGGGTCTCAAAGACGATCTGAAAGATGTGTTGGCATCCATAGACCCCCAACCCACTACATGTATGGAACTAATTAGTTTAACCTTGCGACTGGACCATAGACTTAACGAACGCAAAAGTGACAAAAGACGACTTGACCGACCAGCACCTAGGTTCGAGAGAAACAAAAGCTCGATGGGGAGCGGCGGTAACAACACAGAACCGATGGAGATAAGCTCCATAAGAGCTTCCCTCACCACTGAGGAAAGAGAACAACGAAGGAAGAACGGGCTCTGTTTATACTGTGGAAGAAAAGGCCACTACGTAAAGGATTGCTTAATCAAGCCTAAGGGTCGGGCTAGAGAAGGGCAAACCACAGCCGTTATGGAAGTACAGAAGTCGGAAAACCCCAGAGCTCAAGAAGACAGGAAGGGAAGTTCTTCGGCATGAAAATGATACCTTCCGTCAATCAGGAGTCAGGAGAACCCTCTGTTCATGTTTATGTTACCTTGCAGGTATACATCGATAACCAGTGGCACTCTTGTAAGGCCATGGTCGATTCAGGAGCTACGGGCCTCTTTATGGACACTGAATTAGCCAAAACTTTACAGCTAGAATTTGTGAAAAAACGGGAACCCGAGTCTGTGGTAGCCATTGATGGGAGACGTTTGGCGTCAGGGCCTATATGCTATAACACTCAGGAATTGGAAGTTATGTGCGGGGAGAACCATAGGGAATTGCTTCTCTTTAACATCATACCTGCCCCTCAATATGGCATAATCTTGGGACTTCCATGGTTGCGAAAACACAATCCCTCTATCAATTGGAGTGATACTTCTCTGGAGTTTGGGTCCCCCTATTGCTTACAACACTGCCAACATTCACAGAATAGACCCGCCACAGCGTTATCCCAGATACATATGATTGCCACCGCCGAAGAGCAAGATATCGACTTGCCTTTACCTTACCATGATCTGGAAGATGTATTCAATGAAAACCAGGCCAACATCTTACCCCCGCATCGAGCATATGACTGCCAAATCGACCTGGTCCCTGGAGCAGTGATACCTTGTGGCAGGATTTATGCGCTTACTGAGCCAGAAAATGAACATTTGAAGAAATATCTCGATACCTACCAGAAGAACGGGTTCATACGACCATCCAAGTCCCCAGCGGCTTCGCCTCTTTTTTTTATTCCAAAGGCTATCGGAGAGCTAAGGGCTTGTGTGGACTTTAGAGCGCTGAATAACGTTACGGTGAAAAACAGGTATCCTTTGTCATTGATACCGGTTTTATTGGATCAGGTTCGCCAAGCAGTGATTTTCACGAGATTGGATCTGAAGGGCGCATATCATTTGGTAAGAATGCGCCAGGGGGACGAATGGAAAACGGCCTTCCGTACTCGTTATGGTCTCTTTGAGTACAGAGTCATGCCGTTTGGGCTGTGTAATGCCCCTGCGGCGTTCCAATTCTTTCTAACAGATGTGCTCCGAGAGTTCCTGGATATAACGGCCATTGTATATATCGACGACATCTTGGTCTATTCCAACAGTGAAGAACAACACATCTCCCATGTAAGAGCGGTGCTACAGACGTTACGTCGGAACCATCTGTTTTGTAAGCTCAGTAAATGTGAGTTTAATATACGTAAGGTGGAATTCTTGGGAGTCATGTTGTCAGCGGAGGGACAGGAAATGGCTAGTCGCAAGATACAGGCCGTTATGGATTGGCCCCAGCCCAACACGGTTAAAGATGTGCAATGCTTCCTGGGCTTTGCGAACTTTTACAGGCGTTTCATCAATCATTTCTCACGGGTGGTGACGCCTATCACAAGACTTTTGAGAAAAACCTTCCATTCCAGTGGACAGAAGAGGCCCAGCATGCCTTCTTGGTGTTAAAACAAGCATTTACGTCAGCACCAATATTGGCACATCCGGATAATAACATCCCTTACGTCGTGGAAGCAGATGCTTCGGGTACCGCAGTAGGAGCCGTGCTATCACAGAGGAATAAGGACACAGGACAGCTTCATCCGGTTGCCTACATGTCCCATAAGCTGAATCAAGCTGAATCCAACTACACCATTGCCGAAAGAGAATTGTTAGCTATCAAGGTAGCCTTTGGAGAATGGAGGCATTACCTGATGGGGGCAAAACATACAGTCACGGTCTATACAGACCATCGGAACCTGCAATTTATGAGATCAGCTCGTCTGCTTACTCCGAGGCAACTAAGATGGATGCTATACTTCGCTGAATTTGACTTTGTGGTGACGTATAGACCGGGTGTAGACAACAGAAAAGCAGACGCCCTATCCAGACAGAACAACACAATTGAACCAGAGATGCCACGAAAACAGGCCATCATTCCTACCAGTAAGGTGATTGGCCTTGTTCAGACAGATCATTTTTTTGATCAGATTAAACGCACAGTACAGAGAACCAAGTGGAAGAACTGGTTACAGAGTAATCCCACCTGGCGGCTCAAGGAAGGGTTGCCTATGAGAAAGCAACAACTGTTGATACCTTGCCCTGAGTTACAGAAGGAAATCTTCCAGTGGTGTCATGAAAACCCCTGTGCAGGACACCCTGGAACGGAGAAGACCTTGGAGAACATGTTACGCCGATTCTGGTGGCCCACCATCCGAAGTGACATTCAGCAAAAGGTTAGAAGTTGTGAGATCTGCAACCAAGCCAAGATGGATAAGGGGAAACCTAGGGGTTTTCTTCATCCCCTACCTATACCAGATAGACCGTGGGATCATATCTCGTTGGACTTTATCATAGGGTTACCTAAGGACAAAGGATGTACCACGATACTGGTGGTTGTTGACAGCCTCACAAAAATGGGGCATTTCATAGCGTGCCCTGCTGTCCCATCCGCTGCTCAATTGGCTCGGCTGTTGCTCACGAATATTGTACGTTTGCATGGCTTGCCGACAGTCATCGTGTCTGACAGGGGTTCACAATTCACCAGCCAATTTTGGAAGACCTGGTGTAACATTCTTCAAATCTCTGCTAACTTGTCAACTGCTTATCACCCGCAGACGGATGGTCAAACGGAGCGAGTCAATCAGACTCTTAAACAATACCTCCGTTGTTACGTGGACCACACCAAGAATGCATGGGTGGACTTGTTGTGGCTTGCGGAAGTAGCGTACAACAGCGCCCATCACAGCTCTATTAAGATGGCTCCATTTTATTGTACCTATGGAGTACACCCGAGACTCATTCCCTTGGTTCATCCTCTAAAAACAAATAAAATCCCGGAACTAACCGAACGCACCAAAAAGATACAGCAGACGTTTAAGGTTGCACAACAACGCCTGATGGAGGCCAAGGAGCGTTATAAAAAGTATGCAGACAAAAAACGACGCCCTGGTCCGAGCTACAAAAAAGAGGATTACGTATGGCTATCAACCCGAAACATAAGATTCCGCCGGTACAGCATCTTTAACCCTAGATTCATAGGTCCATACAAGGTTGTACGATGCATCAATCCTGTAGCGGTACAGTTGGCGTTACCTTCTGGCATGAGAATACATCCGGTATTCCATGTTTCTCTGTTGAAACCCTCTGGTAAACCAATAAAGAAGCAGCCTACACCAATCTGGGTAGACCAAGAACCTGAGTACGAGGTTAAACGCATCCTAGACTCGAAAAGAAGGAAAGGTTCCTTGTGGTATCTCATTGCATGGAAGAACTATGGTCCTGAGGAAAACTCCTGGGAACCAGCCACGAACGTTAAGGCCCCACGTCTTACTCAAACCTTTCATAGAAGGAATCCTGACAAACCCCGGCCGGCGAAGAGCCCGCCAGAGGAGGGATGTGCTGTCACACGCACACTCGACTCACCGGAAACCAGGAGAGGTGTCCCCCCGTCTTCCGAGGATGTTAACCTTCCGGGAGCTGTCTGCAAGGCCTGGTCTTGGATGAAAAGGTGGTGGACCGGCATGGATCGGGAGGACGAGTGTTCCGACATTCGGCGAGAGGAACGCGCGGTCGGAAGGAACTACAGTTCCCATGAGGCAAAGCGGAAGTTCCGCAATTGCCTCATGGGAAAGAGCCACGTGACCCGGAATCAGGAGGAGTTCAAAAGAACCTCCGGTGCCGGACTCGGGGCTGATTATTCTGAGTAATACAGCGCGCTGCGCTGCCGGCCTCGTTGGTGTTTCCTGGTACTGGTAAGGGTGCACATGCACCACTAGAAACAAGACTTGATAAGTATTCTAAGAAATACGCTTGACCAGCAGACTTTGGAATACCTTGGAGGCAATTGGGAACTGTTGGCCAGCCACGGGTTGGTGTGCTTGTACTTTAACCTGAGGGTTCATGTCCACAACCTGATTGCATTTTCGAATTACTAGCACCCATGAGTGCATTAGGTATTTAGGAACTCAGACCGTATGGAACAGACAATTGCGCACAATTCATATGGCATGATTTAAATATGAATCCAGAGACAGTTAACCAAAAGAAGTATTTTGGGTGATTTTTATTTGTATATTCTAACAGGGGGTTCAAGAGGCGGCCTTCTGCTCTTCCCCTGTGAGGCGGGCATGGTCAGTCCTGATGGTGTGTACAGTACCGCAATGAATGTTATATGTAATAGTTATGTGTGAGCCATCTATTGCTATAGTGAATTGGGGTGCTTATGGATCCTTCTGTTTTTTGGCCCCTTTCCTAGCGCAATCCCCCTTTCACTGCAAACCAAACAATAAGGTTATCCCTACAGTCCTCCTTGGGAACGAGGACAGTTATTTTGTGTTACAGGTACGCATGGCTCAGTAGGTACCGAGAAGGCTACTTAGTTTAAGTCTGTACTTACCTGTGTTGTTTTTGCCTTACAGATCTCCCTCCCTGCAGTCCCCTTCCTTTCCTTCCCCCACTTGATCATCCCACTCACCTGTGCTATTATAGCATTCAGGTTTGGGACTGTCGAGAGGCGGACCCCTTTTTGGCATCGAACCGTTCCCGAGGAATCATCGAGCTGACACTGTCTCATTAACCTGATTATTCAGTTGAGCTTCTTGTTTTTCTGCAACTTTCACTTGTGCCCACATTGCTTTCTCCTTTAATTTACGCTGTCTACACTCAATGTCATCACTACAATACTTAGGATACCTCAACACTTCGTCCACTGTACTATTCTGCCAGCATATCATATGCTGTTTAGTCATTTCGCTTATTTCTGGTTTCAGCCCATAAACAAATCTATGTACAAAATGACTCATGTCCTTCTCATTCAGAGTCTCATAACCACTATACTGTTTGAAAACCAAAAGTAGCCTCTCATAGTAGGCATGTACAGATTCCTTACTCTCCTGCGTAGTTCTGTCAATTTTTACCCAATCAGTTTCTTTGGGCGGAATTTTGTTCTTCAAAAAGGTAATAACTTGATCATATTTCCTCATAACCTCTGGTCCTGGCGCTCCTGTTTTTGCATCTCTGGGGTATTCTACAGTTGGCCAATCAATGGTAATTTTACATTCTGTCCATAAATCGGCTGGTACCACAATGTCAAATAATTCATCCAAATCTACCCACAACACCTTTGAAACTTTGACAAACCTTTCCACTTGTCTGTACCATTCTACAGGTTTTTCTCTCAATTTTGGAAAGTCATTTGTAAATGACAGTATGTCTTGTCTGGACCAGGGGACATGTACATAACTACCTCCTGGGGTTTCTCTCATCGGATACTCCCTTACAACCGATTCCTTGTCTGTCACCACAAAAGCCAAAGACGCTTTGTCAGTTGTTCTCTCATTCCTTTTAGTCCACCTGCTTCTCCATCTGTCCACATCACCCCACTTTCTCAGCAAAACAATCAGTTCACTTATCTGGGTTAACCGTCCTGATGTGTTCAGATTTTCTATATCTTTCTCACAAAAATCTACCCTATACGGTTTCTGCAAACTCCTGACTTTTACAAATTCTACTCCTAGTTCATTCGCTGTCTCTTCCAGTTTGTCATGTAAATTTCTAGCTCTCCAAGTAATGCTTTTGCACAAGAACATTATCTCGTCGTCCTGGTATGTCTTCAATTTTTCTGTACCAATGGTCCCTAAAATTAACTCTTCCATATCTATCTTTAGACTAATTACATCTAATGGTTTCGGTTCTGTCTCTTTCTTTTGCAAGTTTCTCATCCACTCATTTAATTCGTCTGGAGTTGGACCTACAGGTGTACTATTTATTTCTATCCAATTTCTATTCCTTTCTGGTGTTTCTGATGCAGACTCAGTTCCCATAGGAATTCTCCTTATTTCACTTTCATTTACTGTCAGGTTAGTGGGTGGGCTTGGTCTATATGAACTGACCAAATTTCTTCCCCCTTCAGTTTCTAGCTCCATCCCTTCTCTCATTCTTTGCAAATTTGAGTTCATGGGGATAACTAAGGAATGTTCATCTATTTTCTGGTTCTCAAAAATTGGTATTACTGGTCCTATTGTCACTGGCACAGTCACAGCTTCCATGTTCATTGTTAACTCTCTTATTTTCTCAGTCAATTCTTTTGTAGTTTTTGCTAACTCCGCTGCATTGTCACTGTCACATTTTTCACTTTGTGGGGTTTTTAGCTGTTCATTTGACCTATTTATCTCGTATCTACGTTCTGGACTTTTATTCCTCCCAGTTCCCATTGGCGGTGCATTGGGTGTCACCACCGCTGAATTCTGTTGATATGGAGGTGGGTTTCTATTTAAAATATCTTCCAGCAACTCATCCTCTGTCTCGCTACCTCCATACCCGTACCTTTCTGTAACTGTATGTTTCTTTTTCTCTGTACACTTCTTTCTTGTACCCTCTTCAACTGTAAAAGCTGGAAACAAACCTTCTGTCATATTAGCATATCTCCAACGCTTCATTCTGTCCTCATGATTCACTCCCCACAACCTTCCAGGAACAAAACCATGATTCTTTGCACCTCTGTATCTTTCTCGTTCATACATCTCGTCTTCTCATTCACCAAATGCTTCAAATTGTGTCGGTCTAGGTTTTGGCTCAAGCTTCGTCATTTTCTCTCTTAAATTTCAAGGTACGGCTATGCTAAACGAACCATTTTCTGGAAAAGCCAATACTCCATCATTTTGGGTATATTTTGTCCAATTTTCTAACCAAATGCAAGTATGATAACCGTATTTCAGCATCATATGCGAAGCTGGTGTTTTCGGCGGAGGAATTACCTGTCCCTCTCTAGTCACTACCTTTTTGTCTTTCTTAAAAAAGTTCTTAATTTTCGCCATCCATGACGGTTTCTCTCTAGCATATTCATAATAGGCCATATTTCACGATTTCTTTCCCTTCTGCAAACTTGTAACTCAGCTCTGATCTCTATGTGCTATTCGGACCTATCCCAGCGCGTCTCACACCAACGCACCAATCCGAAGCTTCTACGTCACTCCTTTTCAGACCTATCCCAGCACGTCTCACACTAACGCACCAATCAGGGCGTTTTCCGTGTTACTAGTGCACTGGCCAATCCCAGCGCGGCCTTTTGTCAACGGCAGTTCTGCTCCTGACCCCTCCTTTACAAAATTTATCGGCAATTTGTTCTAGACTATTTCTGGTTAGTTACGACATTAAAAACACATTTCCATTGTCTGTTTTTGCTAAACAAAGTGATAGTTTACTCTATTTTGCAAGAATACAGTTTCGTTCGATAAGTGTAGCACTTCCCTCTACCTTACCCTTCTTTCAAGCAAGGGGTAAACCCGTTTCTCTGGGGATAAAACACATGTGGAGACTACACTGCTCCGAGATTTAAAGCCAGAGTTTCACAAGAAAACCAATTGCTATTTCACTCATACACTTTTCATACAGAAAATGTCCCTATCATAACACAGCCTGTGTTATCACCAATTTGAAAACCAAACAATGCACTATTCCATGTGACTTCTCTTGCCACACGTGTCCACTTCCTACTTCCCGGAAGCTTCAAAATTTCCGACTTACATATAACATAATACACTTGGACATAAAGTGTTAAACATGAAATAATCAATAATCACCAAACTAATCTATAGTAACCATAAATCTGCTACCAAGAAATCTGATCCAGCGTGACTAATATAATTTCTTTTCCTTTGGACATGACATCCAGGTTGAAACACTCTTTTAACAACTATACCAATATGACGGTGGGGCCCATAACACCGCATAAAACGTTCACTCACTCAAATATTCCCTGGATCCCATACACCTTCACCTAGGAGAAGAAGTTAATGACTGCTGGAAGAAACGGGATACATTTTTAAAGTCGACAAGATAATTTCTCAAACATCATACATAAGTAGTTTTAATCTTGTCGGTTTCTAAGACATCAAGGTATTCCGCTCTTTGGTCGATGGACCAACTAGTGAGAATAAGTTGATGGTGATCAAGACCAGCTCAATCACTTTAAACCTATTAAAACATTTGCATTTATTATTGAGCTAAAGAACCACAGACTTGTAGTTTTAATTACAATAAAGTTTATCTACTTGTTTAAAATGCATGAATAAGTTTCAGTTTATTAATCAGTTTAATACATTTAATATCATTATAAGGAATACATTTTAAAAGAATTCAATGCATACCCTTTTAGATGAAAAATAAAGTTCGTCACGGCAGATAAATTGCAGATCACAGCATAGAACTCCCAAAAACTGACTGACTGTCCCGCTAAACAGGCCTCCTCGACGGACCACCTATACAGGCTTCCCGCAACGTTCTCTTTCCTCCCCAGTCAGATTTAAAGTAAAAAGATTAATTATATTAAAAATAATGGCCTATGGAAAATAGCAGCAGCTTCTCCAGCGTCAGCGTCCAGTGCTCAAAAATTATGTATGAATAGCGCTCCTCCTACTTAAGAGTAGGTCCTCTTATACCCTAATACTAGCTTACTAAACAGAAATCAATCTTTGGGGGCGAGATTCACGCTAATTGGTCCATTGGAGGGGTGGCAAGCATCTCCTCATTGCCCTCCTTGCTCAAACCAGTTCCGAAAATGTTTATAATTTTGTCCTTTCACACGGTTTTAGGACATTACCAATCCGATTGACAGCTCCTCTTATGTATCTTCTTTTGTAACTTTATTTTAAACAGTTCATTGTTAATTCACAGCTGCATCTTTGGTTCTCATACATTCTCACTGAGTCCTTCTTGGCACACGTTTTGGTGACAGGTCATGCTGACCTTGATCCTTTTCATTCTGGGCTCTACAAGCAATCACGTGATATGTTTCTGCAGCTTTTCTTCCGCTTGGAAGCCATTTTGCACTTGCGCATTAAGCCCATCTGCCTCGGTAGCCATTTTTACAGCACGGCCTAGCAGGCCCAAACGAACTATCATGAAAATAAACACAATAACAGTTAAGAATAAAAAAATAAGCCTTTTCGTTTCCCACCCATCATTCTACGTACCCCATTTAGGTGTTACCTAGCAAAAGCGACATGTAAAGCTAAGTTTACTTACCATCCGCATTCTTTTGCCACAATACAATTTACTACATAGCACAAATCATGCAGTATTATTCTAATTAGTACGCAAACCATTATGTTAATATTATTCCACTTTTACAATTGTAAGTAGGTTAGTTTGCACATAAATTGCAAGTTACCAAAAATGTCTATAAAAAGACATAAAAATGTTGATTAGTTGTCAAAACAATTAATAACGTTAATTATTAATATTAATATTAGGGGGTTCAAAAATGTCTTATTTACCTTGCTCCATCACAGGTGATGTTGCTATCCCAAACAAATGGGTTGGCAAACAAGTGTGTCATGCAAATGAGATCAAGGATAGGACGCCACCAGCCCTGGAGAATGTGTCGGATGGCTGGTGCAGGCACCTCTCTGCACCTGTGCCATTCATCAGAAGATTCACTGACCAAGGCAGCAGCTTGCATCAAGGGTCTGCATTTCTTTATTCTACCAGTAGAGAATAATAATCAATTATTTCTTTTTGCAGAAAAAAGGGCAGAAAACAATGAAGGTGGAGCCACTAAGCAGAGATGGGTGAGCCGCCATTGTTGTGTGTGAACCTAAATCAGCTTCACTTTGCCCACCTCATGCTGCTGTCCTAGCTGAAACAATTGAAGCAGGCTAAGGGCTTGATTATGAGTTTGGCAGATAGGGTTACTCCGTCACAAACGTGACGGATATCCTGTCCGCCAAAATACAATTCCATTATATCCTATGGAACTTGTAATACGGCGGACGGTATATCCGCCGCGTTTGTGATGGAGTATCCCATACACCAAGATCTAAATCAGGCCCTAAGTCTCCTTTCACAACATTCTCTCTTTTTATCCTGAAACATCATTTTGTACTTATAGTGAAAGTGGTTATATTCTGGGAGGAAATTCGAGAAGGCCAGGAGTTTACATCCACAGGTAAACCTAGAGAGAGCATGGGTCTCTGGGATTTATGAACAAGTATAGGGCTCACATTGAAGAATGAAGACAGCGTCTTTTATCCTCTCATGTGCAGGGAAACAGCCTGCCTCTGGTCTGAAACATGATTTAACTAGGGCTCACCCTACTGGTACTCGTCCACTTTTAGGAGCCTTCTGGGGCAAAGGAGCCTGCGCCGAGAACCCATTGTTAAAATGATGGACTCTTTCAGCTCAGCAGGAGAAGGTGAAATCTGGGTGTATGACTAGTTGTATAACTAAAGGCAGTATCTCTGCCTTTAAAAAATGTGCATGGCTACTGTTCATGTCACCACCTGCCAGTCTTACTCTTTCTGCCTAATTTGACTCATCTGACAGCATCTCTGCCCATCGTGCATCATGGTTTACTGGACCTTTTCTAATTACCCTCCACTGTTGATGTACACACACCCCACTGCCCGTCATTGCTATGTTGCTGCCTATATATTTTGATCCTAACTACCGTTATAATTTGTGTGTCTATCTCTCACGCCCCCTTCTCAATTGGTACACACTATGCCCCAAAACAAGAAAACAGCACCCCTCTGGTCAATCATGCAAGATAGTCGAATGCTTCCCACTTGGATCACATCAAATACAACACTCTTCCAACCATGTACCATGTAGCAAGCCACCTGTCGGAAATGCACTTCAGTTCCCCAGATAGTGGTATCAAATGCTATATAAATGCTACAATACAATTAAATTGTACATAGCGGCAACAGGCTGCTGAAAAAAGCCATTTTGCGCACAGGTCGTTTGCAATTGCAGATTGCCATAGTTATTCCTTTTTCTGAGTGGGACAAGTAATAATACCGCACCCCACAATTCTTGTATTTCGTCAGATTGGTGATTCCAGGTGCATTATTCACTGTGCGTCACAGTCACAGATGTACTGAGAACCATTGTCTTCCTGCTACTTTGGTATAAGTAGCACGATGTGTGACCTGTGAAGAATGTTCAATTATCTGTAATAACGGGAGGGGCTCAGAATTATTATAATTTAGTCAAGAGTGAGAATTTGTTGGGCAACTGCATGTGTAACTAAAAATTATATTGATAATATATTAGCAGCAAAAAAAAAATATAATTGCACATTAATGCTTTAGCGCTAGATATTAGAATTACCCAACCCCAAAATACCCATGTTATTATCAGTCTTGGAAGGAAGAAAGTCTTAGTGGCCCTTTCAGGTGTCAGACGTGTAAGCATAAGTTTTCAGTACATAACATCCTAACCTAATTTACATTCTTATTATAGGGCTGAGCTCCTTCTCTTTGTCTTAAGAACAAAGTACAGCGCATGCTGAACACTAGCACTATTTAATGCTCGAGCTATATAAGCCTGTAGTTTGGCGACAGACTCCATCTTAGGACGAACATCGAAATTGTCATTTAAGTGTGAGACATTAATTGTACCTTTGTGTATGAGGAAAGAGTTTCCACTGTGCAATATATCCCTTCATGCATGCATTGATCAGTCAGTTTGTTCCTTGTGGAATATCTCCTAGCGAATTCTTCAGGAGGAATCAATCCTGCTTTAAAAACACATTTGCACAGAAGTCAATCAATTAACCCTGGCCTCACCCAATGTTTAATCTTCTGCAGGAATACACAATGATCTGCATCTCTTCCAAAGGAAAACTAACCTTCATTCGAAAGTACATTTGAACAGAAATGTAAACCCCTGCAGAGATCAGATCTACAAAGTATAATCAATTAACCCTGGTTCAATATGTGATCTTCAGGAGGCAAACCAACCATGATCAGACAATAGCTCATCTTCAAGGGAAGGGGAATTAACTCCCACTAGAAGCACATTATCAACGAGAATTTTTAGCCTTAACTGGAAAGCACATTTAATTCATTTGAACATCCATTCTTTAGAGGGTAACATTTTAAATGAAATGCACTAATAACAATAATTAGACAAGATAAATTTCATGTATACTGGGTCCAGTTAGAACTCCTTCCTGAAGTTCTTCTTGTGGGTCCCAAAGTATCCAACATACAATCTAAGGTTCTGGAATCTCCAAGATGGTCCTTGAAAGTGTGAGACTTCCCACAATCCATTTTAACAAAACCTTTACAAATCCACTGGTAGTACTCCAGGCTGGGGATTCTTTGTGGTGATGTCCAGGTGAGCTCTGTTAACCTGTACCTTGCAGGGAGTCCACTCTTTAGTCCTTTTACAGCAAAGTAATACACAGGCTGTAGTTGCAGAAATGCACATCAAACTTCCAGCATGGCCCGTCTTGCTTTCTTAAGTTTCAAGCAGCAGATCTGAGGGGCTCTGCCCTTCTCAGATACTTATTCAGTGTTCTCTGGGGTCAAGCAGGAGGGCACTCCTGCCCAATGAGCTGCGGGTTCCACCCAAAGGTCTGACCACTTCCTGCAGAGTGTGGCAAAATGCTAACCCAGAAACCGCTATTCTTCCAAAATTCAATATGTCAGAATTTTCAGCAGGGAGAGAAGAACTGCCTAAACACACCCCTAGGATGGCTAATCTCCATAGTCACTCCCCCTTGCATCTGCTCATTCCTTTCTTAAGCCTAGCATCTGCCTTGGGTCAAAGAGGAGAGTTTTAAATGACACTGGGGTCCTCCCCTTACTCTTGAAGTCCATGGTTTACGACTCCTCCCCCTGCTCTGGCATTCCTATGCCCAGCCACCTCTCCTCCCCGAGAGGCTTCCTAACCCCAGGGTCATTTATCACCTTTTCAAAGCAGCCAGGCTCACCCACTTATCGCTGACCAATCAGGGCAGAGCAGTACAGGGTTGAATTTTGGCTTACAGACAAAAACAAAGTCTTATAACTTCTTGTCTGTACATTTTACAATAAATTCAACAATACCATATTGTTGGATTTATCATTGCCATTTACTGAGTCCTTTAATCCTAGTTTTATGGCTTTTCTTTCTCCAGTTAATAACTAATAACCTTTTCCAATGTTAACCTATGGCATGGGATGTGCAATGGGAAAACTGACTTGGGTCATTTTTCCTGCACCAGGGCTTATAAAAACATATTTTATAAGTACGCTACATATATCTACAGGACCCCCACCCCAGGAACACCTAGGTGAGACTTTAGGGGTTCTGAATATGTAAAGATATTGCAGATCTTCCCTCCACAGTGCTCCTACCACGAAAGTCGATTTTGGGCAGCATTTTATCACAATGTGGGGAGTGAAATGTGCAATTTCACTTTACCCAGGGCATATAAAACTAATTTTATAAGGGTCCACCTTATAGATACCTGACCCCCCACCCCTGGAACACCTAGGGGAGACATTGGGGGTACCTAATATGCCCAAACATTGTAGGTTAACCATTTCTAAGTGCCCCAAACACAAAAGTCGAGTTTGGGCACAATTTACTTTTTAAAAGCAGTCCTGCCACACAGAGCCACTTTTAAAAATGACCTCAGGCTTCAGCAGTGCACACATGCAAGTGCAGAAAGGTCTGCTGGTCTCTAAACTGCAATGCCTTATTATATACTAGGGACTGATAGGTAGTTTCAATCTCCCTGCCCGAATATGTACTAGGACCCTATGGGGTAGGTCATGCCAATCACAGGGTACCCTAACCCTTAGTGTACCCTAGTGTATGTAGGTGTTTTCACTGTATTCTAAGTGTTTTCAGCATAGCACGGGCCCTGGGCCTGGTTAGGCAGAGCCCAGGGTCAGTCAGAGTCAGTTACCACCAGTACCAGTCAGCAAAAAGTTGGGGGGTGCCTAGGGCACAGGATGACTTTGCAACACTTTTGTAACATGAAATTACAGATACATGCCGGCACTCTGCTGGCGGAATTATCTGCAGTGGTTGTTGTTTGTTAAAACATTGCTGAAAGAAGGAGCAGTCCCTTCCTATTTTAAAATCACTGCAGCTCAAAGTTTAATCTTCATTGTTTTTTAAACATAGAGGGACTGCTCCTTCTTGTGGCCCTGTTTAAAATCCAAACCTCTGGAGTGCATACCCCTTAGCGCCCTTACATACTCTGCAGTAATTGCTGCAGAATATGTAAGGGTGCCGACAGGTATGCACAGCAGAGTGATATGCAGTGGTTTCTACAGTTTAGAAACTACTGAATACCAATCGGAGACAGATCCCTTACATAGTCTAATCACTGCAGAGTATGTGTATATATATATATATATATATATATATATATATATATATTCTTTTTTTCCGAAAAAACCAAAGGTTACAGGTATGCAATAGTTAGGAAATGGATTAGAAAAATCTTAGAAATTCACTAAACAAAAGATTACAGAGACGTTATACTTAGGCTTAGGTTTCACTTGTACAAAGCCAGAGAAATTCAGGAGTTACAGTTAGCTGGCTAACTATAACTCGCGCTCACTCAATGCACTGCTTATAACCTCATAAATTACATCACTCATGACATGGTCAGTGACATCACTGTTGACATCACTGATGACATCTCAAAGGACATCACTGATGACATCATCAAGTGAGTGTGAGTGTTTTAAAAAAGTTTGAGTGCTAAATATATATATATATACCAATGTGTATTGATAAATCAATGGGTATATGAGTACCTGTATTGATGATTCAGTGGATGCATGACTGGCTGCATAAGTGAGTGAAGTGAGGTGTCTCAGTGAATGTATGGGTGAGTGATTGGTTGTCTGATTGTCTGTATCAGTGTATCAGGTGTTTGAGTGGGTGTACGAGTGGCTGTATGGGTGAGTGATTGACTGTCTGAGTACCTGTATGTTTGTCTGAGTGTCTGTGTGGGTGGGCGAGGGAGTATGTGACTGCCTGTATGGATGAGTAAGTAGGTGAGTCAGTGGCTGTAAGGGTTAGTGAGTACATGTGTGAAGAGCTGTATGGGTGAGTGAGTGTGTGTATGGCTGTGTTGGTGAGTGAGTGGATGTGTTAGTGGTATATGGGTGAGTAACTGCGTATGTGAGTGTTGGGGTATATGAGTGACTGTATGGGTGAGTGAGTGATTGTGAGAGTGGCTGTATGGGTGAGTGTGTGCTTGTGTCAGTGACTGGTTAGGTGAGTGAGTACATGTTAGTATCTGTATGAGTAAGTGAGTGGGTATGTGTATAAGTGCAAGGGTGAGTAAGTGGCTGTGTCATTGCCTGTATGGGTGAATGAGTAGGTGTGTGAGTAACTGTGTGAGTAGCTCTATGGGTGGCTGACACAGTGTGTGAATGCCGGTGTACAGGTGTATAAGTGGATATGTTAGTGGCTGTATTAGTGAGTGGATTGTGTGTGTGGTCCTAAGAATCAGGGAGTGGCTGTGTTAGTACTGGTATGGGTTTGAGAATGGTGGTGTGGGAGTTTGAGTGAGTGTATGAAAGGTTATTTGAGGCTGTGTGTGGGTGCGTCAGAGATTTGGTAGATGATGTCATCAGTGATGTCATTTGAGATCTCATCAGTGATGTCACTGACCATGTCTTGAGTGATGTAATATGTGAGGTTATAAGCAGTGCATTGCGGGGGCGCAAATTATAGTTAGGTCAGCTAACTATAACTGCTGAATTTCTCTGGTTTTGTATGACTGAAACCTGAGACTAACTATAACATCTCTGCAACCTTTGGATTTTTTTGTGAATTTCTAAGGTTTTTTTTTCCATTCTTTTTCTAACCATGACGTACCTGTAACCTTTGGGTTTTTTTCAGTAAATTTCTAATGTTTTTTAAAGGTTAATTCCTAACTATAACATCCTTGTAACCTTTGTTTCTTTCAGTGAATTTCTATGGTTTTTTAAGTAGTAGTCACGTTTGCAGAGTGGTGGAGAAAGGGTGCTGGGCCTACGATCAGCCCTCAAGAATCCTGCTGTGTAGGATTTACAGGACGTACCAGGAGGGCTTCTTGGCCCCTAAGGTCCTGCAGGAGTAAAGTGGACTTCATCCCCCAACCAGTAGTGGACCACAAGCCACATTTGCATAGTGGTGGGGAAAGGGAATGTGGCCACCAAAGACCTCCAGAAATCCCGCTATGTGGGACTTACTGGAGATAACAGGAGGGGTAGTTGGCCCTCCAGTAAGTCACAAACAGTGGGATTACTGAGCGCATGTAGGAGGCCATGCTCCATTTCTCCACCACTCTGCAAACATGCCTCCTGGTGTACTACTAGTAGGGGGATAAAGTCCCCTTGGCTTTTCTGACCCTTTTATTTTTTAACATTTTTTGTGGGACTTGGTTCAACCGAGTCCCAAGATGGCTGCCAACACTTCCTGGTTGAAGTGTTGGCAGCCAATAACATTTCAGTACAGTCTCAGTAGACTGTTGGGCTCCCAGATATCTATTTTTTATGCTTATCCCTGAAACTACTGAACGGATTTACACCAAATCACAAAAAGCACGCATTCTGGATCAACATCTAGCTCTCTGCCAAATTTGGTGAAATTCCGTTCAACGGTTTGGGCTGTAGTCGTGTTCAAAAAATGAAAAGTCCCCATAAACAAAACATTGGGACAATGCATTTTGGGACCCTATTTTTCTCGGCCCCCGCTTGACAGATCACCCCAAAACTTTCAACACAGCATCTGAACTAAAAAGGGGAAGTTTTTGGAAACGTACGTGAAGATTAGACAAGCGGCGCCAAAGTTATTGGCAAAACAAAAAAAACTTTTGCCCTAGCTGTAAATACTTACTGGTAACCGCCAGTAGGTAATATATATGTATATATATATATATATATAGCTTCACTCCGTGTACCACCGGATTCTGCTCCAAACACGGACACGGACCCAGACTTTCAGTTGCTTTAATTTATTGTTGCTGTGCCGCCATAACGTTTCAGCTCCTACGAGCCTTGATCACATGACACAGGAAGAACACATGCGGACGAATTTAAAGTGACAGGTGCGTGAACTAATTGCAATTACGTGATGGTTAAAATTCATAGACATAGAAGTAGCATCAAGACAAACAAGTGATAGTATAATTACATAATGTCTCCTACTTGGTATATATTGTTATACCGAAGGTATACATGTAATTTCTCGTTTAGTGTTGTTATTTCGGTGTAATACCTCATTTTATACAATTTACTACACAATCATAAATTTTGTGAGTTTAAAATTCACTCCATCAATAAAATATTGTAATTTGTCATTGTATAAACATTTGTTGCGTTTTACCGCAATACAATAAATAACCTTAATGTTAATAAGAGGTATGTAAAATTATTGTAAAAAAGTCTATGTTATCCTAAAGTGCCAGTGCAATTTAAAAAAGAAGTGTATAAATAGATGTGTTAAAATCATTGAACTCCTTGTTAATCTCATGTATGTGCTAAAGTAGATATCAATACCTGAATCAAATGCAGAGCATAGTATATGGTGGCCATATGGATAAAAATAAATATATCCATATCTAGTAATCATTGATGCCTGAGGATCTGTACATTAGTATTCTATTCTGTTGATTAAGGGAATATGTTGGACTATGCATAATTAGAGGTAGATTAAATATCACATTAAAAGGTAACATGTAAACAGTGTACAATATGAGTACATTATTGTGTATATTTATGATAAAAGACTAATAAAACCTATAAATATATGATTTCATAAATATATAAATATATAAATATACTAACATATACATACATATATATACAAAAATGATGTTAAGAGATTGTTGATAAAAAGTCAGATTGTTGATAAAAAAATCAGATCACCGTCTTAGTATCAATTCCTTAAATGTAAATACTTGTTCAAAAAATACTATTTTCTCATTGTGCTCAATCTGTAGTGATTGTAAGATCAAAGATACCATTATTTCTCAATGCACATTTTTTTGATACTTGTAAACACTTGATCACTGCATTAACATCAACATGTTAACCTCCATCACCTATGATTATCATGGTTATTGTCCTCCAATGCATCCAAACATATTAAAAATCAAACATGATGCTGAATTCATTCTATACTATTAACCTAAACAGGTATACATATCCTCCATTGCGTTCAGACCTCCTGGTGATTTGGAATCTAATTGTAGTATGTATCTTGTTTCTAATCTTCGTAATTTTGATTCCCTGTCCCCTCCCCGTCTGCTCGGGGGTACACTGTCAATGACATAATATTTGAGGTCTGTATTATTGGAATTGTGGGCCTCTCTGAAGTGGCGTGCCACCGGATACGTATTATCCTGATTATTGATGGCACGTAAATGTTGTAAGATACGTTTATGCACTTGCAATTTTGTGCTGCCTATGTACTGGAGGCCACATGGACATTCCAGCACATAGACAGCATATTCAGTTTTGCATGTGAGATATCTCTGTATCTTGATTGCCTTATCACTGAACGGTGTTGTATATGTATTTTTATTCATACCATGAGCACACGCCTTGCAAGATCTGCACTTGAAAAAACCCTTATTCGATTGTAACCAGCTTGTCTTTTCAATTATCTCTGGACTAGTATTCACAAGAACATCTCTCATAGAGGGTGATTTGCTATATGTGATGGACACCCTCTGCGGCAGCAGGGGTCCAATCACGGCATCATTTAATACTAGTGGCCAGTTTTTTTGTATAATTTTTTGTATTTTGATGTGCTGGTTGCTATATCTAATGATCATTCTAAATGTGTTATCTGTATCTTTTTTTGTTTTTTCAAAACCTGCATTTGATATGTGTGTGCTCCTAGGCTTCTCATTAAGTAAGGAATCTCTACTAGGTAACATAGATTTTGATATAGCTCTCGTGATAATATGTTTGCTATATCCTCTTTCCCTGAGTCTCATGCAGCTGTCTGCTTGTGCTGTTTTTAAATCTTGTTCATTGCTGCATATACGGCGTAGCCGTAACATCTCACCATATGGTATACTGTTAATGAGATGTCTTGGATGAGCACTGCTTGCGTGGAGAGTAGTGTTTCCCGCCGTTTCTTTACGGTACAACCTACTTTCTATTTTACCCTCATTAATGTATATCTGGGTGTCAAGGAAGTTGACTATATTGGCACTTATATTGGTTGTGAAATGTAGGTTCAATTGGTTGTTGTTCAAAATATCAACAAAGGAAAGAGCCTCCTGTTGAGTGCCATGCCATATCACAAATAAATCATCTATATAACGGAGCCAAATTTGTACATGGTTGTCAATGTGATGGCTGTATTTACTTCTGAGGACCACTTCCTCCCAGTAGCCCATATGAAGACAGGCATAACTGGGAGAAAAACTGGCCCCCATGGCTACTCCTCGAGTTTGCTGAAACAAAAGATTGTTAAACATAAAATTATTATTGGTTAAACAGAACTCTATCATTTCCAATAGCATGTTGTTGTGCTCATTGTGGTATGTTGCTCTTTGTGCCAAATAATGTTTTATGGCTTTAATACCATCTTCATGTTTTATACTGGTATACAAGGAGGTTACATCCATTGTCATTAGTAGATAGTCATCCTTCCATTCTACCTCATTAATTTGTCTCAAGAAATCTGCAGTGTCACGTACATATGATGGTAATTTCTTGACAAAATCCTGTAAAGAAGTCCACATACATAGATGTATGTTCCAAAAGACCACCCCTAGCCGATATTATTGGACGCCCAGGTGGTGTTACTGGATCTTTATGTATTTTGGGAATGAAATAAATCGTTGGTGTTGTTGGGTTGTCTATTTTGAGGAATTTGTATTCATTGATAGTAATGAGTTCTTTAGATTTCCATAATAAGAGTTTGTTGTGGTATAAGGCCACGTATTCCTCCTTGCCTATAACTCCTGAGGAAACAGCCACACCAACGCAGTGATATTTTTTCACGGGTATTTATTTAGGCAAACGAAACTGACGTGTTTCGATCTGACGATCTTTCTCACATAACCCGAATTTCACTATGTTCATTACATTTATGCAACGTGAAATGACGTGTTCAAGTAAACATAAACAAAATACTTCACTTTCTGTGATTTCTCCTCTTTTCTTTTCAACAAAAACTTTATTGATAATAAACACATAGTTGTTATTTTATAAACAAAGTTTCACCAATATTGTTAGCATTAACCATCATGTGTTTGGCATATAGGTTTCAATATAGGTTTATTCGGCTGTACTTAATTCATTGTAAATTTTATCTGTATTCCGGTACATAATTCTTATTTGGGTCTAGTGCCCTAATTTAAAACAAACAAATGCTGCTGTGCTCACGGGTATAGTACCCAACTTAAACTAAATCGTACTTTCACCTAGGTAAAGGTTTAAAAGGTGTTGCCACATGGGGATCGCCTTCTACTCTCTCCTTGAAACTCCTAGCAAAATGTGCATGGAAGCTTTCAAAATATCTGTAAAGGAAAAAGAGAAGGAATTAGTATGACAGCGTGAATCGCGTACAACCAAGATATACATTCTTTGTATTTTTTCTTTTAGATCTCAATGCAAGAGGAGAAAATAATATCAGTGATAAACTATATATGTCTATAGAAAAGCTATACACGCTTGTGTCCTTATGAATTATAATTACAAAGATAGAAAATACGGATTACATAGAGGAGCTTCTAATTTACAAGTGTGTATATAACTCTTTGTCCTGGTTCATACCATGTGGTGCGAGGCTACCTGCTTCTAGTATGTATCTAGATTCCATTCTGCACAATGCAGTAGTACTGTTGCCTCCTCTTGGATGTTTAATGACTGTGTCAATGCCAAAAAATCTGGCTTTAGTCCAGTCTCCGTCATGGTGTTCTCTAAAGTGCCGTGCTGTGCTGTAGCTCATGTCTGCATTTGTGATGGCACGCCAGTGTTCAAGTATATGTTTTTGAATGGGAAAAATAGTCGACCCAATGTACCATCTGTCACATGGGCAGACGATTACATATACTATATAGTCTGTTTTACAGGTTATTAGTTTTGTAATGCGGTGTCTCTTCCTTATCCTGTCTAGGGTGATTTCTTGAACATTAGTACTATGTTTACAGGCCATGCAATGACCGCATTTTCTAAATCCTCGACTTTGTTGTAACCATGTTTGTTTGATGCTCGTGAGATGGCTGTGTACTAACATGTCCTTTAAGGAGAGGTTCCTTTTAAAGGTGATGTTGGATGTATTACCTATCTTCGTTTTTAAGATAGTGTCCTGTGTTAGCATTGCCCATCTACTCCTTAAGATTTCACGTAGGTTATTTGCCTGACTGGTGAATTTGGTGATGAATCTTATCAGTTCTTTTTCAGGTTCCCTTAATGTGTGTGGTTTTCCTTGTAGCAAATCTTCTCTTGATTTCTCATCTGCCTTTATGCTAGCTTTCATCAGACTTTTCTTGGGATATTTTCTGGCACTGAAATGATCTAACATGTCCTGTTTTGTTCTCCTATAGCCTTCATTGGTGCTGCTGTTTCTTTTGGCTCTGAGTAACTCGCTATAGGGGATACTCCAGCGGAAGCTTGGTGGATGACAGCTATCCGCGTGGAGGATCGAATTCCCAGCAGTGCTCTTCCTATAGAGATCTGTCTGGAGAGTGCCATTTTTTAATGAGACTTTAATGTCAAGGAAATCCACTGTTTCCTTACTGTAGTTCATGGTGAATCTCAGATTTATGTTGTTATTATTGATGACAGCCAAAAAGATTTTAAGGTCTTCCTCGCTTCCCTCCCAAACGAGGAAGACGACATCAATATACCTGAGCCACACACTGATTTGGTCAATAAATCTATTCTGATCTTGGTTCCATAGGACCTGCACCTCCCACCAGCCTACCAAGAGATTGGCATAGCTGGGGGCGAGGCAGGTCCCCATGGCTGACCCCATGGCTGTCCCCTGTATTTGCTTATACAATGTATTTTCAAAAAGAAAAATGTTTTCCTTTAGACATGTTTCGATCATTTCCATGATCATCTGTGTGTGTTGTAGAACCTTTGCACCTCTCATCCTGAGAAAATATTTATAGGCATCCATTCCATCCTGGTGCCTGATACTAGTTTACAGGCTTTCTACATCTAAGCACACTAGCCAACATTCCTTGTCCCAACACAGGTTGTTGGATTTTTGAATGAAATCTTGGGTATCTCTAATGTAGGAATCCAAATTCTGTGCATATGGTGCAAGAAAGTGATCTACATATATATATATCCCAAAATTTCCCGATTTTGCAAGGAACTAAATAGGTCGGGCACAGACTCCGTAATGATGTGCTTGTTTATTTTTTGATTCAACAGTCCATATGACGCGTTTCGGCCGCCGTCCTGTGGCCTTGATCACATTATATATATATATATATATATATATATATATATATATATATATATATTCACTGAAAAAACCATAGGTTTTAGGGACAGTTATAGTTAGTTGGACATTGCACTCGTACAAAACCCGTGAAATTCCCCTGTTATAGTTAGTTCAGCTAACTATAACTCGCGCCCTCGCAATGCACTGCTGATGACGTCACATATTACATCACTCATCACATGGTCAGTGACATCACTGATGACATCACTGATGACATCTCAAATGACATCACTGATGACATCACTGATGACATCATCCAGTGACTGTGTGTTTCTGTAAAGTTTAAATATGTTTAATATATATAGGGAAAGGCGTATTGAAGAATGAGTGGGTGTATAAGTGTCTGAATGGATGATTTAGTACGTGAGTGACTGACTCTACAAGTGAGTGATTAAACGTATCTTACTGAATGCATGGGTTAGTGACTAAACTGTGTGAATGTCTGTATCCGTCTGTTTGTTGGTGTGTAAGTGGATGCATGGATTTGCGAATAGCTACATGAGTGTCTATATGGGTTATTGATTGGTTCTCTGAGTATCTGTATGGCTGCCTGAGTGTTTGTGTGGGTGGGGTGTGTGTGACTTTATACATAGATGTGTGAGTGGGTGATTCACTGGGTGCATGATTTCAAGAGGGCATCTGTGATGGACTGCTTGGGTGGGTGAGTGTGTGTATGGGTGTGTTAGTGAGTGAATGTATATCTCAGTGGTACATGTGCGAGTAACTACACATGTAAAAGGCAGTATATATGTGTGTTAGAGTATTTAAATGGCTATAAGTGAGAGTGTGTTATTGTGAGAGTGGCTGTATGGATGCGTGTGTGCTTGTATCAGTTATTGTATAAGAGCGTAAGAATGTGCCAGTATTTGTATGAGTAAGTGAGCTGGTGTGTGTATAACTGTATAGGTGAGTAAATGGGTGTGTGATTAATTTTTGCATGACTGACTGGGTGTGTGAGTACCTCTATGGATGAGTGGCGGTGTGTGAGTGTTTATATAGGTGTATGAGTGCATATGATAGTCCTGTACTGAGTGACTAAGTATGAGTGACTGTACAGGTGAGTGAGTGGATGTGTGTGTAGACCTAAGAATCAGTGAGTGGGTATGTAGTTTTTGGTGTTGGAGTGTCTATGGTTTTGAGAATGGCAGTCTGTAATTTAGAGTGGGTGTATCAAAAGTTATATTAGGGTGTGAGAAGATGCATGAAATTATCACATGGATGAGGTCATCAGTGAGGTCATTTGAGATGTCATCAGTGATGTCATCAGTGATGTCACTGACCATGTGATGAGTGATGTAATATGTGACGTCATCAGCAGTGCATTGCGGGGCGCGAGTTATAGTTAGCTGAACTAACTATAACAGGGGAATTTCACAGGTTTTGTACGAGTGCAATGTCCAACTAACTATAACTGTCCCTAAAACCTATGGTTTTTTCAGTGAATTTCAAAGGTTTTTTAAATGCTAATTTCTAACTATAACGTGTCTGAAACCTATGGTTTTTCAGTGAATTTCAAAGGTTTTTTAAATGCTAATTTCTAGCTATAACGTGCCTGAAACCTATGGTTTTTTCAGTGAATTTCAAAGGTTTTTTAAATGCTAATTTCTAACTATAACGTGCCTGAAACCTATGGTTTTTTCAGTGAATTTCAAAGGTTTTTAAATGCTAATTTCTAACTATAACGTGCCTGAAACCTATGATTTTTAAGTGAATTTCAAAGGTTTTTAAATGCTAGTTTCTAACTATGCCAACAGAGGTAGGACATGTGAAGAAAGAAGAAAAAACGCACAGAAAGAAGCAAAAGATGTGCAGAAAGAACCAACAGAGGAGCAGAAAGAGGCCTTGTTGCAAAATCATCCTGTGCCCACAACTTTTCAGACGGGTACTGGTGGTAACTGACTCTGACTAACCAGAGCCAGTGCGCGTTTGCACAGTGGTGAAGGGAGGGGGGCCTGAGGTGACATGTGTGCAAACGCTGCCCGTGGCGCGTTTTAAGTTGCGGGATTAAGTCCCCTTGAATCCTGAGGGTCCCTGGGGCCCAACTAGCCCCCAGGTACCTACAGTTAGGACCACAGAGCTGAGTTGCAGAGAGGCGTTCCGAGGCCACGCACCTTTTTCACCTCTCTGCAACGCAACTCTGTTGTGCTTACTGAAGGTACCTGGTGGGCTAGTTGGCCCCCAGGATTCAAAGGGAATTAACTCCCCAACTTAAAACGCACCACAGGGCGTGTTTGCGCACATGTCACCTGAGGCCCCGCCCCTCCCTTCACCACTGTGCAAACGCGCCCCGTGGCGCGTTTTAAGTTGGGGGAGTAGGTCACCTTGAATCCTGAGAGTCCCTGGGGCCCAACTAGCCCACCAGGTACTTCAAGTAAGCACCACAGGCCTGCGTTGCAACGCCTGTAACAAATTGTGCAGTTGTGTTTAGGTAGTGAAGAGGGTCGTGCTGGGGGTAGTGTTTTAGGGTTTAGGGTAGTGCAGTGGTGTTTGTGTAGTGTAGGGGGTCGTGCTGGGGAGAGTGTTTTAGGGTTTAGGGTAGTACAGTGGTGTTTGGGTAGTGTAGGGGGTCGTGCTGGGGTTAGTGTTTTAGGGTTTTAGGGTTTAGGGTAGTGCAGTGGTGTTTGGGTAGTGTAGGGGATACTGCTGGGGGTAGTGTTTTAGGGTTTAGGGTAGTGCAATGGTGTTTGGGTAGTGTAGGGGGTACTGCTGGGGGTAGTGGTTTAGGGTAGTGCAGTGGTGTTTGGGTAGCGTAGGGGTACTGCTGGGGGTAGTGTTTTATGGTTTAGGGTAGTGCAGTGGTGTTTGGGTAGTGTAGGGGTTCGTGCTGGGGGTAGTTTTTTATGGTTTAGTGTAGTGCAGTGGTGTTTGTGTAGTGTAGGAGGTCGTGTTTTAGGGTTTAGGGTAGTGCAGTGGTCTTTGGGTAGTGTAGGGAGTCGTGCGGGGTATTGTTTTAGAGTTTAGGGTAGTGCAGTGGTCTTTGGGTAGTGTAGGGGTTGTGCGGGGGTAGTGTTTTAGGGATTAGGGTAGTGCATTGGTATTTGGGTAGTGTAGGGGGTCATGCGGGGGTAGTGTTTTAGGGTTTAGGGCAGTGCAGTGGTGTTTAGGTAGTGTAGGGGGTCGTGCTGGGGGAGTGTTTTAGGGTTTAGGGCAGTGCAGTGGTGTTTGGGTAGTGTAGGGGGTCGTGCTGGGGGAGTGTTTTAGGGTTTAGGGCAGTGCAGTCGTGTTCAGGTAGTGTAGGGGGTCGTGCTGGGGGAGTATTTTAGGGTTTAGGGTAGTGCAGTGGTGTTTGGGTAGTGTAGGGGGTCATGCTGGGGGTAGTGTTCTAGGGTTTAGGGCAGTGCAGTGGTGTTCGGGCAGTGTAGAGGGTCGTGCTGGGGGTGGTGTTTTAGGGTTTAGGGCAGTGCAGTAGTGTTCAGGCAGTGTAGGGGGTCGTGCTGGGGGTGGTGTTTCAGGGTTTAGGGTAGTGCAGTGGTGTTCGGGCAGTGTAGGGGGTCGTGCAGGGGTGGTGTTTCAGGGTTTAGGGCAGTGCAGTGGTGTTCGGGCAGTGTAGGGGGTCGTGCAGGGGTGGTGTTTCTGGGTTTAGGGCAGTGGTGTTCGGGCAGTGTAGGGGTCATGCTGGGGGTGGTGTTTCAGGGTTTGGGGCAGTGCAGTGGTGTTCGAGCAGTAAAGGGGGTCATGCTGGGGGTGGTGTTTCAGGGTTTAGGGCAGTGCAGTGGTGTTCGGGCAGTGTAGGGGCAGTGCAGGGGTGGTGTTTCAGTGTTTAGGGCAGTGCAGTGGTGTTCGGGCAGTGTAGGGGGTGGTGCAGGGGTGGTGTTTCAGGGTTTAGGGCAGTGCAGTGGTGTTCGGGCAGTGTAGGGGGTCGTGCAGGGGGTGGTGTTTCAGGGTTTAGGGCAGTGCAGTGGTGTTCGGGCAGTGTAGGGGGCGGTGCAGGGGGTGGTGTTTCAGGGTTTAGGGCAGTACAGTGGTGTTCGGGCATTGTAGGGGGTGGTGCTGGGGATGGTGTTTCAGGGTTTAGGGCAGTGCAGTGGTGTTCGGGCAGTGTAGGGGGTCGTGCAGGGGTGGTGTTTCAGGGTTTAGGGCAGTGCAGTGGTGTTCGGGCAGTGTAGGGGCGGTGCAGGGGGTGGTGTTTCAGGGTTTAGGGCAGTACAGTGGTGTTCGGGCATTGTAGGGGGTGGTGCTGGGGATGGTGTTTCAGGGTTTAGGGCAGTGCAGTGGTGTTCGGGCAGTGTAGGGGGTCGTGCTGGGGCTGGTGTTTCAGGGTTTAGGGCAGTGCAGTGGTGTTCGGGCAGTGTAGGGGGTCGTGCTGGGGGTGGTGTCTCAGGGTTTAGGGCAGTGCATTGATGTTCGGGCAGTGTAGGGGGTCTTGCTGGGGGTGGTGTTTCTGGGTTTAGGGCAGTGCAGTGGTGTTCAGGCAGTGTAGGGGGTCTTGCTGGGGGTGGTGTTTCAGGGTTTAGGGCATTGGTGTTCGGGCAGTGTAGGGGGTCTTGCTGGGGTGGTGTTTCAGGGTTTAGGGCAGTGCAGTGGTGTTCGGGCAGTGTAGGGGGTCTTGCTGGGGGTAGTGTTTCAGGGTTTAGGGTGGTGCAGTGGTGTTCGTGCAGTGTAGGGGGTCGTGCTGGGGGTGGTGTTTCAGGGTTTAGGGCAGTGCAGTAGTGTTCGGGCAGTGTAGGGGGTCGTGCAGGGGGTGGTGTTTCAGGGTTTAGTGCAGTGCAGTGGTGTACTGGCAGTGTAGGGGGTCGTGCTGGGGCTGGTGTTTCAGGGTTTAGGGCAGTGCAGTGGTGTTCGGGCAGTGTAGGGGTCTTGCTGGGGGTGGTGTTTCAGGGTTTAGGGCAGTGGTGTTCGGGCAGTGTAGTGGGTCTTGCTGGGGGTGATGTTTCAGGGTTTAGGGCAGTGCAGTGGTGTTCGGGCAGTGTAGGGGTCTTGCTGGGGGTAGTGTTTCAGGGTTTAGGGCAGTGCAGTGGTGTTCGTGCAGTATAGGGGGTCGTGCTGGGAATGGTGTTTCTGGGTTTAGGGCAGTGCAGTAGTGTTCGAGCAGTGTAGGGGGTTGTGCAGGGGGTGGTGTTTCAGGGTTTAGGGCAGTGCAGTGGTGTTCGGGCAGTGTAGGGGTCGCGCTGGGGGTGGTGTTTCAGGGTTTAGGGCAATGCAGTGGTGTTCCGGCAGTGTAGGGGGTCATGCACGGGGTGGTGTTTCAGGGTTTAGGGCAGTGCAGTGGTGTTCGGGCAGTGTAGGGTGTTGTGCTGGGGCTGGTGTTTCAGGGCAGTGCAGTGGTGTTCAGGCAGTGTAGGGGGTCGTGCTGAGGCTGGTGTTTCACGGTTTAGGGTAGTGCAGTGGTGTTGGGGCATTGTAGGGGGTCGTGCTGGGGCTGGTGTTTCAGGGTTTAGGGCAGTGCAGTGGTGTTCGGGCAGTGTAGGCGGTCGTGCTGGGGCTGGTGTTTCAGGGTTTAGGGCAGTGCAGTGGTGTTCGGGCAGTGTAGGGGATCGTGCTGGGGCTGGTGTTTCAGGGTTTAGGGCAGTGCAGTGGTGCTCGGGCAGTGTAGGGGTCGTGCTGGGGGTGATGTTTCAGGGTTTAGGGTAGTGCAGTGGTGTTCGGGCAGTGTAGGGGGTCGTGCAGGGGCTGGTGTTTCAAGGTTTAGGGCAGTGCAGTGGTGTTCGGGCAGTGTAGGGGGTCGTGCTGGAGCTGGTGTTTCAGGGTTTTGGGCAGAGCAGTGGTGTTCGGGCAGTGTAGGGGGTCATGCTGGGGGTAGTGTTTCAGGGTTTAGGGCAGTGCAGTGGTGTTCGGGCAGTGTAGGGGGTCGTGCTGGGGGTGGTGTTTCAGGGTTTAGGTCAGTGGTGTTCGGGCAGTGTAGGGGTCTTGCTGGGGGTGATGTTTCAGTGTTTAGGGCAGTGCAGTGGTGTTCGGGCAGTGTAGGGGGTCTTGCTGGGGGTAGTGTTTCAGGGTTTATGGCAGTGCAGTGGTGTTTGGGCAGTGTAGGGGTCATGCTGGGGGTGGTATTTCAGGGTTTAGGGCAGTGCAGTGGTGTTCGGGCAGTGTTGGGGGTCGTGAAGGGGGTGGTGTTTCAGGGTTTAGGGCAGTGCAGTGGTGTTCGGGCAGTGTAGGGGGTCGTGCTAGGGGTGGTGTTTCAGGGTTTAGGGCAGTGCAGTGGTGCTTGTGTAGTGTAGGGGTCGTGCTGGGGGTAGTGTTTTAGGGTTTAGGGTAGTGCAGTGGTGTTTGTGTAGTGTAGGGGGTCATGTTTTAGGGTAGTGCAGTGGTGTTTTGGTAGTGTAGGGGGTCGTGCTGGGGTAGTGTTTTAGGATTTAGGTTAGTGCAGTGGTGTTTGGGTAGTGTAGGGGGTCGTGCTGGGGGTAGTGTTTTAGGGTTTATGGTAGTGCAGGGTGTTTGTGTAGTGTAGGGGGTCGTGCTGGGGGTAGTGTTTTAGGGTTTAGGGTAGTGCAGTGGTGCTTGTGTAGTGTAGGGGGTCGTGCTGGGGGTAGTGTTTTAGGGTTTAGGGTAGTGCAGTGGTGTTTGTATAGTGTAGGGGGTCATGTTTTAGGGTAGTGCAGTGGTGTTTGGGTAGTGTAGGGGGTCGTGCTGGGGGTAGTGTTTTAGGGTTTAGGATAGTGCAGTGGTGCTTGTGTAGTGTAGGGAGTCGTGCTGGGGGTAGTGTTTTAGGGTTTAAGGTAGTGCAGTGGTGTTTTTGTAGTGTAGGGGGGTCATGTTTTAAGATGCAATGCTCCAATACCTGACCAGTCTGCACTACATAAAACTGCAAAAAAACTAAAAATAAAAAGTGTTTTGCACACTTTTGTCATTGGGCTATATGTGGGCTACATCTGGGTAATATTTGTGCTACATTTGGGCTCTTTTTTCACTGGGGGCCATCTTGGAAGACTTCTTTGTTATGAAGTTTCCTAATTTCTTCATTTACTGCAGTCTCCTCAGTAGGAAATGCTTTCAGTTTTTTACTTTGATTCCATCAAGAAGGCATTCAGATGTGTCTCACATCTGCCATAAATTCAGAATGTTAGCACTCTAGTTGCTCATTAGATCACTGGAGTAAAGCTACTGCTCACCAGGGAGTTAACTGGTAGTCTGCTGCTGGTATTGAAAGTGATTGTTTCAGTCTGCATGTCAGAATTTTCTAATGAAATAGAAGAGGATTTGAGATCTCACTTAAAACATGCCCTAATTTTTCTTTCTGCAGCACTAACCATAATTTCTATTTCAAAAAGAACCCCTCATTTTGTTCCTTTTTAAATTAAATGTTTTAAGTGTTACCTGTTTATTCCAATCAAGATGGCTTCAGGTGTGCCATACTTTTGTCATAAGTAAGGCTGTTAGCGCTCTAGTTGTTCTTTAGAACACTCTGGGAAGCTGCAGTAGAACACAAAGGCATCAACTGGCAGGCTGCTCCTGTTGAAATATAACAGGAAGATATTTGAGATCACACTTGAAACATGTCCTAATTTTTCTTTCTACAGCACTAACCATAATTTCTATGACAAAATGAACCCCATCATTTTGTTCCTTTTTAAATTAAATGTTTTAAGTGTTACCAGTTTATTCCAATCAAGATGGCTTCAGGTGTGCCATACTTTTGTCATAAGTAAGGCTGTTAGCACTCTAGTTGTTCTTTAGAACACTCTGGGAAGCTGCAGTAGAACACAAAGGAATCAACTGACAGTCTCTGCCCTTGTTGGATGTACATGTTTTACTGAGAATGTCAGACTTCATTCTCTTCATTCATGACTGAGAAAGATAATGTGAATTTACAGAAAATATGCTCTCATTTTAGCTTCTGGAGCACCTTCCAAACCTCCATGGGACAAGCATGAGAAAATAGTGTTCTCTCAAACATGATTCATGATATCCCAGCAGAAGGTTTTTCACATGGTAAAATCACCTTAGAATACACCACAATTCCTAAAATTAGTATGGTACCATCAACAAATAAATTCTAATGTAACTAAAGCCTGTTA
Organism: Calotriton arnoldi; assembly: GCA_963921515.1. Taxonomy (NCBI): domain Eukaryota; kingdom Metazoa; phylum Chordata; class Amphibia; order Caudata; family Salamandridae; genus Calotriton; species Calotriton arnoldi. Next base: position 104,800 of record CAWUFW010007739.1, on the reverse strand, counting down.
TCACCCTTTATAGTTCTCCTTTTGGTGACCCTCAAAATCTTCTATTCACTACAATGCATTTCAATGAGGTACTATCATTTATATTGGTCCCAAGATGGCTGCCAGCAATTCCAGGATGAAGTGCTGACAGCCAATCAGATCTCACGATGACATGTGTGGTTAGGCTCCGCCCAGATATATATGTGACTTTACTTTTGATTTTCTCAGGAACTACTTAACGGATTTACACCATTTAAGCAAAAGGCACGACACTGAACCAAGGGCTACCTCTTTGCCAAATTTGGTGTAATTCCGTTCAGCAGTTCGGGCTGTAGCTGCGACTAAAGGTTCCTATGGAAAAATGAATGGGGAAAATGCGTTTTGGGACCCCCCTTTTTTCTCAGCCCCCGCTTGACGTATCACCCCGAGACTTTCAGGATAGGAGTGGACCGGAGCGCCCCAACAAGTTGGAAACTTTCGCGAAGATTCGTCAACCGGCGCCAACGTTATTTCAAATAGAATGTCGCGGATAATAGGTTTTAACTATAACTATCTACTGGCGACCGCCAGTAGATAATATATATATATATTTATACACACAAATATATATATTTGTAATATATATGTATGTATATATATATATATATATATATATATACACACACAAAAATATATCTATTGTAATATATATATGTATGTGGGTGTGTGTGTATATATACACAAACGCATATATGTAAAATATATATATATATATCTATATATATCTATATATATATATATATATATATATATATATATATATATATATATATATATATTCACTGAAAAAACCATAGGTTTCAGGCACGTTATAGTTAGAAATTAGCATTTAAAAAACCTTACAAATTCACTGAAAAAACCATAGGTTTTAGGGACAGTTATAGTTAGTTGGACATTGCACTCGTACAAAACCCATGAAATTCCCCGTTATAGTTAGTTCAGGTAACTATAACTCGCGCCCCGCAATGCACTGCTGATGACGTCACATATTACATCACTCATGACATGGTCAGTGACATCACTGATGACATCACTGATGACATCTCAAATGACATCACTGATGACATCATCCAGTGACTGTGTGTTTCTGTAAAGTTTAAATATGTTTAATATATATAGGGAAAGGCGTATTGAAGAATGAGTGGGTGTATAAGTGCCTGAATGGATGATTTAGTAGGTGCGTGACTAACTCTATAAGTGAGTGATTAAACGTATCTTACTGAATGCATGGGTTAGTGACTAAACTGGGTGAATGTCTGTATCCGTCTGTCTGTTGCTGTGTAAGTGGCTGCATGGGTTTGTGAATAGCTACATGAGTGTCTATATGAGTTATTGATTGGTTGTCTGAGTATCTGTATGGGTGCCTGAGTGTTTGTGTGGGTGGGGTGTGTGCGACTCTGTGCATAGATGTGTGAGTGGGTGATTCACTGGGTGGATGGTTTCAAGAGTGCATCTGTGATAGACTGTATGGGTGGGTAAGTGTGTGTAAGAGTGTGTTAGTGAGTGAATGTATGTCCCAGTGGTACATGTGTGAGTAACTACATATGTGAAAGGCAGTATATATGTGTGTTGGAGTATATAAATAGCTATAAGCGAGAGTGTGTGATTGTGAGAGTGACTGTATGGATGAGTGTGTGCTTGTATCAGAGATTGTATAAGAGCGTAAGAATGTGCTAGTATTTGTATGAGTAAGTGAGCTGGTGTGTGTATAACTGTATAGGTGAGTAAATGGGTGTGTGCTTAATTTTTGAATGACTGACTAGGTGTGTGAGTACCTCTATGGATGAGTGGCGGTGTGTGAGTGTTTATATAGGTGTATGAGTGCATATAATAGTCCTGTACTGAGTGACTATAAGTATGAGTGACTGTACGGGTGAGTGAGTAGATGTGTTTGTGTAGACCTAAGAATCAGTGAGTGTGTATATAGTAATTGGTGTTGGAGTGCCTATGGTTTTGTCAATGGCAGTCTGTAATTTACAGTGGGTGTATCAAAAGTTATATTAGGGTGTGAGAAGATGCATCAAATTATCACATGGATGATGTCATCAGTGATGTCATCAGTGATGTCATTTGAGATGTCATCAGTGATGTCATCAGTGATGTCACTGACCATGTCATGAGTGATGTAATATGTGACGTCATCAGCAGTGCATTGCGGGGGCGCGAGTTATAGTTATCTGAACTAACTATAACGGGGGAATTTCACAGGTTTTGTACGAGTGCAATGTCCAACTAACTATAACTGTCCCTAAAACCTATGGTTTTTTCAGTGAATTTGTAAGGTTTTTAAATGCTAATTTCTAACTATAACGTGCCTGAAACCTATGGTTTTTTCAGTGAATTTCAAAGGTTTTTTAAATGCTAATTCCTAACTATAACATGTCTGAAACCTATGGTTTTTTTCAGTGAATTTCAAAGGTTTTGTAAATGACAATTTTTAAATGTATTAATTGTTATATTTATTTTTTGATACTGATTTACTACATTTTTTTAAACTATTTATTTTTAGATATTTTATTTTTTAAATTACATTATAATTACATTATACATTACATTACAAAATATACTTTCTCAAAATTAATTACTTTAGTTTAAATACTTTGCAAATAGGCAATAGACTTTTAAGTACAGTAGTTACAGTTGTTGCAATGGGCAACACAATTTCAAACACAATGCAACATTGAGCTCAATGTGAATTTCTAGTTAAATGCAATTAGTTACTTTATGGATTACTTTTCTAACCACCGGACTGGATCCTAGATTCAGTCCTGGGACATCTCCTGTAAACAGTTGAGTAAAAGCGTTTTGGTTACAGTAGTGATTTTTAAGGAATATTATTGTATTTTAAAAGTTGACCTAGATACTTTTTCACATAGAATCACCAATGTTATCCTATGGGAGGAAATTCACTTAGCAGGTAAGTAGTGTTATCGTTACTTTTTCTTACTCAGTGGTGGATCCTGGATCCAGCACTGGTGCATCTCCTGTAAACAGTTGAAATAATGCGTTTAAGTCATACAGGCGATTTTTAGGATATTTGTAGTTTGTGAAAATCGACACTTTGAAACTTTTCTGCTGAAAACCAGACAATGGATTCCTATGGAAGGAAATACAAGTTACTGGTAAATACGGTTAGAATTACTTTTCAGGGTCAGTGCTGGGCTAAAAGATGCAGCACTGGGTTCTCTCCTGATAACAGGTGAGTAAATCGGAATTCGTAGTTCGGCTGATTTTAGAGGAATATTATAAAGTTCCAAAACTCTACACTTAGAAGAATTTCCAAGTGAAACCAGTCAATGTTAGCCTATGGAAGGAAATTCAAGTTACTGGTAAGTACGGTTAGAATTACTTTTCAAGGTCAGTGCTGGGCTCAAAGATGCAGCACTGGGTTCTCTCCTGATAACAGGTGAGTAAATCGGAATTCGTAGTTTGGCTGATTTTAGAGGAATATTATAAAGTTCCAAAACTCCACACGTAGAAGAATTTCCAAGTGAAACCAGTCAATGTTAGCCTATGGAAGGAAATTCAAGTTACTGGTAAGTACGGTTAAAATTACTTTTCAGGATCAGTACTGGGCTCAAAGGTGCAGCACTGAGGTCTCTCCTGATAACAGGTGAGTAAATCGGAATTCGCAGTTCGGCTGATTTTAGAGGAATATTATAAAGTTCCAAAACTCCACACTTAGAAGAATTTCCAAGTGCAACCAGTCAATGTTAGCCTATGGAAGGAAATTCAAGTTACTGGTAAGTACGGTTAGAATTACTTTTCAGGATCAGTACTGGGCTCAAAGATGCAGCACTGAGGTCTCTCCTGATAACAGGTGAGTAAATCGGAATTCGTAGTTCGGCTGATTTTAGAGGAATATTTGCACAGTGGTGAAGGGAGGGGGCGGGGCTTCAGGTGACATGTCTGCAAACAGGCCCGTGGCGCGTTTTAAGATGGGGAATTAAATCCTCCTCAATCCCGAGGGTCCCTAGGGGCCAAGTAGCCCACCAGATACCTCCAGTATGCGCCAGAGAGCTGCGTTGCAGAGAGGTGTTCAGAGGCCACGCCCCTTTTCGCACCTCTCTGCAACGCAGCTCTGTGGCGCTTTCTGGATGTACCTGGTGGGCTAGTTGGCCCCCAGGGACCCTCAGGATTGAAAGGGATTTAATACCCCATCTTAAAACGCGCAACGGGGCCTGTTTGCACACATGTCACCTGAAGCCCCGCCCCCTCCCTTCACCACTGTGCAAACGCGCCCCGTGGCGCGTTTTAAGTTGGGGAATTAAGTCCCCTTGAATCCTGAGGGTCCCTGGAGTCCAACTAGCCCACCATGTACCTCCAAAAGCGCCACAGAGCTGCGATGCAGAGAGGTGTAAAAGGGGCGTGGCCTCTGTACACCTCTCTGCAACGCAGCCCCTGGCGCATACTGGAGGTTCCTGGTGGGCTAGTTGGCCTCCAGGGACCCCCAGTATTCAAGGGGATTCGTTCCCCTCTGCAAACGCGCCACGGGGCGCGTTTGCAGAGTGGTAAAGGAAGGGGGCAAGGCCTGCGGCACGATCGTTTTTTTTTTTTATTATTATTATTTTTTTTAAATGCTTTTTTCTGCCCAGGGGGTCCTTGTGGGACCCCCTGAGCAGACCTAGGGAGTCAGGGTGTTTCTACCCCTGCCCCCTTTGTGCGTTTGCGCACTTGTTTCTGTGGCTCGGTTCTACCGAGGCATAAAATGGCTGCCAACACTTCCTGATTTGGAGTGTTGACAGCCAGTTAGCATGCAGCTCGTGATCGGGACGGTGCGCGCAGGGTGCGCTCAGGGTGCGCGAATCCGACGCGGCCATAGATATATATGTGATTTTCCTTTTGATTTTCTCAGGAACTACTGAACGGATTTACACCATTTAACAAAAGGGTTCTTTCTGAACCAAGAACTACCTCTTTGCCAAATTTGGTGTAATTCCGTTCAGCAGTTCGAGCTGTAGCCGTGGCTAAAGTTTCCTATGGGAAAATGAATGGGGAAAACACGTTTTGGGACCCCCCTTTTTCTCGGCCCCCGCTTGACGAATCAGCCCGAGACTTTCAGGATAGGAGCGGACTGGAGCGGGCCACAAAGTTTGAAAATTTCGCGAAGATTCATCAACCGACGCAAGAGTTATTTCAAATAGAATGTTGCGGATTTCCTATGGAAAATAGGTCCTAACTATAACTATCTACTGGCGACCGCCAGTAGATAATATTACATATATGCATATATATATATATGAGAATCTCCATGACAAATGGGTGGAGAGCAAAGTGAGTTGGAACAGATATATAGATGACCTATTTATAATATGGAGAGGGTTATGACATCAGCTATGGACCATATAACAGCTCTTAATAACAATCTGAAGTTCACAGGTGAAATGAGCTCCACGTCAGTCGTTTTTAGACTTACGTGTATTTGTTTCACACAACAAAATATGCACAGCCCTTTTAAGGAAGCCAACAGCAGGGAATTCCCTGTTACATACCACCAGCAGTCACCCAAAGAAGCTAAAAGAAAGTATCTTATAAGGGAACTTCTACGTATAAAAAGAAACAGCACTGGGGATATTGATTTTCAAAGTGAAGCGAAAGAAAGTATGAGGAGGTTTGAAGATAGAGGATATCAGAAAAATATCCTGAATAGAGCAATGAACTGGGTCCAAAACAAAACCAGAGTAGAACTTTTAAAAGAAAATATGAAGAAGCAAGACATTTTAAATGATTTTAGTCTTATCACTAACATTTCTAGTTTTGAAAACTGTATCAGAGGGATAATGCCAAAGAACTGGAAAATACTTAAGTCCGTTGGAATTATAGGACCGGACCTTCCAGATTCCCCTCTCATCATATTCAGAAAAGCTAGATCTTTGCAAGATCAATTTGTCAAGAGCCATCTCAGAGACAGTAACAGAGTATCTACCTTTACTAAATTGAAAGGGTTTTTTCCCTTGTGGCAGAGGCAAAGCCTGTGCTAACAGTAAAAAGGTCTAATTTTACGATATCCCTGGCTTAGAACAACCGAAGAAGATAAAGATTTTTTTTATTTGCAATACTGCCTTCACTGTCTACTGTATTGTATGTCCTTGCCATCTGAAATATGTTGGCAGCACTCTACATCCTACCAAAAGAAGAGCTAGCAGTACATTTGTAATTTTTACTTTTTGTTGTAACCTACTGAATGTAAGTCACTGTTGTGGAGTTATAAATGATGAAATAACTCAATTAAGTCTTCATTAGATGCTAGAACGTGTTTCATTTTGATTGACCAATATATATATAGAATCTTGTCCATATTCTCCTGTTTCTCTAGTGAATGACTTAGGACATTTTGAGAATTTCAAGCATAGGAGTTGTCTTGATTGAATTATGTGTGCAATGTGACCTAATTGAATGTTTTTAATGACCTGGTAAGTATTATGTGGATCAAGGTAATGTGGATTCGTATTAGCCCATACAGGGCATCATTATGTGATGATGTTCAAACTGAATCATCGATCCTATTTATTGCATTTTTGCACCCATATAGGACATGACCTTTGTTATTTAGGATCTGTTATGGAATATTTTGCTGTGGATAGTACATTATGTTTATGTCCAGGTGATATGCCATTATACCTTGTCAGTGTTATAAGCCCATTCAGGGAGACATAACCAGGTTATAGGCCACTGCCAGGGGAATCTTATAAATAATGTACTTACCTCGGCACAAAATCGAGTAATTTGGAGGAATTATATAATTGCATATAAGTGAATAAATGCCCCTAACTTGCTCTAGCCGCAACAGTTGCAATGCGATACCGTAGCTGGGGTGGCCTTAACATATAAATATATTCAAAGATGGCGTGCGAAATTGAATCAAGAAGCTCACCCAGTTGTATGTAATGGAGTCCTTTGTTGATTGCAATGAATTTGATGTGATGAATTGTAACCTGTATAAAAGAATGTTCTAAGATGGCGCCCGCCAACATTGAAAAAGGCTTTTGTCAAAATGCGTCTTTTGTTTTGCACTGCTGATCCATAAATAAATCGGATATCCTATCCCCAAGAGTGCTGACCATTATTTTTGTAGCAAGCATCTAATTTGTGGTTTCACCCCTGCATGGTGTAGCATCCGTTCATAAGTGGGGAGGCATGGGTGGTTTTGGAGCAGATATATATATACACCAAAACACTTCATCTTAATTACCGGTTTGTGTCCCTCATGAGCTCCGGGCGAGTGCGGCGGTATTCCCTGTCATCCGCCCACCCATCCCCATGTCTGCCTCCCCCATCTGGAGCCGCCTCCTGGGCGCCCGAGTCGACGTCCCTGATAAAGCTGCAAGTTACAACTGAGATGCTGCTGCCTTGTTGTGTTCCCGAGTATTTTTGTCGCAATGACCCGAGCGAGATGGGCGATTTTCTGGTCCTCAGTCCCACCGATCCCATGGCTGCCTCCTACATCCAGTCGGGCTGTCCTTCCATTTTGTGCTGGAGAGTCCGAGACCTGGGTCCACCATCTAGTCGGCAATGACCGGTTTCTACGATTGCTATGGGCCGCCGGTCTACGTCTTGGTGTTTCCAATCTGGTCTAGTGCTCCAAGTTGACCCCCCCTCTCCGGGACGCATACACTACCTTCTGATAAGGATGCCCACTACAAGACACCCCTCTCGACCTTTGGTGCTCCGGCGCAGAGAGCGAGTCTGGCCCCAGATGATGTGTTTCTGTGACCCTAACTGGTCTGTGGGCTTGTGGACTGTGACTTTGAGGGTCTCCCGATGTACTATCTCCCATTGCCGGTTTGCTTGACCTCTGTCCATTTTCCAGCTGCTGGACTCATTTCCCCTCCCCCTTGTTTCCCTCTATGCCCCATTGGGACTTGTTGTTGTATTATTTATGCTCTGGTAATCTGATGTAATTCTGTACTACTGTGTTCTCATGTAAAGAGCTCTGAGACCGAGCAACATGGCTGATGCCCGTTGGAGCTGTTTAGGCAGATATAGAGGAGTCTGGCTCTGGTTCACCCCATCGGCCGTCACCTACCCAGCCAGACATTGGACATAGTTTTTCCTCGTTCTCCCGTTGTGTTTCCTTCCCTCCCCGCCTCCTCCCTCCATGATCCTGTGGCTACCTCCCCTTTCCGGCTTATGCGTTAATATCTCTTGATATTGTGTTATCACTGTTTCTCTCCTATGTCTAATCTTGACTCCTGTAACTGATGTAATTTTTGTAACCTGTAACTCGCTGATACTCATGTAAAGCGCTCTGATACCTCCGGGTCTAGCCAGCGCTATATAAAACTCTGCAAATAAATAAATAAATCTAACTGTGAAATGTACCCAATGTGTGTAGTGCCCTGTCCCCCAGATGTAAATTAGAAAACAACAATAATATATGGGCATGTCCTGTACATAAGGGGCTCAAACATGATAAATTCGAGCCATGCAATTAACAGAGAAATATGAAAAAAAGATAAAATAAAATAAAAGTTCACCTGAGAATATGAAGGGCAGCCCCATTCAGCAATTCATTATTGAATGAGTAGTTTACGTTTTTGCTCAGGAGACAGAAATATTGTCTCACTAACTTTATGTTGTTGGCTGTTAGATGTATTAGTTCAACTAATGAGTGTTCCTATTGCAATGCATAGATGGTGGCTTATCCAATCATTATGATCGGAGCACTCTCCTTTAACTACTTCCACCCTACACCTACCCCTACTGATATCCATTCTCCCACTCTGACTACTGATACTCATGCTGCTGGATCTAGTTCTACTCATACATCCACCCCATCCTATCTTGCTCACCCCAATGCCTACACCAACCTACCCATACCCATAGTACTATTGCTACTCCCAAACTTTCCCCTACACCAGCCTACCCATACTACTGCAATGTTTATCCAAAGATATACTCTTTTCTATATCCGTTACCAAGACTTCTATTTTTAAGCCTACTTCTATCCTTATTCCTGTTAACTCATGCTTTTTTCGGATTATTTCTGCATATACTCTTACATTTACTCTTATTTACGCCTACTTCTATTCTTAAATATGTCTGCTCTCACTCCCACTCATCCCGCTCTTAACTTATTTCTAAATACTCTTACTTACTTTGACTTTATGTCCTATAATAGCTCTTACTTACATCCACTCTTATTAACACTTATTCTACTCAAACTTGTACTTACTCCTACTTACTCTTACTGCTTCTATTACAACTATTACTACAGCTGATTTCACTGATTTCATCACCCCTGATCATTTTCTCTTACCCCCTTCCAAATTCATCTTCTTTGAACCTGATGCGGTATTGTCTATTATATCTACTTACTGGTTTTGCCTTATTTACTCAAGTACTGGCACCTACTACTACTCTCATTCCTACTCTTACTCATTAACCCTCTGCCATTCTGCTGATGCCTGTGCTCCTGTCCACTGGTACTCCTCTCTTCTCTACAATTAATTGACTAAGCCACATGTTCCTCATCACGTCCAATAGGCAATTTGTTGCTCTGAAGTTAACTTGCGGAACAGGAAGCAAAATTATCTCTTGTCACTTACCATGATGTATGCAACACCAGTAGATTTCAAGACATTTTATGCCTGATCACTTGTGTCTTTCAACTCTTTCGAAGTTCCCTTTAACCTACAACACATTTGCTATTCAACTCACCTGATAAACTCTTTAACATACCTACATCCAGCCCACAATTTGGGACTCATTCCTTTGCACCAACAGTTCTTTCTCCAAAAGTGAAAACTTCAATAACCTCAAAATATCAAATGAACTCACACATGAATGAATCAGCATTTGTAGAGCGTATGGTTACCCGGAGGCATCCCAGCGCTTAAAGCGGTCCAATCACGAACTCAGTGACATTGTTTATCAGAACAGAAAGGTTTTTATAAGTTTTCGAAAAGCCAAATGGTTAGTCTCAAGACTAATATGGAGGGGGAGATGGTTCCACAACTTGGCGACATTATAAGAGAAAAGACGCCCTCCACTTCGTGATCTTTTTATTTTAGGGACTACCGCCAGATGTTGACTCTCCGAACGCAGAGCCCTATTGAGACGGTAGGGCGAGATCATGGAACGACTAATGAGTGGTCCATTGGCTGACATTGCCTTGTGTACAATGCACAAAGCTTTAAACTGGACTCTCTCCTGGATGGGGAGCCAGTGAAGGTTAGCAATTGAGGGCTTTGCTGATTGACGACTGGGGATATTCATGAGCAGACGTGCTGCGCAGTTTTGCACAGTCTGCAATCTTTTGATGGTAAGACAAGGGGCTCCCAGATAAAGTGCATTGGCATAATCAAGCCGGGAGAGAATCAATGCTTGAACCATCAATCTTCTGGCGTGAAAAGGGAGCAGAGGAAGGATTTTCCGTATCATCCTAAGAATCCCATAGCAACTACCTGCTACCTTCCGCGCTTGCTGTCTAAAATCTAAGTTACAATCAAGCCATACGGCCAGGCTCTTAATCTGTTCTTTGGGGGGGAATAGGACCAAAGCAGCTGGGCCAGGGCAGGTTTATACACATACATTCCTCTTGCAGCAAGGCGCAACTATCTAATGGGCGTGCATGTTACTGAGGCCCTCTTTAGAAGTCTAGGTGAACAATATACATAGGGAGGATACAGTTCGGCCATACAAATAGTTGCCTGGTGTTCCTGCACCTCTATCTCCTTGGTGTGAGAATGAGGTTTTTATCAGGCGGGATTCACACCTATTAAAACCACTGGTCTTCTGGGCAGGGTCTGTTGGTGCAGGCACATCCTGGTCCTTGCCCTGCCCCCACAACACCAAGGGGGGAGCAGGCAACACCCACCCCAGCAGTACTAAAGGGCCTGACCCAAATGCCCACAAGAACATCCGCTACCCAACCCTTCCTCTACCCCTATATCACCCTGCTCATACTTACCATCAAGTTAGCAGATTTCACCCCCAAATCAGAAAAATTCTGTGAAAAGGACTCAGTGATTCTGTTTCCTTGTGGTTATCCCCATTCCAGTTACCAAAACTTCTATTTGCTTGGTTTAGGCAGAGGCACTGGCCAGAATAGGAGATTCTGTCCACCTATTTTCCCCACACCAAAATCTGGCCATTTCATAATAAGGCCCTAACTTCCAGGTTAGTCAGGGCTCCTCATCCTGAAATCTCCAAACTAATTTCCAACCATAAATTAGACATACTATGCATCACCAAATTCTTGCTTAATGCACATCTATAATCTACCACTGACAATGGCTATTCAAGGACACAAAACTAATGAATAATATGATCAGAAAAGATTACAATCATGCTGTATATCAGCTAAATAAAACAGTATCTAAGACCAAATCAACATGTTGCCTAACCGCACTAAGTCCATCGCCTGGAATTCGTACTCTTACTCTCGTACTTACTTGCCAAATGTGAGAAATTACTCCAAGTCTCTACAGACAACATACTTTACGTAAGAAATAAATTCATATTTCCCCTGTCAACATCAACTTCAACCACCTGGAACGTCTGTCAACAACAAGCTTCATCATACATTATTAAGCTGCTCAGATGAACAAGTTATTCAAACAATTTGTCTCAGAATTTTGCCAGAGAAAACTTCACATCTTTCAGTCCACTTGGTGTGACCTGATAAGTTAATTTACTGAATTTAGTGCGTCACTCTGACAGGGATAGTGGCTGTTGCGTTGGCAGGGTTATCACCCCATTGCAACCAACAACCCAATTTCTCATACAGATATATTAAAGTCCTGGATGTTAAAAAATGTCATCATACTCTTCCCGCAAAAAAAATGGATTATGTAATCTTTGCACCCTTACGAAGGAATAATTCAAACTCATTGCTTCTACACCTGTTGAAACCAGACTTCTCCCCCTCTTTCATACATTGTAAATGCGCTCTGGATGCTACCCTCTCTCATATTACACACATGAACTGGGTGGCAAGGTGGGTAAATTTATATCCAACTCATTCTAAAAAATTAATCACTTACGGTCCTCACACACATTGTAAACAGCAGCTTAAGTGTACCTTGCCATAAGATAGGACTTTGTAAATGTTATTCTAGCAGCCATTAGATATTTTGACTACATCTCCTTCAATGTTCATGACCACCATTGGCCTCCAAAACTGGAAAGAATCAATTTTGAATTATGTAACCTTGCCTACAAAGCCGTTCATCTAAAGATTCCATTTGTCATTTACTTTCCATATCAAGTGGCTAAGGAGGCCCCAGAAGCTGACTCTCACTACAAATGGAGTAAAAGAGTATCTGCTGCCTCATCAAGCTATCAAGATTCTGATCTTCTTCTGACCAGCTGCATTTCTTCACATGAGCTGCAACCACTGCCAGGAACTCCTTACCTCTTGATATTTGATCAAAACCCTCTCTTCACACTTTCAGAAAGCACTTAACATACACCTTTCCATCAATGCTCCACCTCCTGACACCTATCATTGATCTACCAAAATCACATATTAACCTGAGATGTTCTTTATAGATGCCATCCAAGATCAATACTTCTTCTGTTGTACATCCTATTGTTCAAATTGGTCTTCCCCATTTTCTGAAATGCGAACGGTTGCTGCAGAAACACTCAAAACTGGTGAATAAGTAAATAAATAAGTACCTTGTTGACATGTATTTATATACTGAGGCATTAGTTTGAGATACACTTGTTGCAATTAGGATTCCGGAGGCATTTGTTCTGCTGCCTAGCTGTGTGTGAGCGCTTCTTGCCAGACAGTCCGACTGACCTCCGCTCCTGTCGGAGCACTTCTCCCCCCTTCAGAACACTGTTGAAGCTGCCATGTTTTTCAGACTGTGATTCATTCTCTACCTCCAGCTCCTGTTATCGTATTTGTAAATAGGCATCACCATTCGGATATGCAAGGCAGAGTGGAAAGCCTTCTAGACATAGACATTTTTTTAGAGATCGTCTTTGAGACCTCTTTATCTGACTGATTCGGACTGACTTGAATGCAATCAGGCAGTGCCAAAAGGACTGGTCTGACAGGTCAGCATGTAGGCCGTATTTTTGCTTGTTTGTGGGCCTATTTTATGGTATGCTGGGTTGGTTTTTACTGTTGATTTCCCTGATAATAAAGCAAACAATGACTGCAGCAAGCTCAAGTCAACGAGGTCTTCCATACTTCGCAAACGACTTAAACAGCATGTCTTTGCAAGTTCAAAACTGCCCCTATTTGCAAGCAGTGGCTACTTTGTAGCCATCTAATTCATTAATGGTGTGCACTTTTATTTTGGCACCCAATCCTATGTATTGTACCTGCCCCACCCTGTGGTAGTGCTGGTGCCACAATGTGTTTTTCATTTCTTTTTTAAAATGTTGCTTTCCTTTATAAAACGTGTTTTTTGCGAGGACCCAGAAGCTCCCCAGAGACTGCTATCTGCACGTACGTAAAAGTAAATAGCGATAAAGTATTCCAAAACATTAAAAAATGGTGGCCCATGATTGTGCATGCACGGAGAACCATCTTTGAATCTTTTTGAGTCTTTAGCATTTATGTATTTTGGGCTGGCCATTGAGTTTTAACTTGTGCTTCTCTCTTTCTTTTCACTTACTGATAATGCAGGGTTTCCCATCTGTAAGAGGTACACTGGCAGTGGTGGCCAACACAAAAAAATACCAGCGGGGAGGGCGGAAGGGGCGCAGGAGGTAGGAAAGAGGGGGCCAGTGGGAAGAACTCAGGGGGAGCGCGTGGCAGGGGGTTAATAATATATGTTTTTTAAAACCTCTTACTTGGTGCTGCCTCACTCTCCTCTACTGCAGTTCCTGTCCTAGGAGTCCCTGGGAAAGCATCACGACTCCCATCCAATCCCCATGCTGCTCTCAAGCATCAATCAATCAGAAAATTTCTCAAGGCGCTGGGGGGGGTGCAGCTCCGAGTCAGCCGAAGAGCCAGGTCTTGAGGTTCTTCCTGAAGGTGTGCAGAGTCCCTACTCTTCCTAGCTTCTGATGTTGACTGGACGCTCATTCCAGGCCTTGGCCGCGATGTAGGAGAAGGCTCTTCCACCCGCTCTTGTTCTGCGGATGCGCGGGGTTTCTGCTAGGGCGAGGTCGGTGGAGCGGAGGTTTCTTTTGGGTAACTGGAAGGAGACTCTTTTGTTGAGGTATTTGGGTCCGGTGTTGTGGAGGGATTTGTAGGTGTGGGTGAGTAGCTTGAAGGTTACTCTCTTCTCGACGGGGAGCCAGTGGAGATCTTGCAGTTGTTGGGTGATGTGCTCATGTCGTGGGATGCCGAGGACGAGTCGGGCCGCGATGTTTTGGATGGTCTGGAGTTTGCGTAGCAAGGATTTGTTGATTCCAGCATAGAGGGCGTTTCTGTAGTCCAGTCTGCTGGTTATGAGTGCGTGGGTGACGGTCTTTCTGGCTTCGGGGGGATCCACTTGAAGGTCTTGCGGAGGATGCAGAGGGTGCTAAAGCAGGTGGAGGCGATGGCATTGACCTGGCGAGTCATGGTGAGGGAGGAGTTGAGAATGATGCCAAGGTTCCGGGCGTGGTCTGTGGGGGCAGGGGGTGCTATGGAGGGCAGTGGCCTAGCAGGTATTGTCCCAGGCTGAGGGGGTGGGTCCAAGGATGAGGACTTCTGTCTTCTCCGAGTTGAGCTTTAGACAGCTGCTGCTCATCCAAGCTGTGACGTCTTTCATTTCCTCCTGTAAGCTGAGTCTGGTGGTTTCGGGGTCCTTTGTGAGGGAGAGGATGAGCTGGGTGTTGTCGGCGTAGAATACTATGCTGAGTCCATGCTGTCTGACAATGGCAGTGGGGGGGCCAGCTGTAGAAGAGCGTGGGACTGAGCGATGATCCTTGGGGTACTCTGCAGTTGATCTCGGTGGGTTCGGAGAGAAAAGGCGGGAATCTGATCCTTTGGGTTATGCCGGCTAGGAAGGAGCGGAGCCAGTCGAGAGCTGTTCCCTGTATGCAGGCGTCATGGAGTCTGGCTGCGAGAGTGCGGTAGGAGACGGTATCGAAGGCTGCAGAGAGGTCTAGCAGGATGAGGGCTGTGGTGTGGCCTTGTTCGAGGAGCATGTGGATGCCGTCTGTGGTGGCGAGGAGGGCAGTCTCGGTAATGTGGTAACGGCGGTAATGTGGTTACGGCGGAATCCGGAATGGGAAGAGTCGAGGATGGTGTTCTCTTCGATGAAGTTGGTCAGCTGGGCGTTGACGATCTTCTCAGTGACCTTGGCTGCAAAGGGAAGGAGAGAGATGGGTCCTTAGTTTTTCAGGTCCGTCGGGTCTGCCGAGGGTTTCTTGAGGAGGGGCTTGACTTTTGCGTGTTTCCAGTCATCGGGGAAAGTGCTGGATTCGAAGGTGGCATTGATGGTGTGTCGTATATCGGGGGCTATGGCGGCGGCGGCTCTGTGGAAGATGTGCGGCGGGCAGGGGTCATTGGGACTCCTGAGTAAGTGCTCTACATGGCCGTGGTGGTGTCTTAGGTGGTGACCAGGGTCCAGGCGGTGATGGCGGGCTGGTTGTCGTCGCTGGAGGGAAGGGTGGAACCATGAGAGCAGCGTGGGGTTTGGCCTGAGCGGGCTGCTTTGACGCTCCGCCCAGGACAGGGAGTCTGTGCTATTTCTCCAGCCCAGCTGTTCAATACAGCCACAGCCGGGTTGGAGAAACCTAAGTGCATCTGAGACGGCCGGCCAAGAACACATGCCCACTTAGAAGTCCTTCTCCCCCCTCCCATGCCCCGCCCCTCCCTGCACATGCTGGCTCAGAGCCAGAAGCTAAAAAATAAAACAATAGTAAGATATTGTTTTATTTTTAGCTGCTGGCTCTGAGCCAATGGGACAACGCCACTCTGCCACTGAAGAGGATCCACCGCTGGACCCTGGAGGGGGAGAACAACCACTGTCAGAATGGTAATATTTCTCTTTAGCTTCCTCTCCTGGATCATTGTCTGCCTTTTTTTTTACTCACACCTGCTGGGAAATACAGGCTGTGTGATGCACTGAATTTGGGCTTTCTTTACCTTGTTTACGGTGTTG
The DNA here is from genome assembly GCA_963921515.1 of Calotriton arnoldi. Taxonomy (NCBI): domain Eukaryota; kingdom Metazoa; phylum Chordata; class Amphibia; order Caudata; family Salamandridae; genus Calotriton; species Calotriton arnoldi. The sequence goes on along the minus strand of CAWUFW010007739.1, from coordinate 88,781 downwards.
TCCTTTCATGTCTGAGCATTGGCTATCCTGTCACAAAGGCTATTTCTCTCTTTTTATGTCAACGTCCACACCAGCTTGTGAAATGGAAAGTGAAAATAGCTCTCAGACTCGGTCTCTGCTCCTGGCTGTCACAGCATCAGTGTATGCAACTATGGGGAGCAAATAGCATGTCGAATTCTATGGTTGACACTCCTTCCACTGGGAGGGGATCCCCTTAATTCCCAGGAAGTCTTTTCTCTCTGCAGACAGCATATGCCATGCCTTCCTCACACATCCGCTCAGTTGGAGAGCAGCACTACATTATGACAGCCCAAATCTGTCAATAATTATTCAGGATTATGTTACTCCTTAAAGGTCCTACTTTTGAACTAGAGGAACCTGCCAGTGCAGTGTAAGACAGGAATGAATAAAACCACTTGTATAGTGCGACAGCTACCCAAAATTGGCTTCCCTGCTGTAAAGTCCAATTTTGAAATGGAGATATCTTTATTATGTTAAAACACCAGTTAAAAGCAAGTAGCTTCAGTGACTTTCCTTCCACTCCAGCTGCTTCCAGTGTATTGGCTCAAACGCTCAAGAACACTAAGGGGCAAATTTACAAGAAAGTGACTCAGTGCAGAACGCAAGCCATTTGGCTGCGCCACACTGAGTCACTTTCAAAGCACAGGGATACAAGTTTGGAGCAGCCCTGATGGATATAGGAATGTTGTTATATGTCTTGGGTGCATACATGGAGAAGGCCTGTTTTCTTAGTTTTTTTATGTCTGTCCATCTCCAGTCTGGTGGTGTCTTAGCTATGAATATGCCAAGAGCCACTGGAAATGGTGAGTTTGTGAGCCAGATAGGCAAGGGTATCAGCTATAATTTTTCAGTAATTGATGCTGCTTGTTTTTACAATAATATGGGCTGCAAAGGGTAGTCATAGAAGTTCAATCCAGCTGGAGTTTTCCATGAACTGGATCACTATTTCTTTCTGGTGCTCGTGACTTTGCAACATTTCTTCACTCTGATATTGAAACTGATACCTTTGGCAGGATCTTCACTCGTACCAGTTTGGGATTCCCTTCTCTCCTCTCTGTATCCGCCCTGCAAACCTAAGCTTGACTCTTTGAATTAGTGGTTGTTGCCATAACTTTTCATGCACTTCCATCCACTGCGCAATTCCAGTACACCTCACAGCAGTATTAGTCACAAGTTCAACTTAATGTGACGCCTTCCATCTCAGTTCCAAGCATCTGATGGAAAACTTGGTTCTTGATCAGAATCAAATTGCCTGGTTGTAGTGGAAAGAACTGAGTTTCTTTAGTCGGTCCTTTTCCCAAAATCACCTGATTTGAGACACATTTCACAACGTCAGCCACACCTTTGCAGTAATCTAATACAATATCATCAGTTACAAATACAAGTGTAGCTGAGGAATGTATGGAATTCTCATAGCTCTGCACATCAAAATGTGAGGAGGTGAGAGACCAGTCTTTTTGTCTGGAGTATTTCTGGTGTCATGAGAACAAGAGGAACAGCATGAGGCACTTTACATTTGTGAAACCGCACACCTTGGTGAGTTTACTTCTGATGGTGCCATTCATATTTTCAACTAATCCTGATGATAGTGGGCAATAACTACAGTGGAACATTTGTTTGATCGTAAGTGCAGTACATAATACGTTTAGGACCTAGTTTTTTAAATGAGTTCCACGATCTGTCTCAATAGAAATTGGAAAGCCAAACAGCGGTATTAACTCTGTCAACAAGAGTTTGGCTACAGTCATGCTGTCACTCTTCAGACAATCACAAGAACATATTTAAGCTCATTAAAAACAGGCATTTCAATTAAGTCTGCCTGAAGTCTAGTAAATGGGCCTTCTGACTTTCCTTTATGACTCATCACCACCAGTGTATGCTTACCCTGATTATTTCTTTGTTAAGTAATGCATCTTTGACATGTCTTCTCCTACACTGCTTCATTTGTTTTATGCTAATACATTCCTAAAAATCCAACAATTACATCTCTCCCTACATGTGTGTGACCAACGTTAAATAATGTGTCATGGAATGTAACATTTGGTCAGGTAGCATATTGACTATCAGGAGTAACTCATTAAAATATTGTGATTTCTTTTACATCCAGTCAATTTCCATCTCTTTTTCTCATCCTCTGGCCCTTCCTCCTGGAGGCCCCTCTAATTTCACCTAATGTGGTCTATATTGAGTTCAACAAAAACAAATTGACATTATTTACATTTTCACAGCCCTTATATTGGTTTCACATTGCTCTGACTCTTTCACTGATGTTTGCTCATTTGATTCCCCTGTTACACTTTTAATGGAATAATATTTAGCCACTTGATCCCTATAAAATTATCCATTGTGACTATGTCATCACCAGTTTTGTAGGCTGTGCATTTGACCACTGATATTTCTCTAGGCTGCTGTACAGATTCTAAATGGTCAAGACTGTAGGGACATTCTTGATAGGAGTTTCAGAGGATGCCATAAAGCCACTTTGTGACCATAGCTGCCCAGAACCATGCAAATGTCACAAATAATGCATGTGCAAAGCAGCAAGTCACTTGTGCTGAAGTTACATTAGACAAATATAATGCTTCAATGATTTCAGAAATGTAACAGGCGCATAAGTAGCTTTTAGTTCTCTTTGATAGTCTCTCAAAGAAGAACTGTTGGACTTGGCCCTTTTCGCAGGGCTATCCCCAAACATTTTGCTTCTTCCTCCTATTTTCCTGACCTGCTGTTGTTGGCTTTAGGACTCTGGGCACTTTACCACTGCTGATCAGTGCTAAAGTGCATGTGCTCTCTGTGTAAATTGTTATTATGATTGGTTCTCCCTGATTGGCATATTTTGCTTTACTGGTCAGTACCTAGTAAAGTGCACTGGGTGTCCAGGGGCTGGTAAATCAAATACTACTAGTGGGCCTGCAGCACTGATTGTGCCACCCACATGAGTAGCCCTGAAAACATGTCTCAGGCCTGCCACTGCAGTGCCTGTGCGCAGTTTGATAACTGCCATGTCGACTTGGCAAGTGCACCCACTTGCCAGGCCCTAACCTTCCCTTTTCTTACATATAGGACACCCCTATGGTAGGCCCAAGGTACCCCCCTGGGCAGGGTGCAGTGTATGTGAAAGGTAGGACATGTACTGTCGTGTAGTTCCTATATTACTTATACAGGATCTGTGCGTTTGGATAACATAAACTGTGGGACTGGTGGCGGACTGATTCCGAGCACCCCCACCGGATACCCTAGACTGTCTGTATTAGCTAGCTCACAGTGCCGCTATAATCTCCTCTTATCACGGAGAGAATAGATTCTGGCAACCTCAGAACATGACAACCCTGATCCCTCAGAATCGTGGAAACAATATACTACCTTTCGCTCAGTCACCCGTGCTCACTTAGTTTGTCTCAGAGAGTTACACAGAATAAACAGGCTGGGCGTGTTCAATAAGTATTTATTGAACAGTTGTTATTCTAGTGTATAATAGATGAGCTGCAGCAACCATTAGACAGTAGCAGAGATATATGATTAGCAGTACTACGAAAGTGAAAGGATGGTATAGTTCTACCATCTTGCAGAAATCATGAATATATACAAGTACACAAAACACATGATAAAAAGTGCGTACTCCTACGATGCCTCCCTAACTAGATGTACCTAAATGTACCTAGCATCTATGTAGGTGTTATGCCAAGAATCCCTCTAGGATCTAGTCCACCCCATTACCTGAGAATGAGAGAATATGGGACCCCGTCCTGGTCTCGAGTTGGACACCCGCGAGGGATGTTAGACCACTGCTAGCTGGAGCATTTTCATGCAGGAACCTCAGCGTCTCTGGTCAGTGTGTCAGCCGGGAAGTCACGGTCTCCTCTATCTTCCTAAGCTTCCTAAGCAAGATGGGCTGTATATATACCCATGGGTCTCCTCAGGGGTCCTACCTTGCTGTGTTACTATGTCGGCCTAAAGGATGACGTTGGGCCTGAACTTTATACAGAGATATTATACAGGAGATGGTAATCCTACTGTTAATCCTGCTGTGCTTCCAAGAAGCCTCATGCATAATGTATGAGAATCGAACCAGGGAAAAACAAGCATTCTGAATGCAGTGTCATATCTAGGTAAAAGGTCAGTGCCTAAGAACCGTTATGTATGTAATGTAGGGAAGAATATAGGTGAAAGGTTGCAATGTTATCTGCGCCTATATAGGGTACCTACATGGAATATAACAGTACTGATGTGTGTAACATGTCCTGATAGTGAAATACTGCCAATTTCGTTTTTCACTATTGAAAGGCTGTCTTGCCCTATAGGACAGAAAGGGGAATGCTTTCTAGCATTTTACAAGCATATCCTCCCATAGGGATAAGACAGAAAAATAAAGTTTAGGCTCTCCAAACTCAGAATTTAATAACAAATCTTTTACTAAAGATGGTTTTTAAATTGTGTGTTTGAAAATGCCACTTTTAGAAAGTAGGCACTTTCTTGTTTAACCATTCTGTATGCCTCTGCCTGTTTGTGTATTGACTGTCTGGTTTTGGAGTGACAGGGGCTGGAGAGGTGCATTCTCTCAGACAGCCACCGGGGGGTTGATGTGTGTCCTGCCTTTCCTGAATGAGTCAGGGCTGGGCTGAATAGACCTGGGCTGCATTCAGAGTAGGGGGAGGAGTTCTCACTAGCACCTGAATAGGCCTGGTCTACATTTAGAGTAGTGGGAGGAGATTTCCCTTGCACCTGAATAGGGCCTGTCTGCCTTACACAATGCTGTCTCCACCTCCTGCCGGGCAGCTGCACCAGAAAGGACAGAACTGGTTTGGACTGGGCTCAGAGACCCTTGCACAAAGAGAACAAAGACATTTTGGGGTATAAGTATTAGACCTAAAACCCCTGAACTTTAGACTACTTCTGGAATCAAGAGGAACTTTTGCCAAAGAGAAGTGCTGGCGAAACTGAGGAGAAGTACTGCCCTTGCTGTGTGTCTGGGGTTGGCCTGCAGTTGCTGTTTCTGCCAAGGAAAGGAGAAGGACTTTGCTGTGTGCTGTGTCCCCTTCTTGAGGAAAGTCTCCAAGGGCTTGAGTAGAGCTTGCCTCCTGTTTTTAAGTCTCAGGAACACAAAGACTTCACCCCCAGCCACCCTGAACTTCCTTGCTGGGAGTTATGACCTGCCAGGAGTGCCTGTGACTGTGTGTGGCCTCTGGAGGTTATTTCTGCTACTGGGAGCTGGAAAGCAGTGCAACAATAATGAAAATCGATGCATCGCTCTTCTTGTGACAGTTTTTCCGACGCAACCCGTGGTGCGAGAAGAATCTCCCTGCACTACCGCGCCACTGCTGCAACCGACACAGCGCCTATCGCCGCTGCAAGAATCGACGCATCAAGGGATCACGGCTGAAGAAACCGACGCAGCGCCGCTCGACACCGCCGCATCGTTTGCCGACGCATCCCGGATTTCCATGCATCGTCCCTGTGCGGCATGTTTTCACCTATGGATCGGAGTCGTCTCAGAATCGACGCATCGCTTCCCCCTACAGACCGGACCCGACGCACCCCTCCCCTGTGTCCAGTGGAACTGTTGTTTCGCTTCCACGAAGGTCTCAGGAATCGACGCATCCCCTTGTTTTTCGACACTTCCCATTGCTGCGGCTGTTTGGCTTGGTGAATTTTGACGCAACAACAGGTACTTTGCAAGAAATCACGCATCCATAGTTTTCTATGGACTTAGTTGCTAAAACCTTTTGAAAGTCATTTTTCCTAATACTTGTATGTTGGATTTTTGTTGTTAAGTTTAGATAAAGATACTTTATTTTTCTAAACCGGTGTGGTGTCCATTTGTGGTGTTATCACTGTGTTACTGTGAGTGTTGGTACAAATACTTTACACATTGCCTTTGGGATAAGCCTGTCTGCTTGTGCCAAGCTACCAAGGGGGTGAGCAGGGGTTATCGAAAGTGTGTATCCCCCTTACCCTGACTAGAAGCAAGGGTCCCTATTTGGACAAAAGTACCTACCTCTGCCAACTAGAGACCCCCATTTCTAACAAGAACCATCTACAAACAAAGTCAGATCAGCTATTTCAAGGGAAACATCTTTGATATCTGGTCTTGGCGTGCTACACAATTCAGTCACATTAACACCATCATGGTCAGGATCTTCATCATCATCTTCATTGTTGTCTGGAATTGGCAGCAACGTTGCAGGATTTAGGTTATTGCACCTCTTGATTGAAATGATTTTAGCTGCCAATATTCCTGGCAAGAAGGATAATGGTCCAGGCTTTGATTCTCTCACGCATGGACTACGGAAATGCACTCTATCTAGGAGCTCCTAAGGCCACTACAACTAGACTACAGATTATTCAAAATTGTGCAGGCCGTTTGCTCCTAGATTTCCCTTATTGGCAATCGGCCAAACCTGCATTGAAAACTCTACACTGGCTGCCAATATTGGAAAGAATCAAATTTAAAGCACTCTGTATCACCCATAAGTCTTTCTGGGGAAAGGGACTGACGATCAATCAATCTATGATCATCCCTTACCACCCTAACAGAAGCCTCCGCTTGATGAACCTGTTGCTCGCCACCGTGCCAAAAATAAAGAGAGCAAGAAGCGGCGGCCGATCTTTCTCCTATAATGCGGCTAGGCTGTGGAATGCCCTTCCCAGCCACATACGTCAGGAATCCAACCATCTGTCTTTTCGGAAATTACTTAAAACGTGGCTTTTCAAAGTCACTGTCCAGTAAAGGTGTTGTCTTGGTCCGCGTCTTCAAACAGCGCTGGGATGCCTTAGGGTAGCTATGCACTCTATAAATGTTTCTTTCATTTCATTTCATTAATTTCATTCATTCATATTGTCTGCTCATACCCTGTGAGGAAGCTGTTTGTGAAATGCTGGGTTCTGGTGCAAGTCAACAAAATTTCAACTGAATGAGGAACAAACACAATGAGTGTATCCCCTATAACAATTCTTTCACTTTGTCTAATTGCAAGGAAATCAGCATGCAACCACTTTCAATTAACCAGAAAGAGCTACACCTACTGAATACTGAATCTAGTGTGCAAGGCCTGACAATTGAGATTGAACACTTTCTCATAATTAGGCATTCCGAGAGAGGGTGCACTGCACATATTCGCTATTAATTCATGGAAGCAGTTCATTCATTTGTCATCAAATGATTTCACATCCTTAATATCACTGTGAGTAAGTCACAGTAGAAGCTTTGCAATTAAGGAAAGCTTTGGGACCCACTGCTAACAGTAGTACATTATTGCCAGAAACATCCTCACCTCCCACTAGGTGGTTGGGGGATGCATCTTTGGTATTGGAGCCTCAGGTTCTTTAGAAATTTTCTTTGCTCCTTTCTAAATGTGATGATAATGATAAATCACTTCTTTTTTACAGTATTGCATCTTTGTGGATGAGGTATTATGACCATTGTCAGCAAGATCATTTAGGAGTGTGATTGTATCTAATTTTCAATCTCCTTTTGTCTTTGATGCCACTAGTGGGTCATCAATATACTGTACTAATACTTGGTTACAGGACAACTGCAAACATTTCAAATCTTTCTTTAGGATCTGACAAAAAATTGAGTGAATTTCTGTATACCTGACACCAAATGAGAAATTTCTTTTGGAGCTGAAATTCAAACGATATTGACTATACTCATGCAGAGGAAAAAATGCTTGTTATAAATCAGTGATTGTATACCGTTCTGCAGGAATCTGGAAAAATATTAGAGCAGGTTTTAGTATCACCAGACAACTTGAGACTTCAATCTGATTAATCTTTCTTAAATCTTGTACTATCCTCCGCCTACCACTCACCTATCACAGCGTTAAGTTGGCAAGCACAAGCGAGATTGACATCCCCTAGTGTGATTTTCAGGCGCTAGGACAGCACCCGGAGGAGATTTTTTCAACGCAGGCAGTCATGGGCAGTCACAACCATTTGCAATGAGAAAGCTGCTGTTCGAGTCGAAATTCTATTACAGCTGCAGAAAAACAGCAGTACCTTCTGGCATGCCATGTGGTGCAGTTAATGCTGATTTTGCAGTGTGGAACAAGCGCTTGGTGCTAAAAATCAGCACAACACGCCGATTCCGCTCTCTCGCGGAACTCCACGGAATCTTGCAGAATTTTTATGTAACTCCGTGGAATTCCATGGAGTGAAACTCTGTGAGTTCCATCCACCCCTAGTTTTATAATGCCTATCACAGGAGCATTACAAGGACTGCCTAGCCCTTCCATATAATGCCCTGTTCTATTTTTTTTATATGACAAGCTTCATGCCCTCTTCTTCTTCTTCTTGGGAAAATTTGTATTGCTGAATTCTGGGGTAAATGGCATTTGGTTTGACTTGTATTCTAAGTGGATCTGCAGTTTTTATAAATCGTATTTCTTTTCCTGTGAATTGCCATACTCTTCTTTAACTGTATGTCTTAAATCAAGAGGATGGCTACCTGTTGTAAGAACTGGGAACAGCTGGTCTTCAGATTCTCGTGATTTTATTTTAAAATCTGAATCTTGATGCTGTTTTTCAGTTGTGACATCACACAATTAATTTTGTAAAGCAAGTCTCTGCTAAGTACAATAACAGGAGTCTAATCACACAAATATGAACAAATATGAACTACTGACTGTTTTCCATTGACCTTTTTTTAACCAGGACATCTGCAGTAACCTGATTAATAATCTGTTTTTTGCTAATCCCTACAACATGGACCACTTTTCTGGAGAGGAGTAGATTTGTAATCTCCTCAGAATTAATTGTAGAGTGGCGAGCATCATTATTGATCGAAGATGAAACAAGGTAGCCATTCTCCTCACCATGTACACACAGGCCACTCTGATCTACCTCTAGGACTGCACCTCAGGCACCTTCATTGTGAATTTTTCTCTGGTGCAAAATTGAGGGAAATCATATCTGAGAGTCAATGGCTTTTGTTGATACCCTGATTTATATGGCATCTTGATTCTTATGTTTTGCTGCAACACCAGAGCACTGGGCCTATTTGTCTGGAACTGCCCTCGATTTTGCACATTCCAAAGAAGTCTGTTGGGCTGGGATGGACAGCCACGTCTGAATATGATTTGTTGTTCACTACATCTGAGGAACAAAATCATTCTGGATTCAGTCTACACTTGCACTTCCAGTGTACAACTTTAGCACAGATGTGGCAAGCAGTGCTCTTCTTTAGGAAATGTGTATTTGTATTATATGCATTCCCTCTGACTGACCCTGGGTTTGCACTATTTAACTTCTCATTTCCACTCCTTTCATCCCCTTTGTCCCATGCTTTCCAGGCTGCACAATATCTGAATAAGAATTCATCATCTGATTTCTGTTGTTTCTCTGAATCAGCTTTGTCTGCTCAGTCATGATCTTCTCTTTGTTCTTTTTCTGCTTTACATCAAAATAATCATTTTAGTATGTGGCATTCTTCAGAATCTCATCAATACTTTTAGGGCCAGATGTAGCAAAATAGGATTTTGCGAGTCCTTAATAGCGATTTTTTGCAAATCGCTATTAAGGACTCGCAAACTGCTATGTAGGTAGGAATCTGCTAATATTTAGCGATTCCTACGCATTCCTTATTTACGACTCGCAAATTGTGAGTCGCAAATAAGGAATGGCCTCCCAATCATTCCTAGGGGCCAAGAGGCCCATAGGAATGAATGGGAATAGCGTGCGCAATTTGCGAGTACCTAATAGGTACTCGCAAATTGCGCAGGCAATTTCAGGGATGCAAGGGTTCCTAAAGGACACCCTGTTGCAACCCTGAAATGTGCAGGTGTGCACATGTGGCGCACATACATGCCTAAAGGGCATGTATGTGTGCCACATGGCACTTCGAAACATGCATAAAATTGCATTTTTAAAGGAAATAGCAATTTACCACCAACCTGAAGTTGGTGGTAATTTGCGATTCCTTACAGCAAAATCGCAATTTGCGATGTCTCCCACAATAGCAGTTAGGGAATCGCAAATTGCGATTCTCTAAATGCTTCTGCAAAATAGGGAATCGCAAATTTTGCGATTCCTTATTTTGTGAGTGGGTTTTTCACTTCCTACATTGCACAGGGCTATTTTGCGGTCGCAAACGTTGAAATTCTGCGAATTTCAGCGTTTGCGATCGCTATTTCGCTTCCTACATCTGGTCCTTAGTCTGCCAACACATTACATTTTACTAAATATGAAAAATAAGCTCTGGATGCAAACCCAAAACAAAAGCCAATACATATCCGCTAACACCTTCTTTTTTGGGCTCTTCAACTCAGCTGTATTTGCTATAAATCTGTATAAACCTTTCATAATAAGCATGCAATGACTTTCATCTCTTGTGTAGCTCTAATTATGTTTGCCCTGTTCACTTCATTCTCTGGCACTTTATTTTTCAAAAGCTCTATCACAGCTCTGTACTTTTTCATGAGTACTTCAGCATTGATAGATGGAAATCTAGCCTGTTCTCCAGTTGGCCAAGCAACACCAGCAGAGCACCTTCCCCATAAATCACTGGCAACAACAGCTTCATATAATGAATCCAAATCAATCCAAAGCATCTTCCAAAGTGTCACCAACCTATGAACCACCTTATACCACTTTTTAGGTTCCTCTCTCAGTTTTGGAACATTTGTTGTAAAGACATAGAGATCACCCCTGTTCCAAGGCAGATACATACAATTCCCTCAATGCACTTCCCTTAATGCAAATTCTGTTTCTGAATCACTAATGGCCATTTTCTGTTTTTTCTCGGTCTCATTCTTTTTCATACTAGTTTTCTTTTTCACTTTTCTTCAAAACTCGCCAATCGTTAACGTAAATCTTTATGTTGAGCATTCAAAGTTGCTAGAAACGTTTCCTCTTTTTCTGCTTCTCTCAATTCCATTTTACAATTCCTCTGTAAGCCTTTTGTTCCGGTTATACCAATTGCATATTCGTTGGATAAATCCTTAAGATTGGTATGTGCTTTAATTACACACCTTGCTGCTTCGATAATAAGGTATTTCAATTCATTTACATTGTATGACACTATTCAGTTTAAATTGATTGTTCCCTGCAAAATATCTCCAAATTCAACATTGAAGAGTGCAAAATTAATCTCTTTCCCTCTAGGAAGTGTAGTAGGCACAATAGTATCCCTACTAGTATTAGGTAAAGCTGTAATTGTAGCCTCAGGCAGAGCACAGGCACTCGCAGTTGTACTTGTTCTCGCTACTGCAAGCACTGTCATTCGCTGTGCACTTGTACTCAGTTCACCTCCCGTGCCCGTATCAGATGTCAGAGATCTCTGTGCTTGTGCTTACATACCATCAGGGGATGGAGGAGAATTCAATAGATCATTTAAACAATTATCCTCTTCTTCTGAATCTTTTTATGTGTCTTGTTTTTCACTGTCACCTTTAAACCCATCAGCTTTCTTTTGTCTAATTCCCCACTTGGTTTCTAACCACTGAAAAATGTACAATGTTAGAAATTAGGTTACTGGTTGACTAGGGTGTGAGCCCTGGTCAAGCATCAACCATAATCCTAGTCAGGGTAAGGCACAAGCAAACCCCAAGTTCACCTGTGCTCAACCCCCTGGTAGCTTGGCACAGAGCAGCCAGGCTTAACTTAGAGGCAATGTGTAAAGCATTTGTGCAACACTTCAAACAGTAAAACTGTGAAAACACCACACAAAAGATCCCACACCATGTTAGAAAAATAGAGCTTAATTAAATAAATAAAACAAGACCAAAACAACAAAAATCCAATTAGTGCAACTAAAGGAATGAATATTTACTGAATAAATGGTAACAAAGCACCTAAAAGCATAAAGTGCCAGCCACAGCTATCTGGTTGCGATGGACCGGGGCAAAGTCAAAAGTTCAGGCTGACCGCCATGGAGCACAGATAGGATACAGTGTCAGATTAGTCCAGCTGAAGGTTTACCTTCTCAAGTTTTGTGACAAGATTCCTGTTTGGGTGGAAGAAGATTGCTTGGAACACAGTCATTGGTGTGTCATTGGTGGTGGTCAGCGTGGCGTTTGGAGCAGGTCAGGCATCACGGACATGGGGGCTGGAACTTTGTACTGGCTGTCCACATGGGTGAGCTACGCTTGCTGTGGTAAGAGATTGACTTTCAGCACATCGCGCTGGTTTTCCGTGCAAGCAGTACAGTTCTGGTGCGGAAGGGCCCTTTCGTGGTCGCGAAGAACACAAAAACTTAAATGTAAGAGCTTGAGAGCCACACCAAAGGCCCAGAGCCTGAGAGGCTTCTCTTGGGGGTCAGGAACCCACTGAAGACCGGTCCAGGAGTTGTGGGGAAGCCTGTTATGTCCCTGAGCCATTCATCAGGAAGCCAGCAGACTAATCCTTTGAGTCACTCTGGGGTCTTAGGTGCAAGGTGGAGTTGCAGTTCCAGTTCATCTTCCCCAGGCGAGAGGGAAGTAGGCAGCAGGTCAGCACAACAAGGCATCAGCTCCTTCTGAGTAGTAGTCCAGCAGAGTGGCAGTCCTTGTAGCAGCACAGAAGTCCTTCCTCCTGGCAAAGTATCCACAGGTCCAGAAGTCTACTGAAGTGGTGGTTTCTGAGGTTCTTCTTTTATACACAGTAGTGCCTTTGAAGCGTGGAGAAGCTTCTATAGGCCTGCCTTTGAAGTGCACAGATGATCTGCCTCCCATGCCCTGGCTCCAAGGCGGCTGATGATGTTAGGCCCTTTGTGTGGAGACAGGACACTGCCTATTCAGGAGCAAGTGAGACTGGGCCCAGCTCCTCCCTCCCATCCTGCCAGTGATAGCCCATTCAGTCACACAGAAGCTCCCATTGTTTCTAGCTGTCTAGCAGGAATACAACATGTCCAACTGTCAACTCTGGTCATGTGACCAGAGACAGGCTGCAGGCACCAAATGACTATGGCAAGAAAATGCCAAATTTTTAAAAGTGGCATTTTCAGAATTGCAATTTAAAACCCAACTTCACCATAATTTAGGATATTAAATTATGATCCCAGAGACACCAAACCAGTTATCTCTTCCCATTTGGAAATTACACTTATAAAAGGTAATAAGGCAACTCCAATGTTATCCTTTGGGGGAGATAGGCCTTATAGTAGTGAAAAACAAATGCAAGAGTTTTTCACTACCTGGACATGTAAAACTTTAAAGTACACTCTTTCGGATTCAAACTCTTTATGGGTTCTGACTAATTCCATTTTCATCTGATTCTTAGAAAAGGAATGCTTTCCTTTATGGACCACACTTTTAATACATTTATTATATATGACTTTATTAAACAATATTGATTTTATATTGCTGTCATATATTGACTATTGATTAATCTGAATTAACCTGTGATTTGCAATAGAGATGATCTACTTAAAAATTTGATTAATAAAACCCTTTAAACTTACACCAACTCTCTTTATTGACTGGAATTAGATTAATGATTGTGATGATAATTTATATGATGCATTGCTTTCGTATTCTCTAAAACAACGGCAAAGATCTAATAGACCAGAAGCTGAGAATTAAACAGGGTGCAAATTAGCCCGTTTGATGAAAAACCGTGATATTTGAAACTTTTGTGAACTGATTTCCCAATCCAGCAAACTAGGTAGCCTAGATATGGTATACGTTATAAGAAGAAGAACTATAATTATTTATCCTGAGTTAGAGTAATGCCCAAATCCCATAGCCTAAAGCCCAGAATCTGAAGACTAACATGGTGCAGTTTAGAAGGCGGTTGATGTATTGTAGGTGTGAGTATTAATAGGGTTTTACTTTGCAGTTGTTGTTGATTTTGTCGCGTGTTACTGTTGGATGAATTATTGATTTGTATGTGCCTTTTGTGAAGAAGTTGAAGAGGTTATCGGGCTCGATGTGGTCTAAGATCTCTGGATATTTGCATTGCTATTGAAATGAAATGAAATATGGTATTTGTTAGAGCGCACAGCTACTCAAGCTAGAGTGTCCTGGTGCCTGGACAGCGGGGGAGAAAGAGTGAAGAATACCCAGTTAGTGATTAAAAAGCCAAGTTTTTAGATTCTTCCTGAAGGAAAGTAGGTCTGTGTTTAACCTCAAGGCCTCCGGAAGGCTGTTTCACAGCTTCGCACCCCAGGAAGCCAAAGGATCTGCCTCCCGTACGTGCCAGGCGTATCCTGGGCATGCTGGCCAGGTTGGCATTGGAATAACGCAGAGGTCTGGAGGTAGTGTAGTGATTAACCCGTTTGATTAGGTAGCCGGCTCCCGCTTTGTGAAACGCTTTGAAAAAGATGGTCAGGGCTTTGAAATCTATCCGTTCTTTTATGCGGAGCCAATGTAGGGATGCAAGAATCGGAGTCATATTAGATCTGGGATTGGGTTTAATGATGGCTCTGGCCACCGCGTTTTGAACCACTTGTAAATGCTGGATCAGAGATTTGGGAAGGCCAAGGTACAGGCAGTTGACATAATCAAGCTTTGAGGTTACCATCGCCTGCACCACTATCTTTCTGCTCTCCAGTGGAAGCAATGGCAGGAATTTTTTTAGCATACGGAGTATGCCGAAACAAGTGCCAGTGAGATTATGATTCTGAGAGTGCATGGAGAGTGATTTATCAATCACAATACCTACATTTTTAGCTTTCTCCTTTTCTGCGGGTGGAGGTGGAAGATCTTCGGGCCACCAGGAGCTCCATTCAGAAATTTCTGGGTTTCCAAAGAAAACCACTTCCGTTTTGTCTGGATTACACTTAAGCTGATTAATCTTAGGTCAGTTGAACACCTTTGTGAGACAGGCCCTGATCCTTGCCCCATCAAAGTCTAATGGGCCGATTCCAATGTCGGACGGACTCAGGTCCGTCCGACATCGGTCAGGAGCCGTAACCGACCGACCTGCTGTCGTCAGTTACGGCCCTGCAAGTACGATGCGACTGAACCCTGTTCGGTGGCACTCGTATACTACACAATGGGAGCATGCATTCCGAGCGGAATGCATGCTTGCATTGTGGAAAGCAGGGGTGCAGTTCATCCCTGGACCCTGTGGCCAGCACCCCAAGGTGTCTGCCACCGCATGCAGGGATCAACAGAGGGGCACCATAGGTGCCCCCAGGCCGCCATTCTGCGGCCTCGCACCCATGGGGGCCCTCAAAGACAGTTACCGACTGCCTTTTCATGCCGGAAAGACCGGCACGAAAAGGCAGTGAAATACTGCCATCGTACTCCCTCGGTCGTGAAGAGGCGGCCGGGGGAGTACTGTAGGATTACCGGACGGCGGACTGGCTCTCCGAGCCCGTCGTAAGCCATCCGGAAAACCGAGTCAGATTCCTTTCCGACCGAGCCCATCGGAATGGCTCGGTCGGGAAGGAATCCGGCCGGCACATTCCGATTCGGTCGGAAGGGCTCCGACCATCGTTCGGTGCCCTTCCGGCCAAAATCGGAATCGGCCCCTAAGTCTTTATCACAGGTGAATATCAGCTGAGTGTCGTCAGCATAGGAAACAATCTTGGCGCCCTCTTCCTCTACCATGGATGCAAGGGGGGATAGATAGATATTAAAGAGGGTAGGGCTGAGAATGGAGCCCTGAGGGACACCAACATCAGAGGCAGGCACCGGGGATGAAAACGGAGGGAGCCAGATATCCTGAGATCTATTACCCAAAAAGGAGGATATCCATGTCAAGGCGGTCCCACACAGGCCGATGTCTTTAAACCTGTTTAAGAGCCTATCGTGTGGGACCATATCAAAGGCCGCCTACGGTCGAGCAATATCAGAATGGCCTTGCCTCCCTGGTCCAGTCTACCCCTAATGAACTCAGTCACTTCCAGCAAAGCGGACTCTGTACTGAAGTTAGCCCTAAAGCCGGATTGGGATTCATGAAGAAGCTTCCCATCTTCAATGTGTTTTTGCAAGGCCTTGTTTACATGCTTCTCTAGTACCTTAGAGAGGGCTGGAAGCAGAGAGATCGGCCTATAGTTAGCCGGATCCATCCGGTTGGCGTTAGCCTTTTTTATCAATGGAAGAATCTTTGCGTGCTTCCATAATTTTGGCATAGTGCCTGAGGAAAGGGAGGCATTAAGGAGCTGATGTACTGTAGGGTTAATACTGGGGGCTAATAAGGTCAGGATATTTGCTGGGCAGGGGTCAGACGGGGAGCCCGACTTAATGTTTTGAAGGAGGGAAAATGACTCTTCCAGCTGGAGCGCCAGGAAAGCGTGTAAAGATGGATGATCCAGGTTTTGAAATTTACTGTTAACACTATGATAGAAAGACAGCTCATCTTCCGAGATGCTAGAGAAAGCTTGTTGGATCAAAGAGATCTTTTTATGAAAAGATTGGGCAATCTACTTTGACCATTCTTCTGTGCATGGCCCTTCAAATGAGCCGGCCTTCGGTGAGGTGAAGGATTTCACTATGCTGAAGATTTCTTTACTTTTGTTTTTGGAAGTTTCAATCTTGGTTTGGAAAAAGTTCTTTTTGGCTGTTTTTACCAAAGAATAGTGGGTTTTTAAATTTTCTTTGTAAACCTTCCTGTCCTCCAGCAGGTAGGATTTGCGCCATTTCCGTTCCTTTTTTCTACAATTCCTTTTACTGGTTCTAAGAACATCACTAAACCAGGGAGCCGGGGCAGCTGACCTCTTGGAGGAGCGGGTGACAACCGGAGCCGCTGCCTCGATATTGGCGCAAAGCCAAGAATCTATTTGAAGGGCGCCCAAATCCGGGATATTAGACAGCTCTGGTAGGGAGCGTCCAAGGGCATCGGCTAACTTTGGGATGGATATTTTATGGAAGGCTCTATAGCTGGAGGTCCTTTGCCCTACGACCGCCCTGGGGGTTGAGCCAGAGTGAGGGATATCAAATTTAAGAAGGAAGTGGTCAGACCAAGTGATAGGAGAAGGAGGATCGGCATAGATATAGAGATAAGTGTAGAATACTCTTTATGTTTTTTCTTGTCTGCTAGAGATTTGTGGTGTAGGTCATGAGTAAGGCTCCCTGTTTTCCGTTTTTACGGATTTTTACAGATAAATACAGACAGAAAACAATGTGTTTTCTGTCTGCATTTATTTTTAAGAGTGGATAAATACAGAAAACTTGCTTCTTTTACGTGACTCTTCATGCTGTCTTTCATGAATTTTAACCCAACAGCTGAGCAGATGGACAGCATGGGAAATCAAAAAACAGGATGACATTTCTTTAAATAACTACATGTGCCAACATACATTTGTGGTATAATGCTGATATTTGCCAGTGGATGTACTGTTATGTAATATTTGGCAACTCAAATAGCTAAAACACGACAGACATCAAAGTATGAGCGCTCATCTATCATTTAAATATATATGGAAATGTACAGTTTTACAACTACATTTATACGCAAAACACAAAATAAATATGGATAAATACAGATAAAATGGCCAAGAAAAAAATATGGATAAATACAGACGGAAATGTTAAAAAAATAAATACCATAAAACCAGGAGCTCTAGTCATGAGGTACCATTGACTACACAATTGAGATAGGGATTATAACGAACTGTTGTAAATGCACTAATATAGATTGATGTTGGCAGTACCAAATTGTGCAAAGGGTGAAACTACATTGATTAGGGTCATTTTGAGCTGGTCCAGATTTTATTTGTGTGTGTGAAATTCTTTTTATGTTTGAAAAGTCAAAGGGTGTAAAATTTGTAATATTCTGATTGTTGAATTACATATGTGTTCTTTAGTGGAGCAGACAAAGATTGTTTAGTTGTGTTCACTTAAAGTTTTAGAATTTGTGTATGAGAAAGATTGTAAAGGAGGGTGAGCTGCTGCAAGGAGTAAGATCAAACATCATAGTGTGCTGCGTTGTGATTGGTTGGTTGGTGTACTGTTACGCTGTTATTGGTTGATGATGACACAGAGTGCCACACTGTTATAGGTCAATTGTTGTGTAAGTGCTGAATTGAGATTGGTTAGTGAGTCTTCAAATGTTAAAGCTTTTACAGTATTGGAGATAAATAATTCTGATGTTTACGGAATAGAATCAAAACATTTGTGAAGTTGAATTAAGTTGTTTATAAACTGTTCAAACTTCAGAAATCATGAAAAGTTTTAAATATTTTAAGAATATTGTGAGAGGAGATGCGACAATTCTGGTACGGGAAGGTGAAGAAGAGCCTTCCGAAGGTATGCCTGCACATTATAAGGCAATGAATGTGGGGTACTTACATGTTTATTTTATTTATTTTTTTTATTTGAAAGGTTTTATATAGCGCTGGCTAGACCCGGAGGTATCAGAGCGCTTTACATGAGTATCAGACCATAGTTGCAGGTTACATCGTTACAAAGGTTGCACAGTTATTAGAGCATAACTACATAATTACATGTTAGGTCGAGGCAAACAATAATTACATGTTAGGTCGAGCCAAACAATAAGGACAATATACGTAAGGGAAAAAGCAGGCAAGGATAGAGATTCAGGGGAGAGGGGGTAGGAGCAGGGGAAGTAGACAGAGAATGAAGGAGGGAAAGAGGAGGGGGAGGGTGCGAGACACAGCAAGAAAGAAGAGGAGGAAGGTGACGGGGGCACAAACCGGTAGACGAGTAATAGCTGCGTCCAAAGTCCAGTAAGCTGTGATCCCAGGTGAAGTGGTATCATTCCCCCAACTCCGTTGCGAGAGGCTCCCTTTACGCAGTGGACTCTCTCAGAGGGGTCTCTGAGACTCCAAGCCCTACCTGCTGGATCCTTCCCCAAAAAGGGGAGAGGGAGTGCTTTGGCAAGGGGCGCCATACCGTACCTCAACTGAGAGTGGCTCCCTTGGCACTGTGGACTCTCTCAGAGGGATCACTGAGTATAAATAATTGGATCTTTCCCCAACAAGGGGAGAAGGAGTGCTTAGTTAAAGGGCACAAGGGACAGGGGGCTAGGCGGCGTAGAAGGCAAGGGGAGAGATTCAGGGAAGAGGGGATAGGAGCAGAGGAAGTAGACAAAGAATGAAAGAGGGAAAGCGGTGGGGGAGGGTGAGAGACAGAGCATGAAAGGGGGGGTGAAGGGGACACAAACCGGTAAACGGGTAAAAGCCACGTCCAAGGTCCGGTAAGCTGTGATCCCAGGGGAAGTGCTATCATTCCCACAACTCTGCTGCGTGAGGCTCTCTTTACGCAGTTGACTCTCTCAGACGGGTCTCTGAGACTCCAAGGCCTATCTACTGGATCCTTCCCCAAAAAGGGGAGAGGGAGTGCTTTGGTAAGGGATGCCATACCATACCTCAACTGTGCGTGGCTCCCTTGACGCTGTGGACTCTCTCAGATGGGTCACTGAGACTCCAGAGTATGAATATTGGATCTTTCCCCAACAAGGGGAGAAGGAGTGCTTAGTCAAAGGGCAACAAGGGACAGGGGGCTAGGAGGCGGGTCAGAACTGGCAGGTCAACAGAGGGGGAACAAACAGCAAAAGAAAAAAATCACATTAATTACAAAAAGATAACACATTCAATACAAGGGTAAATTAGTGATCCAGAAAAAGACAGGATCCACGAAAGGCAAGGGTCAGGGAGGACAAAGGGAGGGAGTCAGCGAGTTGAAAAGTCCCACAAGGAAGAGATAGAAATAGCAGAAAAGGAAATGTATACGTTGTAGAGTCATTCAGGAGAGAGATGCAAACGGGAAGGCTCAGAATCACAAAATAGTGATATTAAGTACAAAGAACTACTACATATACTAGTGGTTAGAGTTGTAACTATGCAAATAGTAAATTCACTCAGGGTTCCATTTTCACAATGATTAGGCTAAAAACGATTGTATATTACTTTTCAACAGAGTGAACGGATAAATAAGACATCCAAGGGGTAGAGAGAGGGAGGGGAGGGAGATGAGATAGGTGATAGGAGAGACGGGGGCCTAGGGGGAGAAAGAGATAAGGCTGTCCAGCCGAGGAGCAATGTCTGAGGGTCGGCAGGATGAAGTCCAACGGACCGAGGGAGAGGGCAAGAAACAACAAAATGGTGGCTCCGTTCGCGATCCGCCATTTTGCGCCCCCCGGGATCGAGGGACTGGTCCCTGTCAGGCAACATGTTTGTGGCTTTGTCAATGGTGCAAGATCACTGAAAAGGAAGCTCCTTTGAGCTTTACAAGATATGGTACATTTGAACTGGGAGTAATTGAAGGGTTGAGAGAAAAGTTATATGAGATGAAGCCACAAACTAGACCCACACAATACGAAGCGTTAAACATTTGGGAGAAAAGAACACATGCTAAAAAGAAAGAGAAATACCAGACCAAATTTAGAAGACCAGTGTGTACTTATGCAGATGCTCAATGGGATTAACAACAAAAAAATGGAGAAAAACCATAGTCGAAGTAACTAGGCTGTGTCCAGCCATAACTAATGACAAACCTGAGAAGCCGAAAAAGAAAAAGACTGAGGGAAAAGATGATGAGTGAGCTACAAAGAAATCAGATTCTGAGAGTGATTCAGGGGATGAAATATTGGATGCATTATTAGCCGCGCATCCACCACCTCATGTGGCCCCTGAAACAAATGCTGAAGGTACCTTGACATCTAATGTAACAGTGGCCACAGCTCCTGTTGACCTGAATACAATTCAGATTGAAAGACCATTACAGATGACATAGCCTGTTTTACAACTGAATGTCGTGCCTGCATGAACTGAGAATGTTCCTATATTGATGCTTCCAAATGTTACTACTTCAGTTGTAACTGTACCTGCACCCGTTACTAGGGTGGTGATAGCACAAGCATTAGAGATTCACACAATGACTGCTCCGATTAATATTGTTCCAAATACAGTAGCACAAGGAGCTGTTGGAGGAGCATCTAGACAGGGTTTATCCTGAAATCACAGAAAATACACAGATTGTTTCTTAGACACCACCGCAAACAGTTCAATCATTGAAAGAAGGGAGAAAGATTGCCTTTATGACACAACAATAGAGAGTGAGACTACACTATTTGAAGATGGGAGTTTTCCGCCACGGTTTGAAGAAATGACTGAAATAAAAAGTCAGATAATCAGGTTCCCATTACAGGAAGGGGAGACCATTGAATGCCCTGGGATTAAAAATAGAATTAGAAGAGATTTAGAGAGGATGTTTAGATCTTGAGCATGTGACCCGATACTAAGAGAAGGAGCTGATATATTTGTGTAAAGAGATTACCAGTCGTGCAGCAGTTACTAATGATAAATTGACCGAATTAGTCAGAAAATATATAGTCGAAAAGTTTTCCATTTTAGAAATGTTTAAGGGTACAATTGGATGTGTTCTTCAGGAATGCGTTTACACATCACTGAATTAGTACAATGCGTATGTAAGCGAAGTGAATTTGATAAATTAGAGAGCAAATGGACAAAAAAAATTAAAAAAGGAACGGTCAGAGGCAGATGAAACAAATAATAAACAACCAATAGGTCTCCCAGATGAAGGAAAAGCTTTAGCTCATCCATTGAAAGACATAGCAGGAGGAGCATATGTTCATGTACCGTGGATCTGGGGAGATCTTCAGCATTTACAAATATTTTTCCAAAATCTAGAGACAACCCTGTACAGTAGTACACTCAAGTTAACAGATTTGTTAAGATTTCAAAAGTGCTGTGGATTGATTTGAATACATTCTTTGACATTGTAGTGCCGAATGATTTGTGGGCTGAATGTAAAGTTGCTGTACAATGGCCACGTGGAGAGCCAAAAAGAGATGCTTACACTAATGCACCACCTCCTGCGGTCATGGAAAAATGTGAAGTGATGATTGCATTTCTGAAAGGCAAAGTTCTTCCAAAGGGTGAAGATTACAAGAACTACACAACAGCCAAAATAATCATTGCATGAGTGCTATGAGCTGTCGCTCCAGGTGTTTCATCAGCACAGTGGAAGAGAATATCCATGATATGAGGATTTTTGTGTCTCATTTTGTTATTGGGTTAGGACAAGAGATCAGTACACACTGTGATTTGCTGGCATACAATATTGTTGGATGAGATTCTGAGATATGCAAAGCATTGCAGTGAGTTAAGAAGTGAAGCAGAAAAAGCTAAAGGAGAAATTCATGTTGGCCCAGACGAAGTTTGATCAGAAAGGTTTTCAAAATCAGTTGTATGCAGGGCATCAAGGTGGAATGCAAGGTGTTGGAATGCAGACTAAAAATGTTCAAAGAGGACTTGGCATTTCACAGGGTAGAGGTATTCCAGTTTTGAATTCTGGTATAGATGTTACAATGTTGAAAAAGACCCCTTGTCAACTTTAATAAAATCGGGCACTGGAAGAGGAAGCGTAGACTTTATCTAGATAGAGTAAATGGAAATGGCCAAGTGCAAGGAGGAAATCAGATGCATATGCAAAATGTACCACTTCAGCAGATGCAAATGGTAATGCAGAAACAGGTTACAATGATGCAGGTTCCACAAGCCCAGATGGTCCCACAAAACATGGGAAATTCATTTAATATTGTCAGATGTAAATCTAAATCAATTTCAGAATCAGAACCCGTTCCAACAAATGTTAGATAATAACAGTTTTGGCTCCGATAATTCCCATTGGCGGTGCCTGACGGGAGGAAAATTGCGTGCTTGGGGCAGTCTCGGAGGTAGACTAGAGTGGACCCTTTGTAGAAGGAAAGTTAATGGCCACCATGTGTCATTTTTGATTGACCATGGTGCTACCTGATCCACAGTTAGAACAGTGGAAGATCCAAGTTGTAGGAGTTTCAAATAGACAGATTACCAACCCTGTTTCAGAAAAGGTTGCTGTAAAAATTGGTTCATTTGAAGATAAGCATCAGTTTGTTGTCCGTGATTTTAGTACTGTAAACTTGTTAGGGAGCGATTTAATGTGCAAGTCAAATTGCACAATTTACTGTACAATTGATGGTGTTGAATTTCAAATGCATGATGAGGATGTAGAGTTTAAAATGGCCCAACAAGAAAAAGCTGTAGGATTATATCCAGTTAGAACAATTGAAGAATTATATCCAGATTTAAAAGAGACAGTAAACCCAGAAGTGTGGGCTTTTACATGAAATTATATTAGACTAATTAAAGGTGTAGTACCTGTCCGAGTTACAGTGAAACCTATTGTTGTGCATCCTAGAAAACCACCATATAATATGAGCCCAGAAACAATTGCAGAAATAACCAGTAATCGAGGACATGCTGACAAGGAATTTTAAGAGAAATTGTTGAGAGTCCTTGCAACTCTCTGATCATGAGTTTACAGAAGTCCAATGGTAAATATCGGATTGTGCAGGACCTCCAAAAAAATTACAGCATTGATGTTCCATGTTGTCCTGTGGTATTGAATTTAGCCACCATACTTTTACAAATTTTGTGCACAGCAGAATGATTCACTGTCATGGACTTGTCAGGCTTTCTTCACTATTCTATTGCACTAGGACAGCCAGTACTTGTTCTCAGTCATATTCAGAGAGAAAGTTTTGGCATGATGCTGAGTTCCACTTGGGTATACAGAGAGCCCTTCCATTTTTAACTAGAGCCTGAAAATAATCTGGAGTCTCTACAGATGCCCTACTGTTCACTTCCCATGCAATACATTGATGATCTGCTTGTGGCATCAAATACTTGAAGAGCTTTTAAACAGGCTACAATTACACTTTTAAATCACCTGGCTGAGAACAGACACCAAAGGGGTTATTTAAGAGCCTTGCATCACTTTTGCACCACATAAAGTGATGCATGTGTGACACAGGGCTCTGAATCAGACTTATGAAGCTACGCAAAGTCACCCTATGTGACTTTGAGTGGCCTCATAAATCTTGAGTAAGAGGGCTCAGTATAAATCACTGCGTCGCCTTACTCTGCGCTCAGGAGGCGTTCCATGGCCATTTCTCCTTGTTACGCCTCACCTCGGGAGACAGAAGGTTTTGTCACTTCTTCAGGTTTACATACTCTTGTACATCTGGGGAAGTGTCACAATTCATAGGTGTTATTATATGGTAAACCCACCGCAACTCCATGGAATACCTTCCGAGCACAGAATAAGGCAATGCAGAAATTTGCGCTGCCTTGCTTTACTTCATATCTATGAGGCCATTCAAGGTCACGCATAGTGGGTTTGCGTGGCCTCATAGATATGAATTTGTGATTTGACCCGCCGGAGCGTCACAAAAAGTGATGCTCTGGCAGTGCAAGGGACTCGTAAATATGCGTAAATAACAAAGATGTGCTTGATCCATTTCCATTGGATAATGAGTGCTTAAAAGCTTTCCCAGAGCTGAGAAAAACTCTCTCTCATGCCCCGGCACTAGGAACGTCTGCTTACACTAAGATGTTTACATTGTTTTGCTGTGAGAGGGAAGGCTGTGCTCTCTCAGTGCTTACTCAGATACATGGAGATACACAAAGTCCTGTGGCTTGTTTTTCAGCTGCACTTGACCCTGTAGGCGCAGGACTGCCTTAAATCAGTGGCAGCTGGTGGAGTTATTATTGAGATGAGGGAGAACATAGTGATGAGATACGCTTTAACTCTTATGGTCCCGCACTCTGGCGAGATTTTCCTCACCAGAACAAAAACCCAGTACATGACTAATAGTAGGCTCACCAATTATGAGCAACAGATTTTAGCAGTGGATAATATAACTCTAAAGCACTGCCAGATTTGAAATCCATCCACACTACTCCTGGTAAATGAAAATTGCAATGGAGAGGAATTTGAGCATGATTGTCTAGATGTCACAGACTTATTCACCAAGCCCAAGCCAGACATAAAAGATGAATCTTTGATTGAGCCTGATTATGTAATGCTTGTCGGTGGCTCATGTTTGAGACACAATGAAGGTACCGTGAAAGCAGCTTACACAGTCTGTACAATTCGAGAACTTGTAGAAACTTCCAGGCTTCGAGGTATGACTTCAGCACAAGTAACAGAATTAATTGCCCTAACAAGAGCTTACAGTTTACTAGCTCAAATGACAGTGGCCATGTTAGAAATGGGGTCTCTGGTTGGTAGTGGTCCAAGTAGGGACACTAACTCTAGTAAGGGTAAGGTAAGCACACATCTGAGATAAACCCTGCTCACCCCATTGGTAGCTTGGCACGAGCAGTCAAGCTTATCTCAGAGGCAATGTGTAAGCATTTGTACACATATACAGTAACTTAGTGAAAACACTACAAAAGGAGACCACAACAGTTTAGAAAAATGGCCAATATTTATCTGAATGAAACAAGGCCAAAACAACAAAAATCCAACAAACACAAGTCATAATATCACTTTTAAAAGCTTAAGCAAGTGTACTCCAAAGAAACTAATGGATGCATTTGTTTTAGCACAAAGTACCTAAGATGCATCAAAAATCAAATATGGTGCCAGGTGCAGGGGAGGAGAGGTGCCAGAAAAGCAAAGCAATTTGTCGGTCCCATACTACTCAGGAGAGGTGATGAATTGGTTCCACCTGGCAGGGGAGGTGATGCGTTGGTTCCTTACTGCTTGGCAGGGGAGGTGATGCATAGGTTCCTTACTCTCAGGGGAGGTGATACTTTGGTTCCTTACTGATAAGGGAGGTGATGCATCGATTTCCAGACATGCAGTCTCGGTTCCTTACTTCGGTGTGGTGTAGGTGAAGTATCAGCGCTGAGGGATGATGTGTCAAAAATCCAGACACGCCACATCATTGTGACAATGGCAAACCAGGTGCTACGTTGATTTTCCAGCCACAAAGCAGGCAATTCGTCGATTCTTCAGCAACAAGCCGGTGTGGCATCGAAGTCTTAGCGGGTACCATGGACATCAGTGACACGGCGCTCAGGACTCATGCTACAGTGATTTTTCTGATCCGCTGTGACAGTGAGCTGGGGATTCAGAGAACGCTGTGGTCGATGCACCAATCGGGTACCACGCTTCAGTGCAGGCAGTGTCGATGCGCCGATCTTTTGCAGCGATGTGTCGAGAAAACAGCTGCTGGGAGTCAGTGTGTGGATTTTCTCCTTAAAATCACCAGATTCTACTTCCAAGGGCCCAGGAACTGGATTTGGCACCACTTGACAAGTCAGGACTCTCAGCAGAAGAATCCAGGCACTGGTAGGTGAAGTCTTTGACGGCCCTGAGACTTCTTAACAGGAGAACCTTGGAAGCAGGATGTAGAAGACAAAGTCCAGTCCTTTCATTCCGAGGACAGAACCAGCAAGCAGCAGGCCTGCACAACAAAACAACAGGCAGAGTGGCAGTGCCTCCTACAGCATCCAAATCTTCTTCCTTGCAGATCGTCCCCAGTCCAGAATTGGTCTGATTTTGGGGTGTCAGAGGTCCAATACTTATACCCCCTTCTGCCTTTGAAGTAGGCAAACTTCAAAGCAAAGCACAAGACCCTGACTTTCCCTGACCTGGTTCCAGACACATTACAGGGGGGTGGAGACAGCTTGGGTGAGGACAAGCACAGACCTATTCAGGTGTCAGTGTCAACTCTTCTCACCACTAGGAAGGCCCATCAGCCCGGTGATGGCCCATCAGGATATGCAAGGCACACCTCAGCTCCCTTTGTGTGACTATCTACAGTAAATGCACAAGAGCCCAACTGTCAGCCAGTCCAGACATGGATTCTACAGACAGGCAGAGACATAGAATGGTTAAGCAAGAACATGCCCACTTTTTAAAAGTGGCATTTTCAAACACTCAATTTAAAAACCAACTTCACCAAAAGATGTATTTTTAAATTGTAAGTTTAGAGACCCCAAACTCTAAATCTCTAACTGCTCCCAATGGGAAATTATACTTAAAAGACATTTCAAGGCAATCCCCATGTCACCCTAAGGGAGAGATAGGCCTTGCAATAGTGAAGAACTAAATTAGCAGTATTGCACTATCAGGACATGTAAAACACACCAGTACATGTCCTATCTTGTAAAAATACTGCAACCTGTCCATGGGGCTACCTTGGGTCTATCTTAGGGGTGCATCACATGTATAAAAAGGGAAGGTTTCGGCCTGGCAACTGGGTGCACTTGCAAAGACAAAATGGCAGTTTAAAACTGCACTCAGACACTGTAATGGCAGGTATGAGACATGTTTGCAGGGCTACTTATGTGGGTGGCACAATCAGTGCTGCAGGACCACTAGTAGCATTTGATTTACAGGCCCTGAGCACACCTGGTGCACTTTACTAAGGACTTACTAGTCAATCAAATATGCCAATCATGGATAAACCAATCATCAATCCATTTTAGACAGAGAACATACGCACTTTAGCACTGTTTAGCAGTGGTAAAGTGCCCAGAGTGCGAAAGCCAACAAAAACAATTCAGAAGAAATAGGAGGAAAAAGGCAAAAAGTTTGGGAATAACTCTGCAAAAAGGGCCAGGTCCAACAGACTATATTTACAGAGATTCAGTATGGCTTTAGTGTTGTCCATGATTTTAGACAGTTATGGTCACAAAGAGGTTTCATGACCTCATCTGGAACCCCGTTTTGGAATGGGGAAACCAGCAGAAATAGTAGTTGTTAAAAGTGCAGCTCACAGGAGTGACAATGGATATGTTAGAAACAGATTTGCTGATGAAATTGCATGGTATTGTGAACTTGTGGCTTGCACATTTATTGGGGTTTACTCCAATGAGTCCCAAGAGGACACTGTTTTCTCAATGTTGTTGTCAGTGGCTGATGAGTGGGAAGAGGTTAAAATATTCTCAGAAGCAGAACAACAAGGTTGGATCAGAACAGGGTGTGAGAAACATGCAAATGACTTTTGGATGTCACCAGATAGGAGACCAGTGTTGCCAGATAGTTTGTTGTTTCCAGTGGCACAATACTTCCTTGGTTTGACACATTTAGGCAGAGGTGCAATGGTGAGAATATTCAGACAGAACTGGTTTAACCTCAGATTTAGGATGCTTTTTGTGTAAGAATTGTGCAATCAGTGAGTGACATTTGAACAGATGAACTTAGGGAAAAGAACACCAGTAACACCAAGTCACATAGAAAGGTAGACACTTTAACTGGATGCAAATGATCAAGATGCCAGAGATGCATCCTGGTTACAGGATTCATTTTCTCTTGATGGGTGGAAGTCTACCCAACACAGAGAAATGACAGTCTCATTGTAGCTAAACTGTTGCTGAGGGAGTTAATTCCGAGGTACGGATTGCCATTATCTCTGGAGTCAGATCATGGGGCACATTTTAATAATGAGGTCCTGAGAATGATTTGTACAGCATTACAGATTGAACAGAGATTACACTGTAATTATCGACCGTAAGCTTCTGGAATCGTTGAACAGATCAATAGAACTATTAAGGCCCGACTGGCAAAAGTTTGTGCTTCTACGTCTGTGAAATGGCCAGATGCATTACCTTTGATGTTGATGTGTCTCCAAAAGACTGGGTTATCCCCACATGAGATCTTGATGGGGCGTGTGGTGAGAATGACTGCTGTACCTGTGTGGGAATGGAAAAGTCCTCTGCATGGTAAAAACGTGTACCCCTGCCCTGACTGCCAAACTGTATTACTGTCTGGCTCCCTAATGCTGATTTGTATGTCATACATGAAGACGGATCATGCATGTGTGCCATGACATAGGTCTGCCTCACAGATTGAGGCCTTGTTGGACTGGTAGAGGCACCCAAAGTGCTACCCTCATAGTGGTGGAAGACTACTGCTTCCAACAGGAGTTAAACAGCACAAGCGCGGTGATGACAGCATACAGTGTAATGTTCAGCAGTAGTGACCGGGTCATTTTTACCCTGTGCTATTGGAGTGAGGCCTAAAGGCTCCGTCACTGTTTTAAAAAGTTCCACTGCTGTGCTGCTGTAGAAGTGTGTGCATAGTGAAAACATGTGCTGAGTGCATTTGAACGTGCAAGACATACACTACACAGAGGGTGTAATGTGGAACAGAATGAACATGATAATAGTGTGTGCGCTCCCAGGATGTGTTTAAAGTGACACACTCTGGTGCAGTACAGAGAGACTGTAGTATTGAACAGTCTGCACAGACTGAGTGCAAGTGCTGCATGTGGAAATACTGGTGGTAGCATTGTACAGGGTCACAACAATACCAGACAGTGGAGTGTGCTGTGAATGTATCCTGAATGCAGAAGTGCCTGCACTGGTACATTACAAGGAGGACCTTGGGTTCCATTTTGGGAAGCCCAGGTCTGCCTGGTGGAAACATGAGGAGTAGAGGAATCTTCTCCAGACAGAATAGTATATTGCTGCATTCCTGTAAGTTGTGTGAGACAAGCACTGGGTGAAGGGAAGCCAGACTCTCCCTATTCATTTCAAAGGGCTCTTTGGTTCAGTGACAGATCACAAGGAAAGGGACTGGACACAACTCAGGAAGTGGGAGATGGGGTTGATAAGAGAATCATGTAAGGCTGAGGGCCCAGGATTACTATTTCATGCACATATCACTGTGGGTGACTTCCAGGTTTGAACTCTGGTCACTCCCATGAATCTTGTTGTGGGTTAATCAGCTTCTGAGTCCTGCCTGCTGTGACAAACATCCTTCAGGAGGATGAAGAAAGGAGTGAGATGCACCTTTTCAAGAAGCAGAACCCCAACATAAAACTTCAAAGGTCCAGAGCTTAAATCACATTTTGTGTCTGGAAAAGAACTATAAGTAGGGGAGGCCCCATACTTTGTCATCTGCCAAGCAGCCAGCTGGGCTTCATGAGGAGGGGAAGTTCGTCAAGACTGCTACCTGTGACCAGGAATTGGGGCCTAATCTGGTAGTGCCTCTGCTGGGTGAGAGAGATCACCCAGGGAAATCAATATCACCTGCCCTGGAGTCTGGAGTACCTTCATGCTCACCAAGACTGGTGTGCCCTTGAGGGAGAGGAGTGTGTTGGAGGATGCGAGATCCAGAGAGAAGCCAAGATGTGTGGGCTCCTGAGCGAAGTGTGAGGAGCTGTGCCGATGACTGTGTGCCATGTTGTGCAGTTTGGCAACCTGGTATGCCAG
Organism: Calotriton arnoldi; assembly: GCA_963921515.1. NCBI lineage: Eukaryota > Metazoa > Chordata > Amphibia > Caudata > Salamandridae > Calotriton > Calotriton arnoldi. Next base: position 58,918 of record CAWUFW010007739.1, on the reverse strand, counting down.
GAGGGGCAGCTTTGCACCAAGAACTCTGCTGCATTGATCCCGCCATTGCCTCTGTGCACCGTTGTGAAGTTTAGTGACCTCATATGCCAGGAGGGGCCGATGTGCACCAAGGACAATGCCACATCGGTTGGGCTGTTGCCAATGTGCAGCGTTGTGAAGTTTGGAAGTTTGGCAACCCTGTATGCCAGGAGGGGCCATCGTGCACCAAGGACAGTGCCGCATTGATTGGGCCATTTCCTGTGTGCAGCCTTGTGCAAGCTGGCGACCCCTTATGCCAGAAAAGACTGCAGTGTGTCAAGAAACTGTGTCGCTTCGATCGGGCGTTGCCCATGTTTGGGAAGTTGCTGTTACCAGATATGCCCAAAGGGGTCTCAGAAGAGGCAACCTGAGGCCCCGGTGTGAGTGAGGTTCACTGGAGCGACCCATATGCCAGGAAGTGCTGCTTGAACCGCTGAGGCTGGAGGTCCGGGTCGTTGCTTGTGACCTGAAACTGCTGCTACAATCAAGACGAGGGAGGCTTTGTATCTGAGGAGGCCTGAGGACAGAGCAGACACCATTGAAGTCCCACTCGAGCAAGGAGACTGCCCTCATCCCAAGCAAGGAAGAAAAAGCTTGCGGCTGGAGCCGGAGCAACTCTGATCATAAGGATGCTGGTAAGCATGGCTCAGGAGAGAGAGTCGGCGCCTGCCAGGAGCTGTGAATGTGAGCATGTGCCGCCCAACTTTGCTGATCTGGGGCAGGACCACACTGCACCACCACCAGAGTTTACAGCTGGAGCAACTTGCTTATTGAATGTCATTTACTTTTGCATGTTTGGAATTATAATTAAAATACTTCTTTTACATAAAATATGTACTTAACTGGGCATTGATTTAATGTATGCGATTCGTGCACATTTTCACTGATCTGTATCTACACTTCCCTCCGAGGGAGCCTTGACTGCTCGCACTAGGTTACCAATTGAGAATCAAGTGCAGAAGGAGGCGCTGGACCCAACTGAGCAGGATGCATTGTAGGGTGGGCGTGTCCCTTTGCCCTCTGAGCAGGGTTCTGACAGGTTTCCTATATAATAGACAGCCCTGCTACAGTGAAATAGCTTTGAGGTGCTAGCAACAGCGAGGACATATTTAACATTAACCTTTACAAGACCTACTTTTAAAGTCCAAGCACCCCACCTTAATAGGCAGCAAGGCTTACTTTTTTTTAAAAACATATTTTATTAGATTTTCAATGGGAGAAAGGCCCAATATTACAATAGCAATATAGTGCCAACATAACATAACATATTTCCAGCTTACATATATCAGCTGAGTAACAGTCCTATGTGTACATTCAGGAAGGACAATCCATAAAACATGGTGTCTCTCCTCTCCCTTCAACCCACCGACCCTCCCTCCATCAGACTCACTACTATGTTAAATCAGCCAATCGACGGCAAACAAATCATGATGTAACCCATGGTTCCTTATATGTAGTTGCATGCTTGCAAAGAATGTTATGTAGGTTCCACATAGGGGTCCGATACTGCTTGGGCCCCCAGTATCCTATAGGGCTCCAAAGTGTATTAATAGTTCAATGCAGTGAAGGTTCAGTGGAGACAAACAATTCCAACATCGCATCCCATTCCAAAGATATCAGATTTTTTCTCAACCCTCTGTGTTCTTCTCTTCTAATCGCCATACTTTCAGCCCTCCCCATCGAACAACCTCCTCATGCCAAGCCAATGTCGATGGTGGTTGTACATATTTCCATCGCATTGTGATTGATTGTTTAGCCATTATTAATATCAAATTTGCAAAACTGATCTGCGGTCCTTGTGACTTATGCTTTTTACCCAATCCCAATAGGCAGTATTCCATTGTATCTCTACCAAACCCAGGTGTGACTTTGTTAAGGATTTTGAGGACATTCGCCAGAATGGGATCAGTCGTGGGCATGCCCATAACATGTGTAATAATTCAGCGGGTTGTGCCTGGCATCTAGGACATATATCTGTTGCACCTGGGAACATTTTGCTCAGTCTGTGTGGAGTCAGATATGATCTGTGTAATATCATGTATTGAATCAGCTTAAACTTGGGATTACGAGATACTTTCTTGGGGTATTCCAATATCTTCTCCCAGTCTTTGTCCGACATGTCATGTCCAATCTCTCCAGACCATTTATCTCTAAGCTCCTGGAGTGGGATTGCCGCCCATGAGTGGATATTCCTATACGACCATCTAGTTAGGTGACCCCCATTACCCATGAGATATAACATATGCACGAGATCGTGCGTCTGGGGCTCCGTGCTGTCAGGCGACCAGGTACGTTTCACATATCTACTGATACTAGCATGAAGGATATATAGCGAGTTGGGAACGCCCTGCTTTCTGATAAAAGTGTTGTGGTCCATGAGCATATTGTCCTCGAACAACATCCCCACCGTAGAGACACCCTCATGAGTCCATTTGGTTACAAACCTCGTGGAGATTAGTTTGGAAGGTGTAGGGATCCCTAACAATGGAATATTAGGGGCGTAGGGATTCACTCCTCCGGAATACCGGAGAGCTTTCTTCCAGTACTAGATAGCTACCTTTAAAAGTGGCGGTGCCGACATTGGGGTCCTACCTCCTGGCAACAACAAGGTATGGAGCAAGCCCCCCTCCCACTCTCTCTGTGACATCCTTATTTCCTGCAAGTGACGACCAGCTGACCAGTATGCAAGCCACTGGAGTTGGCTGGCATAACAGTATGCCTGAAAGTCTGGAACACCTAGGCCACCCCGGTCTGTGCTGAGCTTTAGTTTAGATAGTCCCACTCTCCTACGTCCCTTTCCCAAGATTAATTACAGTTACCATTGTGTTTAGTGTTTTAAATATATATGCCGGATTATTATCGGCAAGTTAGTAAAAAAGTAAAGCAGCCTAAGGAGCATAACCATTTTGGAAATGGTCACTCTACCCACCACTTAGAGCGGCAGCGAGGTCCAGATATTGCCCACCCCAGATTACCATCTAATAAATCCCGTGGTTCCCTGTATATTTGTATACCTAAATATTTAAACGTGACGGGTGCCACAGGAAATGACCAGTCACCAAATTGAACGGGTTCAAGACTTGTGGTGTCCCTGAAATAATAAGCATATGATTTGGACTAGTTTATGGTTAGTCCAGAGAGTGATTGAAAGTGCCGGAACACCGTGGAAAGAGGCTCATTGGGTCCTCGTAGGTTTTTGAGGTAGAGTATAATGTCGTCTGCATCGGCAGAGAGAATATGAGAAGTGACCCCCAGTTTGATACCCCTTTCGCCCGCCACCGCCCGTATCTTAGTGGCCAGTGGTTCAAGTGCCAGCACAAACAGCAGGGGTGACAGAGGACATCCCTGTCTGGTGCCTCTAGCTATAGTATATGGCTGCTAGATATAGGCTCCTGTTCTGGTCTGAGCCGTGGGGCCAGTGTACAGCATGCGGACACAGGACACTGTCATAAGGTTTCTGCACATACACAGAGCTATGCACAGGAAAATGGGACCCCGGAATACAGTGGTTTGCCACCATATACCGTAGCACCAAAAACCCCAACCCAACTAGCTTAGCATCCCATTAGCACCCAAGTACTAATGTTTGGACAACCCAGAACACGGTATCTTTATCTCAGGACTCACAGAAGCAAGAACACTCTTTCGTCACTCACTCGTACTTGTCCACAAGGTGCGTAGGAAGAGACACTGGATAGTTTAAAATGTTTATTCCAACTTACGTGCTCTAATGTACAGTACACGGGTCAGTACTAATAGCATAATGCATATTACTAATATAAGCAGCATGGTTACAATTCCATAGAATACAAACGGGGAAAGCATCTCAGAGCTCAGTGGATAAACGTATAAATAACATTACCACCCTCCCTTGCAGTAAGATAGTTTATTATAATAATAGAAGACCTCTGGGCTTTGACTAGCGAACCCCCATACCTCAGTCTCTAGATGCAGAATTACATCAGCAGGACATCATAGCTCTTCTCACTGAAAGGGATTTCTCCAAGTGTGTTAAGCGCTAGTAAACCACAGTATTAAAAGCATATCAAATTCTTCATGGCAATTGCACATAATGTTATGTCTGGGTGCGCGAGACTGGCCATATCAGGAAGAACCAAAATACATTGTTATGTGACCTTGTACATGTTTGTGCAGACTGAGCCCAAAAAGGTGAACAACAGAAAATGCAGACAGTGCAAAAGAACTTGGCACGAGCAAAGAGCGAGGGAGGCCGAGCTCAGTGGAACGTGCGCAAAGAAAAGCATCATGGCAGCCAGGCCTAGGCCAACATAACAAGGCAGGTAACAATCCACAAGACACCCTCCCCTGGTCAGTCCAGCGGTCAGGACAGAGGCCCATCAGAGGAGAAAATTGACGTCGGAGCACAGGGAGCGCCCAAACGGCGAAGGGCAGGTCAATCCATGAAAGTGAAAGTGCAGAAAAAAGCCATACCCTCCAAGAGTTCATCATTGGAATCGTCAAAAAACATAGATGCCATCCAATCCATGAGTTCAAAAGAGCAGGAATGCTCCTCAGCAAAGGGAGCATCCAGAAGCAATGCGGGACAGCTTGCGTGATAATTGAAACAACTTCGTTGTAGGAGATCCTGGGCAGCCGCCCAGATATCCCATTGCGCCAAAATCCCCAGTGCAGCCGCACGCGCCATACAGCCAGCGACGGAACAGTCCTGCTCATGGGCCTCTAAGGGACCCATCAACTGAACAAAATCCGGAACAGACAATGACGAATTGGAGAGGCAATAATCCAGAGTCCAGGTGAAAGGACAGCGGACACAAGTCATCACAGGTTGCACGCAAGTGAAATACGCAAAGCGAAATGAAAGAGAATATGACACACTCAGTGTCGCCAATGGCAAGACACCAAAACCGGCCAAAAGGCGCTCACGGAGCAGCTGGAGGCGTTCTGGATCGAGCAGGTCCCATCGGGGAGCAGCCATTGCGCAGAAAGCAAATTAAGAGCAAGACACCAGCCGCTAAAGCGAGGATCAATGGGAAACCGCCAAAGACACTGGAAAAAATAGAATGTATGAAAGCCGGGATGACACCAAAAATAGTTTGGAAGGAGGACACCAAGCCCGACCCAACGACCTTAAAAAAGTGTACTAGGCCTTCAGTGTTAGATGCGTTAAAAATACGATGTATTAACTCCCCAAAATGTTGGGGGAGATTAGTGTTCAAAAGGGCCTGTATTTCACTGTGGGTACTCGCCACCTGGAGAATGAATGTCTCCCGGGCGGACGTGAGCATAACTTCCTCGTTTAATAATAGTGCCTTTATTCTGCTCAGTCTATTGAAATCTGCTTCCATGGTAGGGATGGAAGGCCAAATAGAGATATCAACCTTGCCATGAGGGGGAGGAAAAAGCACATTTTTGCAGCAGACAACCCTGTGTGAAACTGTTACAATGTAAGGAATGCCAGCCTGCAGGCCACAACAGTTTTCGTTATTTAAAAGTAAATAACTACCATTGGAAAGGAGAGTGAAAGTAGGTGAAATAACAGGAGCAGGAATACCTTTCAGCACACAAGCAAGATTAGGAGAGGAAACGCTACATGAGCCATGCAATTTAATGTGTTTACAAATAAGCGAATGACCTATAGTCGAGTCGCAGTACTCCCCGTGAGAAAGACTTCCTTGCCGTCCCGAAGGCATTTATACATGAAAGGCAAGGACCAGAGTTCATGCAGGAAAGCACTGCCCAATGGCCGGTAACGGCCCACAGGATAATGTTTCATGCACGAGTCAAATTCAAACAAGGAAAATGGTAAAGCTATAACCCCATGGACTAGCCATACAGCAGAATCGAGTTCTGCAACAGAGAACGGCAAAGGATCCACCTTTTCGATATGTAATAGAGTGTAAGTTGCATCCTTCATGGACATAAATTGCTGTTTATCAGTTAAGTTAAAAGGTAGAAATAAGGCAGAGGTGTTCAAGAAATGCCAAGGCACTTTACCTAACTTAAGTGTTTGTAAAGTCCATGCAAACTGCATAACTGAGCGCAATTGATTCTGACCATGATATAACACAGAAACATCATCTTGTACAATATCAACAACAGAGGACACAATATTCTCTAAAGTGTAAATGCGAGAAGACAGGGTATTAATACTATTGTCAACAACAGCAAGCACCTTTTCCATATTTGCTTGATCTATTTCCCGAAGACGGGAAGCAGCTTCCATTTGTGATAGCTTCCAGAGTTCATTATATGTTTCATAAATGAATCTTTTAGGTCGGGGACCACGAGGTCCCAAAACAAAGTCGGACAGATCAATATTGCCTGTAAGGAGGGACAAATGTTGTTTAACAGAATCAAGGGACGAATGTTGCAGCCATTGTTTGCATAATTTACCAACAGAGTATGTAGTGACAGTACGGGCATCAGTAAACCTCGGATCAGGCCTATTCTGTGTGTAGCTAGCACCAGTATCATGAAAACGCATTTGACATGCATTAGATGATATAGGCCATACTAACCAGGGTGACTGAACCAGCTCAGAAACATTAAACGAATTATTTTGTAACATTGCCTGCAGGGACACGAGGGACATATTGAATCGTGAGCTTTCATTTGGAAAACTCGACAGGGATGGTATTGATGGCGTATTCAATTGTTTAGTGGTTGCTAAGCCCCAACATGTAGTCTGATAGATGGAAGCATTTAGGAACATAATTTGGGTAGGGATGAGGCAAGCACGATGCAACGCCTCGGTTCCCTGTACCTGCCATGGCTTGGAGCCCCAAATAGATTTTAAATCCACTGTATTATCCCAGTACTCATAACCACCCACAGCTAGGGCACTCAGAAAGGAACCTGAATATAGCAATTTGGTGTGTGTCAACATAATTTTCTGAGTTGATGTGTTATTAAGTCTAAAATAATAGGATGCAGGGTTCGACCGATTAAAATCAGTAAAATAATTAAACTTATTTCGAAGAGTTTGAGAGCTACCTGGCAAGGGGTTTGGACAATGTTCCCATTGGGTGTAGTTAACAGAACTACGCAGGGCACTTGGCTTATGGAGAAAATGATTACCCCAATGTTGGTAACAATACAAATCGGCATAATTAGCAGAATTCATATATAGATCTTCAGCATTAAAAGATGCATAATATTTTAAATCGGCAAACAATGCTTCAACGGCATGCACATCCCAATCATCAGAATGAATATTATTTTGTACTACATCACCCATTGAAACACGAAGGACATTAGGTACATTAATAATTTCCGTCGGACCATGGATTTGATAGTTCACTGCATCCCATACGATGCCATCAGCAACTGGGAAGGCTGAAATGTTCACAAATGTGTGGTCACGCTTCATGATGTGAGACGAGGAATGAGGAGCCAAAGTTCCAGAAACATAGTCTACAGCAGAGCGTTCAGGTAAATAGTGACCATTAATTAGTAGAAAAAACACTGTGACAAAGCCAATGGACATGAACAAAAATATCAAGAAAAGTACCAACCAGATGTATGTCCAGGGGGAATCAAAAAATTGTCTCTAAACCAGGATATAAAAATACTGAACTTGGATGGAACTTTTGAAGATGTGGAATCCGAATCAAAGGAATAACGAGTCGGGCTTAGTGGCGTTGTTGGTTGATGTGCCACCGATTCAGATGCAGGATAAGTATACTCGTCCTCGTCGATATTGGTGGAAAGTTGGGGATCAATCGTAGTTTCAGGCAAATCAACCATCTCAATTACAGCATCAGCGATCGTTCGTGCAGATGGACTATGAACATATGTCCGATAAATGGCAGGACAAGAGACCGCTGGTGTGACACTATTCAGGATCGGCCAGGCGCTGTAGCTTGACATTTTCAACTGAGATGTATCTGTTCTCTTTGCGACCAGGAAGCGGTGGTAAAATGACTGTACGTGTTCCCTTCAGGCCAAGAACTGGAACCGGTGCACGAAAAGAGGGGCCAAATTCTTTTTGTTTTCAACCTTCTCTCGAACCAGTTCTCCAATTTTCGGAAGCCAGCCGGCTACCGGAATCTGCAACGCAGGATCTGTGGCTGAAGGTAAATGTGTAGTTGCAAGTTTGTCTCGGGCTTCTTGTAAGTCCTGTAACATAGCAGAATGGTTATCTACATCAAACTTGGCGGATTGCGCCGCGATGTCTGGACCCTCAAGGTCAGGCACAAACATTCTTATGCCAAAGAGCATTTCGTATGGGGTCCGCCCACCCAGAGGTCTTCTAGGGAGATTATTAAGTGCACGCTGAACGGTATACAAATGGGCCAGCCAGTTCCTGCCAGTACCTAAAACCCTGGCTGTTAAGGATTGCTTTAAGTCACGGTTCATTCGTTCAACGATAGAGTTGCCCTCAGGCCTATACGGAGACGAAAATTTCACCCGCACCCCAAGCGAAGCCATTGCATCCTTGTAAGCCCTAGAGGCAAACGCTGGACCTTGGTCCGAATGGAAGGTGCCGCATGCGAAAATTCCCACAAAGACACGCAAATCCCTGATTACATTTCGGGCGTCAGCACTCCGTTGTGGCCAGACCCAGAGAAACCGTGTGCACGAGTCCACTGCCACTAAGATGTATTTATAAGCAGTGTCTGATGAGAATGGACCGCAGTGATCCAAGTAAACACACCCAAAGGGTCTGTTAGCAATGCAGAGCGGTGTTTGTGGTGGACGTGTTACCGTGGAAGGCTTAATCTGTTGACAAACGTCGCAAGAAAGCACAAAAGCACGGGTGTCTTTATATAACCCACGCCACCAATAACGCTGCTGCAAGATGGAAACCGTAGCTGACACACCTGCATGAGCAGAAGCCATGCCTTCGTGTGCAGCTGATATCAAGGCACTCCTGCGGTCCGCGTTGGGGATCAGCCGATCTCCAACGTCAGGTATAGTTACATAAGGAACCTGATCGGGACTTAATTTGTAAGAATACTTGGAAGGGAAACCTGTAGGGTAATTATCACCTTCCTTGGTTGCAGCAATAGCTGCTAATATAACAGGGTCTATTTTAGACATGGACCTGGTAACCGCTGCTACTGAACACGTGACTACTGCTGAACGGGCAGCTTCATCTGCCAGATCGTTACCAATAGCGTGTGCGCCCACCCGCTGATGGCCTAAGGTGTGAACCACCTGTGTGAGGGGCAGACGTTGTTGCAATTCTGCCACTCGAACCCAAAGCATTTTATGCTTAATTGTGCTCCCTTTTGCGTCCTTGTAGTCGTTTTTCGACCAGAAAAACAGATTGTCATTGTAAGATTGTACACAGTAAAAAGAATCACATACAATAAGAGTGGTCTCATCCTGTGAAGCGAACTCAAGTGCAAGTAGCAATGCATGCAGCTCGGCCAATTGTGCGGTACTATCTCCAAGTGTGCGAGTGTGCACTACAGAGGATTTGAACGTTCCATTCACAAAGGAACCCGCAACAATAGCACATGCAGCTGAATAAGCGTGCTTGGACCCAGTGGCCGGTTGCGCCGAACCATCGGTGTAGATCACACATTTGTAATCCTCAAGCGGTAGTAAAAACAAAGGAGGAGGATGAACGAATTCATACTGCAAAAACTCCTGAGTCTGAAGAGAAGAATCAAAAACAAAAGTGACGTCCGAAGACGTCAAAGATGTAGCCCATTGTATCCAACGGGGATGCATTGCTTTAGAGTTCGGTACACTTGCCTTTGTTACTGCCTCCAGGGCAGGACAGGGTGTTACCACTAGAATCCGCTTTCCCTGTGCCAGTGCGCGTTCTTTTAGAATCGCCATTTGCACTGCAGTCAGAACTTTTTCAACAGATGTAAAGCGCAATTCAGCGGAAGTGTACAGATGTGACTTGTATGCGATAGGTACTGTGTCACCTTCATTAAAGGTTAAATAGGTGAATCCCACCGCCCCCGGAATTATTCTAATCACCAGGTTTGTGTGGTTATCACGAGTCAAAAGATATTTAGACTCTAAAAGGTCTGTCTGCAAAGACTGCAGAATTGAGGTATGCTCAGGCAGCCAGCAAGACCTTGAATAAGTAGGTTGTATCAAAGCATACAAAGGCTTGATACGCTGGGCATATTCGGGAATGTAAGTACGCCCGAAGTTCAAGAAACCCAGCAAAGACTGAAGCTTCTTCAGAGTATTTGGGGGGCACAAATGTGCACATTTTTCCAAGAAATGGGGGCTAAGCCCTTACCTTCGTTATTGAGCTCATAGCCCAAGAACAGAACGGTAAATTCAGCAATGTGTGACTTAGCAAAGTTAAATTTGTAACCCTGCTCCGCAAATTCAAGAATAATGCGGTCCACACGGGACAGATGCTGATATAACTCGTCGTCTGTCAGATAGATGTCATCAACGTACGAACATGCGTCTTGATCAATGTCATTTAGCAAAGAAACAACACGGGCGGCGAATATACCCGGACTATTTTTATAGCCCATGGGTAATCGCCGGAACTGGAATAATTTACCACCGGATGTGAATGCGGTCCATTGACCACTCTCCGGGGCTAGGTTGTGCGTGTAGAAACCGTTTGAAAGGTCAAGTGTCGTTTTGTATTTTTTACGAACAAGACTGTCTACAAGCGCAGAACTGTGTGTATTTTGCACCGCAAAGTTCCGACAATGAGTATTTAAATGCCGGTAATCTAAAACTAAGCGGTATGATCCATCGGGTTTAGAAACCACGAAAAGGGGATTGTTCATAGGTGATATGCATGGTTCAATTACTCCCTGATATTCCAACTGTGTCAGAATTTCGGAGATGGGGCCTTTTGCCTGCCGTTTGATGGGATATTGGGGTTGTGGCTGCGGTAGTGACCGCAAAGGTATTGCATGGGGAGGTGACTCTTCATCCCATCCCACATGGTTGCGGTATAACGCTGGTGCCAGGTACACAGCCCACTCAGCTGCAAGTGCTTCAGCTTTGTCTTTTGGGACATGCCGTGAAAAGCTTGGAAGGATTACCTCCTCTCCTTTATGTGCAGCTAAAACGAATGGGGGTGGCCAATCCACCTCTGCTAACAAAATGTCATATGAAGAGGTTAGATTTTCCCAAAAAATCCCTTTTATTTCACGCGGTATGTCACCTTCAATTTGTATGACTATATTATATAGTCTGTCAGGGGTGCCACTCTCGTGTCAGCTGTCTCTACAGTAACGAATGTTTCAGTTGCTGTCGCCTCCATATGAGGACGTAGCGCCTCCCGCACTATGGTAACTTCCGCGGCGCTGTCTAGGAGGGTCACTGCCCACGTCCAATTCTGGAGTCTCGTTCTCACGGTCTGAGGCATATTTCGCTGTGACAGCGGCAACCTTTTTCTTCTGAAATTGCGGTCGAGGAAGATGAAAATCTTCTGCTTTCCCTCTGACTTGTTGTCGAGGTTGGTCTCGCTCCTGGGGAGCCTCTCGGCCCCTTCCTCTATCTTGCCGTCCTCCTCCACCAGCCTGTGACGACGTCTGGGCCTGTGAAGAACGAGGAGAACGCGTATCAGAGCTCTGAAACCTTTCTGGTGATTTAATCCTTGACCTATCACGTAAATCATAAGTACGTTCAGAAGAAACCGAAACTGGGGAAGCGCCTCTCGACCCCGGCTTCTTTTGTTGCTTACCCTGTTTTTTCTGTCTCCAACTCTTTTTAGTGAAGACTGGTTTATCATCTTTCTCAGATGCACTTTTTGTTTGTATAACTTGTGATTGCGATTGAGTTTGCATTTTTACAAAAGGCTTGTTGCCTAGGCTATTTCTTCCAATTGTTTTATAAGCCCGGGCTATTATTTTCGGTAATTCGCGAGGCCTGTCCAACTCTGGGACCAAAGCCAAAGCATTCGCTACTTGAAAGTTCATAGCATCGCCCTTGACATTTCCAAGGATCAGCTCAGCTACTACATCAAACACTCCCACTAGTCTCATCCCTAATTCCACAGCCGCTTCAGGGCCATGTTCATCCTGTACTTTTTTAATTACAGAGGGTAGAACCGTCATGGAAGGAGTTCCAAAACATTTTGAATAAACTGCTGCGAATACCTTACCCCAGTTTTCACATGATGTCAAATCGGGGATTATGTCTTTTGGCAAACTTATCGTAAGGATGCGATGTTTATCCACTGGGGATGTATGGGGAAACACTGCTTCTATCTGATCGAACTTTTCTGCAAGCCAGTAAGGATAGTCGTCCTTATTTTGTGGACGTTTGCCCATCACAGAATTTACCATGACAGGACTTATAGTCACTCCAGCTGCAATAGCTGGTTGGCCTGCGACTACAGGAGCAGCTCCATGGAGGCTACCTGTAACGTATGTCACTAGGGCTCGATGCACTCGTACCAATTCGGTATGCATAGTGCGCAGTTCCGCAAGCGGTAATGCCAGATAATTCGGATGTGGGGTATACCCGGCCAATACAGGCCAAGTGGCCCCCTGAATTGACAAGGGGCCTAAACGAACTGCGGTAGTTGGTTGTGGTAGGGCGCCATTAAACCAAACACGGTGCTGCCAAGCCGTGAGAGGCACTTCAAGAGCAGTATATGGTCGATAGGCAGCAGGAATAGCGGTGGGTTTATATTCATGAAACAGCTTATCACCCGCATCCACCGCTTCAAAAGTGATCCAAGTGTAAAACACTTCAAAGTGATAAGCCGGATCGGCTTGAACCACAAAGACCAACTCGACCCCTGTATCGGGCACTCCATACACAGCTAAGTGGTCTCGGAGTGCTCCTCGACTATGTGCAGCTATCGCCACACCAGCCATGACTAAACAATTATATTCGACAACCTAACAGGGAGCACAAAAATGGGTCTGTTAACTAACCTTTTTAATAATATCAAGCTTGAAAGAACCTATAAAACATTCAATATAGGAGGTATCACCGTCACATACGCCTCCGGAAGCGTACGCGAGGGTTTGTGGACAAGCACAAGCACTACTCAAGCGTCTCGCAGATAAGCAGCCCCACGGTGGTCGCGCCATGTCATAAGGTTTCTGCACATACACAGAGCTATGCACAGGAAAATGGGACCCCGGAATACAGTGGTTTGCCACCATATACCGTAGCACCCAAAAACCCCAACCCAACTAGCTTAGCATCCCATTAGCACCCAAGTACTAATGTTTGGACAACCCAGAACACGGTATCTTTATCTCAGGACTCACAGAAGCAAGAACACTCTTTCGTCACTCACTCGTACTTGTCCACAAGGTGCGTAGGAAGAGACACTGGATAGTTTAAAATGTTTATTCCAACTTACGTGCTCTAATGTACAGCACACGGGTCAGTACTAATAGCATAATGCATATTACTAATATAAGCAGCATGGTTACAATTCCATAGAATACAAACGGGAAAGCATCTCAGAGCTCAGTGGATAAACGTATAAATAACATTACCACCCTCCCCTTGCAGTAAGATAGTTTATTATAATAATAGAAGACCTCTGGGCTTTGACTAGCGAACCCCCATACCTCAGTCTCTAGATGCAGAATTACATCAGCAGGACATCATAGCTCTTCTCACTGAAAGGGATTTCTCCAAGTGTGTTAAGCGCTAGTAAACCACAGTATTAAAAGCATATCAAATTCTTCATGGCAATTGCACATAATGTTATGTCTGGGTGCGCGAGACTGGCCATATCAGGAAGAACCAAAATACATTGTTATGTGACCTTGTACATGTTTGTGCAGACTGAGCCCAAAAAGGTGAACAACAGAAAATGCAGACAGTGCAAAAGAACTTGGCACGAGCAAAGAGCGAGGGAGGCCGAGCTCAGTGGAACGTGCGCAAAGAAAAGCATCATGGCAGCCAGGCCTAGGCCAACATAACAAGGCAGGTAACAATCCACAAGACAACACATATTCGTCAGGTATTATGAACAGCGACATGGCCTTTAGCATATAACTCCAGTGTAGGGAATCGAACGCTTGTCTCAGGTCTAGTGAGATACACCCCATCAAAGCATCGTCTATTGGCACCGACGTAAGAATCTGGTGCAGACGTCTAGTGTTAAGGGATGTGCTCCGGCCGGGGTCGAACCCGCTCTGATCTATGTGTATTAGCTTCGGTAAGTAGCCAAGCAATCTACGAGCCAAAATTTTACTTAAGAGCTTATAGTCTGTATTCTATAAGGAAAGGGGTCAATATCCCGCCATGTCCGTGGGGTCTCTGTTTGGTTTCGGAAGGGATGTGACTAAGGCCTGTCTGGTGGTGGGGGGTAATAGACCTGTCTCTAACGCTGCGTGGTATAATTTTTCAAGGTGGGGGACCAATTGTGCGGAGAATGCCTGATAGAATTCCACAGGTAGGCCATCCAGTCCAGGTGTTTTATTGCAAGGGAGGTCTTTTATTGTCGAACGTATTTCGGCCTTTGTTTTTGGCGCTGCTAATTCTTTCTTTTGCGCATCCGAGAGCTGGGGGAGCTCCAGACCATCAAGAAAACTGGCCAGCTCCTCTAATTGGAGCTCTTCAGGCGATGCGTATAGTGCCTCATAATATTCCTTAAATGCTGTGTTAATGCCTAATTGTGTAGTTACTGTGGATCCCTCCAACGTACGGACCTCTTGAACCGGCGCAGCAGTCGGCGTATCCCGTATTATCCTCGCTAGAAGGGCCCCGCCTTATCTGCCTCTGCTTGTTGTTTCTGAGTGTAAGTGCGGTAATCAATAGTCCTCAACTGCTCTAAAAGTTCAGCGTGTTTTATATGTGCTTCCTGCAAGGCAGCTTTATTTGTCTCTTCCGCTATTGCAGCCCATTCAAGCCCTCCCAATTGGCCCTCTAGCTCCCGCAACTCTCTGTCCACTGTAGTGCGGACCCCCACTTGAGCACTAATGTCCACACCTCGAATGACCATCTTGAAAGCCTCCCATTCCACCTGTCTTGAACTTGCAGTGTTAGTATTTTCTGTGAAGTGGTTCGCTATAGTGGTGGAGAGGGTATTACCGAATACAGGGTTTTCCAATGAAACGGGCCGCAGTTTCCATGTTGGTACAGGTGTGGAAACCTTACCCCATACAAGTGTCATCTCCAGTGGGTTATGATCCGATAGTGTCTTCCCAAGGCAAGTAGTGTGGGTAATATGTGCAAGTAATGGCATAGAGCAGAACACCCTGTTGATGCACGTATGCAGCATATGCATCAGGGAATAAAAGGAATACTCCCTGCTTGCTGGGTTATGCACTCGCCAAGCATCCCCAATTGCCCATCCAGCTGCCCAGCCGCCCAGTGCTTCCGATTGTTTCCTATTGTTGCCCCCTAATATTGGTGGGTGCGAGCGGTCAAGGTCTATGTTCAGTACTGCATTAAAATTCCCTCCCACCACCCAGGAGTATCCCTCCCAATCTGCCAGTACAGTGTTTAATGACCCCAAGAATTTATCCTGGTCTGCGTTGGGAGCATATATACTGCCAATTACTAGGTGTTCCCCGTCCAGTGTGCCACGGAGTAGCACATACCGGCCATTTACGTCAATCTTTTGTTCCAGGACTACAAACGGTGTACCGCTCCTGATCCATATGGCCGCCCCCCTCGCAAATGCGGAGTAAAATGTACAGAACAGTTGCCCCCGATAATTTTTTCATAATTTAGTGGTCTGGGAGTGAGTGAGGTGTGTTTCCTGCATTAATACAATGTGGGCTTTCCTCCTTTTAAACTGTGCATATATTCTATGTCTCTTATGGACTTACCTCATCCCCCTAACATTCCAGGTCAGAATCTTATAGTTCCCTGCTGTAGCCATGCAGGGACTTGTATTATTGTGTCAGAAGTACTCTCAATAGGCCCCCAGTGGCGGATACTGTATCTGTAGTGAGTTAGTCTGTACAAAACAATAACAATCCCCAATACTAGGTTTCCCCACAAAACGGCAGAGGACCAAACTACAATAATCATAACAACTTTAAAATCTAACAATTGAGACAAAGGTGCAGTTGCATTGGGGAAGGTGGTAACCATATTCTGAAAAAGTATTAAGTTATAATACACCGAAGTGGTACCATAGCCGGCCCCGCACAGGTCCTATCACAGCTCATAAGTGAGCACTACTGGGAATTTATGCATTGTGATCAATGAATAGACTACCTTTAGCAGGTCTCCACGGCCCCGTGCATATTAATAAAATATCTTCAGCCCATGTAATTATTAGGGGTGGGCGGAATTTGCGTAGTCGCGCTACGCAAAGCTCCGCAAAACGGTAAAAAATCTCCGCGAGCATGCAAAAGTTCCGCTAGCACGCGGAATTGCTTGTTCCGCCCGTTCACAATGCTTTTTTCCTGTTCGCGAACGCTGTTTGCGTGCTCGGGGGAAATATCTTGCGAACATGCACTTTGAAAGCCCGAACAAGCAAAAAAATCCGCGAAACCACGGATCGCAGAATTTTTAGCAATTCCGCGTTCTCCGCGGAACGCGAAATTACCCAAATTCCGCAAATTCCGCGAGCGGAACGGAATTTACCGCCCAGGCCTAGTAATTATTCACTGTCTGGGGGGTAATAGGAGGGAAAAGTGCCAAACTAGTGTCAGAGTCTGAATGCACAGTAGAGTCCTCCGAAGAATCATGTGACTCTGCCACTAAATGTACGTCCTGGTCATCCAATGCTGCTGCCACTATTATCGCCGCCTTCTAACCCTCAATGATCTGTTCTCGGGATGGACTCATCGCAACGTCCAGACGCGGCAATTTTTTGCGATCTTTTTTGCCATGGCCTATCTTCAGGGATTTGCGTGGTTCAGGTCTCGTGGTTTGGGACAAGCTTTGTGATGGGGATGGCATTAACGTAACCTCCATCCATTCTTCTGCCTCCTCCAAGCTGTCAAAGAAGTGGGATTTCTGATTGTATAACACTTTTAGCCTGGCTGGGAAGAGGAGAGCATATTTCAGGTTATGCCCTCTTAGTCGCTTTTTAACTTCCTGGAACGACGCTCGCAATCTTTGTACTGCTAACGCAAAACCAGGGTATAGAGATATTCGCTTGTTCTCGAATTGGATCGTGGCTTTCTCACGGGCTGCACGGAGCAGGGTGTCCCGGTCCTTGAAGTTAAGGATACGAGCAATTATCAGGCTAGGCGGGGCACCGGGTGGAGGGGGCCGTGCTCTCTCCACACTAAAAAATTCAGTGAGGCCCTCCGGTGCAATCGTGTCTCGTAACCATTGCTCTATATATTGTGTGGGATTCGGCCCTTCGCTACGTTCCGGCATTCCCACAATTTGCATATTATTGTGACGCGCTCTCCCCTCGGCGTCATCCACCCTGTCCTGCAGCCCCGCGAGCTGCCGCCGCAACTGTTCAATTTGTTCTGAGTGGGTTTTGGGCTGTGGGAGTATCTCTGTAATATGCATTTTGTTTGTTCGGACCGTTTCCGCTAGCTTCTTATGGTCGGCCTTCAGTAGCGTGAAGCCTGTGGTGAGAGCGCCCACCTGCTGCTCAATTGCCTTTCTGGAGTCACGCACCTCTTGCAAAATTAGATCCAGCTTATCAACTTGGTCCCCAATTGGCGTTGGTGGGATACATTCTAGATCAGGGGTGCTGCCTGTATCATCCTGACCAGTGAGATCAGGCCCTCCCGAAGATAAGGGCTCTGTTTGTTTTCCCCTGGTGCGTCCCATATTGCACAGAGGGTACTGTGCTGCGTGTGGTTTACAGTACGTATGGTCTCTTCTCAGGCAAGGCCGCTTGTAACGCGTGCAGTTCACACGATCTTCTTGCGCCAGTTCCAGTCCCAGCCAATCATTCAACCAAGCTAACTCTGGCCAACTAATTCAGCTTCTACTGACCCTTGCATTCCACTCAGGGTTTTAATACCAGTAGTAACTCAGCAGGTCATGGGTCTCTGTGTCAGGCCTCCGCCCCGCTCCGCCAGCCTAAAGCGCGGGCTCTGTATGCCCCAGCCAGTCGCAGTACTCACAGCTCCCGGAAGATGGAGGCCAGAAGTAGGTAACCACCCTCCAAGGTGAGAGCCATCACCATTCCCAGATCGCTCTCAGGGCCGTAAGTGCACCGACCTTACTCGTTCTGCACGTTGCTTCAACCGTCCTCTCTGCACAATCAGTGCCTTTTCATACCACCACACACAATCGGCAGTAGCACAGTTCAGGATGGAGCGCCCCGTCTCCCGGGGAGGGGGAGGTGCCTTTTCAGGGTACTGGCTGTTGTCCCCTACAATTAGACTGATCACCAGGGGTTCCAAGGCCACCAGCTCTTTAACAGACCCGGGATCAGTGGGTCAGGTCACATTCAGCGAGCAACTCACTCCTACAGCTCCTGGCAGGGGCCCTGTTTGACCCAGCCAGCCAAGTACTCACTGTTCTTGGGAGGTGGAGGTTGGAAGTCAGCAACTGTCGTCCCAGGCGAGAGCCAGCACTAGTCTCGGGTCACTCTTAGACGGCCCTCGGTGATTGATTCCGGCCGTAACTGCTCCAGTCACGATCCCACTGCGCTTCATTCCGCCCGTTCTCTCTGCGCAGTCCGGGCCTTTCCACTCCACCTCAGGGGGTCGTCCGTGGATCAGCTCAGAATGGTTTGTCCCAACACCTGGGGCAGGGGGGTGCTATCCTCAGCCCTGGTTGCCGTCCCTTATTGTTGGACTGTTGCCCTCGGTACCGTTCACAGCTTTATATTCGCCGGACTTTTGTTCCCGTGGGGCGGCCCGGCCCAGTGGATTCCGCTTTTGGTTCCCTGTCATCCGAGTCGATCTCCCTCTGCAATACATGATCCACAGAGGCGGTGATCTCCGCAACCTCCCGGGGAGGGTCGATTCAGTTTGCCGCCACTCGCAGACTCATTCGTTTCAGCTTGGCAGCACCGGCCGATGAGCTACGCAGCAGCGCTTCAGTCGTCGTCACCTGCAGAGTCGCAGCACCAGCGTCTCCCTCTCCCAGCTTGGGATCCGCACCGGGTGCTCACCCACTAGCTCCCCCAGAGTCACACAGGGTTACCGGGGGTCCCTTAATTAGATCCAAGGGTCAGACGGCCCAGCAGTGACGCAGTGATCATCAGGATTTAGAGACCTGGCCGGAGCTCGGCTAGGACGCGTCCGTCATGCTTGGCAGTTAACCACGCACCCCCGGCAGCAAGGCTTACTTAGGAGTGACTTATAAATATTTAAAAGGAGGGTTTCAGGTCTGTCAGTACAGGTACAATTTGTAGCTTAAACCTGCACAGGCTACTGGTGGAAGCTCTGCAATCATATTTGCAATGTCACTGCAGTGGGTGGCACAATGAGTGCTGCAGCCCAATAGTATTTTTTAACTTACAGGCCCTGGGAACACTCACTTGGGGCTTAGAGGTAAATTAAATTAGGACTGGTCAAAATTTGAAATACGATGGAGTAATCAGAGTAATTTCAGTAATTGTGCATTTTTCGTATCATGTGAAATTACCGAAATTATGCTATTATGCCAGTTGTAGTGCTTAGGAGCAATTTGGGGCACAAATCCAACTGCAGGAGCACAAGAAGAATGAATGAAGAGAGAGCATGTGTCTGCTTGCTACTGCTCTTCATATTCTGTAGCATTTAATGCTATTTCATGCCTATTTTGGGTGCAACAGTGCAATAGCGCTAAATGCTGGATTACGTTTTTCACATAATTATACATAAAAAGGGGCAATTTTGCAGTAATTACACTCTAGGTAATTACGCCCTCCCCTAAATTAAATAAACTAATCATGTGTATACCACCTTTACAATGTTGAAAGGAGGAGCACAGGCACCCTACCCCTTGTTGGGTAAAGTGCATAGAATTCTAGAGCTAGCAAGAATGGTGTTAAAAAAGACAAAAGAAAACTGAGGTGCTTCTGCAGAAAGGGCAAATTTCCAACAGTGATCTTATGCAGAGTCTGGTCTTATCTGTATGGAAAAAGTTGTCTTATCTGTATGGAAAAAGTAGAAATCCTATTCCGATGCATGAGCTTATTACACTTTTTTAAAACTCTCTCCTGTATGTATTTATATGGCATTTATATAGTGCAAGCCTATGTGAAAGGCAGTCGAGCTCTGAACTGAGTTCAAGGCAAAGACAGTCAATGTATGATTTGACTGGTTGCTGATTTCTAATAGCACAAGTGGGCTGTTACTGCATCATGATATGTTTTCAGTTCTATCCTACATTTGTGCTGAGTTGGGGCAATGTTGATGGATTTCTTTATTGTGCATTTCCTCATCTTCAGTCTGATGGTTTCCTGGCTGCTGGAGTGCCAAAAGATATCACATCTGGTGAGCTTGTCAGCTAGATAAGAAGGGGTGGCAATGGTGATGGCATAGGCGGGGGTACACCTGGGTCCGAAAATGGTGGGGCTGGAAAGGGCAGATAGTGATGTTCAATTGTAGTGGGGGTGACATAGTCATATTTGTTCAGTATGATGAGTGTTGCTGCATGTAGGATGCCCGTATGGGGGGCAGTGTGGAGCCTGAGACGTCATTGAGCAGGTCGTTTCCACCATACGGGTGCGATCTGAACAGCAGTTCCAAGGTTTTTTTTTTCTGGGACGAATGATTTTACTTTATTTAGTATAGAGAACTGCTATCAGGCTGTCTTAGCTTTCTTGGCAACATGTTCCTTGAGGGTTATATCAGAGCTAAGAGTGAATCTGAGTGAT
Source organism: Calotriton arnoldi (assembly GCA_963921515.1). Classification (NCBI taxonomy): domain Eukaryota; kingdom Metazoa; phylum Chordata; class Amphibia; order Caudata; family Salamandridae; genus Calotriton; species Calotriton arnoldi. The sequence continues at coordinate 38,319 of CAWUFW010007739.1, read as the reverse complement.
TTAACATGGGTGAAAGTTCAGGTTAGAATCTTTCCAGGTTTAGGTTTTTCAGCAAGGTTTGGACTAGTAGTTGCTTATTGTTGGTGAACAGCAAGAATTCTGTTTAGGCTGGATTTAGCTTCTGGTAGGTGCTGGAAATCCAGGTGTGGATGAGGTGATGGCAGTATTTAAGACATTGAGGGGGATATGTACTAGGAAGTGGCAGAGCTTGTCATTAGCCTCCTTGGCTTAACCACACGCTGCACCACTTCTGAAACGCAAGGCTGCACCATATTTACAAGAATGTGGTGCAGCCTTGCGTTTCCCCCTGCGATGGCGCTAAGTTTAACAACTTAGCGCCAATGCAGGCACCCTTGCACCAGAGTTCAAGGGTGTCTGTGTGCAGGGGAGGATTGGTTATGTGTAGGAAGGTGTTATTTACGTTACCCTTTCAACCCCTATATCTAACTTGGAGCCCATCTCTCCCACTGATTATCTTTGCTTATTTGACCATTTGTGATCTACTTCCAACTTTCAGTTGAGTCACAAAAGTCCTGGTAGATGCACAAGAAAATCTATACCCATTGTAAATGTGTAAGGTTGCCGCACTCCAATTACTCTTATGCATTGTTTATTTTATTGCCCGGAAATTATGTTGTGTCATGGCTGGCTCTATTTAATTATTGGATTTCTTTTTTTTATTTAAGAGTTTCATATAGCGCTACTAGAACCCAAGGATATCAGAGAGCTTCACATCAACAAGATAATGACATTCATTTAGTGTAGTAGGAGAGCAGCTGCGTCAAATTAAATCATATCACTGGTTGTAAAAGGGGAGGAAAAATAACAAGGGAGAGGTAGAGGGAGAACAGGGAGCAGAGACCTTGTTTTATTAGGGATCCTGTTTTAATAGGGTGAATGGTGTCCCACTAGGTGTGGTGTCAGTTGAGGAGGAGATCCTTTAGCTGTCTCTTGAAGCTCAAAAAGGGGGGATTCATCCTGATGTGTACTGGTATGGAGTTCCAGATTTTAGGGTCATTGCTCTAGAAAGAATGTGCCAGGGTATTTTGTTTGTGGGCTTTAGGTGGAATGAGTAATAGATTTAGCAAGAGTGCGTGTTTTAGCTTCATCCAATATTTTGAGAGGATAGCCTCTTTGTCTGAATCTATTTAACATATCGTTGATTTGTTGGTCAGAGTTGATAGGGTTGGATACGATTCTTTTGACCCGTAGTAGTTGAGAGTAAGGTAAATGATTTTTGAGTGAGTTATGGTGGAAGCTGTGGTAATGTAACAAGTTGTTCCTGTCCGTGGTTTTTCTGAAGATGTTGGTTTCAAGAGCGCATGTTCACATATTCTTTGGCATATTTGGTAGTGACTGTATGTTTCCCTCAACGATGAACGTTTAAACACACATTATTTTTTGCTCACCACTTATTTTCATTTGATTAACCGATTCTGCAGTTATTAGTTTTTCTCTATGTTTCACCTTCTGCTGAAACTAGTTTTCAGCGAGCATGCTTTAATCCAGCACGTCACTCACATTTCAGCTGCAGTTTCTCTGCGTTCCACCACGCTATTGAATATTGTACACTTTTAACACCTGGGCTGATGGTGATCACTTAAGACCTCAATTTTTTTTTAAATGTGTCGTCGTGGCATCCTCAATATATCTCTGCCTCTTTTAACCTACAGATACTTTCCCCTGACGAAGGGCATTTATTGCCCGAAATGCATCGGGAGACATGTCTGAATTTGTATGATGGCTTAATACAACATTAAAGGAATATTCTGCGATATGAAGCTATAATATCGTATCAAGAATAAACAACTTCAAAACGTTACAACTTTATCTCGCTCTTGTCTACAAAAATTAGTAACGATTGTTATTTCCCGTTTCCATGTATACAAACAACATCCACCAGTGTTTATCCGTGCCCATACTTCTTGTCAGCCTCCAATTGCGTATATGTATTTTGTCTGTTGTTTTGAATGTGCACGTTTGTGTGCATGTTCACCTGGGTTTGGTTTACACCTATATCGAAGCCTCTATGTGTGTTTTTCTGCTTCTACACACAAACATACCACACAAACACTTTGGGCTTTATTACAAATAACGCATACAACTAAAAGAAATGAAACATTCTCGCTTTACCAATGATTGTACTTCTATTGCAGAGAGAACTGAAAGCGACCAATTTGCTCAATCAATAATTGCTCACAGTAAAGTTACACTTAGCACAACCACGATAGAGCTCCCTCATCAAAAGAAACTCTACTAGACTGAGCCCAATATTTTTTGCTGGGGTAAAATCATTAATTTCAAGTAAGTAAATTAATAGAGCATAGCATGGAGCCTGGAGGAATTCTTGATTAAATATCAGGCGCTGACAAAGCTGTTGCAAAACAATATATTTCTTCTAACTTCCAATACAGCTGCAAGAGGTCCTTAGGTTCAGCCGAGGGCAGTTTGATGCGAAAAAGTCAGAATAACTCAGAAAACTACTGCTTATCTTAGTAGAATTGTCTTGTATAGAGGAATGTCAAAGATCCCAAAAGTGTTTACCGATGTAAAAATCTTAGAGTCAATGGCATCCTAAGATTGAAATGGTAGATATTTTAAAGAGCACTGTTATGAAAACAATGTGTGTATTATTAAAGAAAGGAATGATCACACACTTCTAAGATTCCTATGTTTTTTCTCCAGATCATCGGGGAAACTCTACTTAGGGGCTGATTACGATGTCGTCCGGAAAGCAGTCCAATTGAATCATTTTGAAATGCTTTCCAAACTACTTGGGTACGGGGAATCCAACCGACCAATTACGGTGTGTTCGGACACTGGTCGGTCGGACTCCCACTGACTTCAATGGGGGCCTGTGTTCCGAACGAGAACACAGGCTCCCATTGAAAAAGGGGTGGTTGGGGAAACCCTTGCACCTTGTGGCAGGCACCCTACGGTGCCTGCCACACTGTGCATGCAGGGGAAGGGGGGACCCATGGGTACCCATATGGGCCCGATTCGGTGGGCCCTGGGTGAAGGGGCCCTGCTATGGGCCCCCAAAGTCAGATTTCAACAGCCGATCAGTGTCTGCACAACCGATTCGAAAAGACTGTTGGAATCTGCCATCCTAATCGCTCGGCTGGAAACGCAATCCATAGACCACTACAATTTGGCTCCGACCGACTCGGTTACTCCCAATGCCTTTCGGAACCAAGTCGGACAGTTCAAACGCTTTCCAGCCATCGTAATCTGTCATTGGGAAACGTGTCCGAGTCTGTCGGAAAGGTGGGTTCCAAATCAGATTCGGACGAGTCGAATGCCGTTCGGAGCCTTTCCAGTCAACATCGTAATCGACCCCTTAGTATACATGTTGGTGGAAACAAGCCTGAAAATGTAGGAGTAGTTATTAGTTTGGCTTCTGTCTTTTTGTCCCTGAAAACCTCAAAAACACACACACACATATATGTACAGTGCTTGAGAACTATAAGGAACTGTAGCTCTAAGGAGGAAACTAGTAAGGAACTCAAGTGTCTGAAAACCTGGTTCAAATCTAGAGGGTACTCAGATGATTGCATATTGGCAGCAGTGTATAAGGCCAATAGGAAGACCAGGGAAGAGATCCTCTTTAATAAAAGTAAAACTAAAGAGAAGTTGGAGATTGAGAATACAAATCAGTGCAGAATGATTACTACTTTTAGCAAGCAGGCAGAAAGTGTAAGGAATATTCTCAATAAACATTGGCATATAATGAGGAATGATCCTGTACAAGGTAAACTAGTACAACGTCGACCACAAGTAACATTCAGACGGGCCAAATCACTCAAGCAATCACTCGTGAGTAACATGGTGACAAAATCCAAAACAGGGAGTTCAAATGCAACCTGGCTTATTAGAAAGAAAGGTTTTCTAAAATGCACTTAGTGCAAAGCGTGCACGCATGGTAAAAACACTTCAACATGCACCTCAGGATTATCGAGAAAAACAAAGAAAATAAAAGGTGAATATACATGCAAGACAGAGTTTGCTGTCTACGTGCTCCAGTGTCCTTGCTGCCTGAGGTACGTGGGCAGTACAATTCTTCCTGTTCACAAATGTATCTTGCAGCACCTCAAGGCGATAAAATATGGCGACAGGTCGTACCCAATGGCCCGACATTTTGAAAAATCCCATAATAAATGTGAAAAGGGATTAACATATTTTGTGATACATGCAATCCCCCTGAATGCAAGAGGAGGCAATCGGGAGAAAAAATTGAGGAAGTTAGAGTCATGTTACATCATATAACTCAATACAAAAACCCCACAAGGGCTTAATATGGAAGAAGACTTCCATAACTCAGCTATAAGTCAATAACTGTCTTCTTCTTGAAATCTCGTTTTTAATCATTTTTAAGCACAATTCACATTTTTCACACTGCACTTTTGTAGGAGGACAGTGAATACATTCATATAATGCCCACTGGGGCTGGAGTGTGTAGATATTCGGTTGTATATGGTTTGTTGATGAATTCATGTATGTTATTATCATGTGCGAGAAAGAATAGTACTAATGACAAATTTGGCTGACAGAAAATAATGATGTAGACCTCAATTGTATGAATTTCTATATATGTGATTTTTAGGCCCACTGGGGCAGGAGTATGAGGCTAAAGCAATCAGAATGTTGCCAGAATATGACATCCGTGCGTAATGCGGAAAACATTGACTACATTTTGGTCATGGTAGCCGGCACGAGTCCAAAGTGCAATTGATAAAGCTGTCTGTTGTGTAAATAAGTCAATTTTTCACACTTTAAATGAATTTAATTATTTTTAGTAAACCATGTGATGTAATTGTGAAACGCAGATGATTCATGTCTGTTTAAACTACGAGTCTGTCTTCCATGATTTTCACTTTGTAGTTATCACGTGACACGGAACTAAAAATGTGTTAAAAGAGACTGTAAAACTTTATTGAATCGTTGGTGAGCAAGCCTGCAGGTCAGGCGAAACGCGTCCCACAGTGGCTGACGAATAAAGAACTTTAGCTCTTCACACGGCGGCGTCATCCTTGGTTTTGCGAGGTTGTTGTGCAATATATATATCTATATATATATATATATTACTGAAAAAGCCAAAGGTTACAGGGACGTTATAGTTAGGTTCACGTTTTACCCACACAAATCCTTAGAAATTCAGCAGTTATAGTTTTACTTATGTTAAGAAACTGAGGGGCATATTTACAAGCCCCTATCGCCCCCACAACGTCACTGAAAGGCTTTGCCTTATTTACAACATAAATTTGTGCTCCAATAAGTTTACACTAGTCTTGTATTGTTTTTCTTCTTGTTAAGATTGATTTACGTTAAAATACGCAATAATTATTTTGAAAAAATAATTTAAAATAGGCTACTGCTCAGGGCTTTTCCAAAATTTATTTCATAATTCATCAAAACCATTATGAGAATGAACCCCTTATAGGCATCTTTACCCGTTAGCATTATAGTCACAGGCACAGGGGGAAACATGCCCTTAGGAGGTGCACTGACAGTGCTCACAAAAAGATGGTGCACTATTAATATAGGCAACCAGATGAGGTAATGGTGTTGCCACTCCTAATTTAGAAGATGATTGGGCATGGATAAGGGCCATGCTCATTCTGTCAAAATTGCCACTACCCTCAGTATCTGTACACCTTGTAGGTAGAAAATGAATATCTTATTACGATTTTTCGCTTGTGCTGCAGTCACTTCTTGGAATATTGTTGCCCTCAATCGTGTAATATCTAATCTGCAGGAAATTGCATTTAAAAGCAATACTGAAATCAATTGTCTCCAGGAAGTTGGTCAATAAGGAATGTTGAGTGCAATTGGGAACAGTCACTAAACATTTTACGATAACAGTGATGTTCATAGCTTTCCACTGCATCTAATTGAAGAGGTCAAATGATCAAAGTCGATTATGAGTTTGTTTCGCCTATAAAAGTTGAGAACACTATTTTGAATGTTATAACGTGTAAGGTGCATTCCCCTCCCTAGAAATTGGAAATCTAATCTAAATGATTTATTTTGGAGCTCTTCTAGATGCCCCTCCAAACATACCAATAATTGCTTTCAATAATGTGAATTGTTATTTATTTGCTCAATAGGCTCCAGACTCCTGTTTTTTGCATTGTCAAAATTTGGAATCGCCCTAAAGATAACTTTCATGTGAAGTATATTCCAATTGAAAAGGTTACTAATTGCTATCATTGCAAAAATCCTTTTCCGCTTTCACTCTAGATTTAACAGTGATTCTCTTGCTCGTACCATTCAGTCTGCCTACTAGCTAAAATAACACTTTATACTAGACGTTAATAATGGTGAATTTGTTTCATTAGAGTGTGAAGTTTCATATAGTAAACTATTATGATAGTGATCACGTATCTAGATCTCGTAAACTGCAGCAATTTCAGTGCTTAATTTGTGCCGGTGGTTTCCGGTGCTTAGCACCGGCACCTTTTTATCAGGGTCGGGTCTACACTGCCACTGCCAACTTACATCAATGACGCGACTGCACTGCAGTCTGCACGTCATGTATCAAAGTAAATTAAATATAATTGCCTTACTGCAGTGTTTTACACACTTTGTTACAGACAGACAGTCTCCAGGGTCCTTCGGTGAAGAAGAAAAGTGTTGCTGTGCAGTGCTGCTGAGAGAGCGAGCCCAATAATAAATCCATATCCATGATGCAAATCAATTTGCTTTCAGTGTTGCCGGTGGGTGGGCCACTAATTAGGCTGTATTTGGTTCTATGGGGGTAGGGAGTTGCTGCGGAAGTGTGCCGTGCGTAACCTTTTTTCAATCATGCTTGGTGGACCACGCCCTGGCACACACGCACTACACGAGTCACCAGCACCAGTTAGCATGACGTCGAGGCGGGCACTTTGAAGCAGTAGCAGGCCTCTTAATAAAGGCAGTGCCACCAGCAGTAACCGCAGTAAGTAATGAAAACAAATGCTGCTTTTTCTTGAGCGTGGTGACGGTCACCTGAACCAAGTCAGAGGCCCGAGCAATCATGCCACAGGTGCCGGGCGGGGCTGGGGCACCGTGTGCAAAGCTCCGGCCCCTGGGCCAGGAGGCTGACGGAAGGTCAGGGCCTCACCCTTAACCCCTGTCTAAAGTGTCTACTCTATAAATGTTTGCCGTACTTTAAAAGAAATGAAATCCATGAAAGGGATAAAAAAAGGTGTAATAATAATCTTTCTGTAATGTGATTTGCACGGTGTGGGAAGTGTGAAGAACAGTGCAAGAATCATGAGGCCTCAGACCCCGGACCTGGCTGCAGGCTCCCAGAGGAGTTTAATGGGCGGTGGGGGTGAAAGGTTTGTTGGCATGTTCAAATGTTTCACATACTTTACTTTTACTTGGCTGAGCTCAAAGAAATTAAATCCATTAAAGGGATAAAAAAAAGTACATCTGGGTGGTGAACTCTGCTCTGGTCATGGAGTTTGCAGAGTTTTCCGCACTCCGCAATACGCGGAGATTGCAGAGTTCCGAAAATCTAGTGCTGGTCAATGTCAAGGTGGCAAGTGTGCGAGAGGAAAATTCCTCTACCGCTGTGATTTTTTCCTCATTCGCAATCGTCAACGTCAAGTTGGCGAGCATGGAAAATCAACCTCCCAGGGAGATTTCTCAACGCGGGTGGTCTGATTTCTCATTGTGAGTGGTCTCGTATGCTCACAAACGCTCGCGTTGGGAAACCATCCGTTCCCGTTGAGAAAGCTGCAGCTCCAGTAAAAAATCCACTCGAGCAGCAGAAAGGAAGCAGCGCTCCTTGCGCTGTGTATGGTGCCGTTCTCGATGATTGCACAGTACGGACAAACACCAGGAGCTGAAAATCACTGCGAACAGCATTTATCTAATGCACTCCGCCGCTTGCAGAGCTCCGCATAGCGCAGTGGAGATTTTTTTGCACTTCACTTCGCGAACTCCGCCCAGGCATAAAAAAAAGGTGTGATAATAATCTTTCTGTAAATGTTATTTGTGTGGGAAGTGTGAAGAACAGTGCAAGAATCACGATGCCTCAGTCCAATGATTTGGCTGCAGCATCCCAGAGTCTTAGGGGAGTTTGAGGGGACTGCGGTGGGAGTGAAAGGTTTGTTGGCTCTTGGCAGGCATGTTCTGATAAATGTTTGACGTTTTTTATTTGGCTGGGCTCAAAAGAAATTAAATACATGAAAGGGATAAAAGGTATGATAATCTTTTTGTAAATGTGATTTGCACGGTGTGGGAAGTGTGAAGAACAGTGCAAGAATCATGAGGCCTCAGTAAACGGACCTGGCTGTAGTCTCCCAAAGTCCCATGGGAGTTTGAGGAGTAGTGGGGATGAAAGGTTTTTTGGCAGGCATGTTCTGGTAAATGTTTGACGTACTTTACTTTTATTTGGCTGGGCTCAAAAGAAATGAAATCCATGAAAGGGATAAAAGGTGTGATAATAATCTTTTGATCAATGTGATTTGCACGGTGTGGGAAGTGTGAAGAACAGTGCAAGAATCACAAGGCCTCAGTCCATGGACCTGGATGCAGCCTCCCAGGGGCGTTTGAGAGGACTGCGGTGGGGGTCAACAGTTTGTTGGCATGTTTTGGTACATGATGTCCTTACTTGTGTGTGGTTACTCTGTAGAGTCAGGTGGTGACTTGACGTCACATTGGGGCACCTCCCTGCAGGGTGTGTGCGGAGCATTCCTAGAGGAGGTCGAATAGCGGAGGGGGTCAGAAGGGCGTGTGGGATGGGGAGGTGTTGGGCATAGCAAAAAGACCTGAAGGAAGATAGGGGACAGACGAGAATTTGACATGGGGAGGGGGGTCATGCTCAAGGCTGAGAGGGGAGGAGGCCTCGAGGAGAGATCAGAAGAGAGAGATGGGGACTGGTAGCAGAAGAGGGGGAGTGTACAAGCCTTGTAGACATCAGAAGAGGGTGGGGGGTTAGAGCTTGTCTAGATAGAGGCTGAGAGGCTGAGCGCAAGAAGGGAAGGTGCACAGGTGTGTGGATGTGGAGACAGCAGGAGGGAGGTATAAGGGCGTGTACAGGTCTGGTGGGTGGACCAGAGTTGGGAATGGGAGGTGAGGGGCTGTCTAAATAAAGCACAAGTAGGATGGAAGGGAGTACGCAGGCCTGGAGGAAGGGTCAGAAGGTGCTGTGGGATGGGGAGGTGTCAGTCATAGAGAAAAGACCAAAAGGAAGGTAGAGGCGAGAGCTTGACGTGGGGGTGGGGGTATCATTTTCAAGGGTGTGAGGGGAGGAGCCCTCGAGGAGAGATCAGAAGAGAGATGGGGACTGGCCTGTAGAAGACAGCAGAAGAGGGGTGAGGGTACAGGCCTTAGAGACATCAGAAGGGGTGGAGGGTTAGAGCTTGTCCAGATAGAGCGCAAGAGGGTAAAGTGCGCAGGTGTGTGGAGACAGCAGGAGGGAGGGAGGTGTAAGGGCGTTTGCAGGTCTGGTGGAGGGAAAAGAGGGGATATGGGGAGGGAAGGGCCCAGTATGCGTAAACAGGTAATCAGCTATTAGCACGTGCCCCTTCTTTGCATGCCACCATGCTGAAGTTTGCATAGGAGATCAGTGAGCACTGAATGTATTTGATGTGGCTTGTTTTGGGCCACACTCAACTCACTCAACATGAGAGGATAATGAATAAGCACGACTATCTAGTCCAGGCAGCATTTGGGCCATGTCCTCCTAAAAAGCAAATGTAAGGGCTCAGAAGAGCAATAGAAGGGCAACTGAAAACAAGCCCTTGTCTCTCTCACTTTATCTCTTGCTCTCTTTGTCACAGACACACATTGCCAGCAGTGCATCAGGTTTATATGAGACATGGCAATTCAACAAAGATACATTTATGGTTAGATGTCCCTTCTTGCCCAGCATAGGTAAGAAGATGATGTGAGGCAACTCTAACATCACTCATTAGAAAGTGTCCACAAGCACATTTAAGTACTACAGTGTCAGCCACCCAGGTATTGCCCGATGTAAGCATCTACGTAGGTTGGCAAGAAGGCAGAACACCAGTGTAGTAAGCAATTATTTCTTTACCAGCAACTGACTGCTGCTAACTTGCTTCTCTCTTGTCAGAGGAATGAAAGGAATCTATTAAAAGTCAGATAATATTTTGACATGGAAATGATGGATTGTTACAAAAAGGCTATCTTTAGCCAACCAACACACTCACAAAGATGGTGTCTTGATTTTGTTGTGGTGAAATGGAACTGGTGGACTGATGTGTGGGGATGGAGTAGATGTCTGGGCACTGTCTCATCTTCAACAGCATGGGACCTTTACATTGTCAGAGATTGAACTATGGAGTTCCATTTAAATCACTTCTTCCATTTTTACCCAATCAACACTCTTACAACCTACATTCACCCACCCACCACGATCATGTAGATAGATGGTATCAGAGAGAATTCAGGGAACAAGTGCAGAACCACTATTAGCACTATTTAGCAAAAGGCGGGAGACACTGACTGCACTCTCTTGTCAGCAAAGCACAGTGTTTTGCTATTATACTCCACATGTGTGTTGGCACATTCTAAATATGTTAAAGTTTACTTTGCCTTTCTGCCTTTAGCATTGAGTGTGTCTGTCACTGTGTGTGTGTGTGTTTGAGACAGTGAGGGTTGAGGATGGGTAACGCTCAGTATGGAATGGTTTAGGTTTTTGTGTGTTTGTATGTGAAGGGCACATATTTTGGTTCTATGTAAGTCTCAGTTGCTCTGGTTCATTTTAATTTCTGCCCTCGGTCTTTGCCACTGAGTATGTGCAACACCTTCGTATTGTTAAGTTTTTGCGCTTTGCGTGCGCCCTCTACTATCCACAAATGTAATATGTCTGTGTGCGCATGTGCATGCATACGTACAGTTGTCCTTGTGTGTGTCTGTTTTTGCGTGTCTCTGCTTTATTCAGCCAACTCAACAAACATCACAGACCAAGATGTTTTATATAAAGTACTTGTTAAATAAGTTGTGTCTGGCGGTCCTTCTATTATGATCGTTGCATTGTTGTCATGTCTTGGGGCCATGGATGGGTTGTTCTTGTTCTTAGGTGTGATGTTTGGATTTTTCACAATCCTCTGACTTCAGTGATGTACCATTGAGTGCAGCAGCAACACTCTGAACATTGTTCCAGAGCCACTGGCCTGAATGCCTTTCTTAGACATTTTCAAGCTTTCTGGCCTCGGTGCCTTTGTGTGACATTTCCATGCTTTCTGGCCTGTGTGCTTATGTGTGACATTTCTATGCTTTCTGGCATGTGTGCTTATGTGTGACATTTCCACTGCATCTCCACGGTTTATGGCATGGGTGCTTAAAAGTGACATTTCCACGGTTTATGGCCTGGATGCCTATATGTGACATTTCCACAGTTTATGGCCTGGATGCCTATGTGTAACATTTCCACTGTTGATGGCCTGGCCCAGGATGCCTATATGTGACATTTCCACGGTTTATGACCTGGATGCCTATATGTGACACTTCCAATGTTTATGCCCTAGCCCTGGATGCTTATGTGTGACATTTCCACGGTTTATGACCTGGGTCTTATCTGTGACATTTCCACGTTTATGGTCTGGTTGCTTATGTTTGACATGTCCACAGTGTATGGCTTGGGTGCTTATGTGTGACATTTCCATGCTTTCTGGCTGGGTGCTTATGTCAGGTCATCATTTACGATTTACTATGCCTTGAAAGTTAATACAGTTAAATATGTAATGAATAATGTGTTCTGCACCATTTTGTTCTTTCTTTTTACAAATTTTTCTTCAGGGCTGAATTCCACCCAAACCCCTCTAGCAGTCATTAGGCTCACTGCGCTCACTACTCACCGTATGGGGGCTGGTCTAACAAAACTCAAGTCTTGCCAGGGCTGCTTTTGGTTCCCAGTCTGGCCCTGAGTGTCGATAAATTAATAATTGTTGTGAATTGCAGTGTGTAACTAACTCTGCACACTGCCACCGCACTCTGCTTTTGTATTAATACTGGAAGCCAAAGCTTAAAAGTGAGCCAAACAGTAAAGACTTTGTGTGTCTTTCAAGTGAGCGCTGAAGGGCAGGGGTATGAACTGGAAAAGGCCTGAATTTGGGTAGGCAAAGTAGGATCCATTTGGGTTGTATTTATAATCAGTCAAGGTAAGAGATGTGCAGATGCAGAAATGTCTTTAGTGCAAAGTTTGCAAATACATATTATGCTTGATCAGAACTGTGCCTGTTAGATGAATGGACATCACACTTTATACCAGTGTAGCCAGTTTTCTTTCACTTTGCTTCCTTAGAATGTAACACGCTGGACTGAAGAAGATTTCAAGCTACTTCACAAAATTTAAGCCCAAAGAGGATGAGGAGCCTGCGAGGAAACTTGCTAGAAAAGACCATGTACTTACAATCGATGAAGGAAACAAGGAAGATGATGAAGTGCGAGAGAAGGCACTAGATGAGAGTTACACCACTACTAGCAGCAGTGTTATCACCTTTACAGAAGGAAAGACACAAGATAGTCCTCTTAGAGATGAGCAGCATCATGCTATGGAGATTGATAGAGAGACAGAGGAAACACCAAGCACTAGCAAACGGTTTGACACATTATCACTTAAACCACATTCAGCCAGAGTTTTTAGGAAGGGCATTCTTCTTAAAGGTTGGAAACATGACCAAAAAATGTATTTCCAACTCAAGCATCCATGGTTAATTGTTAAAGTCCCTAGCCTTGGCTGTCCTGTGTGTTCGCCAAGTCCGTGATCTTGGTGCTGAGAAATCCAGGGGAATGAAATTGTCCAAAGAATGGCTTGAGTCTACTGTGAAGGCATATGGCACTAATTTAGACCAACAGCAGAAATCATTGAGGAAAAAGATTGCATAACATTCAAAAACCAAGGCTCATGTTGCAACTTTAAAAATCTTAGAAAAAGCTAAAAATATCCTTTATTGTATGTAACTGCAAAAGCTCAATCTGTACAAATGTCAGCAAAAGCTAGAATATTCTGTGTAGCCTATATGGAAGCAAAGCGGAACAGGCCAGCGTATGGTTTTGAAACAGAGATAGACTGCCACCAGTTGAATGGACCGCATATGGGGCGGATTTTGCATTCCAATGTAGCTTGCGCAAACATACAATGCCACCTATCCTCAGAAATGAATAGGAAGATATTTGCCAAAATAATTGAACTTTCCCCAAAAGTAAGTCTTTTACTAAATGAAGCCACTGCTTTAAATAGGAAAAGTTCTTTAATTGTGTACATGCGAATGCAGCTACCTGGCATGGACTCCCCAGCTAATATTTTTGTTTACTTCATTGAGCTGAGTGATTTGTCAGCTGATGGCATAGTAAACAGTCTACTATCTGCACTAAAAAAAGATTCAGTTAACATAAGTGAGGACTTTCTTTCCAAATGCCTGGTTTCAGTTGCCTGTGATGGAGCTTCAGTGATGTTTGGCAGCCACAGTGGTGTTGTAAAGAGGTTGCAAGAAAACATCTATCCCAGTATTGTAGCCTGCCACTGCTCAGCACATCATCTGGAACTTGCAGTTCATGATGTCACGAAAGATATTGGTGCCACAAACCATTTCAAAAGCTTACTTGATAAGCTGTATTCTCTATTTGCCACATCTGTTAAAAACCGTTTGGAGCTAAAAGAATGTGCAGAAGCTCTTGACGTTCAGCTTTGAAGAATAGGAAGAGTGTTAGTTACTCGTTGGGTTGCATCAAGCTTCAGAAGAGTAGAGGCTGTTTGGATTGCTTATCCTGCTCACTGCAAGCACTTTACTAGTGTAGCTGATGATGGTTCCCATGACAGTTCAACACGAAATATGTACACAGGCCTAGGAAGGCAGTTATCATCTATACAATTGTTTGCTAATCTTGGCCTTATGTCTGATGCTCTTCAGGAATTATCACAGCTATCACTTGAGTTACAGAAACGGGACTTTACAATCACTGATGCTCATAGAGCTATTTGTCGGCAAATAGCAGTGTTTGAAGCCATGGTAGACAGGCAAGGGAACCATTTCTCACGGTGTAAAAAGGCCATAGAAGAAAATATATTCCAAGGTGTGATGCTGCACAAAGGAAAGACCACTGACAAAATAAGTGAACAGGGACAACTTACTAATTCTACTGACAAAAAGGCTGAGTATGATATCCTGATAAGTGAAATTAAAGTTTTATACAAACAGTACTGGCCTGATGAACTACCTACTCTTTATGGTGAAAGTGATATTGAGTCTCTGTGTAAAAGTTTCAACATTGCCAGTCGAGAAACCATATGTGCTTATAGAGAGTATAAGGAATCTGGAGGGAAAGAAATTAAAAGGCAGTTCCTGAAGCTTTTGATAGCCTTTCACACTATTGCTATCGGTACTGCAGAATGTGAGCGCGGCTTTTCTCAAATGAATCTTATATGAACATCTACAAGAGCACCATTGCTGACTGAAACAACATCTTCTTTAATGTTTTTGAATCTTTTTGGCCCACCTTTTAAGATATTCAACCACATCCCCTATGTTCAGTCATGTCTTGCGAAAGAATGAAGAGCGGCTGATGACACTAGGAGTAAAACAAGGAAAAAGGAAGACTTGGAATGCACAAGCAATTTAGACAGTGTGGGGTTTTTCTGAAAAAATAGATGCTAGCCCAGTCCAATTGACAAAACGTGCCATTGCAATGTTTTAAATAAGTTAAAAAGTTAGGCTTTACCGTCTTTGGATATCTGATTATTGTTCTAGTTTATATATGTTATTTATTTGCATTTATAACACTTTATTGACAGTGTCAATTTATTTAATATTTTGTTATATTTATGTGTCTTCCTTGTTTGGATGTTATATTTATTGTTCTAATTTATATATATATATATTTTTGTATTTATAAGACTTAATTTGCGTTTTCTTTTTTCACTTTAGAACATGTATTTATGTGTATTTATGTATATTTTATTTTTAGTTATTTTGTCTTGATATATTAATATTTTGTATGGCCCTGTGGTCATTTTGCACTAATAGGCATGACTTGAGATATGGTCAAATTCAAACTGCCCAGCTACTACCTCTTCTTGTGGCCTAGGTTCTTCTAGGACTCTATTTGGGAGATGACATTAATCTGTGCTTTATGTTAAGAGACAAATCTTTAATTAAAAAGTAATATTTTGAACATATGTCTCTTTTGTAATCTCTGTCTTGTCTGTGTGATACAGAACTACGGGGCCTATTATCATGCCGGACGGCCTTTTAACCCCCGCCACATTAGCATGGCGGGGGTACCGCGGCGGACGGAAAGACCGTCCGCCGCTTTTCCGCCGGTAGGCAATCGTCCTGATTGCCTACCGGGCGGAAAAGGCCCATAATATGGTGGCGGTGCCTTGCAGGCACCGCCATCCATATTAGCATGTGGCATTTTCAATGCCTTTCCATGGCGGAGAGTTTGCCATGGAAAGGCATGCGGTTTTCACTTCAGGGGCCCGTTGCGGGCCCCCAGGGGGGTGGGGGGCTGCACTTGGGGGGTACCCATGGTACCCCCCAACATTGGCATGGCAAGGTGGCAGGCACCGCACAGTGCCTGTCTTGTTGTGCATGCCAATGCACAACATGCATATATTGCATTGTGGTGGGTGCTGCTTACAGCACCGCCCGCAGCAACGCAATATATGTGGGATGCCACCGTGGTGGTGGCATCCTAATTGCCATGGCGGGACCGCCGCACCTCTTGCGGGCGATCCCGTTTGCTGTTGCAGTGGCGGGCAGACACAGTCCGCCCGCCATCGTAATAGACCCCTTCATTTGGAAATGTCAGTTAAGGTGCATATTTTTTACTATTCTGAATTTCTAATAAATGCACATATATTGCTACAGGGAAGTAAGTTATAATAAAAAGCCCAATTGGTAATCATCTTTTTAAAATTATTTCTCTAAAATTATTCGCTTTAACGGAAACTGCCTTCGTCCACTGGAACTGACAAAGTGGCTCATTCAAGTGTATTGCATGATTTCTTTCAATTTTTTCAGAACATTTTGTTTTATTTTGTCACAGAAGATATGTAAAAGTTGTATCTTTGAGCTCGTGACATACAATTAGACTCTGTTAAAAATAGCTGGCCCGATTCACAAAAGTAATCTGAGACAAAATTCTAACTTTACGACTTTCAGTATTCACAAAGGGCCTTTAGGAGTAGTAAAGTTAGGAATCCTAACTTTACTACTCCTAGATGCCCATTGTGAATACCGAAAGTCGTAAGTTAGGATTTTGTCTCAGTTAAACTTAAGTTTTGGTCTTAAGTAGACTAAAACTTAAGTTTAACTGAGATAAAATCCTGACTGTATGACTTTTGGTATTCACAAAGGGCATTTAGGAGTAGTAAAGTTAGGATTCCTAACTTTACAACTCCTAAATGCCCTTTGTGAATACCGAAAGTCGTAAAGTTAGGATTTTGTCTCAGATTACTTTTGTGAATCGGGCCCAACATACCTCAGTATTGTCCTTTCCCCCAAATCGGCTCATAATGCACTGGAATGTTTCACGCGTCCCTTTTCAATGCATTCGTCGTTTTAGCTAATTTATTCCAAAATTGTGCCTTAAATGCACTTTTGATTTAGTCTTTTTCAAAACGTTCACAGGGCAGGGGAACCTTCTATCAAAACCTTACTTGGAGGAAGGCTGCCTTGCTGAAATTCAGATTGGGTATTACATCTGACTTTCAGCAATCCCAGTTGAGGATGTGGGTAGGGCTAATAGAGTAAGTGGGTGGAGCCATTGGAGGGAGTGGGTGAAGCCAGGGGGAAAGTGGGTGTGGCCTTCGACAAATATTTGAGCTCCTGAACTTCATTTTTTACAAATTAAGCACTAGCACACAGAGGAAACAGCCCTGAACATCATTGATGCCCCTCAGTATGGGGCAATTCTGGGCATACCAAGGTTATGGAAACATAACCCGGTAATAGATTGGAAAACAAAGTCAGTCAGTTTTCAATCCTCAAATGTAGAGAAAAGTGTGTAAGACCCTCGTTGTCGCATAGTGGTGTTATGTAACACCCTACACATAGCCACTGCAGCAGAAAAAGACATTGAGTTGCCCATCTGTTACAAGATGTATCAAGATGTGTTCAGTGAAGCTAAAGCAGAGACCCTTCTTCCACATAGGACATATGATTGAAAGATTGACCTTATAGCCGGGTCTATTATTCAGTCTTATAGAGTGTACGCTTTGTCAGAGGCAGAAACACTTATCTTAGGGAATACTTGGATCATTATACTGCCAACAGCTTTATTCGTCCATCCCAGTCTCCCGCAGCCTCTCTTATTTTCATATCAAAAGCGAATGGTGATCTTCGCACCAGTATAGATTACAAAAAATTGAATGCTAATACAGTTAGAAACAGATACCCACTTCTTCTCTTCCCTGTGTTATTGGATCAGGTGAAAAGTGCCAACATCTATAGTAGGTTAGTTTTAAGAGGAGCCTATCATCTGGTGAGAATGAGGGAGGTGGATGAGTGGAAGACAGCGTTTCATACCAGATACGGATTGTTTGAGTACACTGTGATGCCGTTTGGGCTTTGTAACGCTCGGCGGCATTTCAGTATTTTCTAAATGATTCCTTGAAAGATTTTCTGGATCAGTTTGTGAATATGTACATCGATGACATTCTGGTATACTCACCAGATGAGAATGTACGTTCAGAACATGTGTCACAGGTTTTGCAGAGTTTGAGATGCCATCGCTTATACTGCAAACTCAGTAAATGTGAGTTTCACATGAGAGAGGTGGAATTTTTTGCAGTCATTCTAAGTCCGTCGGGGTTACAAATGGCTGAGAGAAAGATCAAAGCAATCGATGAATGGCAGGTGCCTCAGTGTTTGAGAGATGTGCAGTGTTTTTTGGGGTTTGCTAACTATTATAGGAGATTTATACAACATTTCTCTCATGTGGTGGCCCACATAACAAGATTGCTGAGAAAGAGAGTCACCTTTGTTTGGACTTTGGACCCCTGATGCTAACGAAGCCTTTGAATAGCTAAAGAAGGCCTTTACCATTGCGCCTATTTTGGCTCCCTCTCAACCAGAGGAACCATACATTGTGGAGGCATTTGCCTCTGATGTGGCAATTGGGGCAGTCTTGTTGCAAAGAAACATAAAGACAGGACAGCTGCATCCTGTGGCATATATGTCAAAAAAGCTCAATTCGGCAGTACAGAATTACACGGTAGCTGAAAAATAACTTTTAGCTATCAAAAGAGATTTTTCTGAATGGAGACAGTACCTCTGGGGTGCTAGTCATTCGGTGACTGTATATACAGATCATAGAAATCTGCAATATATGAAAGATGCCAGACAACTATCTCAATGTCAAATGCGTTGGATGCTTTTTTTTTGCGGAGGATGATTTTGTGGTCACTTTTCACCCTGGGAGTGATAATCGTAAGGTGGATGCCTTGTCAAGACAGGACTCAAAATGTACACAAAAAGAGAGGCTTATTGAATCTTTTGTGGCCCCATCAAAGGTTTTGTGTGTGGTAACAGTGGACAATTTCCTGGATTCTGTTAGAAACATCAGGTCTCCCACTCATTGGGTGGATTGGGCTAACCAAGATCCCCAGAGGAACATCAAGCAAGGGTTACCATTTCATAACAAAAAACCTTTCTACCCACGAAAAGTCTCCAGTTGAAAGCCTTTGACTGGTGTTATGTTTCCCCTTTGACCAGGCACCCCGGGGTTGCACAGTCTCTGGAGTTAGTTCAACAACAATTCTGGTGGGAAAAGAGGGCCTCAGACATTAAGCATTGGGTACAGAGATGTGATGTAAGTGCACAGGGAAATACGGATCACTCCAAACCTTGAGGGTTGCTACAATCCATGCCCACTCCTAATCAGCCATGGAAAACCATTAGAATGGATTTTGTTACAGGACCTCCAAAAGATCAGGGGTATACTGTCATACTAGTGATAATTGACAGTTTAACCAAAATGGGTCATTTCATTCCCTGTAAAACCTTACCCACAGCTGGGGAAACCGCTCAGTTGATAATGGAGCACGTAGTAAAGTTACATGGAATACCAGAGATTATCGTTTCGGTTAGGGGCCCTCAGTTCTCAGCCCGATTCTTGCTGGCATGGTGTAAGGCTTTAAAGATAGCAGCAGTTCTTTCTACTAGTTTCCATCCACAGACAGATGGGCAGACAGAACGACTAAATCGAACTTTGAAAAAATACTTTGGCTGTTATGCAACAGAGGCTGCCGAATCCTGGTATCTTCGTTGTGGTTACTGAACTTTCATACAACAATGCGTGGCACTGCTCCATTGGTGCCTCACCTTTTTACGCAAATTATGGGTTTCATCCAAAAACTATGCCAGTCTCCCTACCCTCGGAGACCTAAAATCAGCCCAACTTACTGTCACGTGTAAAAGAAATGCAACAAGGCACAGAGAAGATACAAAGACATCTCAACAAAGCAAAACAACAATATAAGAGATGAGCAGATCGTCATCGCTGTCCAGGGCCAAAATATCAGCCAGGCAACAGAGTATGGCTGTCCACAAGAAATATACATTTTAAGATCAGAAGTATATTCCATCGAATATACATAGGCCCCTATGTAATGCTTAGAGAGGTAAATCCTGTGGCGTACAAACTCAAATTGCCAAACACCCTACGAGTACATCCAGTGTTTCATAGCAGTGTTCTTGAACCAGCAAAGAAGGCCAAGAGGAAGACAGTGCCACCGGTTATACACGATGGTCAAAGCGAGTATGAGGTACACCGTATCTTAGATTCAAAGTTCAGAGGGGGTCGATTGTGGTACCTGGTGTCTTGGAAAGGATACACAGCTGAGGATAATTCTTGGGAACCTGACAATCACATCCACGCTCCTCAATTGGTAAAGGCATTTCATTTGGCCAATCCAACCAAGCCTGGCTATAAGCGGCGCCTAGGAGGAGGGCCTACTGTCAGGAAAAGGCAGGCATAGGCGCCTTCAAGTTTCATATTCAGGCTCAAGAAACCCACAACAAAAAACAAATGTAATACAATGTTATTTCCTTTATAGGCATACATTCACTACAACTCCCATGGTCCATTGCGAACAGCTCAATCAGTCATGAGGGGGAGTGACTATAAATAGAGTACTTACACGTAGGCTGGCTTGGGTAATTCCATTCACCTGTGAAGTCAGTTTTGTTCTGGAGTGGAGCTGAAGAAGTGAAGATTTATGGCTGGCGGTTTTGGCAGTCTATGTTTTCCAGTAAAAGGAACTGTGGATTTTGGTGGCAAAAGGAGGTCTGCTTTTTCTGCCATTCTCAAATCTTCCTGTTATAGTAACAGGGAAGGATTTCTCTGTTTGTTCTTTGATACACACCAGCTGGTGTATTTTCATTTTCTGAAGCACAAGGATTGCTTGATTTATGTGAATTAATTTCTTCTTGTGGAAGTCTCATGGCCTTTTGCACTCTACAAGCCTGTTGCTAGGAGCAGCTGTTTAGCAAAGTGTGCTGGGCTTCTGACATTATACCGATAAGTGACTATTTGATTTTTTACTTTAAGATTGTTGTGCTGCTGAATCCCCGAGTGTTTTTTTTACTTCCTGCTTTTTTCCTAAACTTCCAAAGTACAAGACTGGTTAACCTATTTTTGTAAGGGGAGTATTTTTCTTGTGACATTTAAACTTGGGAGATAAATGAACACTTTGCCATTAACATTTTCTTTTGTGAGTAAATATTATTTACCTAGAGGAATTTTGCTTTTTCTGATTTCGGTTCGTTGGCTACATATTTCCCAACACGGAAAAGAAAGGATTATCTGAATCTAATGTTTGGTGACGTTATTTGGTTTGTTGATGAAAATATTCATCATTGACAAACATACATGGGATTTACAGTGTGTGCATGGTATGTATAAATTTATATGTAACACATTGCCTGCCTTACACTAGTACCACAAAGGTTTTGATTGAGGATTTTTGAATTTACTTGTGAATCATTTGTATTGCAGCATTTTTGCACAAATCAGCAAGGAAGGATGTATGAGACTAAATGTGGTGCATGAGGAAAGTCATTAGTTCCATAAGGCAGCACCCCATATGATATGTATTTTTCATAACAAAACTATACGTATAAGCTATCTTTTAATAGCAGTGAGAGTGGAGACCTTAATTGTCTTTATCTTTTCTTTACAGGTCTCCTTCCTTGCAGTTCCTTTCCCCACTACCTTTTCCCTCACTCAATCACTCCAAGCTTATGTGCCTTTATGGTATGCTGAAATGGAGGTATTGAGGGGTAGACCCAATCTGAGCATCGTTCTGATCCTGAGGAGCTTGTACATAGTCAAAACCTGACAAACACTGGCAGGCCTATGGCAAAAGAGAACACTGGCTGGCTACACAAAATGGCCACCACCCACATGGTCAAACAGAAAACAAGGAGGCATGGAAAACAAAGAAACATGCAGGCCTATGGACACTGACTATGCAAAATGGCATGAGGAACAAAGACAAATGGTGGCATTTGGCAAACATACTCACACTCTGGCCAGAAAAAGGAGCAATTGTAACGTTGAATAATACACAAGCATTAATTCAGCAATGCCAAAAACTAAATGTAACTGCACTATAAAATTTTACAACACACATTCTCCAAAGGCATCAAATATATATCACTCCATTATACACTTTTTGCAGAAAAAAAACCTGAAGTACCCCAAAAACAAATTTTTATATTTAATCTAATGCCATCCCCTGCCTAAAGGATATTTCAATTCAACAGACACCACAGAAACAGTTGTTTTATGCACCCATGACTAGTACTGGGCCTAATGGCTGGGTGGCCCATTGGCTGACTAGGCCACATAGTAAAATAAATGAACATTGCAAATGTATTAAAAAAACATGGAGTAAATATACTGAACTGTGCAACATTTTTCCTTTACCAAAGAAGAAAAATTAAATGCAAAACAATTACTAGCCCCCTACTGAAACTGCAGGCCACCCACCACAATAAACTATATATATCAAATAAAAGTACAAATAAATCATGGTGCATGCCCTCTATCACACAAACAACACCCTTAGACAACAGTTTTTGAATTTACTTCTGATATCACAGAAACAAAGTTCTTAAATTCAAAAGTATATATACAGCAGACAAAGAGAGCTATCAACCAGCTGCAAATCAAAATGAATAGTGACTAGGAGATGGACAAAGCACTGAGAGGAGTCTGCTGGCCAGGAACAGGAAGTTGGAGTCTCTGGGGCACTTCTTCCTTGTTGAAAAAAAAAGTTTAAAAAAAAGGCTCCTCGCACTAAAAAACAACTTGAATGGTCCGTTGGAGAAGAATATTGACTAAAAACTTAATTTTGCATAGATTTAGTGGCTTCTCAAGGAGAGGATCTACTTGAGGATGCAGCCGCAGTCGCTGGCATCGGAAAAAAAGGTGCCGGTTGGTACCAGAGCAGCATAAAGCCGTGCTAGCAGCTTTCAAATCTCGAGAGTTCTTGCATGCCCCGCATGTCTCACAGGTGCTTGCGGCTTGCGTGCAGCCGGCAAATTTTTGGGCGCTCATAAGTGCCCGGCAAGATTTGTCGCACTTGCCAGTGCGTGCAAAAACACGACTTCGGATCGCCAACCCAAAAAAATTCTGTCACGAGGCGGAAAGCGGAATATAACGGGAACTTGAGATTCCCGAATTCCACAAACTCCGCAAGCGGAGTGAAATTTACACCTAGGCCTAGTTTCAACCCCCATCCTGCTTGCTTTCTCATAAGCATACAGGGCTGTCCAAAGGTTCTGCTTAGAAGCCCTCCTTTTCATGACCAGACCCTTTCCTTGCAGAAATTGTTATGGAAGCAGAGTTCATGGCATGTTATAAATTAATTTTGAAATTATGAAAATAGAATGGTGAAGGGTGTGGAATTTTTCAGTAGAAAGGAAAAATACGTTACTGGTGCACTAGACATAAATGTGATAGTGAGGGAAAAATTTTGTAAAGCTTAGACAGTATAGTGATGTATTACTGTTAACAATTATTAATCAGTTTGTAACTTTTATCTTTTGGGGGGTTTTTTGGGTTTTTTAGGAGGAAAATGGAAACTTGTCTCAGAGGACAACATTATCTGCCTATTAGCAGCAAAAGAGTGCCTTGTAAAGACATGCAGGATTATTGTTTTGTTCAGCAGTGAGTATCTGACCGAACTCTGTAGTTCAGCTGCATGAGTTAACTCTGCCCAAGCTCGCCTTTGTGAACTCCTTTTAGAAAACTGTATGCATAAGAAACTTAGGTGAGACTGTTTCACTAACTGGCTTCAAAACAAAAACTGCCACACCAAAGACTTTTTGCCAGGTTGAGGTGGATGAGGTGGTGCATCTGCACCAGGCTGCTCATCAAGTCATCATAATGTGATGTGCACATTAAAAATAAGAAAGTTTGTTGTTTTGTTTTTTATATTTGTTTATATACTTTGTTAATGTTGTTATTGCTGTTATAATTTTGTCATGCTGTTAAATAGTTTTTTCATAAAGAAAAGTTTAAAGTTACAACTGATTGTTTGCTTAATAGTTATGATAGATTTTAATACTATTACAGTAGTGTAATGTTGACTAAAACTCACAGCTCTATCTTCAGGAAGTGCAGAAGTGTTGCTGCTTGTATGTATATCTTTGTGGTACTATGCATATCTTTTACTCTACAGAGAATTGTTAGTAGAGAATGCAATTATTTGAATTTCCAAGTATGATGCCTTCTCATTTCACAGTGAGGCTTTACTAGAGAGATCAGTCCTTGTTCTCACTGTAGCATACAGACCTCTCATACAAGAGAGAGGTTTTGGCACAGAGGCCAATGATTCCTAATATTCTACTATGCACTGTTATCAGCTGGTGAAGATTTGATAGTGGGAAGGGCAGGTCTTTTGCACATGTTACTATATATGCTTGAGACTCTGGAGAGAAGTTTCAGCTGAGAATTCTGTGCAAACCTTACTATGGGCCCGATTCTGATGCGGGTTGGAAAAGCTTCCCGACCGAGGGCCTGATTCTGATGCGGTTAGGAAGGCCTCCTAACGGCATTTGCTCCTTCCAAATCGGATCGGGAACGTGTCTTCCCGACCGAGGGCCCAATTCTGATGCGGTTAGGAACAAATGTTCCCATTGAAGTCAATGGGACTTCAACCAAATCGTATCTGGAAGCATCCGGATGCATCCTACTCCGCCGGTCGGACTTTCCCGATCCGAGTGGGTCGGACACCATTTCCCAACCGATTCGGTCGGGAAGCTTTTCCAACCCGCATCAGAATCGGCCCCTTAGTCTCATTGTCCCCATTGTGAGAGGTCTGATGAGACAAGTTGTCCTGCAGAAGACAATGTTTCCCTACATTCTACTGTATATATCTGTTATGCTGGGGAGATCTGTTAGTGGACAGGCAAACCCATTCCCACACCCTAGTATGCATAGTTATTTCCCTGATTAAAGGTGTCAGTGTGGAGGCTAGTACTTGTAATTCTTACTATGGAATAGTGAGGTCTTACATGTGAGGGGAGTACCATCCCCACCCTACTATGCATACTACTGAGCCTGTGGAAAAGTTTGAGTGGAGAGGAGGTATCTCTTTATGCCCTACTCTATGTACTGGTGACCTTCATACAAGGTCTCAATGGAGAGGCCAGTCTCTCCCCATAGTCTACTATACACAGTTGTTAAACTATGGAGAAGTGCCAGTGAGATCCCAGAGTCTCCTTACAGAGTCTCCTTACACCCTACTGTGCACTGGTGTTATACTGTGAAAAGCATCATTTGAGAGTCTATTTTCTCCCCACATCCTACTAATGGAGACTATAAAGCATGAGTATTGTAATAAAGGAAAGGGTAAATTCTTACTTCCCAAAAAAGTTTACGATGCTGCGAGGCTCTCACAAGATCATAAAAAAGTAGTGATTAAACTTTTTTTAATAATAATAAATGGACATAAATAAATAAATGAGTATCAATGTGTGCTATGTACCAATGTACAAAAAGGGGAAACATAATACAAACAACATAGGGGGTCATTACGATGGCGGGCGGACTTGAGTCTGCCCGCCATCGTGGTGGTGCTTGGGACCGCCCGCCTGTATGGCGGCGGTCCCGCACGTAGACTCACAATGCGACCGCCACCGTGGCAGTCACATCTTGCATCTTCACCATTGCGGCGGGTGCTGCTGGCTGCAGCACTCACCGCAATGCCAAAAATGCATGTAGTGCATTTCCCTGCACTACGTGGCAGGCACCACGCGGTGGCTGCCACTTAGTGCAGGGAAATACAGGGAGGTACCATGAGTACCCCCCCCAGTGCACCCCAACCTCCCCCCAACACAAGGGGGGCCCACAACAGGCCTCAGAAACCAATCCCCACCAGTCTTTCAATGGCGGTTCTACCGCCATGGAAAGGCTGGCTGAGGCCAGCATCGTAATTTGGCGGACGGTGCCTGCTAGGCACCGCCACCATTTTACAGCTGCCGACCGCTCCGCCAGGCAATCGGAATGATTGCATGTGGCAAATCCGTGGCAGGCAGTCTTTGCGCCCGCCACGGTCGCAGTCCAATTCCCCCGCCATCCTAATTTGGTGGGGGAAAATTGCTGTCCGATGGCGGAGGGCACGCCACCGCACGGCTGGCGGTGGCGGGCCTTCCGCCATCGTAATGCCCCCCATAGTTCATGAAACTGTAGAGTAGCTCTGAAAAGAGTCATTTTGTTTTTAAGAACAATAAAAACATTTTTTGTGCTGTCCAACCTCGTTCTTTTTATGGTATTTTAATATTTTTTTAAAAGGATAGGACAAAAACGTAAACAATTCGGCATTAAACAAACATGAAAACTTAGCAAAAAAATGATTAAAAAACTACTGCCTAGGGGAGCATCTGTGCTCTTGGGCAAGCTTGCATAAGCAGCAAAATAGCGCTTAATTCAAAAAAGCAGTGTCACTGTCCACCTGTACAGTTAGAGCCTGTGGAGGCACAGTAGCCTCTGTTGCAAAATATGTTGAAGACCTAGTAGAGTTGTCTAACTCCACAACACGAGCCAACTCTGCCCATGAAAGCCTTTTTGGATGCATATACCTCAGCTGTCTCGACATCCCTGTCAAACTCATAATATATTGTTTATTTTTGCTCCCCCGTCTGAACTCTTTGCTGCAAAGTTTACAGGTATAGTGCTTTGCAGACAGGTATAGTGCTTTGCAGATATCTTCTTGGCACCTGCTCTCATTTCGAAGAATTGCCACCACAAGTATTTCTTTAGTGGCTGTGGTGACTGAGGTGGTGCAGAAGCCCCAGGCTGTTCAACTGAATCAGATGAAGACATCTTTCTGCACAAAGGAAAACAGGATAGGACAGCAAGCCAAATATGTCTGCTCTCACCAAAATCCAATGGTGAAAGAAAGCAAAAGGGTGGAATCTTCTACTTCTAAAAAAAAGACATCCATATAAGACAATCGGTATTCAGCTAAAATATCGAGTTGGAAATGTCCACTTACACTAATATCGAGTTTCAAAGATCATGACACAAAAATATCGACAGCAAGAATATTGTGGTGAAGAATATCGACTTTAAGGTAAGAAATATCGATTTATTAATTAGTGTTATGTATTTTATTATATATTTTAAATGTATGTGATGTATTTTTTTGTATATGTTTTTCAATATTTGTTACATTTTTAGTAGTTATTAATTTTATTTTAATTAAATTTTGTGTTTTTTAGTTCCGTAGGTGGTTGTGGGTTTATAGGGAAATAAGGCGGGAAGTAATTTAATTATAAGAAATTAATTAATATTTTTTACTTATTAATATTTATTTAATTGAGATTTTATAATGTTAATTGTGTTCTTTATACTTTTGCGGTAAATTTTCATTGTTGTGGGGTTTATCGGAGTAAAGGGTGGGAAGTAATATATTTTTAAATAATTAAGAATTAGTTGTTAATAAATATTAATTAAATTAATTAATTTACAATTAATTATGGTATTTGTGTAATTAATTTTAGGTGCAGGTTGTGGGGTTTATAGGGGTAAAGGGTGGGAAGTAATTTATTTTTAATTAATTAATAATTAGTTGGTAATTAGTATTAATTAATTAATTGACAATTAAATATGGGAATTGCGTTATTAATTTTAGTTGCGGGATGTGGAGTTTTTAGGAGTGAAGAATGGGAAGTAATGTATTTTTAATTAATTAATAATTATTTGAGAATTATAGTTAATTAATTTATAAATAATTAGGGTAATTGTTTAACTATTGTTTTGAGTGTGGGTTTTAGGTTTATAGGGGTGAAGGGTGGGGAGTACATTAATTGAACTTACTTTATAATTAGTTGTTAAATACTATTAGTTATTTAATTGAATTTTTTTAAATTGTGTAATTAATTTTTTTACAGTTAAATTTTAGGTGTGGGTTATGGGGGTTATAGGTGTAAAGGCTGGAAAGTGTATTAAATGTTATGTGTTTTATTTATTTTTTAAATTACAAATATTTTTTTAATTGGAAATTAATTATGTTAAATATGCAAAGAATATTTTGTTGATGTGGGTTGTGAATTGTGTTGTGTTATAGGGTAGGAAGTAAATAGACTAAGGGGCCGATTCCGATTCGTGTCGGTAATTTCTCCGACCGAGCCGGCCTCGGAGAGATTTCCGACCGAATCGGACCCGTGCAGTCCGACCGAACGAGTCCGATGCATTCGTATGCCACCGGACACGAGTCGGTCGGACTCCCATTGAACTCAATGGGAGCCGGTCGTACAACGGCGTACGCGGGCTCCCATTGCCTCAATGGGTGCGAGGCGGACAAGGGCGCCCTACAGCGAGTACGCCGCGAGCGCTTCGCGGCGCACACGCACAGGTAGGGGGACCCATGGGTCCCCCTGTGTGCGCCTCGCACGGGTACACGTACAGGGGGTCCGACACGGACCCCCAAAGTACGGCTCCGACAGCGAGTTCGAGTCGGACGGCGCGAGTCGGTCGGAGCGGTCGAGGTGCGCATCGTACTTACCCGGCCGGAAAACGTCTCCATTGCGCGGTGTGAATCGTGTCCGAGCGAGTCGGTCGGAGCGGTACGATCCGGGAACCAGTCGGTCGGAGCGGTCGGGTCGCCCGGACGAGTCGGTCGGCGAATACGCATCGTACTCGCTCGCCCGGACGCGCGTACGACTCGGTCGGAAAATAGGGCTCCGGATCGGATCCGGTAAAACCGAATCCGATTCGGAGCACTACCGGCCGAGATCGGAATCGGCCCCTAAATGTATGTAATAATTAATGTTTTTGTTAATAAATAATTTCTAAAAAAAATATTTATTTGTTTGCAAATTATTTTTTTGTATTATTTAATATAATATTTGTAGGTATTTGTGATATGTATTTAACATTATAACATGTTTTTATTTTTTTATTATTAATATTAAATATATTTAAATTTTAATTTTTAACATATTTATATTTTGTTCTATTTACTTTACTTTAAAAAAATATATTTTTATTTTGCTAATGATATTTTGTTTGTTTTTAATTTTGAACTGACTGGAGTGAGAATAGTATTTTTTACTCCTCCGCTATCCAACACTTTCCCTGCAGTGGCACTCACTGGAGTGGGAATAGTAACTTTACCCCTCGGCTGTCCAACACTTTCCCTACTGTTGCACTCATTGGAGTGGGAATAGTAATTTTTACTCCTCTGCTTTCCAACACTTTCCCTACTGTTGCACTGACTGCAGTGGGAATACTACAATTTTCCCTCCGCTATCCAACACTTTCCCTACTGTTGCACTGACTGGAGTGGGAATGATAAATGATATCCCTCCACTATCCAACACTTTCCCTATTGTTGCACTGACTGGAGTGGGAATAGTAATATTTACCCCTCTGCAATCCAACACTATCCCTACTGTTGCACTCATTGGTGTGCGAATAGTAATTTTTACCCCTCCCCTGTACAACACTTTTCCTACTGTTGCACTGAGTGGAGTGGGAAATGTAAGTTTAAAGATTTTTAAATAGTTTAATGTTTTAATTTATATTAGAATATTTTCTTAATAGATTTTATGTTATTGTTATATGTATATATATTAATTTGTTACATTTTTATTTCATTTTATAATTATAAAGTACATTAAAATTATTAGTTTAATAATTGTTTCAAATATATATATCTATATATATATATATATATATATATATATATATATATATAAATATATTACCTACTGGCGGTCGCCAGTATGTAGTTATAACTTATAGTTAGAACCTAGTTTCCGTAGGAAAAGCATTTATTGATTTGCTAATAACTTTGGCGCCGTTTGACGAATCTTTCTGAAATTCTCCTAAAAAAAGTCGATCCAGGTCAGCTCCTATCCTGAAAGTTTGGGGTGATTCGTCAAGCGGGGGCTGATAAAAAGGGGGGTCCCAAAACTCATTTTCCCCATGTTAATTTCCATAGGACATTTTGCGACGAGCTACAGCCCGAACTGCTGAACGGAATTACCCCAAATTTGGCAGAAAGGTAGAGCTTGGTTCAGAAAGCGACCTTTTTTTAAATGGTGTAAATCCGTTCAGTTATTTTTGAGAAATTCAAAAATAAGAGTCAAAACATCATTTTCCCATAGGAAACTTTGTGCAAGGCTACGGCCGAAACTACTGAACGGAATTACCCCACATTTGGCAGAAAGGTAGTGTTTGGATCAGAAAGCGACCTTTTTTTAAATGGTGTAAATCCGTACAGTAGTTGCTGAGAAATTAGAAAAATAAAAGTTTCGATATCTGGGCGGAGCCTAAGTCGCGTGCGCCAGCTTCACTGTGATTGGCTGCTAGTAGTCCAAACCAGGAAGTGTTGGCAGCCATCTTGTGGCTCGGTAGAAGCAAGTCACCCAAAAACGGAGAAACAAAGGTATAAAACAAGAGAAGGGGGCAGGGTAGAAAAACCCTGACCCCCTAGGCCTGCTCAGGGGGTCACAGAAGGACCCTCAGGGCCAAAGAAATCATTAAATAAAAATAATAATATCAGCGCAATTCGTGCTGGGGTCGCGGGTTCCCGCGTTTTATTTTAATGAGGCCCTTGAGTTGGCTAGGTTCCGGGGGCATTTCTTAAAAAATAATAGCAGGGGCTCGCAGGGATTGCGGGGGCCCGCTGGGGTCCGCGCAGCCCCGGGGCTTCACTCATGTTGGGAGGGGGGTTGCGCGGCCCCCCTCCTGGATCCCTCTATGTGGTTATAACTTTGGCGTTGTTTGACGAATCTTTATGAAATTATCCAAAAAGTTTCTCTTTTTTTGATTAGCTCCTATATTGAAAGTTTGGGGGTGAATGGTGTAGGAGGGGCTGAGAAAAAAGGGGGTCCCAAAACGTGTTTTCTCCATGCAATTTCCATACGAAACTTTACAGAAGACTGCAGGTGAAACTGCTGAACGTAATTACGCCAAATTTGGCAGTTAGAAAGATGATGGTCCAGAAAGCACGCTTTTGTTCAAATGGTGTAAATTCGTTCAGTAGTTTTTGAGAAATATCACATTTTACGATATGGATATTTGAGAATTCTGATATCTGATTGGCTGAGGGGTTACGAGCATGAGCTTGCGGCTCATTGGCTGTGAACGGTTGAAACCAGGAAGTGTTGGCAGCCATTTTGTGATTTACTCCGTCAGCTCGCATCTCTCTGTGTAGAAGCCATCGGGTTCGTAGTTTTACCTCTGCGAGGCAACACTGGCATCTGTGTCTGTGTGAGATATGCCTTTCACGCTGCCTCTCCTCATATCACAAGGTCGCAGCTATGCCTTTAGAAGCCCGTCCGTCGGCTGGGAGCTCTGTGAGTTAGTCTGTCGGTACGATCCTCTACACTACCCAAAGACTACCCAAACACCACTGCACTGTCAAAAAATCTAAAATACTACCCCCAGCACGATCTCCTATACTATAACCCTGGGCATAGTACTACGCTAAGCTCACAGAGCATGCGTAGTTTATGCTACTACGCACTATGCAAATTGCACGCAGCACAGTGTAAAAACTGTGCTAAACACATTGCGTAGCAGCAAAATCATCAACACCTTCAAATGCTTTGATAAAGCAATTTTACATGCTAAAAAGCATATAACCAATTCACAAAAGTGAACTTTGACAATGAAAATATTAGGCAATGAGAGAGATGATGATTTTGGGGTCCCCCCTAACCTAGGGGGAGGACCAAGCAGATGCCTTGAACACAAAGAGCATATCATACTGAACGATTCAGTGGTGGTCCCTTCCTCCTAGGACCACCCCAAGCACAGTTATGGGCAAAAATACAATCCCAACCAAAGGCCCTGCAAAGCATTATGGGACGAGATTAGCAGTGGGCAGTGAATATTATAGTGTCCAATATCAAAATAATTCTACAAAGAGCTGCAGTTCAACTAGTCGTTACTAGATGTCCCTCACGAGTCAAATGCAAAAGCATTGAAATTATTATTACATCAAGCTGCAGTTCCACTAGTCGTTACTAGATGTCCTCACGAGTCAAATGCAAAAGCATTGAAACCCTTTCATGAAGCTTTTGCATTTGACTCGTGAGGGACATGTAGTAACGACTAGTGGAACTGCAGCTTGATGTACTAATAATTTCAATGCTTTTGCATTTGACTCGTGAGGGACATCTAGTAATGACTAGTTGAACTGCAGCTCTTTGTAGAATTATTTTGATATTGGATACTATAATATTCACTGCCCACTGCTAATCTCGTCCCATAATGCTTTGCAGGGCCTTTGGTTGGGATTGTATTTTTGCCAATAACTGTGCTTGGGGTGGTCCTAAGAGGATGGGACCACCACCGAATCGTTCAACAAGATGTGCTTTTTGTTTTCAAGGCATCTGCTTGGTTCTCTCCCTAGGTTAGGGAGGATCCCAAAATCATCACCTCTCTCACTGCTTGTTAATTTATCGTTTTCACTTTTGTGAAATGACTATATGCATTTTAGCATATAAAGACAGAGATACTTATTTTATCATAACTTGCACTGTGCAAGATGCCCTATGCAATTAGTGTAATTTGCGTAGCTGAGCGTAGTTCAAACTGTACTTTGCGTAGCTACGCGTAGTGCTACTACGCAAACTACACCCAGGGTTACTATACTACCCAAACACCACTGCAGTGTCGTAATCTCTAAAACACTACCCCCAGCACTATCTCCTACACTACCCAAACACCACTGCACTGTCGTAAACTCTAAAACACTACCCCCAGCACGATCTCCTATACAACCCAAACACCACTGCATTGTCGTAAACGCTAAAACCCTACCCCTAGCAGGACCCCCTACACTACGCAAACACCACTGCAGTTCCCTAAACCCTAAAACACTACCCCCAGCACGACCCGTACAGTACCGAAACACCACTGCACTACCCTAAACCTTAAAACACTATCCCCAGCACGACCCAGTACACTACACAAACACCACTGCACTACCCTAACCCTGAAACCCTACTCCCAGCATGACCCCCTACACTACCCAAACACCACTGATCTACCCTAAACCCTAAAAGAATACCCCCAGCACGACCCCCTACACTACACAAACACCACTGCAGTACCGTAAACACTAAAACACTGCTCCGAGGATGACCCCCACACTACATAAACACCACTGCACTACCCTAAACCCCAAAACACTACTCCCAGCATTACCCCTTACACTACCCAAACACCACTGCATTGTCGTAAACTCTAAAACACTACCTCCAGCACAATTCTTACACTACCCAAACACCACTGCACTACCTTAAACCCTAAAACGCTACCCCCAGCACGAACCCCCAAACACTACACAAACACCACTGCACTACTGTAAATCCTAAAACAGTACTCCCTGGATGACTTCCTACACTACACTAACACCACTGTGCTACCCTAAATCCTAAAACACTACTCTCAGCATGACTCCCTACACTACACAAACACCACTGCATTGCCGTAAACCCTAAAACACTACTCCCAGCATGACCCCCTACACTACCCAAACACTACTACATTGCGTAAACTCTAAAACACTACCCCATCAGGACCCCTACACTACAAAAACACCACTGCACTACTTAAACCCTAAAACACTACCCCCACCACGACCCCCTACACTACCCAAACACCACTGTACTACCCTAAAGCATAAAACAGTACCAGTCCATCGGTTCGCAGGTCTGCATCTGCGAGCCGTCGTGTCCCTAGCTGCACATGTGCGAGCTAGTCCGTTAGGTGATATGTGCGTCTCTGCTAGCAGGGCCGTTGGCTCGTTGGTGTCCCTTTGCGAGTTAGACCCAAGCTGTCCCTCTGCGAGCCGGCACGTTGGTGTGCGTTTGCGAGCCGACGGCCCGTAGCTCTCCCTATGCAGGCCGAGCCCACGGGCCGCAGCTCTCCATCTGCGAGCCTGCCCGATGGCCCGCAGGTCTCCCTGTGCAAGCCGGATAGCAGCTGTCACTCTGCGAACCGATATTGGGAATATAAGCCGGCTCTAAAAACAGCCCTTGTGTTTATTTGCTGGAGCTACATATAAGTGTGGATGCACAGCTTCAGGTTATTCAGAAAAACTCGATTTCCCTGATCAGTGAAGTGTACTCCATCACTTCTGTAGATATCAGCCATATCAAAACGTATGTTGTTGTTCTAGAAGGACCCCATTCTATGGTCTCTGAGGTATGCAGACACAGCTTTTTTGACATTCTTCCTAAATTTTTCAATCTGAGGACAAAATTGGTTTGACCATTTCCACTTCTGTCTTTGGCATATATTGGAATATAAAAAGACAGTTTGAGGCAAAAGCAACATCAATTGTCGAAAGGTGTCCTTCATTAGCATTTCCAAACCTGCACCAGTCAATGTGCCTAGGTCGTTTCCACCACAGTTCACAATCATGAGGTCAGGGTGTTGGAGATGCAAACAGGTTTTAACTAAAGGCAACAATTGGTGCCACTTCAATCCTCTTTGTCCAAACCATTTAATGTCCACATTTTGTAAACCTAGGTCTAAGTCAATACGTCTCTGTTCTGCATACCTCTTGCACCAGAAAACATAGCTATGTCCTACGATCCACACTAGCATTTTGAAAGTATGGCTGGGAAGTATGGATAGATATCTGTAGCTCATGCAGTCCGTTTGTAGAATAAGAGATATGTTTAAAGATGGGGAACTACTTTTTTTTCTCATTCAAAACGAGAATTGATTGGGAGATGAAAAGCATTGTTTTCTAAAAAGTAGGGTGCACATTAGTTTGTGGAAAAGCATCTTTGTCATTGGTTAATAAAAAGCAGTTTGAACGTGGAGTTGATATGATAGGATAAAATTTGCTCAGTTGAACCACACCTGCTACTTGTATATGGAAAGCACTGTTTGAACGTAAAGCAATGATGAACTTTTAACCTGCACGTGCCGTAGAATGATCTAGAAAGTGTTGATAGAATACGTTGAACTTCTCACCTGTATGTGTCCTTAGATTTTAAACCTTGAAATCAAGGAGAGGGGGCTCTAAATTCCAAAGGGATAGAGCACCCAGTAACTATCAAGTTAAAAGAAATGTTCCCTTTGGATGGGACCTAAATTCAACAATTTATACTCCAACCATACTTATATTTCACACATTTCATACTTATCAACAATTAAGGCACTTATAAATCGAGTACACTTCTTAATCAGATGGTTAATTTATTTAGCAAAAAAGATTTCTTTATACAATTTCATATGACACACAAAATTAGACACAAATATTCAAAAGCATTAAAAACACAATAATCTAAAAATATTGCTAAAAAGGAGAAAATATAAAGACACTGCACTATGTCTTTTACGTGTTAATTCGACCATACATATAGACAGCATAGAGCATGGGTCCAAATTCCCTGTCTGCAGTATAATGCTGATTCTTGCCAAATTTAACACACTTCTATTGTAGGTGTCGACGCGTTTTAGTGGTACATTCGCAATAGAACCACCTTCTTCAGGACATATATTTTTTTCACTCCTCATATATTAAAAATAGTCAACTTATATCACAAACCTATAATACAAATAAAAACAAAATAGACATGTGTGTCATTACACGGACATTAATCAGTTATCAAGATTAAACAGCCTTCAACATGATCAATCTAATTCATTTCCATTAGGAGGTGTAGTAGATATTAAAAATACATTTTATATACATCGTGATAAGATTTATGTACCCATCAGCAATATAAGAAGGGGACTCTAAGATGGCCACTACGCGAGGGATCCTAACTACTGAGGTCTCGAGTGTGATTTTGTTGTGTGTAAATTAAGAAAATGTTGGAGTATAATTAAATGATAAGGTGCATTGCTTTTAGGCATCCCGTTTCTATAAAAGATATCTACTAATGATGAATATTCATAAAGCAAATATATTGAGTAACTATATAATTTGGGCACTCCAAGATGGCGACCGCACGCGAGTAATTTAAATAAAGTTTTTGTAGGTTCATGTTTTCATATAAATTTAAAAAAATAGAGGAGCCGGAACAGGTTGAGAGAGCGTAACGTCAATTGGACGTACGGAAGTGACTAGACCTTTAAAAAGGGAAAACTCAATGCCGGCAGTTGAATCACAAACTTTGATCGAGGTTAAACCCGAGGGAACGCGGGTTCGTCGGAATTAATAGGTAAGAAATGGTGGATTATAGATACTTGGGGTGCCCTTTAGTAGATGCTGACTCAATATTTAACATAGATAGAATCTGTTATGTCAGAACGGTTTGTTTAAATAGATGATGGTGGGGTGAGAGGGCTTTTGAAATCGAGACTCGACATTTAAACACCGTGATAAATAGGACGGTACTTATGACAAATATATAATGATTTTTCCTTTGGGGGTAATATGGAGCCTTCTTGTCATTATATGCAGCCACGAACGAGGTACCCTATCGGTAGGATCTACGGGAAAACTCAGATACCCGCAAATAGAAACGCGACCGAGGGCGGTGTTTTATTTCAGAAATCGACTTTTTTTTATTAAGAATCAAAGGGAACTTCCCTAAGGTGAGGAAGGTTAAAATATTTGTTAGTAACATGTTGTGATTTAGCCTCCATTATGTCGTTTAGAGTGGTTTAAAATTTAGAAGTATACTGAGAATAAAAGTAACTCGGCTTCAGAATACCGTGCATGGTTGATTTTCTTGGAGGCATACTAAATCTCCTAAGTCAAGTCTCTTCTTATAATAAAGATTTGAGACTTAAATATATATAGAGATAATAGATTATGCTCAAACATTTATGTGATTGTACATATAAATGGTGTGCTAAAAGAAAGCAATAACGTATGTCCTTTGACATTTTATATTCCATGAAGTCCATATTCCATAGTCTGCTGAATATACGTAGGCCTTTAAGTGGTCCGGGTCTTGTTGGTACTGAGCTCTGTCATCCGTTTGAGACAGTTGCGAATTATATAATCCAAGTTAAAGCTGTTAATATAGGTATAGCAAAGGGACGATCCATAAAAAGTTTGGGAATTACACCTTTATTTACTCTGTCTAGCTCTCACCACCATTTTGTGCCCCCAGCGGTACTGTTTATATAAATAATCTAATACAGTTCTTTGTATTATAAAAATAGCACTTCTAAGTTTATTGCTATTTGGGGTGCCCTTTAGTAGATGCTGACTCAATATTTAACATAGATAGAATCTGTTATGTCAGAACGGTTTGTTTAAATAGATGATGGTGGGGTGAGAGGGCTTTTGAAATCGAGACTCGACATTTAAACACCGTGATAAATAGGACGGTACTTATGACAAATATATAATGATTTTTCCTTTGGGGGTAATATGGAGCCTTCTTGTCATTATATGCAGCCACGAACGAGGTACCCTATCGGTAGGATCTACGGGAAAACTCAGATACCCGCAAATAGAAACGCGACCGAGGGCGGTGTTTTATTTCAGAAATCGACTTTTTTTTATTAAGAATCAAAGGGAACTTCCCTAAGGTGAGGAAGGTTAAAATATTTGTTAGTAACATGTTGTGATTTAGCCTCCATTATGTCGTTTAGAGTGGTTTAAAATTTAGAAGTATACTGAGAATAAAAGTAACTCGGCTTCAGAATACCGTGCATGGTTGATTTTCTTGGAGGCATACTAAATCTCCTAAGTCAAGTCTCTTCTTATAATAAAGATTTGAGACTTAAATATATATAGAGATAATAGATTATGCTCAAACATTTATGTGATTGTACATATAAATGGTGTGCTAAAAGAAAGCAATAACGTATGTCCTTTGACATTTTATATTCCATGAAATAAGTTATTTTACTTCAACTTCAACTACGAGTTGAAAGGATCTATAAATTCTAGCACTGAGTGCAGTCGCACCGGTGAGTTTCTTTTTATTATTTTTAAATAAAACCACCATTGGGGTGATCCAGATTGAGTAATGAATGTCCTTTAACATTATAGATGTTGTGAAAAACGTTACACAATCTTAACCACTTGTGGAAGGGACTCGTGAAATAATTGTGTACTGAGTGCAGTTGCACCGGTGAGTCTCTCTTCATTTAAAATGAAAATATAATTGGTGTGATTTGGAGGAGTGTGTGTTATATATTTTTTGGGTATAAATGGATTTCATGTATGATTTTATGTATGGGCGATTGAAGCACTTATAAAACCGACAGGGGAAAAGTAGATTAGATGAAGTAAAAGAGATCATATTGGAAATGAATTAGATTGATCATGTTGAAGGCTGTTTAATCTTGATAACTGATTAATGTCCGTGTAATGACACACATGTCTATTTTGTTTTTATTTGTATTATAGGTTTGTGATATAAGTTGACTATTTTTAATACATGAGGAGAGAAAAAAATATATGTCCTGAAGAAGGTGGTCCTATTGCGAATGTACCACTGAAACGCGTCGACGCCTACAATAGAAGTGTGTTAAATTTGGCAAGAATCAGCATTATACTACAGACAGGGAATTTGGACCCATGCTCTATGCTGTCTATATGTATGGTCGAATTAACACGTAAAAGACATAGTGCAGTGTCTTTATATTTTCTCCTTTTTAGCAATATTTTTAGATTATTGTGTTTTTAATGCTTTTGAATATTTGTGTCTAATTTTGTGTGTCATATGAAATTGTATAAAGAAATCTTTTTTGCTAAATAAATTAACCATCTGATTAAGAAGTGTACTCGATTTATAAGTGCCTTAATTGTTGATAAGTATGAAATGTGTGAAATATAAGTATGGTTGGAGTATAAATTGTTGAATTTAGGTCCCATCCAAAGGGAACATTTCTTTTAACTTAGATTTTAAAAACAAAGATTATATGGGAAGTTCAAAAATAACCAATAGAGAGAAGTTT